>CM026076.1:31479620-32079620 GCA_014839685.1 Anableps anableps
TTTATTTTCTGTATGGTGACACTAAGCTAGTTTTCTAACAAAGAAATCAGAAGTTTCACTCAGCTCACTTGATACAAATTTTCCAATAATAAGGAAATAACTGTCCTTTCCTGTTGAGTTGTATTTAATATTTTTATCAAGCTGTGTGTGGGTCAGCTATATTGTCCTGGTCCTGCGCCCCTAAAAACAAAAATCCAAGCAGTATATATTTTGTTCCAGACATTTCTACATGACTGGCTGCAAAAAGTAAACAAACAGAAATTCAATCTCTACTGTTTCTGAAGTCCACTGAGAGCTCTCTCAAGCCCTTAAAGAATTTCAGCGCTGACAGTGTGTTCGGAGGTACGCCACCATGGCTCTGTTTAGCTAAGATGGTGACAGTGTGTTTTCTAAGAAGTCACCAGCAAAAGCTACTGCAGTGGTAATTGCTTGTGTTTCACAGCAGAGAAGAGAGTGACTCACTGGACTCTCCGGAGGGGGGAAAGGCACTTTGCCCCTGGTGAAGATCTGAAAATAATTAGCTAAACAAACCCAGCAGCACGTTGGATACACGTGCAAGAAATCTGTCAGTTCACACAGAAGCAGGGTATCTGCATGTTTCAGCAAGTGAAATTTAAGACTTTTAAAGACCTTTTTAATGCCACCTTGAATGAAATTTAAGACAGAAAAAACTATAAATATAGAGGATGGTTGGGAAATCCTGCTGTATTACTATCAAGTAATTGTGAAATTTCTGGGGTCTGTTTGTGGCTCTCCGCAGCAGCTTTGCTCTTCTCACACAGCATATGGCTCTCTATAAGTCAAGTCAAGTTTATTTGTATAGCACATTTCAGCAGTAAAACAGTTCAAAGTGCTTTACATCATAAAAACATCAATCAAGTACACATCAAAATCATCGAGCAAGCATACACCAAAAGCATCAAAATCATCAAGCAAATAATGCATTAAAATCATAAAGATCATCAAGCAAATATCATCAAGCAAATATTGATCAATGTTCTACTCATCAAAGACAGTTCTAAAAAGGTGGGTTTTTAGCCTTGATTTAAAGGAACTCAGTGTTTTGGCTGTTTTGCAGTTTTCTGGAAGTTTGTTTCAGATTTGTGGTGCACAGAAACTGAACGCTGCTTCTCTATGTTTGGTTCTGGTTCTGGGGATGCAGAGTAGACTAGAACCAGAAGACCTGAGTGGTCTGGAAGGTTGATACAATGACAACAGGTCTTTAATGTATTTTGGTGCTAAGCTGTTCAGTAATTTATAAACTAACAGAAGTATTTTAAAGTCTGTTCTCTGAGCTACAGGGAGCCAGTGTAAGGACTTTAGAACAGGGGCGATGTGCTCTATCTTCCTGATCTTTGTGAGATAATGAGAACATAAGCAGCAGCGTTTTGGATCAGCTGCAGCTGTCTGATTGACTTTTTAGGCAGACTTGTGAGGACACTGTTGCAGTAATCAATGTAACTAAAGATAGATGCATGGATGAGTTTCTCTAGATCTTATTGAGACATTAGTCCTTTGATCCTGCAAATGTTCTTCAGGTAATAGAAGGCTGACTATGTAATTGTCTTTATGTGTCTCTGAAGGTTCAGGTCTGAGTCCATCACTACACCCAGATTTCAGTCCTGATCGCTAGTTTCTAGTTCCAATAACTGAAGCTGCACACTGACTCTTAATCGTTCTCCTTTAGGTCCAAAGATAATAACTTTAGTTTCGTTTCTGTTCAGCTGAAGAAAGTTTTGGCAAATCCACACATTGATTTGCTCTTAGCATCTGTTCAGTGCTTGGATGGGTGTAAAGTCAACTGGTGACATCATAATATAGAGCTGTGTATCGTCTGTGTAGTTATGATAGCTAATCTTATTACTTGTTATAATCTATGCTAGTCATGTAGATATTAAATAGGAGTCCCAGGATAGAACCTTGGGGTATTCCACATGTGACTTCCACTCCGATGAGAAGTTGCCTATTGACACAAAGAAATCTGCTCTTTAGGTAGGATTTGAACCAGTCCAGTACTGTACCAGAGTCCAACCCAGCTCTCCAGTCACTTCAACAATATATCATGGTCAACAGTGTCAAATGCTGCGCTGAGGTCCAACAGAACCAACACTGTGGTTCTTCCACAGTCTATTTGTGTGGATGTCATTAAACACTTTGATGAGGCCAGTCTCAGTGCTATGGTGAGCATGGAAACCAGACTGAAAGACATCAAAGCTGTTTGTCATTGTTAAGAAACTGTTTAACTGTTGAACCAAAGCTTTTCCAATAATTTTGATAATGAATGTAAGGTTAGAGATTGGCCTGTAATTCTGCAATAGTGATTTATCCAGGTTTTTGGCCTACACCAATTTCTGGTTTTCAATAAAAACTTTACCAGCCAGTTTTGATTTGGACTAAATTATGTTTTATTCTAATGATTCCAACACATAAAAGAGAAGATAAATTATGAATTTAACAGAAAATTAGAACTGCAAGCAGGTATGAAAGGGTTCCAAGCCCCCTAAGCCACGCCCTTCACAGTGCTCCAGCAGTCTGGCGGGTCTCATTTTTTTAATGCAGATAAAGGTACATAAAAATAAAGTACAGGAGCAAGGTGTTTCTGGGCTATAAAGTTACCCACTCCCTCATAGCAAGTTTCGTATTGCTTTGGACTTATTAGGTACCGATCACCTAAAAGTTTTTCTGAATTTTATTGCACTCAAAAGTAGGCATCAAAGTAAATGTTGCTGCTTAATACATTTATCAGTTGAAAATTATGGGAAGTATTAGTTAATGAATAAGAACACAATTCAGATTTTTCAGTATTTGACCTGCTGATCCTCAATCAGAGCCAATTAGAGTAAAAGTGGCAATTTTTTTTGCCGTACTTTGTTAAATTTACTTCCACAGAGTTATGGTGACTAATAATTAGTGGCAGGAAGGAAATAGCAATTATGGAGGGGGGTTAGGAGATTCACAGAGAGATAAAAAAATCCTTAAAATCCTTAGTAATTACTCTCTAAACGGCACATGGAACAGAACTGAGACGAATACATTAAAAAGGCCTTCTGTCTTCATTTTAATCCCTATTAATCAGCCGTCAGATTTATTTGATTTGTTTTTGTAACTCAATTAAAACAGACGACAGCCAGGCTCTCTGATGATAACAGGCTGAGGTCTGTGGGCGTGTCACTGGGAGCAGGTGTTCAGCGTGCAGCAGAGTGGGGTCTGAGTGTCTCAGCATCTGTGGATTGTATATCTTAGTGTCACTGCAGATTAGTGGTGTCATTCGGAGACGTGGGCTCGATTGCAGAATAACAGCAACATCATGGCTGCTTTTTGTTCCAATAACATGGTGCATGTTGTACTGCTAACTGAAAAAGAAAATATGGATAACATACAGAGCACTGCAGAACATGTTCTTATGACTATGCTGTCCTTTCACCTGATGTTAAAAATACCAGTTTCATAGTATCATTATTAGAATACAACATGACCTAACTGCTTTTTAGAAAAATAACAAAAAACTGAAATTATTCGGTTACTGAGATTATTCAATATATTGACAATAACAGAATAACAATATTGATAACATGTATTTAATCCTGATACACGGATTTAAGCAAACCATAAACACATTAAATTCAGGAATCATTTTTCCACTTCTTTTTATGCATATTGTTATCCATATTTGCCACTGTACTTTTTATAGACTAACACTGGAAGCAAAAAGACCCAGCCTGCTGTCGACTGCTCATCAGACATGCCATTCATAGCCTGCCAACTGCAGATTTAATACAGAGTTACCTTAATAAGAGTAATCTGTGGCGCTACTCTGGTTTACGCACCAGAACTGTCCATAATTTTTGTCACCACAAATATTTTTCTAATTGTGAGTGATCAAGGTTTCTTATAGCCAGTGTTCAGCTCTGGTTGCTCTGCACTTTCTCTGCCATCTCGTTAAAGGACTTGAAACCATAAGAACATGATGGAAACTTGGTGGTATACATTGATGTCGGCAACCTGATCTCATCCCGAAAATGAACGAAAACGCAAGACAGAATACATTCCGTAAAAACGTTGCAATACAATGTTCTGTTAAGGACAATGCTGAAGAATTTAAAAACAAGAACCCCCAGAAAACATATTTTCCATCTCCACCCTTTGACAATATGTATTTCTCTCTGCCTTTCTTTGGAGCAATCCGTTGCTCTCAGCTTGCATCAGTGTGCTGTGTGGAGAAACTGAAACAAATATGACCAGGTGAAAGATAAAAAAAAATCTCTTGATCCTTTTCCTGTCACCTTGCCCTTTAATTTCCTTGAAAAGAGGGAAGAGGTCAACTGATCCCACCTTAATCATTTAGACTTCCCACTGCTATTCACTGATTAACCCTTAACCTCCTCAGCCTCCACACCTCTCCCCTCTATCCTCTGCTCCAGCTCTGACTCTCCAAAGCAGGCTTTTTCACGCTTGCCACCATTTCACTTGCAGCACTATAACTCCACGTTAGAAGTTAGAGCAAAATGAAAAGAAATTGTAAGAAAAGCTCCTCAGGCCCACTCTTGGATAAAGCAGAGGATCTGTGATGCTGTGGGACTGTTTTGTCCACAGCTCCTGGGAACCTTTTGCCTTGTTTTCACGAGTCACTGCAGTTTTGCACTCCATTTTTGTCAGTTTCCATTGTAAAAGCAGGCCATTCAACCGACCCATACCACACCATTCCTGGGCCCCCTTCTGTTGTAGGTCCAAAGGAAAATAGTACGGTACGGTTAAGGTGGAGCTACCGGCTTCACATAAAACAATCCATTGATTGGGGTATAGAAAAACGTCCCTGTTTTGGACAAGCACGAAACATACTAGTGCGTCACATTTGTTGTCGCACGAGTATGACGCAACGACTGGCCAGCGAGAGTCCAACTGGCGGTGGAAATGTTCTCCTGAATACACCAGACCATAAGATAACATACTATACTGCACCATTCCTGGGCCCCCTTCAGTTGAAGGTCCATAGGTCCACTGGTACAGTAAGGTTAGGGTGGAGCTACTGTCGTTACACAGCGCAGTCCATTGATTGGGGGATAGAAAAACGTCACTGCTTTGGACAAGCATGAGACCTACTAGTGTGTCATGTTTACACACCAATATGTCGCAATCTTAGGCGTTTTGGGTTTAATTCCACCTGCCCAGTGAGAGTCCAAAATAGTGAACACCCCCAAACCAGCCCTTGCCATACCACTCAGTGGAAACGAAGCACTGTTGTATTATAGTGCATAACTTATTTCTTTTTGGGTTCTTTCATTTTTAAAACATACAAACCTTTTTTTCCTCACGTCTTGAGGTACAAATGACCTTAAACTGTTTTTTAAAGTTCCTTGTAGAACAAAACTTTAAAGAAAAAGAAGTTAAAATTCTTTACTAAATGGAACAATAAAGCAATTCGTCAAACAACAAGGTATATGGATATAAGTATTAAAACAAAAACTGACTCAGATGGAATCCATTCTGATAAACTGTATAGGTTTAAATTTTCTAATACAAAAGCCAGCAGAGAACAATAATGCATAATTTAAAAAAAAACAAATCCCCAGAGAATATTATTTACATTGACCCTTATTTACAATATGGATATTTCTATTTCTAGTGCTCTGTGCTTAATTCAACATGCTGTGGTGTGAAGGTGCAGTAAAAACAGCTGACTGACTGATCAGAAACAAGTTCCAAATCTCTTCAACTGTGATCCTCTCCTGTCATCAAGTTGAAAAGAGGAAACTGATTGCACCTGATCGCTCAGACATTTCTTGTTGTTTACCAATTAACCCTTAACCTCTGCACCCTCCGCACCTCAGCCCTCCACCCTCTGCTCCAGCTATATAACTCCACCAGTAATGTTCATGCTAAGGAGAAAACATACTAATTTCTAATAGTTACCATAATGAAACTTCCAATGGTTAGCAGTACAGTTTTTAATATTAAATTACCATTAAATTATCAAATGAAGCATCCCAGACTCACCAACGTGCATCAAATGTTACTTTCTTTATTTGTTTCAGTTATACATTTAGTTGTACCTGAGAATTTGCAGGTTTCGGCAAGTCTAATTTAAGACTTTTCAAGGCCTTTTTAATGCCACAGTGAATGAAATTTAAGACCATCCCCTATAAATGTAGGGGATGGTTGGGGGATTCTGCTGTTTTACAATCAGGCATAGCAAAATCTGAAATTTCTGGGATCTGTTTATGGCTCTTGGCAGTGGCTTTGTACTTCTCACACTGCATAGCCTTTGGCTCTCTATGGCCTTAACCGCCATAACACCAAGCTTTTTATCTTTTCACAGAATGCACCCAGCCTCGAAATGGGTAACTAGTGGCGAAAATGAATGTTGTCCGGCCAACTGCCAATAAATTTTCACGTACCCATAACAGATTTCTAGCTAGCTAGATTTTTTGCGAGCTAGCTATCTAGCTAGCAAGCCAGCTAGATTGCTAGCTAGTTAGTTAGATAGCAAGCACATATCAGCAGCTAGTTACCAGTAGTCTCAACCACCTCGAGTCACAGAACGCAATGAAGTTATCTGCACATATCTCAAATTTTTGTCTGACAGAAAAGTCCTGTGAAAAAAAAACAAAACACATAAACGAGATTAAATAGTCCTGCCATGACAAAATTTAAGATCTGTGATTAATGTTTTTAAGACCAACTTACATTTTTAAAATGAATTTAAGACATTTTAAAACTTCTTAAAGATGAGCAGACACTCTGTGTACATTGTTCTAGTTTTACGACGTCTTACTTGCTGATGCCAATTCTTGCAAATTCAGACTTTTTACTCTAAAAACAATAAAACATAAGAAAGATAAAAATGTCCTGCAGCTTCTCTCTTAGAGGTGGTAGATTTGAATCCAACAGAGAAGGGCAAGATTAGAAGATGACCATAATTTTTATTCATGAAAGCATATTCCTGTATAACTCAAATGAATAAAAGCACATGCTGCTGTTTTTTTGTTTTTGTTTGTTTTGTTTTTTGGGGTTTTTTTTGCTGTTATGGATGGAAAATAAGCAGGAATTGTTTGATTCACCAGCAGATCAACAATCAGATCCGATCGAAGGAAAATTGATCTCGTAACACACACTGTATGTGTGTGTTATTAATCCTTCTAATGAGTGATATTTTACCAAGGCTTACATTTTACTGTGTTTTGGACCTATTGGAAGATCCTCACTACATACCTTCTCTACCCTTCTCTAGCATCTCTATAGCTGCCTAACAACTAATGCAAGGAAGTTTTACCTAGATGGTTATGGTCTTCAGAATGGTTATGTTTTAATACGCCATCCCTATAAACATCATGTACTCTGTCGGTTTCTATTTTGAGGTGCACTTTAAGAAGATTTTGGGAACTATTTAAACTATTCCTGACACTTACAGGCATTAAAAATACCCACATATTTGAAAGGTGAAACTCTGTGAAGAGTCAGATCTGTCAGATCAATGCTTTCAAAGAGGTTTTCAGAAGCAAATTAAAAATAAAAGTCAAAATTTTGCCAAAGATTTGCTCAAGTGGATCTGAAGAGGAAAAAAATCAGGCAAATCAATGAAAACTGCCCAAAAATCAAAAAGGAAAGGTCCCATTTTTATCACAGTGGTTCAGGATTGTAGCCTTATGTTCTGAAGATCTAAAGCCAAGCAAGCCTATATGATGTGATAGAGTTTATCACCTGCTGCTCAGCGATTAAAAAACATAAACAGCAGCAACATGAAAGCACAACAGAGCGTGCTGGATCCCAACAACTGCCAAGAAGGGAATAACATCGCCATCTAGAGGCCAGACCAGCTCCCACACTTGACTCTAAGCAGAAAAAATGCTGGTCATGCTCTTTTGAGTTTCCCCCGCTCACGCTTTCTCCAACATGTGGATTCAACCAGCCACAATGACAGAGAACAATCAGAGAAACCAGCGCCAGAATGACAAAAGACACACACACACAGCGTCTAAGGCCTTTTTATCCGCTGCTTGATGAGATTCTGAACTATAGCTCCCCATGCAAGATTGTTTCCAGCCCGCATGCAGGGTGAGAACGAGAGGAGAGAGTGAGGATAAATACTTCACACAGATAATTTCTTGAGAGGACGGTGTGTTTGTTGCAGCTCAGGATGGAAGGAACGCCTCGGCATTCTTACCTAGGATTGGAGCCAGGCGGAAGATGTCCGACAGACGTTTGTTCACTGGTTCATATGGAGACTCCTCCAGGAAGTCATTACCTGTAACCAAAACAAAGCCATGAAACACAGCTGAATACATCTGTGGATGTTACTACCCCCCCATTTCCTGGTTTGTTTATCATTTCTCGGGGGCCTCGCATTGGCCTGCATGTGACATGGGTTATTTGGGTCAGTCGATATCCACGCTGGCACACAGCCACACGCTTGATTAGGCAGGTTGGTCAGCGACGTTGCACAACTGGAAGCAGGCGAGGAACTGGACGCTAAGGACAACACTTTAAGATGTCACAGACAGTACTGGAGGGGGCGGGGTGGCTTCATGCTTCATTAGCTGGAAGAGATGCGACTCAGGAGGTCAGGAAGTAACTCAGCTTTCTCCAATGAGTCAAGGGGGGCCGAGTCTGAATGAGTGTATTGGTTGTGCGTCCCTTTTATGTGAGTGTTTGGGGTATAGGTCATCCAAGGTGCATTCAATGTGCACTTGGAGGTCAGATTTTCTGTGTTCTTTCAGAGTTTGATCAAAGAAGTGGGTGGATAAGGGTGGAAGTTTGTCTCTGTCGTTTCCTCCATTCATTATCACATAGGAGGATTATGTGGCCCGAAGCAGTAACTTTATGACTGCTTAGGGCCCCCTGCTGGCCCGAAGATCACTTGAATCAGGACAGATTTAGAAACACACCAGGCTTACACATATTAAGGAAAAACCTTCATGATTTTAAAGGTAGAATGACATACTCATTTTATTAGTTATTCACCGATCAGGATTTTCCAGAACAATACCAATTTCCAGTTTTCTTTGAGGTGTGACCTATAAAGGATAATAATATGCTGCAGAGTTCCTCTATAGAGGTCAGAGTTATAAATTCGGGGTGCACCAATTACAGTTTTTTTGGCCGATCACTTATCTTTAAAAAGCCTGACCTGAAGATTATGATTTTGGCCGATACTGATTTTTTTGTCTGAAAATTCGCTAAATATCGCTACAAAGTCGCTAACTTGGCAACAGTGGGATGACTATTGTTTACCACGCACCCCATATGGGCGGGTCTGTCAGCCAGGTCTCTCTCCTGGAAGAGCAAAAGGGGGCAGATTTTCAGACCTTTGGTGAGGTAGATAAGATCAATGGAGAAAATTGGTTTCACATGTAAGTATCGGCCGACTGCGGATCTCCCAAAATTAAGGAAATCGTGGCCGATTTATCGGGGCACCTCTCTTATAAATTCAATAGAAAAAGAAGGAATTACAAGATTAAGACCACTTTAGCATAAATTCATATTCCTGTAACCTTTAAAATTAAAGTGTTTAAAAACATAGATGTTGTTGGATGGTGTGAATCCCCGATGCCACCAATCATTTCTCAAACTTACAGAACGAAACAAACTGTAGAGAAGTTGAATTTTAGCAACAGCAGGGGATTCTCTAAGTGCATCACACGAAGCTCCCATGTGGAGCCGATCTGTGGGACCTTATCAATTTAAACATCCATGATCTACATCAGATTTTAACAAGATGTCTCCACTCAGTGGCGCCACCAAGGGGGGGGGAGCAGGAGTGCAGCTACATACTTTCTGAGGTGTGTTCAGACACATTACAGCCCTCCTATACACCTGTAACCACAGCATACAGCTGCAAGACAACAGTGACCTGTCATTTTACTTGTAACTTAAGCTAACCTTAGTGTTTACAAGCCTTCTCTTGATACACTGAAATAACTTACCTGCCACTTTGAAAAGCTTTTTTCACCCCTACTACATCTTTATCCTAGTCTCTCCTTTCTTTTTTTGTTTTCTGCTCTCAAGAGCTTTCCTTTTTGTGACAACATGATTCAAATGAAAAAAAAAAAAAAAAAAAAAGAAAGAAAAAAAATCGCGCTGACAAATAATTTGGCCGCCATAGTTTTGGCGCCCCCTCTGGCTCAGCGCCCCTATGCGTCACTGATAGTGCATCCCCACTTTTTGCGCCACTGGGGGCCTGGGAGGATAATAAGCTACCCATAGATTTTCAAATTTTAAATCAGGGACCTAACATACCAAATTAGCAGAATTATGGTATGTGGGTACTGAAAAACAAAGACTGTTTAAAAAGATTTGTTTTAATCTTAAATTTCAGGTTTAAGTTTAGGTAAAAAAAAAAAAAAAAAAAAAAAAATCTAGAATGGGTTTTGGTTCTGGTGTGTCAACCCAGGATTATTAGTGGCTGGCATTTTGGAAAACTTTTTAGAGACGCCCCAGGACACAACAGCTCTAAATATAGTACCTGACAGAATAAACTTTCATTTTTTAGGTTTTTTTTATGGACTTTACGAACCTTGTAACGTCTGATAGATCCCCCAGTAAATCCGCAGGCAGTTCTTCTCCTTCTTCATGCCCCTTTTGCACCGGCAGTTGTACAGCGGGCTCTGCTTGAGCGCCTCCATCGCGCTGCGGCACTCGTCCCTGGCCTCCACGCCGCTCACCAGGCTGAAGTTGCTTTCCTTGGCGCCGGCCACGCACTGCCTCATCGTGCGGTACTTGGTGCTGCACGCCTGCTCCCGCAGACACTGGTCGCTGGCCCGCACGCAGTCCAGCCGAGAGGCACCGGTGCGCAGGTTCTCCTCCGCCCGGGTCAGCACATCTGGAGGCGGAATATACAGTGAAAATACACCAGATGTAAAATGAAAGAATAAAAAAACCCAAGTCTGTAAGGTTTGATCCTTTCTGTGGGAAACATTAAGAGCTTAAAGACTTTAAAAGCTGTTTTTAGGGATTAAAATATAAGATCTAGGTCGCCAAGCAGCGTTTGTTTGCTTCAAAATCAGTTTAACTGACTTAACTTAAAGAGTCTTTTCTGCTGTTTTGGAGCAGTTTGGAGACCTTCTCTAAAATCCTTATAAAAAACGAGCCCAAAGTTTGTTTTATCCTACAATTAAACTTACCAAAAAGAGGCAGAAAATATAATAGCACGAAGATCATGGTTTCCTTCTGCGTGTTGAACAACAACCCAAGTCGAAAGAGAATGAAACGAACTCAAAGGCGACTCAACAGTAGTTTAATTCCAAGAGTAGTATAGAAATCCATGGAAAAGACGCGCTCCGAGGTGGAGAACAGATCCCAGCTCGCCTCATGCGAACAATAAATCCCCCCAAAAAGGAAACCAAACAAACAGGGGAAAAAAAGTGTCCAATCGAGATATTCTGTTCAGCTTCTCTCACTTTTTAGTGTACGCAACACAAGAGGTTTTTGCGTTTTCTTTCTTTCTTTCTTTTTTTTTTTTTTTTTTTTTTTTTTTTTTTTTTTTGTTTTCTCCCCCTTTCCAGTCCGATCAAGCGCCGCGGGACACAAACGACTAACAGGGATCAGGAGCTGCGGTCTGAAAGCGTGCGTCCTCTCCGAGTCCAGCCGGTAGGAGGAGGATGCTGCTGCTGCTGCCGCTGCTGCGTCTGTGCGTCTGAGCGCACACAGCCAACTGGAGTCCCGCCGCCGTCTACAGCGCACTCAGCAGCAGCAGGAGAGCGCCAGCTTCTACCCCCACCCTCCTCGCCCTCCTCACCCTCAGCCCGCTCTGACAGTACATCAATCATATTGCAAATTTACAAGAATGCAGTTTCCCATCACGACTAAACTAACTCACTTCATCAATCGCAGAAGAGAACCTTGATAATCCACCATCTCCAAACATTTTTAGTCATGTTTTTGTGGCATTGATCGACTTTACATCGTAGAAACATGTGTGTTCCTCAGATTAAACTTGAATGAGAAGTGGTGTATTGCTTCTGTAATGTTAAAATTAAACAACTCTTGATGTGTGTGTGGGCTGTAGGAAGAGGGCGAAGTGCACGACCCCAGGGCTGGTTTATGACATGATGAATATAGCAACATATGGAGTCCATGGCGCCCTGGACAAGCCCCTCCTCTTTAGTAATCAGTATGGAATCCAATCCAACTTGGCTATAAAGCACATTTAAAAACAATAAATGTTTGACCAAAGGGCTGTAATTTAATAGAATAAGTAAAAGCAGTAAATACAATGTAAACAAGACAACTTAACTCATGCTGGCAGGGGAAAAAATAGGAGTTTTCAAAACTGATTT
This sequence comes from Anableps anableps, assembly GCA_014839685.1. Classification (NCBI taxonomy): domain Eukaryota; kingdom Metazoa; phylum Chordata; class Actinopteri; order Cyprinodontiformes; family Anablepidae; genus Anableps; species Anableps anableps. Next base: position 31,491,893 of record CM026076.1, read on the forward strand.
AAAAGAATACAGTGAAGTAGCCTGGCAGAGACAATCTGATCCATAACTTGGGGGCAAGCAAGAGCAGAGGCCCAATTTCATCTGACAGCGCAGGTGAAGCAAGTCTGAGAGATAAGATGGGGCAAGGCTATTAAAAGTTTTTAAAATCAATGCAGTAAAAATTCAGTTCAGACTTCGCCAGTCCATATTTGTGCTTTTCATGCTTGTCTCAATCTAAAGTCCCCCAAATGTCAAAAACAAACAAAAAAACACATTATAAATACTGTGTGTGTGTGTGTGTGTGTGTGTGTGTGTGTGTGTGTGTGTGTGTGTGCGCGCTTGTTTAGCTATTCTATTTGGGACCTTTTCTATTCACTAATCTTCTGAAGACCGATGGGGCTTATGGTGGCCAAAACCAGTTATTAAAATGAATAGAAGTCAACACAAAATCCTAACGTGGGTAGATATAAGAACTTATGTGTGTGTCATCAGAAATAAAACATTTTTGACCTTTTTTTAAGTTTCACAGACCATTTTAGGCCCTGTTCACCCAGGAACATTTCTTTCTAAGTCGGGAAAATCCGCAGCTGTTTATGCCTCACGTCCACATGGAAATGACATTTCAGGGGACCCTAAGGGTTTTGTTTTCTAAAAAATGGTTCCAGAGTATAAATTTCACCCTTGCATGTTCATGTGTACAGCAAAAACAGTTCTTTTGTGACGCATTATCCCAACCTCTAACCTGACCTATAATAATATGCGTCATGAAAAACAACAATGGGGGATTACACATTTGTCTTGCAGTTTATTAGTTTATAATCCAACAGAAAAAACTCAACTTCGATGCTTAGTTGTTCACTATTCTTGTTTTCTTTTGTTTATCTCTAACCTCGTGTGGACAGTGTATGCGCATGTCCCATATTCCATGTTTACCGCCACTTACAGATCTTGGGGAGTGAAAATAGCATTATGGGCCGTTCTCTGTGTTTTCGTGTGGATGAAAGCATTTCTGGTAACGGTCCTGTGGAGACGTGAGTCTTTTTGAAACAACCTGTTTTAGAAAAAAAGGTTTCTGTTAATTCAGATAGGAGCAGCCTAAATATTTTAGATTCTTAACTAGAGATGCCAAAATTGTAAAAAGTAGTAAAATAGTCCTTTACTTTAGCACAGAGGTGTTCAAATGAGATGCCAACTATGCTGTCATTAGCCAGCCATGATGTACTGGCACATTTTATTACAGTTCTTACATCAATGTCCACTCCTGTTGGGATGCCACTTTGGACCGAGAGCCATATCGCCTAATTCCACCGTGTGACATCACTGAAGAGCATATTCTCATCACAAGTCTGAAAACCAGCAGGATTTGCAAATCGTTGTGGTGCTAACGACTGTTAGAAAAAGAAACTGCTAACAAAATGAAAAATGCTGTATATGTCAAACATAACTTAAAAGAAATTAAGCTTTGCATCATAGCAGTGTCTAAATTAGCCTCTGTCTCTTTAAGAACATCCTACCCCTTCCATCACTCCCCCTTCAGCACGTCATCACTACAATGCTTCTTCATGATGCCATTTACAACCTTTCTTAGGAGCGTTGGACTGAGAAGTAGCTCATATGATAAGCTCAGCAAATGTGCAGTTCCACCAGGTGTTTGTTAATTGCTGCTGCTGGTAGTCTGGTAGACCTGAGTGGGGAAGGCATAGGGAGGGGTGCTCTGTGGGGTGAGAGCTTGGCTGGGAACAGAAGCTCCAAGGAGGATCTTTGGGTAAATAGGCGGCGCTTTGTGAGAGCAACCGTTTATGAACTCCAAATAGCTGGGACATTCAAGGATTTCTCAAACATTCAAACATGCATGAATGAGTCAAAGCACCACTCCAGGTATATTTTTGAGGAGGGAATAACATTATAGCATAATATAAAGCTCAAAAAAGTCAATTTTGCATAATATCCCCCCTTTAAAGAGAAAAGACCCTCAAGGCTAATGAGCTGCTCTAAAACAAGCACATCCAGGTTCTACCTGGTTTCTCCTCCTAGGTCTTCATAGCATCTCTCAACCTCATATTCACCCTTATTTTTAAGCAAAAGTTAGCTTGCCTTACTGTTTACTGTGCTTATTCCATGTGGACTGTCCACCAGACCACAAGATGGCGCTACACATGTGAAAAAAAAACTGTTGAATCTGTTATTTTTTAGAAAACTTATTCTCTTTCACTGGCAAAGTTTGAACATCAATAGTCTGTTAGACCATATGTTGCTCTTTTAAGTATGATATAGTTAGCTCATTGTTCATGTTCACTTTGTCGTGGGAAACGTGTTACTGGTGATCTGGAGATAAACGATCTTCGTGTGCATTAACACCAGCTCTGTTTAGTCCACTTTAATCAAACTAGTTCGTTTGCCTAGAGAGTCTGGTTCGTTTGGGTTGTGTGATTATGTAATTGAACTGTTATGTGGACCAAAAAAGTGAACTCTGGCTCACCTAAAAACCTAGGCTTCGGTTCGGTTGAAGTGAACTCTGCTGCGGTTCGAATGCATCTGTGAATACCAAGTGAACTAGAGACCGCTCCAAAAGCAGGAAACGGACTACAGCGCAGGGCATTCTGGGTAAATACAACCAAAACAAACGCCTGTGTCAAGCTAACAGGAGAAATGGCTCGTGGTCTTTTCCCACAGACAAGACAGAAATCCTACACCACTCCATTTGTGTTTAGATTTTGTGAAGAAGGAAGTTGTGTTCAGTGTCTTATTCAGAGGTTTTCATGTTGTTTCCTCCAGTGGTTCTTAGTGCAGTGCCACCACCGGCGAGGGGTAAACAGGTTTTCCAAAGGTTTGGTTCGTTTGTCACAGTGCAGTCTGAAAGCGAGCCGCACCAGCTGAAAATGTAACAAATGTTGCAGTTTTGGCCCCCAATCAAACCAGTCTATTGGACTATCAGGTGTGAAAACACCCTAAGAGCCATGAGGTGAATGGACATGCTTCAGCTGCAAAGCATTCAGTGAAATTTTAAAAATCTAGAGTGAATGCAGTGCTTGCTTTGAGGTAGCAAAATGCATAAAAACTCACCTGCAAATCATGTGTTTGATACTTTCAGCTGGATAGCTGCAGAGAGGAAACCCCCCCCCCCACTGGTCAGCACAGAGTTGAGCACACTGTGATGCTGTCGCCATCTGTTGGTCATGTTAATAAAAAGATAAAACTCTGAAGCACTCAGGGTATAAAAAAACAAAACAAAAACATGAATGATACTTCCAGATGACATCCTGAGTTCATCATTCACTGGGAACTTTAACATCCTGTTTATAACTATCACGTGACTCTACATTCAGCCCATTGATTGCCAATATAGTCTATTCAGAAGCTAATCCACTTGCTTAAATTCATGGGAGCTGTCAATGAGGCTCTCCGCATTAAAGGGTGGGCCGAATCAATCAAGCATGCCAGTGCCTGGTGCCGTAAATCACTTTTCGCATACATACGGAGCAGGCAGAGCGCGCGGTGCATTCAGAGATGGGGTGGGTGGGAAGCAGCTTCCTGTAACATCGGGCAATAATCCCTGTTTAAAAAAAAAAGGCATGTGTGATCAGATACAGACGAATCAATCCTGCAGGGTGAAGTCAGTTTTTAAAATGACTTTCGGTTTTGTTAAATGCGTACGCCTCAGGTCAGCAGCCACTGCTTTTTCACTCGGAACGTGACAGAAAAAGAGACAGAAAATGGGAACAAATGAGCGACAGGCTCCAGCTGCTATGTGTGGGATAATTGTCTGCTTACAATTCGATGACTCGGCTGTTCCGGAGTCTCAAAAGGGAACCCTGCCAGTCGGCGCAAAGCTCAGTCTGGTGATATATGAAAAGCCTCAATCAATATGTGATATTAATTTTGCAAATGAATGTCAGAATGATGTAGTCCCGAGGTCAGTTGACATCTCGCACTGTAATGTGCTTCATGGCACTGAATCAGAAGCTGGCTCTCAGTGGGGGGAGAGTGGTCAAAGTCCAGTACTATGTGAGTTATGTATGCAGAGAGACACAATGGATTACTTTTCAGAAAGCTGACAGTGCCATTATAGCACTTCATAAAGTTAAACAGACAAAGTTAATGGGGATTGATCAGTGCTGGTGTGAAACCAATTTCTAATTCTGTAATCTGTTAAACTGACAAAAATCTGTTATCATATTTTGATTTATTAATCCTAGCTAGTTTTATTGACACAGCAACTTTAAAGTGCTCTGCAATGAAATTGACACCCTTTAAACCATGTTTTCACATCTTATCTCATTACTAGAGGTGCACCAATAAATTGGCCCTGATTTACTTCATTTTAAAAGATCGCCAATTGGCCGATATTTACATGTGAAGCCGATCTTATCTACCTCCGCAAATGTCTCAAAATCGCCACTGTCCCCTTTTGCCCTAGAGTGAGAGAGGGATGACAGACAGACCCGCCCACCAGGTAACGACTTTTTAATGCAAGAAAATCGGCATTGGCCAAATTCAGCATCAGCAGGTCAGGCTTTTTAAAGAATGGTGATCGTGATCGGCCAGAAAACTGCAATCGGTGCACCCCTACTCATTACAAGAGAAAACTGCAGTGTACCATTTTGGGATTTTATGACACAAAGAAGCACATAACTGTGAAATGTGCAAAAAAATACTTTTTTTTTCTTTCAAGTTTTAGGCTCTAGTGGCCTTTACTGAACAGTAAATGGACAGGAAATAGGAAGGAGAGAGAAGGGGAAGACATGTACCAAATTGCCAGAAACCGGGAATTGAACCCAGGACCACTGCATCCCAGGAAAAATAAATTTTTTAAAAATAGTTTTTTACAAATCAATTCAATCAATGTATTCAGCCAACTATACTCTGATACCTTAAAATGTAATCCCACCATGTAGCACCAGAAGTCATTAGTAAACCGAGTCAATCAATGTGTAATTTAAACTCAGCATGAATTCAACTATTTTGTTTGTTTGAGAACATTCGTGAACAAACAGAATCATGAGAACCAAGCAACCCAGCAGAAAGTTTGAGCATTTTACATAGTTCAATCCATTGGCTGAAAAACGAGAGAATTGATCAGCATAACAGCCAAGAGGCCAGTTCACACTGAGGATGAGCTGTAAGGATCCACTGTTCAGGTGCAAGAATCTGTTGACAGCATTCCACAAAGCTTGCCTTCATGTTAAAGTCCCAAGAAAAAAGCCAGAAGACGTTTTGTTTAAAGTTTGCAACAAGTCATGTTGGGGATCCATCACATGTGTAGAAGAAGATGAAAGTAAAATAAATTCACCAGTCAGATCAAAACGCTCTGTGTGGTGAGAAAACTCCCTGGTGCACAACTCCCTGAACACACCGTCTTGATGGTGGAACCTGAAAGGTGGAGCATCATGCTGTGGGGTGGCTTTTCCTCTACATGTACTGGGAAGCTGGTTTTGATGCAGCTAAATAGAGAATAGCCCTGGAACTAAATGTGTTAAATGTTGGACAATCACCCTTAAGATTCAGACAGAACTATACTGGAGTGATTTAGTTCAAAGCATGTTCATGTGTTAGAAAGGCCCAGTCAAAGTCCAGTCCAAAATCCAACAGAATCCATGGTAAGACTTACAAAGTAATTCTTAGAAGACCCCCAACCAAACATCCAGATGTGCACGGCTGGTAGAGAGATATCACCAAAGACTTGCAGCTGCAACTTTAGGGAATTGTGGTTCTACACAGAACCTAAGGGGGCTGAATAAAAATGCACCCCACACTTCTCAGCTTTCAACCTTTAAATTGAAAATAAAAAATAAATTCACATGTATGCACTCCTTTCTGCTGGCTTGTCATTTAAAATACCAATGCAATACATATATATTTGTGGTTGTAACATCACAAAATGTGGAAAATCTCATGAATACACTGAGGTCCTAACAGTCCACCTAAAAAACCAAAGAGTTCAGTAGTGACCACAAATTTGTCAACATTGACTTAAGACCTTACCTTCACTTTATTACAGAGTTAAAAAATATGTATTGGAGTCAGTGGCGTTGAACACTAACTGTTAAAAAATATTTTTTAGAGAAAGCAAATATTGCTAATTGTGGTCAAGTCTTACAGGTGCTTTTAGTTTTTCAATTCATATTGATAGATGTGGTTTTTTTTTTTTTGTTGTTTTTTTTTTTTTTTAATGTGCTATGTATACAGTAGTTTGTATTTTACCATTTTGGGTCTATCTAAGTGGTCAAAATATATTTTGTATCTATTAGCAATATTAGTGTGTTTTAAGACAGCATTTTGCCTTTTACAATCCACCAGTGCGCGTGACCAGAGGAAGGCTAGCTTACTCCCAGAGGAAAAGTCCGTCTTTTTGGCTCTGACTATCTTAACACAATAGTTTGTGTTATTTTGTGGGAAAAAAAATAACTGTAAGCTAATTGTCAATATGAGTTTAGACTCACTCTTTCAACAAATTCTCCAAACTGAGCATCAGCTGTCAGAACAGACACAAAAACTCAAAGACGGTAAGACATCCAAGCTAACTAGCTTGTTCTGCTAAAGCTAACAGCTACACACAAACATTTATTTGCAATGTTTGTTTTTTTAAGCGACTAATTATGACTTTTTACTCCAGTAAAAGTGGAAATTATCCGATGCAATGAGAGGATTAAGAGTGAAACCGAAAAATATTATCAGACCACTGAGGAACTTGATAAAAAGGTAAGCCGGTGAAATTTAGCGGTAATTATTGCTGGGTTAAAACTACGTTATTCCTTTTCACGTTCCCTTTACAATATCTAAAATTAAAGCATTTTAGGGATTTAATTTAGCTGGATGATAATTAATTAATATCTCAATGTTTAAAATTATGTTTGAAGGTTTGAGATTATTTTTAAATTCCAATTTCTCTGCTTTTTTTAAGAATCAGTAATATAACAGAGACTGTCTACTGCTTTTTCCCGTTGAGAACCCGATTTAGTTTAATTTTTTTTTTCATGCAAATAAGTTTTATTTTTAGGATTTCGCATCAAGATTAGTACCATATGATATGAAGTACAGTTTTTTTCAGTAATATCAAAAGGTAAATGTACAATTTCAATCAAAACCTACCAGAATAATGTTATAATTTATTTATTGTTCTTTACATAGTTTGTGTTTTTTTTGTTTGATTTAATTTTTTCTGTGAAATACAAAGATAAAGTGAAACAATTTTTAACTAAATACACAATGTCTGTTGTAGTTGGTTTAATCTGACTCAGCAAAAAGTAGTACTTGTATTTACACAGGAGATAAAAAGGTGCCTATTGGTACACTGATGAGCTGATTTGCCTTTTGATTTAAAGCAGTCAATATCGGCCATTTGTTTAATCAGCGATCGATGCGTTTGCTGCTCTGAAATCAATAGCTAATTTCCACCGGATAACATTAGTAAAACCTCTCAGAATGTGTGAGATATGATGTTAAAGGCAGACACCTTGACCCTGCAAAAATATTGCTAAATTTCAAAGAACATTTGTTAGGTTAGGTTGAATTAAAACGGGAGGCTGAATGCACAGAAAGAGCAGCATCAGCATACAAGCACCATTTTAAAAAAGAATATCCGACAGGGATCTTTTTACTTTCTCCTGGGGGTGGAATATAGAAAGTGTTCACATCTTTCAAATATACATGGTGTGTTTACTCTTGTGTGTTTACAGCTCTCGCCGTGTGACGCCTTACGGATTTTGAAAGGTGCAATTAAGCTGTTTAGAAAACTTTGATGCTGACTTTGCTCCCTGAAATTGCTCTGTGTGTTTTTTTCTAAGATCACATGGGAGGCAAAAAAAACTGCACATTACCTTTTACTATAATTTGGCGTTTTCCTTTCTTTAGGGACACAACAGTGTGTGCAGTGCCTTGCGAAAGTGTTCGTAGCTCTTGAACTTACCCACGTTTTCTCATATTACAACCACAAGCTTATATGTATTTTATTGGAATGTCACAGATTTATTTGCAGCTGCCCCAACCCCGGAGTCAGTATCTTGTGCAATTGGTTTTTAATGGTTGTCTCCCATATTTGCACATTCGGAGACTTACATTTTTACCCATTACCCTTTGCAAAATTGCCCAAGCTTAGTGAAATTAGACGGAGGGTGTCTTGTCACAGATTCCCAATTGGATTTAGGTCTGGCTATGTTTCCATTCCACTGTCATGCAAATTTTGAGTGATCTTTTAAAATGTCACAAAAAAATTTAAAAAGAAAATGTGAATTCATTGTGTCTGCGCATCCTTAAAAAGTCTTAAATTCATGTATCTGAAGTTAAGGCCTTAAAATGGTTTACGTTAGTTAAAGAAAATATAAGTTGGTCTTAAATACGGTAATCACAAGTCTTAAATTTTGTATTGGCAGGAATATTTAATCTTGTATATTCTATGTAGGTTTTTTCTTGCTGGACTTTTCTATCAGGCAAAAGTTTAAGTCGCATGTAGACATTTTCACTCACTTCGTTCTGTGTGGTAACAAGCTGCTGATGCTTGCTAGCTAGCTTTTTTGGATCTATCATGGGTAAGTGTGAATTTATCAACAGTTGGTTGGATGATGTTCGTCTTCGCCTCTGGCTGGAGCCATGTGACAAGCACAAAGCTGCTCCCAAGAGCCACAAAAAGACCTCAGAAATTTCACAGCTTTGGTCCCCTGAAAAAGAAATTATATATTAATTTCTTTGTACATTTGTGTTGTGATATAGCCCCTACATTTTATTCATAATGGTCTTTAAAAGTCTTAAATTTGAGTTGGTAAAACCTGCATAAACCCTGGAATTAGGCATGTTTGCATTTACAGGTTTGGAGCAAAGCTACCAGGCTCTGCAAAGCATCATTTCGTCAGATGTTGATGCTACGCATGGCTGTAATAAAGAACAAAATGTTTGCTATGTTAGAACTTATTCTGCAAATGTGTTTCTATCTCCCATTGGAAAAACCAAAAACCACTTCAAAACCCTTTTGCAAAATTGAAGAAGTTATTTTGAATGTTGCCGTTTCCATCAACCTTTTCTGACCAGCTCCACTGTCCCTGCTAAAGAAAGGGATCCCCACAGCATAATGCTGTTATTAACATGTTTCTTGCTCGGAATGATGTGTTGAGGGTGATATTTGGTGTCATTTTTCAGCAGCACAAAATGTTTTCAGTGCAGGCCACAAAGTTTGGTTTTAGTCTAATCTGAGCAGAGCACTTCGTCCTCTTCCTGGCTAGTTATAAACAGCCCTTCTTGCATCTGTCTTTCAAAACCGCCATTTTTTTTCCTGCCCTCTTTTCACAAAGCTGAGTCATACAAGCCAACAAGCTACATCTTGTTAAGTGTGGAGTTCGTCCTATTTTCATTTTTGAATGATTTAGTTCTTCTTGAGGCATTCAAAGCTTGGGATTGTTTCATAACCTCAACTTGCTTAAAGACTGCCCATACCTTTATCCCCAACCTGTCTGCTATGCTCCCTGATGCTGTTTGTTCGCTAATGCTCTAACAAACCTCTGAAGCCTTCACTGAACAGCTGTATTTACGCTGAGATTGAATTATATACAGACATCACAAGACGTCTGAAGGCACTCGGTTCCCCTTTTTTTTCTCAGAGCATTAGAGTAAAGGAGGATAAATACAAATACATGCCACGTTTTCTGATTTTAATTTTCTGGTTTAAGTAGTTTTTTTTCCCACTTCATAATTATATGCTACTTTGTGTTGGTTCATTACATAAAATCCCCCCCAAAAATTGAGGTTTTATAGTTGTAACAAAAAGTGAACAATGGTAAAAGGAATGCTTTTACAACAAGTTCTTTAAAATCAAACAAAAGCAATTCATTTGGCCTTTGGTAGAGCCACTCACATGCGCTTTTATGATTTTTGGTACAGTTGAAACCAGAAGTTTACATACACTGATCGAAAAGACACACACACACACACCTTTTTTTTTCTCATTGTCTGAAGTTATATCAGACCAAACATATTTTATTTTAGGTCATTTGGAATTATCAGAAATGTTTTCTGTTTGCTAACCACCAAAATAATGACAAAGAGAACATGTCAGAGATTTATTTTTGGATGTAAACTTCAAAATCTGAAGTTTACATACAGAATGATTACTGTCTCTTTAAACCATAAGGGAAAACCCAGATGATGTCATGCCTTTGGAAACCTCTGATAGGTTAACTGACACCTTTGAGTTAATTGGAGGCTCACCTGTGGGTGTATCTTATGGCCACAGATCAAATTTGCTGCTTTCTGGTTTGACACGATGGGAAAGTCAAACGAAATCAAGAAGAGAATTGTGGAGCTGCACCAGTCTGGTTCATCCTTGGGAACGATTTCCAGATGCTTTAAGGTGCTGCATTCATCTGGTTAAACGATTATACAACAAATAGAAAAGATAGGAATGTCTAACCATCATACCGCTCAGGAAGGAGACAGGTTCTGTGTCCCAAAGATTAAATGTGCAAACAGACCTTGTGAAGATGCTCCTGAAGCTGGTATGATAGTGTCATTAGCCACAGTGAAACATGTTCTATACCGACATGGGCTGAAAGGCCATTCAGTGAGAAAGAAGCAATTACTCTAAAAGAAACATAGAAGAATCCAGATTCCATCTGGAAATGCACCCTGGGACAAAGACCTTCATTTTTGGGGACATGTCCTGAGGTCTGATGAAACTAAAGTGGAACTGTTTGGCCAAAATGACCATCGTTACATTTGGAGGAAAAGTGGGGATGCTTGTACCTTCTTAACTGTGAAGTACGGGGGTGGCAGCATCAGGTTGTGGGCTTGTTTTGCTGCAGGAGGAAGTGGTGCACTTCGTAAAATAGATGGCATCATGAGGAAAGAACATTATGAAGAAATATTGAAGCAACATCTAAAGACATGAGTTAAAGCTTGGGCACTGATTGGTCTTCTAGATGGACAGTGGCCCTCAGCATTCAGCCAAGGTGGTGACAAAGTGACTTAAGGACAACAAAGTCAATGATTTGGCATAGCCATCACGAAGCCCTAATCTCAGGCCTATGGAGAAGTTGAGGGTAGATCTGAAAAGGCCTGTGAGAGTGAGGTGGCTTACAAACCAGACAGAGTTCCACCAGTTCTGTCAGGAGGAATGGACCAGAACTCCAGCAAACTACTGGGAGAAGCTTGTGGAAGGAAAAACTTTGGACCCAAGTCATCCAGTTCAAGGGCAATGCTACCAAATACTGAGGACTTCTGATTTTAAAACATTAACAAATACATCTCTGACATTTCTCTAATTATTGTGGCATTTAGCAAATAGAAATATTTTTGGTGATTCAAACTGAGCTAAAACAAGAAAATGTTGGTATGATTTTTCAGACAGTGAGAAAATCTTTTTACTGGATGTATGAAAGCTTCTGGTTTCAACTGTATTTAGCATATGGTCCTGACAGCTGTCCATTCCGTCTTCCTGTGGAATGATGAACGTATCTGTTGCACATGTCTCAGATCCTGTACCCTGACTCTGCAATTATGTGTTTGTGCTCCAGGCTGAGCAGTTGTCTGCCATGACTCTGCAGTGTGATATGATGAGGAAATGTAAAGATCAGGTGTTGAGGCAAACTGAGGAGCAGCTCTGTCAGCAGAGTCACCTCAGGGATCTTCTGGTGGGTTGAAGCCTGAATAAACATCTCCTATCTCTCTGGTTACATATATTGTGATCATGTAGCGTAAGTAGCATGCTGCTCCTTCAGCTTCCAGGCAGCAGTGAGTCTTGCCAGTTCAAATGTGTGTACATTTTTAAACATCAAATGCTAAAATCACAAGTCAGTTTTGTAGCACCAAATTACCAACTCGAATTCCATACATCTCCGATCAGTCGTCTCGTCTTGATTCAAATCAGTCCACTTCATTCCATTACAACCCAGTTATGTGTCTAATTCAGATCAGGGTTAAAGTACAATGTAGTTAAATTCAGTTGATTGTTTAGTATCATTTGGTGAAATGCTAGGCTAAGGCTAAGGAAGGATTGCCAGGTGGATTTTTTTTGTTTTGTTTTTTTGTTTTTTTTTTTAACCTAGATTTTTTTTTTTTTTTTTTTTTTTTTTTTTTTAAGTCTAAGCTTGTCAAGAACAATGGGACAACAAATGGCTCAAAGGCAGCACTTTGGACACCCCGGCCTCAGGCTATAAGAATATCATTAGTGACTTTCACTGTTGCTGTTTCTGTGCTATGATGAGCTCTGAAACCTGACTTCAAATCTTCAAACATGTAAATAATTACACAAATGAGTAATCACTGTGTGTTATATACATTATGTTTAGGTGCGTTACTGGCTAAACCTTGTCTTGGTGTAATTTTGAAGGATAACATCGTAGAAAATAAGAGAAAAGCTTAACAATGAGAACTTTCAAATTTTAGTCTCAGCATCAGTAAATGGGATCCAAGATGAGTTTTGCTTCTTTTTATTTCTGTTTGTTGGGAGAAGGTCAGACGATTGTTCTTTTCCTGCCAGGCCAAGATAAAGAAGGAGTCTAAAGAAGAAGAGCAACAGTTCCTTCAGGAGGTCGCAAAGTTCAACAATGACTTCAGCCTCACAGGGAACAGCACAGCTGCGCTCGAGAGCCAAACCTACACCGAGAACCTGGCCCTGCAGAGGGAAGTGGAAGCTTTACACAAAGGTCAGAAAAGCTGTTTTGTTCTCATTTAATACATGTATTTTATAAGTAATTTAGTAATGAATTCTAGAACTTTTTAATATGTCTCAACATCTGTTTTCTGTCTCTGTCCCTCGCATCAGAGATGGATGAGATGAAATGCAGGAACAGCCACATGAGCTCCATACTGGAGGAAAAGAGGCAGCTGCTGCTGGAACTGCAGGAGCTGGAGAACATACAGAGAGGTTAACTCGATAACATCACATCAGTTAGCCTTTTCCAGCTAACATTTTATTATGTCTAACCACCTAATTTGCTTAAACACATGATATTATGTTGTATTTAACCAAATTTAGCCTGCACTGTCAACATGGTTGAGTTTTTAGATCATGTGATAATAATAAACTCTCTGGCTTCATGAGAAAGGAGCTCATCTGTGGTGTGAATGGGCTTTTCTATGACAGACATAGCATCATTTTCCTAATTCAGCTCACAGGATATGTAAATTATGCACAGAACATGAAAGCTAACCAAAATCAGTGCTCGAGTCGTTTGTTACCAATTAAAAGCTGGCCAGGATGTTCATTTTGAAGCGTTTATGCCTTGTTAGAGGTCAGGAGGAGCCTTTAAAATGCTCGAGTTTTGGTTTTGCGCCGGCTGCTCACTGTCAACTTACTGCACCTTGCAAAAATAATCCTAGCTGTTGAACTTTGTTACATTTTTAATGTACACATTTTAGTGTATTAAGTGGAAACTTGGTTTTCAAAATTTTTATTTTCAAATACGAATCCATGTTGATTTGTATTCAGCCCCCTTTCTTCTTTTTTTCTTTTACAAATCAATCATGATCATCAAAATTTGACTTTCTTGACAAAAAAATGTACAAAAGACCTTTAATGTCAAATTGAAAATTGCTTCTACAATGACAATTAATTAAAAATATTTTACATAAAATAAGTGCTTCCATAAATATTTACTCTTTTTAAAACGACTGACCAAATCAACGGTTCAACTAGAGTTTGCTAGAAGGCCTGTGGGAGAGTCCATGGTAAAGTGGACGGAAATTCTTTGGTCTGATGAGACCAAAACGGAGCTTTTTGGCCATCAGACAAAATGCTATGTTTAGCACATCACCACAAATACACCATCCCTACTGTGAAGCATGGTGATGGCAACATCATGCTGTGGGAATGCTTCTCAGCTGTAGGGTCTGAAAGTCTTGTAGAGGTAGAAAATAAAATAAATGAAACAAAATATCGAGAAAACCTGGAGGAAAATTGGTTTCCATCTGCATGAGAACTACAGCTTCAGAGAACATTTATTTTCCAGCAAGACGACGACCCGAAACCTCCAGCTAAAGCTACACAGAGGTGGTTTGAAGACAAGGTGGATGTTCTGGAGTGGCCTAGTCAAAGCCCAGACTTAAGGCTGATAGAGAATTTGAGGCTGGACTTGAACAGGGCTGTTCACAGCTGATCCCTGTGCAAGCTGAGCTGGAACAGTTGAGCAGGAAGAATGGAGAAAAACTGCCGCCTGATTGAGACTCTGCTGTGATTGCAGCCAAAGGTGCATCTACTAAATATTATATATATATATATTTAACTGTCAGTATTTTGTAGAAATCAGTTTTCACTTCAACATTGAAGAGTTTTTTGTTCTTTTTTGTCAAAAAAAAAAAACAACAAATTTTATAGATCATGATCGATACGAAAAAGCAGTAAAAAGGGTAAAACATCCAAGGGTGTGAATACATTTTATAGACACTATGTTACACTTGCCCTCCACTGATCTCAGAATGTTGGAAGAAATGAGAAAAAATGTCAGATGTTTAAAACTGGAAGAGAGTGAAGCTTGAAAGACTGGGAGCTCACACTGGTTGATAAACCGATTTCATCAGTTAATTGAATTTATGGTTTTTGAAGATTTCATTTTTGGAAAATTGGGATTTTTTTTCCCCCACCAATGCTCTCCTCGAGTTTCCATAGTTCAGAGTGATGTCAGGATCCCCAGGTCCGCCATCTTGACTAGTGTGTCTTACAGCTTCTATTTATTTGGACTCTGAATTCAGGTCAACTATACAACGTAGTATTAGGACCAGGCTACGATTTTTTTTTATTTATTTAATTACAAGAATAAAGTCATAATATCACCACAATAAAGTCATAATATTAGGAGAATGAATTAGTAATTTTATGTGAACTCCAAAATAACAAAAAATTTAAAAAAGGAATGTTGAGCGTCTTGTGAAATTATACTTTGCTCTAAGTTTTACAGACAATAGTTAATACCTAATAGAAATACTTCATCTTTTAACACATCAGCATCAAATTATTATCAGTAGCAGGACTTTGAAACGATTGTGCAACTCCTGAGTCTATTTCAAAGAAAGAACCAGACAAACTGAGGTGGTCATGTCAGATTCTGATAACTGGAAGTTTTTTTTCCTCATTAAAACAACATTTTTCTGGTAATGTTGAGATGTTTTTCTGGTAAAATTGCATCTTTGTTCTGCTAATATTATGACTTTATTCTCATAATTAAACAAAAATTCTCGTAACGTGACGCTAATACTCCATCGTACAACTCAGAAGGGATGACTGAAATAAAACCCACTTTTTGAAAATATTTTCTGTCCTTCTTTAAGTTCTTTATTAGAAAAGGAAAAGAAAGGGGGAAAAAAATCAATTAAAATCGGAAACTGCATCTCGTTTGAAAAAATGTTATTTTTAAGCCATATCGCCCAGCCCTACTTGGAGCTGTAAATGCAGTTAGGATTGACTCACAGAGGCTGAATTTGTGAGCCTCCACAAGAAAATATGAAAAAGCTCAAGGAGAAAAATACTGGGTTACTCTATTATAGGTTCAGACTCCTTCGCATTTAAAACATTTTTGTACCCACAAACCATAGAGAAGGCCTTACAGGGAAAAGCTATAATGTACATATGTAACCGTCTTTAGCCAGCTTTGGATTTCTTCTTTGAGGGAAAACATTTAATATTTGATTTATTCCTTCTGACAGCAGACCTGGATCAGCAGATGAAGGAGGCTCAAGCAAAGACTGAATCTCTGAGATCAGAGATTGAGTTTGTCAGTCAGAAGCACCTCTCTGACAGCACCTGTCTGAGGCGAGTGTTTGACACAGTAAAAGAAACGCACTAAACAGGAGCAGACTGACGTGGAGTTGTATCGTGCCGGACTGAAACACGAGGTGGCTCGGCATTTATTTGTTTCCTCAGGGTTTCTGCAGGTTTCACCAACTCAAGTTTAAGACTTTTGAAGACCTTTTTAAGACCATTGTGAATGAAATTTAAGACCTGATTCATGACAGAAATGTACAAAAGAAAATCGCATGTTTTATACAGTAGTGCCGAGCTTTTTTGCCCAGAACGCACGTAGCATCGTAAGGGTTGGCAGCAGAAGGGAGCCAGCGGCAAAAGACGAAGTCGTCCAGCCAACTGGCAACAATTTACACTCACCAGTGATAGAAGCAAAAAAGCTCGCTAGCTAGCAAGGGTTTATTAGCAGCTAGTTAGCGGTAGCCTCAACTGCCTCGAGTCACAGAACGTAATGAGGATATCTGCGCGCAGCTTAAACGTTTGCCTGACAGAAACGTCTCACGAGAAAATTAACATATTTAAGGACAACTTACATTTTTTAAAATGAATCTAAGACATTTTAAGGCTTTAATTTTAGATACATGAAGTGGAGACTTTTTAAGGATGCATGGACACCCTGTTCTTTAGAGGCTTTGGTAGAGTTTTCCTTTTGAGTAGCTTTCGAAGTGTAATTAGTTAAAGATTCAATGTGCTTCGAAGGCTGTCACAATACAAACAAAAGCCCGACCACTGTCCTATTCTCAGCAGGAGTGGTCTGCCGTTCATTTCTATACAACCGATACAAATCTGTCTCAGTGGGAGCAAGAATGGCTGCTGTCACTCTGACAGTTTAAAAGGCACTCAGGGAAAGGAAGCACAATACGGCGCAGCAGCCTCCATGCCTCGTACATAAAAGGTATTATTAAAAAACAGTAGATTTGAATCAAGCTGTGAGGATTGCTGAATGCACCAGTCGAGCTGACTGTTGGGTATTTGTGACTTTCCTCCTTATTTTCCTGGCTGGTGTTCGATTCTGGAAGTGTAAATAACAGCATTAGGGGTATTTGGCTTAATTAAGGCTTTGATCTGCATCGGTGATGTGTTTCAATTAGTCGACAAGCAGAGAGAAGACGAATGTGAGCTTGATGTGATTGATACGGGGAGGGTTTTAAAAGGAAAACGGACTGGCGAAGAAATGCAGCTTGGCTTTAATGGAATAATACATCATCTGTTGGCTGGAGAAAAATCTAACTTTAGTCTGTCAACTTCTTTTGAAATGGTTCTCATATTTTAAGCACAAAAAAAAAAAAGAATTTGTAAGGCTTCGACGCAATAAAGTAAAATGTTCTTGTTCTTTCCTCCAAGCAGTGCTTTTTTTTTAGCGTTTTGTTACAGTACAAAAATTCCTATTGTCTAAATGTTGCATTCTTCCTTCTTTGTGCCTTTTCTTTTTTTCCTTTCTAACATACCTCCCCATGTCCTCCTTTCCTTCCTCGTGCCCTTTTTTCTTTGTCCTCCTTTCCTTTTCTTTGTCCTTCCTTTGTTCTGTATGTTCTACTCTCCTTCATTCCTCATATCCTGACTTTTGCTTCTGTCATCCTTCCTCTCTTCCTCATTTCCTTCCTAGTGTCCTGTCCCTTTTTTCTGTCATTCCTTCTTTCTTTTAAAATTATTACTGACAAAATTTTCTTACAATGGAAATGTTAAGTACAGCAGAAAGTAATTGTCTTTTTATAACCAAGCTTTTATAATAAGTAGAACCACTTCCATCCAGAGGCTTTTACTGGAAAGCCGACTTTGCTGCTTATAAATCAGCTTTCCAATTTATTCAACTTGGCTAAACATAGCAAGTTTTTTGAAAGAAAGTGACCCTAACCCTGTTCTTATACTGGAAGTAAAATTGTTCAATTGAGCCCCCCCCCCCCAAAAAAAAAAGTGAAAACTAGGTGCCTTTCTTTTATTAAAACCATTTTTAAATTTTGGTTCTACATTGAATAAATATCACTTTCCTACCCAAAAGAAAAAAAAGAAATCAGACAACTTTATTTACATGAGTTCAGTTTTCTTTTATTTTCTTGGCCCGTGAGTACTTTTAACTCAATGGTTTTGACAGAAAGTTTGGACACCCCTGATGTCCTTTGCTTTCTGTTGGGTGAATCATCTTTTCTTACTCCGAGTGCAGCCTGCTTCCTGTAGCGCTGCCGTCAATCCTGCATGTGTCTCGCATGTCCTCTCCATCCATCAGCCTCATTAAGCACACTCGGCGCATCGTTACCCGTTGGCTTATGAGCCTCAGGAAGTGCTGAGGATGTGCCTTTTGGGGGGGGAGGGGCCTCCTCGCAGTCATTCTTGTGATCATGCATCCTGAAGCGAGACTATCAATCCTGTCCTCAGCCAATGCTGTGTCTTTTTAAAACACATATATAACCTCTGCTTATCGATTGTGGGAAATTGAACGCATGTCAATCTGAATGAGTTCTACAGTCGTTTAAAAAGTGTTCAGTGTGCAAAACAGGACGGCAGCCGGTGCAGACTGCTCGCCGTAGGACAGTGGAGGCATCTTGTCGGGTTGACGATTTGAGCCTTATTGGGGTTTCATTGCTGAAATATTGTTGTTAAAGTTCACAAGAAGGCTCCGTTAGGAACGTCTTTGCACTGCAGGAATGTGATTAAAAGCCGCCAGAAAGAGTCGTCATCAGAAACACTCGTGTGTGTTTTGATGAAACATTATGGTGGAGCACTCTCACCTTAAAAAATCTGATTTCTAACTTCCACTGAGACATATAAAGTTTTAAACAGCATTGTAGGTTTTCACACGGCGAGAAACACAATCTAAGCGTGGCTGCTTTATTGTTTCATTAACTTCCAATAAAAGCAGAAAGAGGTGGCTTGTCTTCATCTCGTGAGCAGCTCAGTGCGGAACCCCCTCACACCTGCAAGAAGCATCCAAAGCTGCGGATCAAAGTCGAAAGCTTTCTCTAGAGACCAACTGATCTGAGTAAAACACAGTTTTATCTGTGCTTATGAGCTGTTGTGTGCAGCCACAGGAAGAGGCTGCTTTTAAAAACCAGAAACTGAGGAGGGAATCGGTTTCTTTGTGGCATCATAACGTGCAGATGTTGTTCCACTGAGACTTTTTACTCACACTCTTCATGGACCTGAATGTCGTCTTAATTTTTGGGGCGTTTCATTACTTATTTAAATTGTTTTTTCCAAGAGTGTCAACTGTTCAACCAAAACTTGGTGCAATTACTTCTAAAGCTGGAATTCGTCAAACAGCTTTAAATGTATTGTTTACTGAAAGCCTCTTGTAGTTTTTTACATTTATTAATGCCACAACTAGAAATTCATCGATCTGAAAATGTGGGCCGATAACCGATATTTACCAGTGTTGTGTTCATATATATATATATATATATATTCAGTCAAACAGCTCCCGACCCTCCACCACTATCTCTTCCATCAACGTTTGTTAATGTGCGTTTTGAAATATCGCATTAGAAACGGTTGATGGAAACTGCAAAATTCGTTCCCCAACTTTGCTTGAGGTGGTTTTCCGAAAGAGTTAACGCACAAAAGGGGAGATGGAAACACATTAGCCGAATACGTTCTGAACTTTCCCATCCACTGGTGGGTCGGTGCCTTACCGGGGGCACGAAACTCTGAACATTTCAAGCTTGGAGGTGAGGACTCTCCATTTTTCTGGGATGTGTGGTCCATGCTAGTTTGCAAACTCTGCTGCATGTTGTTTATTACAGCCATGCTTAACATCAACATCTACGAAATTACGCTCTGCGTAGCCTGGTTGAGTCACTCGAAATCAGTAGATGGAAACACGGCAAATCCACAATTTTTTTTTTTTTTTTTTTTTTTTGTTTTTTTGCGGCATTTCAACAGTTTGCCTAAAATTCACATGAGAATTGGATGCAAACATGGTTGTTGTCATATGTAAAGTATCTTCACAGCCTGATTCTGCCACCGCCATGTTTTCCCAAGGAGATGGTGTATTGAGTGTGATATATAGTCGACATAAAAGTCTACACACCCCCTTTTTAAATGTTAGGTTTTGGTGACGTAAAAATGATGAGAGAGAAACCATTTCCGAGCTGTTCACCTCTATTGTGAGCTATTGCATGTATAACACAAGAAATCTAGCCAGTCGGTACGCTTGACTATGAAATCGCAACCGTGCGTGGAGTGTGCGGTATGCATAGTACGCCCGAGTAGGTGGGAGCCTTAATGGATCAGCTCTCGTTGGTCCTGGAGCGAGGCAAGATTTTTTCCACAGATGTAGAACCTTCTCCTGGGTCCGGCTAAGTTTGAAGAGGTGCTGCAGAAACCCACGATCAAATACAGCTCCGAAAATTAGAATATTGTAAAAAGCTTACTGTTTTTTGTCGCTACTTTCAAAAAGTTACATAGTTAATCTATGTAATAGGCTATAGCTCTATTACATAGATTTGTTACATATACAGTGAAATATTTTACATTATGATAAGTGTTTACAGATAATGGAAGCCCAAAATTTGGATAACTAAAAATGTTGAGCTTTTTTTATGATGCTCTGATTTTTAAAGCTGAATCTGGTCTGCACAGGCATTCAGGACTCAGATATTGCTAACTGAAGACTGAAAGTCACTTTCTGTTTTCCACTAGTAGTTGACCATAAGGAAATGCTGATGTGACTCCAGCAAATAATATCAGGCAGGTGGGGGTCGCTTAGAGCCACCTGGCCCAAATGGAGATCAGAACCAAAAGAAATGGAAATTAAGTGCCATACAAAGTTTTAAGAACATCATCTTATGTGATTCAGTTGTAAGCAAGACTTGAGAATTTTCCAGACTGTCTTCATAATTAATGGAAATATTGAGCTGCAAAGAAGAAAAAAAAATTAGTTGAAGTAGAATATGGTTTACAGGAGTTGGTATCACGTGAATAGAAGATGCAGGTATTAATCAGTTAAGGAGCAAACTGACCCCAAGCTGACTTCATGTAATGAGGTTTTTCTTCAGCTCAAGATCTCAGGTGTCTCTCAGGAAACAAAATAATAAGATCATAAACGGGCCAAAGTTACAGCATCTAGCACTTTTCTAGCCATACTAGCCACTCATTTACACTAGAGTCACATTGACCCAGTTCCACTCAAAAAAATGCACACATTCATTAGGTGGCTTGAAGTTGAGTGCCTTGCCCAAGAGCACATCAATATGTAACAGGGGGAGGAAGCTGGAACTGAACCCACAAGCTTTCTACGGTCAGATGGTCACTTCTGCAAGTGGCAAATTTCACACCTGATAGGTAGCCTAAACTAAAGCTTCAAAGCTTTAGAGAAAATATTCTTGAGGTTAGACTTTGTGTGTTGTAACCCGCATTGAAAGCTATACGAAGTGAAGCAAACAAAGACCCCAGATATATATAAAAAAAAATCACAAATGGTTTTTGAGTTGACATTCAGAAATACAGAAGCTTCTTTTTAAGGGTCTTCTATCTCTTATCTCAGCCTAAGGAAGGAGCTGGAGCTGCAGAAAGACGAAGACCTCGAACAACTACGACGATCCCTCAGCTCTGAGGTGCAGCTCCTCCAGTCAGTGAGTACCAGTGTTATAAACCAGGGTTTTATTTTAAACCAATAAGACTGCTTTAGTATGGCAATCTTTCATGTAAGGAGGATGAGACATAATGAGTCAGGCATCCAAATGGCAGTTCAGTGAGGCAGAAGATCATTGGTATTCATCCTGAACATTATAGGAAAAGGTTCAAAACAAAGAAGCATCATTCTGGGAGCGCCATATAGATTCTGGTTGTGTATTTATTTAGCTTTTTCTTTTGCAGAGACTGAAGAGCAGCCAGGAAACTAAGCAGCATTAGGATCGGCCCACTGATACAGGATGTTTACGTTTTGACCTTTGTGTTTTTGAACCAACCACAGCAAGTTTACTATTACTGTTACATTATAATAATACTTAATTGTACTTTGATGTTTTATTAATTATCATCTAACCCTCCTATAGTTTTAATTATTTCGCAACACTGTCAGTAGTTGTTGTGTGAACCTTGGTTAAATTAAGTTAAGTTGCAGGCTGTTAAGAAGAAAATGACCAGGAAATAAATGTTTGAGGTAAAATGTCATTTTAATTTATTGTTGGTTATTTTTTACGTCATTTTATTTTATTTGTCTAAAGCATTTTCAGGTGCATGCTTGTAAAATAAATAAATAAATAAAAAAATTCTCAAATTAAAGGCTTGAAATAAACAAACTCAAAACAGCAAATGTAGTAAGGATTTGAAACCCTTAGTTTACACTGCCCTCTAGTGTACAAAGAGTGTTATTGCAGTAATCTGTGTCGAGTCTTGGGCGGGTTGCTGATGCCATGACCCGATATGGTACTTTTACATTCCCAGAAGCACTTCTTTGACAGAAAAACTATTAATCCAGCCAGATGTTCATGTTGAACTTTTTGTTTTTGTGTTTTTTTCCCAAACCCAAAGCCACACATATCCTTATCTACTAAATTTTCTAGTCTTGGATGAGTTTTATACACAATATATTGCTCCAAGTCCAACTGTGACTTAAAAATGGAAAAAAGGTCATACAGTAGTGTAAAATGTTGTATAATTTTGGGCTTTTCCCATTGCAATTGAGTCAGTATGTTTTCTGTGTGACCATATATTACAAGATACAGCTTCAGTGAATTTTAAAAACAATTATTAGAAGTTCACGTTTACTTTTGGTGCAGATTTTCAATCAGATTCATACATTTACTGCAGGCTCAGATACGTAAGTGCATATACCCTCACTAATAGTTGGTTAAATGTAGGCGTTGGCTTACTTTTACTGAATATTTGACCACTGTTCCCACCAGAATTGGGTAGAAGTATAAACTTATTTTTACACTCACCCCTTTTATTAAATAATCTGTCATTCACTAAATTACTATTCATGTTATCTTGGTTATAACATTCTTTCTTAGTTTGTACTTTATATATCCATATCTGTAACTTGTACAATGTATTCATATTTGCATGCAATTAAGAGCAAGCATCACTAATTTTTAACATGTTAAAATTCTTTCTATATCCATATACCATAATGCAATAATAATAGACAACTTCATTAAGTAGTAACAATAACATTGATAATAGCAACAATAACTAATTATTTTTCATATTGATATGCAGAATTGTCCCCAGAAGTTTTTCAGTGGCTTCAACAAATGTGTAGTTTCTATTCAACCTTTCAAAGGAACATATATCCAAATATTAGTAGGGGTCTGTGTATATATTTGAGATATTATTTTAATCCTATTTGGATCACAGAAATTATTTGAAGTTATGAGTTGTATCATCAGCCGACCCAAGAAATAGAACGGCTCCAATACATCTTCATATACCCAAGAATAATATGGCATTCATGCCATACATGACTGTATGGAAACTTCTGACTCTGTATGGAAGCTAAAGAATGTTAACTTTTTGTCATTGTTTTCTTTCACATAAAAAGGGTTTATGCGATGACATTAGTTGTAATAAACAAGTTTTCTTTACTGTACATTTCAGGAAAACAATATCCTTTGTTTGTTGCCCCCTAATGGAAGATTTGTTACATTGCAATTTCAAAGTATTAATTCCTCAGTCTGCAGGTTGTTCTTCTGGTAATTGATGATTAGTTTCTCTGTCAGCGTACATCTGAGGGTCATTCTGTGGGTCATTTTCTCACTGATTAGAGTGACTTCTAATAGAATGATGTGGGATGTCAATAGCTGCCTAATGAGATCCTGCAATCTCATTTTGGCTTTTTAACCTTGACCTGGGCGAGCCGTGTCTGAATGTGTTTGCCAAAAGAAAAAGCAGACAGAACAGCGGACTCACCGGTTCATTTGGTAGAGTGGTTAACCTCATTTAAAGTGCTGCATTTAAATGGAGAGAGACTGTTAGGAAAATGAAGTCGGATGGGAAGCCGTGGAGACATCAGCCAGACACTATAGATCTACTTACTCATCAGTTAATGCAAATGAGAAATGTTACCATTCATTTGTTCCTACTTGAATGTTAATGTCTCTCTATTAATGCTGTTTGCTTTCCAACCAAACATAAGTGAATGGTGCTAGGAAACAAAACTCGTTTTAGAGGTTTATTTGCAGAAATAACATTTGACAATGTTTTGTTAGTTTAACTTCTTAATGCCGTTCATGAAAGGAAGAAAATAATATTAGTTTTTTAAATCCTATTTACCCCTTTGAGGTAATATAATTTCCATTGTCTTTTGTTATAATGGTTGCAATTCAGTTCCATAATAGAAGTAAAAGGAGATAAAAGTACAGCCTTTCATTATATTATATCTACAGAGTCCCCCCCAACATTCGTACAACTCCCAGAACACATCAGACATTAGACACCCAGGCTGAGTTTGCCCCACCCCCTCCAGCAGAATTCACTGCCTAAATGAGAGAACGCCTGGAATGAGATGGTAAAATCCTCCCTGCCATCTTAAAAGGCCCCAGGGTCCACCAATACAGGCCAGACACTGGTGCATGCACTGGCCTAAATCTCCAGCTAAATACTTACCAGGACCTAAAGGGCCCAGGCCAAACAAGGACACCAACCCTGGGGTGACATGCCCCCAGAACCTGAGTCCACTCCAGGACACTATGTTTAACCATTGTGAGATGTATTGTACCCTGTTGGCTAAGAAGTAACAATGAAAGTTCCAGTTCTAGTCCTCCTTTGTCTTTTGTCTTCTGTAGCGTTTTTAAGCTAATACGCGAGGGTTTATCTTTTCAAAGACATTTAGAGATGGAGTCCAGAGATCTAAACCAGTTAGATGAAGGATCACTGAGAATAAGTAAATGATTCTTGGCAAGAAAAGCTGGATATGGTTTAGTTTTGTTAAATCTACAAGCCTAGGAGAAAGATTAACACTCAAACATGTAATATTTCCTGACTGCAGTTGTGTAGTAAGGGAATCATGGTAGAGTAATTAATTGGAAGAACTGCAGCTTTTAACCAGTTTATAGAATAATCTGAAACACTTGAGAAAGAGTTTATCAATCCAATAACCTGAGAGAGGGAGGTTTGTGAATGCTGGAGAAAAAGTAATACGTCATCAGCATAAAGACTGATTTTATGTTCTATGTTCTTGCACTTTATGCCTTTAATATCTTTAGTTTGCCTGATCGCTGCGGCTAGAGGTTTGATGAAAATAGCAGTGAGGGAAGTGGGGTGACCATCCCTGCCTGGTGTTCCTCTGAAGACAAAAGCTACATGTTTGCTTATTTGTCCTGATGCATGCTATTGTAGAACTGTGTATTTTTGACCAGTTTATAAAAGAGTTTCCTAAATAAAATTTATGCAAGGTTGCAAATAACAATTTCCAGTTAATTCTATCAAAAGCTTTTTCTGCATCTAAAGACAATATATTAACTTTAGTGTTTTTACTATAGAATGGAGAACGCCATATGACAGAGGTTAGAGAGCGTGAGTGTAACCTGCTACGGAAGCTGCTCGCGCTGCTGTTAACGTTCCAGACAGAGTAGAAGAAGAGCAGAGCGCGCCGCCTTTAAAACAAAACAAGCTGTTCTGTGATACGGTATGGGTGTGAATCGACTTATTTTGTTTGGACTGGACTGATCCTTGCTAACATAAAGACACTAAGCTTTTATTAACAAACAGAACAAAATGCAAGATGAGCACACAGGGAGGAGCTGCCACATGATCCAGAGAGTGTGAGAGAAATCGTAACAGGATGATTAAAAGAAACTCATCGTAACGTAAGATGTTTTGGAATCAACTGGTGATCCTTAGGCTGTATTTTTGATGTGGATGGAGAGATCATTTTTCTGCTGCATCAGCTCCAAACAAAAATTGTTATTGCTAAATAAAGCATTTTTGGCATTTCATCAGCTAAGAAAACTTGAATTATTAAAAAAAATGTTAGTATTTCTAGTAAGATTTTACGAGGATGATCCCAGTTCCTCACCTTAAAATAACCAAATATTAAAAGAAAACAAACAAAAAAAAAAATCCAAGTTTATTATTTTTTTTATTTTCATCTCAAACACACAGACAATGTCCTTACACATCAACTACATATAACTTTACACACACACACTTAATGTACTTTGACACTTGTGTGAGTATATATGTATTCGCATTCAATAAACTGATGACAAATTCAAGAGAATTATGATATGAATGGTAAGCAAAGAGTCCAGAACAACCTCCAAAGAAATAAAAGATGAACTCCACAGTCAAGGTATGTGTGTCAGATGGCACCATCCATCATTGTTTGAGCCAAAGTGGACTTCATGGGAGGACACCGCTGTTGAAAGCAAATCATAAAAAAAGTGAGGCTGGAATTTGCCACGAAGCTTCTGGGAGAATGTCCTTTGGACAGATGAGACAAAACTGAAGCTTTTTGGCAAGGCGCAGCAACTATGTTGACAGAAGCAAAAATGCAAATAAGTTACAGATACCAAAACGTTTTGAAATTATTCTGTTGAACCACAATTAAAATGCAATCTCTGATTTTCACTGGTTAATTTTCAGCAAATTTTGATTTATTATTACTTTTATAAATATGAAATTATTTCAGTGACTATTGTGGGCTTTTCATTCACTAACAGAGGGGAACCAACAATTTTGTGTGCCTCTCCTAATTTCAGTGCTCTATTACTGCTATTACTTATTACTCTTAGGAAACAACTGTGTGCAGAGTCATGTTCCTGCTTTTACACTTAAATATGAACAACTATATGAACAACTATGTAAGCTGTAACTGTCCCAGTTTCTTCATTTTATCTTGATTAATTTAATTCTTCTTTATCTCTGAGCCAGAAATGTCCCCGGATTTAGTCTTGGAAATCTGGTCACCTTATGTCAGTGGTGAGTCCAGGGTTGTCGCTTGACCACCTGATCATTTCGGAAGTGCTGAATTGATCAATTTTAGTATCTGATGGGTTTATCTGTGGTGAGTATAAAACTTTGTAAAAACTTCTTTAAGTATTTTTTATTCTTTCAGGATCATACACTGTCTTCCCAATCAAGTCTTTTATAGCAAATATAGTTTTTTTCTTTATGTATTTTTAGCTGATTTGCTAAAAACTACCTAATTTATCACCATGTTCAAAGTTTTCTATATGAAGAGAACTAAGAATTGTTGGTGGGCTTGTTTTTTTGTCAATTAATTTCATTTAATTCGAGTTTTGCTTTTGGTATTTTGCACAGCATTTCCTCTTCCTGCGAGGATTCTAACCCTCTAACCTCATTTAAAGTGCTGCATTTATAAATAGGGAGAGACTGTTAGGAAAATGAAGTCGGATGGGAAGCCGCAGAGACATCAGGTAGACACTCTATAGATCTACTCATCAGTTAATGCAAATGAGAAATATTACCATTCATTTGTTCCTGCTTGAATGTTAATATCTCTGTATTAATCCTGCTTGCTTTCTGACCAAACACAAGCAAATGGTGCTGGGAAACAAAACTGGTTACAGAAGTTTATTTGCAGAAATAACAGTTTAAACTTTTAATACCTTAAGCGACAGAAAAAATATATATATATATTTTTACTCGTTTCCCCCTTTGAGATAGTATAATTACCTTTGTATAATGGTTGCAATGCAGTTCTATAATAAAAGGAAAAGCATTTAATTATATTATTCTTAAAAACAGCGAGAGAGCTGGAGCTAAATTAGTGCTAAATCTTTAGTCATATAAAGATTTGAAATTTAGGTTGAAATTCTGTGTAAAAGATTTCACATTTGTATCCATTTTTTTTGTATCCTGAATTTGCTTTTTTTTTCTTTTCTGAAACATAAAATTGACAGAGTTTACATTCACAAAGTTTAATTAGTCAAAATGTTCAAAAATATTTTATCCAAGTTTCTTCACTTGGTTAAACCTTAGTCTTAATTGAAACGAATTGTGAAAAATGTGAACTTTTTCCTGTAATTTTTGAGTTCTTTAAAATCTGGATAGGTCAAAAATGTCAGCAGAACATTTTAATATAAAAACTCTGCTCTCAGATTTACTGCTGTGAAGTTAATATAATTTTCTACCCTATAGATTTGATTTTTTTATTTGAATTGTGTAAGAGAAATGTCAAAATACATGTGGCAGAGGTTTTTATAAATTATTTATCTCAATCTTATACTTTATTTTGCAAAAACCAAGATCCACTGTACAGTTTAAAAGTGGTCTCAATGAATAAGTGCAGCAAATAAATCCAGATGTCATCTGCCAAAAAACTGAAAAGTATATTATACTTTTCGAAAATGGCAACACGTACAGATTAAGAAGCAGTGGACCTACAACTGACCCTTGAGGAACCCCACAGATGAAAATTATAGGAGAGGGGAAGTACTGTATTCCTTGAAATTTACTGGAAAAACTCCTATTCGCCTATTCACTCTGATTCAAGGCAGGGATGAGCTTTTAACGCCAAGAACATTGTTCTGGTCAGGGTAGAAGAGTATTGTGATCCACTGTAACAAAGACGAGTGACAGATTTAAAAGCACTAAAACAGCACAATGTCTTCAGAAGTACAACTTCAAATGCCCAGTCCTAGTTGCACTGACGCAACTGTCTTACTATAGAAACTAAAACACCACTCAGATTCAGGAATGTGTTGATTAAATGTTTGTGTTTTCATGGAAGAAACCTTCAGAGCTCTACATTCATGCCACGATTGAGGCCTTGTTCTGCACTTGTTTTCTCAGGATCATCCACAGAGAAGACAGCAATATCTGGGATTTCCAGTCAGCTCTATTGTAATAACCTCCAGGGTTGTGTTCCTTTGACCACTGTTGCTTTTGGTCATGAGACAGTCTTTTGGAAAATATGCCGAAGTTCATCCTGAAACTCAAACAGAAGCTTCTAGAAGAACAGATAAAAAGCTCTGTTCTTGAACATCTTATAAACCTCCAATAAAACTGCAATAAAGCTGCTTATCATAGTGTTGCATGAAAACGTTAACGTTAAGTTTCTGATTTTGTGGCTTTAAACTCATCTCCTGAGGCAATTTGAAGAGAAAAAAAATGAACAGACTCACCATTGCACACAGCCAGTCTGTCCCCTCCCACGTACTGGCTGTTTCTTTTGGAATTTTTGTTTGCCACATTCATCAAACAAGCGACTCCTCCTTAGGAAACAAAAAAATCATAACCTGGTAAAGAACAGTCATGATTACAGTGTGGAGGGAACAAAGCATGATGACCTTTTCAGCACAGATTTATATTAAATATTAGGGAGCGTATGCAGTATTATGCAGGGACTTACAGAACTGCAGATGGGTTTGCAGTAGCGTTTGTTCGAGACCGCAACACGTGCCAGACCTCCATTACTGGGCGCTTCAAGCTTCTGGCACATTTTTGGCTCGGCATCCTGGCATTCTGTACATCAGTGAATAATTAATAAATGCAGGTCATAAAACATTTAAAGCTTCAGATGTTCATTTGGAGGGACTTTTTTTTTTTTTTTAATCTGGCATTGGTTGCTTTATATCGGTTGGTTTTATTTGTTCAGTGTATTGGTGAGAGAATCAAGGCCCTACATCTGTCTGTACATGAATCTCCTTGAACATGCTTTTACATATCTACATAGATTTTTTTTAGGATCGGGAACCTTTTTGTATTCCTCACAGCTTCCTGGTCTGAAGAGTGCACAACGTATCTCAGAGTGCAAAGGGGAATTGCTGTCACGCCCTCTGC
The DNA here is from genome assembly GCA_014839685.1 of Anableps anableps. Lineage (NCBI taxonomy): Eukaryota > Metazoa > Chordata > Actinopteri > Cyprinodontiformes > Anablepidae > Anableps > Anableps anableps. The sequence goes on from CM026076.1 coordinate 31,521,279, forward strand.
TTCCATTCTTAATTGATTTGAACCTTCATCCACAACCAGAGAGGGGAGGCCATTCTCTCTTGGTGAGGTGTGGAAGCCCAATTTTAGCTTTCCAAATATTTACAGCACAAGAAGAAGTGTGGGTTAATTTTCATCAATAAATGCGGGGGATTAAAGCGGGGGCAAAGCTTCATAAAGAGAGATTGTGGGATTATTCAATAAGCATGGTATTTCGATGACTTTGAACTCAACAATCTCATCATTTAAGTGTGAGGTCAATGAAAAAGATTACTGCTGAAGAAAGTTAGCAATTATGGTGAGCTTCTGGAAGTACAGAACAAAATTGGATTTTTCATTTACTATTTTAATCCCAGGAAGGTGAACCTCTGTGAAGGTGAAGCTTTATGATTTTATATATTCTAGTGATAATGCAGCCAAGGTGACCAGTTCTATTATATTTTTCTGATCAGTTAATGAACTCAAACTCAAAGTTCTTTATCTTTAATGTTAAAAGACATAGTTGTGTGGAAAACCTGGTGTTGAAAATGTGTTTTTGGTGCTTGTGGCTTGTATTTTAATCAAAACTGCTTTGTTATTACTCATACAAAAAATAGCTGGATTATTTTTTTAACCATCATGCTAAGTTCAGAGACAAAAGTTGGTTAGTTTTAACCAATGACTGTGTCGTTATTATGACCCAGTTTGTTGGACCAGAAAAAGCCTCATCTTCTGTCACAGACTGCCAATTTTGAACTACAACCTGATCAGACTTCAACGAACTCTTCTGCAGCAAGGTAAAAAGGTGTTTATTTACCGTATTTTACGGTCAATAAGGCGCACCTAAAAGTCTTCGATTTTCACAAAAAACGGCAGTGCGCGTTATAATCCGGTGCGCCTTCTGTGTGCTCTGAATTCCAAAATCTGTCCGACACAGGGACGTAATATGTACGGTACCGGTACGTACGGTGGCAGCGATAAACCAATCAGAGAACATTGCGTAATACGCACAGTACATACGCTGGCAGCCATAAACCAATCAGAGACCACTTATCTCTGCCACGCCTCCGGCAGGTATACCACCGGTATGCTGCAAAACAACATTTGGTTTTCTCAGGACCCCGAAATGGCGCCAGTGAAGAGACATGCTTATGAGGCACAATTCAAACAACAGGCTATCAGTTACGCGGTTGTTCATGGGAATAGAACAGCTGCGAAAGAATTCAACATCAATGAATCCATGGTACGGAAGTGGAGGAAGCAAGAAGATGAACTGCGCAAAGTTAAGAAGACCAAACAGAGTTTCCGTGGGAACAAAGCGAGGTGGCCGCAGTTAGAAGACCAACTTGAACAATGGATTATTGAACAAAGAACAGCCGGGAGAAGCGTCTCTACAGTCAGCATTCGACTGAAGGCAACAACGAAAGCACAAGACATGAAGATCGAAAACTTTCAAGGAGGTCCATCTTGGTGCTTTCGTTTTATGAAAAGGCGTCACCTCTCCATCCGCGCGAGGATCACCCGCATCTTCCGCACCTACTGCATAAACAAGATTACCGACAAAAAGATCCAGCCCAAACACATCACCAACATGGACGAGGTCCCCCTCACTTTTCACATTCCCATGAACCATACTGTGGAGAAGAAGGGGACCAGCACGGTATCGATACGCACAACAGGTAACGAGAAGTCGGCTTTCACTGTTGTTCTTGGCTGCCATGGTAACGGACAGAAACTACCACCCATGGTAATTTTTAAGAGGAAGACGCTGCCAAAAGAAAAGTTTCCAGCCGGAGTCATCATTAAGGCCAATCAAAAGGGCTGGATGGACGAGGAGAAAATGATAGAGTGGCTGAGAGAGGCGTATGTAAGGAGACCAGATGGTTTTTTCCACGCATCACCGTCCCTGTTGATCTGCGACTCCATGCGCGCCCATCTCACCGACGCTGTGAAAAAAGAAGTAGAGCAAACTAATTCGGAACTTGCCATAATTCCGGGAGGATTAACTAAAGAACTCCAACCGCTGGACATTGGCGTAAACAGGGCGTTCAAAGTGAAGTTGCGAGCGGCGTGGGAGCGATGGACGGCAGACGGTGAGCACACATTTACTAAGACAGGGAGGCAGCGCCGGGTGAGTTACGCCATCATATGCGGATGGACCGTGGATGCCTGGGCGAAGGTATCTGCTTTAACTGTTGTCCGAGCTTTCGCGAAAGCCGGCATCATTGCTGAACAGCCACCTGGCAGCGAGACTGACTCCGACAACGATGAGAGGGAATCCGGCATGTTTGATGGCGAAACTGCCCAGCTGTTTAATTCAGACACTGAAAATGAGGACTTTGATGGATTTGTGGAGGAAGAATGTTTAAAAAAAAATAATGTGAGTGTATTGTTACATCGTAGAATAAAGTTCAACCAAACTCGCTGTTTTGCTTCCGTGACCTTTTTTGTTGTAGACCGTATGTTTTAGCGTGTGTCTTATAATCCGGTGCGCTTTATGTATGGGTTAAGTACAGAAATGGGCGCCATAATTGAGACTGCGTTTTATAATCCTGTGCGCCTTATGGTGCAGAAAATACGGTAGTCATTTTAATGTCACTGAGTTGTGTTAATGATTTTAATATACACTAGACAATGAGTTTGTTCACTAAAAATAACTAGCAAAAACAACTAGCATTTTACCTGCTAACCTGTTAGCGCAAGCTATTGCTAGCTATGCTTAGCATTTACTCTTCCAACAACTGCTCTATAACAACTGGTCATAGAGTCAAAATTATGAAGTTTTATTGCAAATGTGTTTTAACCTTATTACTTGTATTAGCTACATTAATCTAATCGTTTAATAAATTTGAGGGTGTGATAAAGATGCGATAAGGAGAATGGAAATAGAAGTAATGATATCCAGATTTTATGGTTCATTGATAACATTATGGTGTTGTTGATAACTTTTCAATTATTTTAATGAAGAATTAAACTAAAGCTAAAAATACATTTAAGACAAATACTACCTGTTTAGTAATCACAGTATAGTCTATTTTTCGCTTCCTTTTTCATAGCCTTACCTTGCAGAAGTACTTAACAATCAGAAGCAGTATCTTGTTAAAATTTGAAACTTTCTCGTTTTAACGCCATATAAAAATATGTTCCTTCAACAGATTATGACTTCATAAAAGGCACAAAGGGGCTCCCTCTGACTTCCCATCCTCTCACTCTGTTTTTTATAAATGACATTCAGACATCCCCTGAGATCTTGCCTTTTAACCATTAATGTTCTCGTTTATTGAGATATAAATTTTGTTATAACGAGATATAAAACTCGTTATAGTTATTTTTTCAATATATCGATTTTGTATCTCGTAACTAGAAAGTTTCTCATTTTAATGAGATACTGCTCCTGAAAGTATTTCCCAGCTCTGGCAGTTCAATGCTTCTGTAATGTTAGAGACGAGTCACTTGAACACATTTTGGGAGTAAATCTAACCCAGCATGGTGGGTCAAATCCACCACCCATCACAGCTGTAAATCAGCCCAGGTCTGGGTCGTCTATACTTTACTTTTGATATAGAGATGTTTGCTGAGATGTCTACCATCCCTCACATGCCAACCAACAATATCTTCCTGACTCCTACTGATTGAAATTTCACAAGACTCTAACTTAATTGGTTCTTGGAAGAAAAAACAACTTATTTACTTTTAAAAATATGTTACATTTGTTTTATCTTTTGGTTTTAAAAGCGCATCACTTACAAGGGATTCAGTACACTTTCTGGACCAGTGGGAGGCCTATTGAGTATTTTTTACAATTATAGAAAATATCATGTTTGTTTGTTTTTTTTGTTTGTTTTTTTTCTTTCTCTTGAAAAAAAGAGAAATTACCATACTTTAAAAAACAAAGCACATAATTTGCAATTTAATAACTAAAAACAGCTATATCAGAAAATAGTATCTTGTAAAATTAATTTTCTTCTGTTTTGAATTTTTTTATGCAAAAAAAACAAAACAAAAAAAAAAAAAACAACCTTTAACTTATGTACATTCTTATATAATTTTTGGTCAACGTTGTAAAGAGTCACACCTGGATCTGAAGCCACAGGTTGCAGAACTTTGTGCTAAACTAAGATTAGCTTGCTTTGTCTGTGTCTTGATATGACTCTTTGATAAGTCGGCTAATATCTTTTCTTTGGCATTCCAACTAATCATCGATGAAAAAAGCATGTAGTAATTGAATTAATCTGAATGGCATAATTGTTCATGATGTTTGGACTTTTATATCAGGAATATATATTATTTCTGCTATAGAATGTTGTTAAAAACATGCGTTTTGAAAGGAGCCACAGAAATAAAATATACCATTATACGATAAGGTGTATTTATTCTTGCATTAAAACACAAGAAATAGGTTCTAAAGAATTTAGCTCCAAAATTTATTTTATTAAAAGAAAGAAAACCTCCTAATAAAGTAGAAAAAAATTAGAATTTACTCATCAGTTTATGCATCACATCACAATTTGAACCTACAGCTTAAAACCTATATGGTCTCTCAGAGACCATAAACAGTCCCACAAGTCTCTTCCTCCTCCCACCTCTCAGCTGGTGTTTGTGCAGCCTTTCACTCAGATTCCTCATGGTAATCAGAACCCCAGTTGCTCTGAGCGCCACTCCACTAAGGAGCTGTCAGCACACTCTGCTGCCATCTTTTGGATAAAATGAAATGCTGCACTTAGTCTTCACATTACATTAAGACTTTCAGGTAGCAAAGTGCAAAGATTGATCCTTTTCTTCTTATCTTTTGGTGTTTGTTTTTTTTTTTTTTTTTAAGTCCTCAACATGAGTAACATTTCTATGCATTGTTCTGACTGGTCAAACCTGAATAGTTCACTGAAATGGGTCAGTCTGCGATTCAAAGTTTACAGGTGTACTTTCATCATATCCAGAGGAGCAAACAACTTAAATAAAACAACATGTCAATATGTGATTTTTTTTTTTTTTTTTTTTCCATTTTTAATGAATTTGCCAAACTTTTTTTTCACATTGTTATAGTAGGTTATTTCAGTGTGGAATTTTGAGGAAAGAGATTAATTTAATAGAATTTGGAATAAGGCTATAAACATCAAATTGGGGGGCGGTGGGGGAGTGAATACTTTGCACTGTATATATATTAAAACAGTTCTGCTTTGTAGTAATAAATATTATGCAGCTAGAGAGTACAGACAGGTGAGTGTTTCTCTTAATGCCATGGCCACTGAATTTGGGTTTGTTTGGAGTGTTCTGACAAATTTATCCACTCCAGTCTGCAGGGGCAGAGTTTACAGCACTCACCAAACAGAGCTTCTGCCAAGGTAGAAAGTCTCTGGGTTGCCAGAATTTTGTACAAGTCCATCGCAAAAACCTCCACCCCCAGCCAATATGGAGAGCTATTTCATCCGTGCCAGTTCCCAGCAGGCCGGAGAGAGTTTCCAGCGTTTGCAGAGCCTGTGATTTCACACAGCTCATTTTTCAATAGTGCACGTCTCCGCTCTCATGCTGATGGGGGAGCTGGTAGTGCACACTCTCTGCTGTGACTGAGCTACTTTAAAACAGGATGTCAATCCTGGCTTCTCCGCTGCAAGTCCAAATATTTCACAGATGGACACCCCCTTACACGCACGCAGAAACAGCAGCCAGCGGAACACGCCGGGTACCTCAGTGTCGTTCGCTGCGCTGCGCCGCAAAGGATGACTGTAAATAATTCACTCTGGATGGTTTTCATTATGGATGTCTGACGATCTTGGCACAAATGAATTATTGAGGCCTTGTGGAGGAGTGATTGAGCTCATTAACATAGAGAATTGCTTTTTATGTTTGATTTGAGGAACAAAGATTAGTCCTTGAAATGGACTTGGAGAGCTGTAATTGTCTTCTTATCAACACGTCCTCTGCATGCCTTGATTCTCTCGAGGTTTTCCTCTGTCATCTTCTAAATGTTATTTTTCTTCTGAGTTTTTGTTTTTTCTTTTGCAGAAGCTTTTTCAAAAGGTGGATAAATGAAGATGTTTTTGCTACAAAAATTTCTGATGCACAAAGAAAGAGGTTGATTTTCCAAACATAGAGTCTGTGTCAAAAATTTATACCAAAGCTTTTCAAAGACAGGCGTAACATTGACATTTAGCAGTCCACACATGGGTTTGCCATCCTAATGCAAATATCCATGATTTTGCTCTCTGAATATTCTGTTTGAAGGCTTTTCTGAATGGTGTCCCAAAGAGGGCACTGTAGGCTTTAGAAACTTATATTCTGGATACATGAACTCCACTTCTACCCAGAAGCATGTTGGTTCAAATAAAGGATGTGAAAGTGTTTGAAATCAATATTTTAGAAGTCTATGGAAAAAAAGAACCACAAAATTAGCTGCTGACTGGAATTTACCAGTTTTATCTTGATCTGACCTGACTGGTGATCAGCCAGTCAAGAAAAAAACCTTCTACCAAAACCCAGGCTTGAACTGTTTTCACTGACAGCAACTTTACAGTTGACCCCCGGCTATTCGCGGGCCAGTAGTCCTGGATTCACCTATTTGTGGATTTTTCTGTGGAATATTACTCCAAATTATTTACGGAAAATCCACCTATTTGTGGATTTTTTTTGTAGAGCATACCTAAAATATTCCAAAGAAAATGCAGCTTGTGGGCCTTGGTGTGGATTTTCCCAGGGTGCTGCTTCTGGCTGGGGTATGGATGCCGGGCATGTGCCCCTGGGCGTGGATGTTGTGGGTCTCTTTTTCTGCGGGGGTGAACTTTCATGGGTGGGCTCTGCTTTTGCAGGGCTGGTAGGATACATCTCAGGGTGTGGACTTTGCGTGAACATTTTGTTTTGGGGTGTTTTTTGTCACGTCTTGCCCTCAGCTGTATGACAGCTGTGGTGGTGAGATGGTGCTGCTCTGGCCGTCGTGTGTGGGTGTGGGCTGGCATCGCTGGGTCCTGTGATTGTGATGGCCTTCTTGGCCTTGTGCTGGGACAGGGGTCAACTTGTTTGTTTGGTAGTCCCGGGTGGGTTGTGAGTGTCCAGGGTTGAGGGTTCTCGCTGTGTCCCTGCAAATGTATGGTGAATGGGGGTGTTGCTGTCTCTGTGGCAGGAGAGGTGGGGTGCTGTTGCTTGGTCTGGCTCTGTTGTTGTTGCTTGGCTGCCCTGGATGTTGGTGGCTATGGGCCTGGATGGGGGGGTTGACTGCCTTGCAATCTGGGCTGTGACGGTCAATGGCGCTGAATGGTTTGCTGTGTCAGCATCCTTCCCTCGGCGGTATGATGGGTGGAGTAGTGCATCAGAGGGCGTGCGGGGCCCCATGCCGCATGGTGATCTTGCGATAGCTGTTGGGGTGGTGGGGTGCACCTTGTGGTGGCACGGGGGTGGCTGGCGGGTTGCACTTGGCCTAGAGCAGTGGGTAGGCTCGGATCTGGGTTCCTGGCTGGTGCGGGCTCATGTTGTTTCATGGACGGCCTGGGGTTCTTGGCGTGTACCAGGCAGCTTGGCGGGCTCCCTGGTTTCCTGCTCTACTCATTACTTCGTCAGGGGGATATTGGCCCTGCTGGTTGGGGCTGCCGCGGAGGGTTGTAGAGTGTTCTATAAAAGGATTGCATCCTTTTTTGGGTCTGGGGCCACTGAGATTTTGGTTGGTTTGGTGGCGGTGATGGGGCTGAGCTTGGTGATGGTTGTCCCTGGGTTGAAGGTGCAGAGATGGTGACAAGGATTCGTTTAAATGGTTAAGGAGGCACGGTGGGGGCTGTTGGCCTTGGGTGCGGGCCTCTTGAGAGGGATGCTTGGTGGGGGAGTTGATCCTGTCCCGGTGTTGGGTCGGGGGGTTTGGTGTGGTTGCGTGACTCAGTGGCGTCTGCTCGTTTGCATTTGCATGTGGGGCTGGGGTGGTGTCGTGCAGGGCTGCTGCCTTGCTGTTGCCTTGCTGTTGCAGCATGCTGTGTGGTGGGGGGGTGAGATGAGGTGGGAGCACCTAAGATAGGAACGGTGTGCTGGGCTCACGCTGTGAGGGTGTGTTCTGATTGGCTTTTTGGGGCTGCCACCCCTGTGGATGGGAGATTTGTGGCATCTATGTTTGGGGGTGCGTGTTTGATGTTTGTGCGTTGGTTGGCGGTGGCCCTTTGGGGGGACCTCAGGGCTTGTGGGGGAGGGGGGTTCACAGGGTTGAGATTGGGGCTTGCTGGTGGGTGGGGCTGTTTCGCCCAGGGACTGCTCTTGGTCGGCTGGCTCTTTGGGACTACATGGACTCTTCCTGGCCCGTCTTTGGATGGGGTCGTTGCCAGCATCTGGGCCCAGGCTGTTCGGGTGGTGCCTGGCTCTCGTCCTGCCTGATGGGCTACTCTGCTGCTGCTGCAGAGGGTTGGGCTGTCTGCTCTTCTCCACCTCAGAGAGAAGGAGACCATCTCCTGGGTCTGGGGACAGGTTGCCCCTTTAGGGGGATGTTACCTGGACCTGGGTGTATAGAGTGTATATGGGGAGTGAAAGTGGGTGTATAACGTCCCTTTTTTATGTTGGGTGAGTGGATGTGAATGTCTGTATGTGAGCATGTGGGTGGGAATGTGTGACTGTGTTTGAGTGTGGCTGTTTATCTGTCAGGTTGGTTTCTGGGCTGCCCCCTTGCTTGGATCATCTTGGGCCCCCTGCTAAAAATGTGGGGCCTATTTCCCCATGTCACACTCCTCTATGGTGGTGGGTGCCTCTGCCCGCTGGTTCGTTGGAGGCTCTTGATGTCTTGGGCCGGGTGCCGGGGTATGTGCTGGCTCAATCTTGGTGACTGCTTGCCAGGGCCTGGGTGCCCTGGCTCAGCCGGGCCTCTGCTAGGGGGGGATTCCACCCTCGGGTCCCTTTGTCCATGACCAGATCTGCTCCGGCATAGTGGGCTGCTGGCAGGGCCTGTGGGCATCGTGGCTGCCGGGGGTCACCCTGGGCTTGCCTCTGCTGCTCTCTGGGGAGGGGGATTCAGTTGTCCCTGCAGAGGGCTCCGTGCTTCTGGTCTTCCTCGTGCAGTCCGCATGTCCTGGGGTTGGATCTGTGGGCCCCCACATCTATTATTAAAATATTCTTAGGGAGAAACCTTATAGACACAAGCACACTCACACATACATGGACACACACACACACACACACACACACACACACACACACACACACACACACACACACACACACAGGTGTCTAGATTCAGGTGTTTGTTCGATACATTCTCAGTCGAGCTGCAGTTGCCACTAAATATATCTTGTACTTCGTTGTAGTGTGTACTTTCCATTGAAGTTATAACTGTTATTATTATATATGCTGTTTTTGTTGTGGATTATCTGTTTTGTTTTTTTTTCTCTTGGCACAGGTCTCAAGGCAGACTTCAAGGGTGTCGTCTTGTTTTATCTCTATGCTTTTTGCTCTCCTCCACTTCTATCTCCTTTTGCTCTTTAAACTTTTCCTCCATTTTTCTTTCTTTCCTTTCCCCATTTTTTTCCTTTTCATCTTTGTGTCCATTACATTTGAAACAAACCCAAAGCAATTTTTAATAAAGTTTCATGTATATACCAAGGGGAACATCATGGCAAAAGCCGTAATGCTCCGCTTGTGAAAGCAAATCTGTTGGGCCTTACCTTGACATTCAGACAACAATTCTGAGTGCCACACTGCTGGACAGGACACGTAAAAAAAAAAAGAAAAAGAAAAGAAAAGAAAAGAAAGAAAATGCAGATTGGGATAGTGAAATACCTTGGAGAAATGCTATTTTACATGCTATTGACTGTTGTTTGCAAAGCAGCCAATCCAGGAGCGCCATTTATATTGCTTGTCAATCATTGGCTGTACTCCCAAGAGTGGAGATAAGGAAAACCGTGGATAGTAGCTTCTGTGGCAGTACTAAGACAGTTTGTTTTAACTTTGCAAATTAATGCATATTATGGTATATTTGTCCAGTTTGTACCCCGCCTCTCACAAAATGACTGCTGGAAATAGGCACCAGCCCCCCTGCAACCGTGCAAGGATAAGTAGGCATAGATAACGGATAGATGGATGAGAAAAGTATATTTGGTGTTTGAACTAATAAAATAGGCAGTTATAAGCGTTTCTAGAGGGGGTCTCAAGTATTTGTAGAGAGCATGACTTTCTGCAGTTAACTGGAACGCTGAGGGGAGTAGAGCAAAGTTAATCTATTTTATCCTTTTGATTTTTTTCAATCTATGTCTGTTATGGAACATGGTGGATTAGCAAATGTTGAAAGCAGTTTTGAAATCCCAGAGTTAGAACAGTTATCTCCAATCTCTAGGGAATACACAGGAAGGTTGATGTTTTAATGCTAGTCATGCTTATTGCCAGTGTAAGATCATTTTGTCTCACTTTCAAAGTATTTGTAAAACCCTGTTGTACAGTGGCTGCTTTCACTAAATGATACATCAGAAATAACAGCAGCTTAAATGTGTACAAAGAGGAATTCTCAGACTTTCTTTGGAGGTTGACACCTTACATACTAATTACATTTGCCTGAGGTGGTTTGCCTGTTTGTGTTCTGTGTACTAAGTATTAGCTGAGGCTGCTGAATGCTAACTTGCATCAGTAAGATTGGTAACAACCTCATAGCTTAGTTGTTCTGGCTAAAACAGTTGACTCATTTGTAAATGAGATCCATGAGTAGATTCAATGTTGAAAGTCACCTCTATTGTAGGATCATGGGAAACACTGTGTCTGATAAAGCCATTTAAGACATTTAAGAGATGTCAGTTCTTAGGATGAAAAGGTCTGCCAAGACAGCATAGATTTTTTTTCTAAATTTCAGAAGGGATGATACTTAAAAAACAGAACTGTGCTGAAAAGAATGGCTAGAGCATGCACCTTATAGTGGTGGCTGTCAGCCAGATGCCACTGGTGTGGGGTTTGTTGTTGAACTGAAAAGGGGCCTAATGTAGCATTCGTTCTATTCAGTTGTCCACATGCCCATAAAAACTAACCTAAAAAAATCTAGAAGGATAAAACTACCTGACAAAACACAAAACGTTGCATGGCGGGAATGGTTTTGGTGTGTACTTCTTGTCATGACAACAGCAAGCATAACCTTTGCAGTATATTGATCATATCCACTATGTGGCCTTTCTTTGGTCTTCCCTTGGATTATTGCTTACTTATGAAACTCATTAAGATTGGAGATATAAAACTGAAATGGCCCTTTGCCACATCTCCCATCCATTTTCCTACCAACGTAGCTGTATACAAACTTCACCATTGCACATCTTTTTTTGTTTCGTAAAAGTTTGCTGTTATGAATTATGGAGATAAATAATAATCTTAAATGTAATTTAAATAGATTGTATCATATTTTCTCAGGATTTTAACTAATTATGGCACAGTGTTAGTGCCAAAATTAAGACTGCGGCGCACCCAGCAGTGGTTACTTTCTTGTCGCAGGAGGTTGTATCCATTCTGAAATCTGCTACGGATCTGAATAATGATAGGCTGACACTGGAAACTGAGTGCATTCACTTTGATTTCTGAACGCACTATTATGGTCCTTTAATGAACTTTCACTAATCAAATAAAGGTTTCACAAATCACAAACTAATTTTTAAATATCAAGCTTTTAGTGTAGAATAATCTAGTCCATGTTTGAAAAGTCTAAGTATTGAGAGCAAATTAAGATGCTCAAGGTAGTGAAAAATTATGTGGAATTACCTTGTAGCCATTTGCTGAATCAGAAGCTGCAATCGGACACCAAGTGCAGCTCCCTATAATACAGTATGTTTATGCTTGGCATCACGTTGGATTACAGTAAAATCTCAAAAGAGCACTTCAATACATCTAATGTATGACACTTTGAGATATTGTATGCCAACCATTTTATTTGATAAAGTTTTCTGCAAAGAAAAAAGTACAAGGGTAACCAGGCTAGGCATGCTAGTTGTTAGCCTATCCAGTGTTAATACCAGCCTGTGCTAATGGACTGCTGAGGAAGTAGGCAAGCCAGTGGGTGACCAGGCATGCAAGTCACTAACCTCTTCAAAGTTAATGCAAGTGAGTAGCCTCCTTCTTATTTGCCAGTGCCAGTCGTTTAGTTACCGGTGCCGGCCTACCATTAATCAGATCAGTAGCCACTTCGGAATAGATGTAGTCTCCAAGGAAGTAGCCACTGCTTAGTGTGCAATAATCCTAATTTTAGCACTAATAGCATGCCATACCTTGTTGCCTTTAAATGAAATTCTAATCCCCAGTTTGGCCAAGTGACCCATATAAAATATCAGGGTGTCTGTGCATCCTTAAAAAGACTTAAATTTATGTATCTAAAATTAAGACCTTTAAATATCTTAAAGGCCCTAAATTTTATTCATAATGTTCTGGAAAAGCCTTAAATTTGAGTTGGTGAAACCTCCATAGACCCTGAATATAACAGATTATGACCCCTTGATCAAAGCAACATAACTACTAATATGACCTCCTGACTGATAATATGATAGATATTATTTGCTATAACCACATTTCCTTCCCGTAGACAGGAAATCTTAGAATGTTACTTTAAGCTGTTAGGAGTTGGTGTGAAACACGGAAAACGTCACAAGGTATTTTGAACATTAAAAGAAAAAGAAATAGCAGATCCACCTTGAAAACTTACCTACACACTTCCACGTCGAGGCAAACAGACCTCTGCAGAAGTACTGGGTGGTATAAAAGTGATGATGAATGGCGTGTATGATCGCAACACTCTCTCCTTTCTGTCTAACCTTTCTCAAATACCCGTGACATTCTCCCTGCAGCTCTCCTTGTCTACCTCCCTCACAGGCATTGTGCTGAATTAGCCGACCGTGAAAAATGGCTGCTCTGTTGTCAAATGATTCACATAGATGAGGGGGGGTGAGAAGAAAAAACAACACGCAGTCTGAGCTGTTTGGTATTCAGAAAGGTGCTGTGCTACCTGTTTCAAAGACTTTTCCTGTTGGAGAAGAACACTGTGCCTCAGGGAAAAGTTTGAATGCAGTTGCAGCTGATGAATAGCTAATAAGGTCTATTAGCTCATTTAATTACCTCTTTGCTTTTATCACAAGGCTGATTTACTTTCTTAACAGAAGAGGTAGCATCGGTTGCAGATCATTTCAAAGGCGCGGAACACTTTCTTGTAAGAGATTTTGGTAGATTACTGTGCAAAATGCCCTCGGAAGTCAGAGCTTAGTGCAGATATTCAACTCTGAGCTTGTAGAGATACAACAAGCTGATCTTGTCGGCTGAAAGAAGCCTTTTCTAGTGAGACAAAAATCAAAGCAGAAGGAGAGAGACAGGCAGTGAACAGGGCAGTTGAAAGTGGGCGTGATGACTCCAGCTGCGTCGCATTACACATTTGAAGCACAGCAGGAGGTACCCGAAAAGAGCCTTTCTTCTCTCTGTCTCGTCGCAGCCCATACGCTAATTAACAAGCTATTACAGTGACAGAAACGTCTGCTCCTGGGATGTCAACATCCTGTGAAAATAGTCAACTGAAGTTCCCTCTCCTCGTTTTTTTTGGCTGGGTGTACACACATTAGTTCAGCATCACAGAGAAATCCTTTTCAGGGAAGAAGTCTCAGATTTTTTTAAGGGATCACACTGAGTGAGTCAGTGCTGCAAGTTTGCAGCGTTGCTTGGCTTCCAAGTTTGTCGGAGGGGGAGGGGAAGCAGCAGTGTGGGGATTGTTCAACACCTCCAGGAATGAAACGGACATCCTTGTACCGGAGCGACACACACCAGATGGAGGGAGCTATTAATTTATCAATATTTATAAGATGCAAATGTAAGTAAGGATGGTGTAGCTCCCCCTGACCACCTGTTTCCTCACTGGTTTACCAAGTTCTTATTTACCACCTATCGTGATCCACTCTGCCTGTTCCCAGAACCCTGACTGTAAAAGTTTAGCAGAGATGCACCGATCAGGGTTTGCTAAACTATGACCTGGCGATACCAATTTTATCTGATTCTGCTGATTTCGCTTTATAAAACGATATCCAAGATAATTATCTAGCCTTCATGCCATGAGCACTCCTTAATTACAAAACAAAGAAAAAGATATTTTCGCCAATTTCCTGACGAATATATGTTAATGAGTAGCGTGGTTAGCATTAGCAACAGTGAACATGAGCATCCATGTGTATTGCCAAGAGCAAGGTTCTGCAACTTCAGTCCTCCAGAGCTGGTGTCCTGCAACTTTTATAGCCACCTCCCTATTTGACACCAGTCACTATTCATAGCCAGAAGCGCTCATCTCTGGGAGACCTGACCCTGCTCATGTGCAAAGTGTTTTGGGAACCTAATGCTTGCTGTGTGAACTGAAGTGCGTTACATGTTACACTTTGCTGTGATTACTGAATCGCTGTGGTTTTGCTCCTAGATTTATGTCAGGGTCTTCTTTGACTTTCAGGCTTTGTGGAGAGGATGAATAGTGCAGGTGGAAATAATCAGGGCTTTAAGTGTCACCTTTATGTATAAAAGGGGCAGTATTATGTTTCCAGGCACAATCAAGTATTGTGTTACAAAAATGCTGTATATGTTAAATATCACTTAGAAATTTGACTTTGCAATTTAGCGCCTTGAAATTTGGCCTCTGTCTCTTTAAAAACTCATGCTATTTCTGAAACTCTGCCTTCAGGAAGTCATTACAACAGGGCTCCTCTATTAACCCTTTAACAACATTTTCACCAGCGTGAAGTCGCGGGGGGGTGGAAGCTCGGAAGCTTAGAAACTGCATCTCGAAGGCGGAGCTCGGTCCACCAAGGGATTCTGCACAGCTGAATGGTTGCCACGGGAGATTAAATGATTTCTTAAACATGCATGAAAGAATCAAAGCAACACTCCAGGTGTGTTTTTGATGAGGGGATATCATAACATGATGTAAAGCTCAAAAAAGTCGATTGTACATCATACTGCCCCTTTATTATGTTTTCTGTATTGACTTGACTGAGTTATGTGACTTTTATTGAACTTTCTTGGCAACATGTATATTTTGCTTCTTTCATTTTACCGTCGACCTTTACAATCCTTCCAGGGCCCGCTGCAGAGAGGAATCACCACAGCATGATTCTACCACCACTGTGCTTCACAGTGGGGATGGTGTGTTTGTGGTGATCTGCAGTGTTTAGTGTTCACCAAACACAGCATCTTGTCTGATGGCCGAAAAGCTCCATTTTGGTCTCATCAGACTAAAGAACTTTTTTACACCTGACCATACCTCGAGGCAAGTTGTTTTTTTTTTTGTTTTTTTTTAACCAAACTCTAGTCGAGCCTTGATATGAGTTTTCTTCACCTGTGGCTTTCTCATAGCCTCTCTCCCATAAAGCTTTGACTAATGAAGAACCCCAGCAACAGTTGTCTGCAGTCTCCAACATCTCAGGTGCTGAAGCTTGTAACTCCTTCAGCGTATCCGTCGGTGGTCTCTCTCACTAGTCTCCTTCTTGCACGGTCACTCAGTTTGTGAGGACAGCCTGATCCAGGCAGATTTACACATGAGCCATATTCCTTCCATTTCTTGATGATGGATTTACCTAAACTCCAGGGGATATTCAGAGCCTTAGAGAATTTTGTATCCATCCACTGACTTCTACTTCTCGTTAATCTTTTCTCTGATTTGTTTGGAGTGTTGCTTGGAGGATCAGTAAATGCATGCATATTACATGTTACACTTAGCTTCTCTCTTTTTCAACAATTCCAACTCCATCCACTGACATTTACTTCCATCCATCTTCCCTCTGTTTCCTTTCTTCGGGCCTAAAATATTACCAGAGTTTACAACCTCGTTAGCTATCACCTTGCTGTATGCTAACTTAGTATGTTCTGGTTTCAATGTTGAGCACCTGTTTTTGCTTTCACATATTTTCAGTCATAAGCAGCTTCTCACCAGTTAGTTTCCTGCATTTCACACATCCATCTGCAAATCGTGTCCTGCTGTTATATTTATGCAGTAAGTGGTGGAACGTGCAGGAGAGAAGGAGTACAGCCAAGGGCAAAATCCCTTAAATGTCAAACTATTCAGTTGCCTCGCCTCTAATCCATGGTGTTGTTTCTGAGTTCAACAGTATGGTACTCGCTCTCATGGCTAATTAACCGTTTACTTTTACTGAAAAACAAGCCGCACAGAGTGACGTCGCTGAACTTCAGAGGCTAAAGTTGAATTTTTCAATCTCTCCATATGTTTATAAGAACAGACAGATTGTTGCTCACCCTCTCAGATGCCTGGATGGTTTTCTTCAGACAGTTTTGTCTGGCCAGCTCTTTGCCAGAGGCATTGTGTTGCTTTACCTTTCCTTTCTACTAAAGTGTTTTAATGCTTTTAAGTTAAACTTATTTTAGTCTTATTTAAAGTCTGTTTCTCCTCCAGAAACACTTCTATGATCCAGGCTTTGATCCATCACTAAGTTATAGCTACATGTAAAATTTAAAACATTTTCTGAAAATATGACATACTCAATTGCTCAAAAATACGAATTTTCATTGAATTGAAGCTGTTTGCTTTGCGTAGCGCGTTGACATGTACCTCGGTGTGAAATGGTACTTTATAGATAAATCAAATTGAAAGTAGGTAAATTATTCTTGAAGTCTGACTGTTCTATCTTTAATCAGAGCAAAGGATGTGTTCCCAGTTTTCATCAGGATTGCATTTTTATTCTGCAAATTTGCCCTAAAAGTTTGAATCAAAAAGCATGGTGATTCAGTTTCTTCATTTAGCGGAAGGTGCCGCACTATTGGTTGGTCCAAAACTCAGAGGGCAAATGGGAATAGAAAGTTTAAGGTTTATTCTCAACCCCAATCTCTTCCTTGTGCTTCAACTGTGATGTTAGCTGCAGTAATAATCGGATTATTTACGGCTATGTATTATTCGCCAACATGTATTTCCTGGACTGAAAGTATCAAATTTGATGGTAACAGGTTATTTATCCTCTAGTCTTGCTGATAATGACTACCCTGATGAGTGAGCTCAACCTGAACCGACAGATGTTCCGACCCGTTGCTGGAACATGTTAAGTTTGTGGTGCAGCATTTTTCCCCCCAACTCTTACATCTGAACCAGATGGAGCACAGCAATCTATCCAGCCTTCCATTAATGTCCTCCTGGCCAAGCCTGTGGGATGCATCCACTTTTCCTCCAGAGGTTATTCCAGTGGCTCATACCAATCATGCTGCCACTATGAGAAGACAAAACCATCACTTGGCCAACTCTTTTTTCTTTTAACTGGTTGACATAAGATTGCAGATTTTCACTCAGTGATCTTTTTTTTTTTTTTTTTCAGAGAGAGTAGTAAAGTAATTAACAGCAGCACAACCAGACCATATGGCATACATTACCATTCTCACCCATAGCTCTTGTTCGGAGAGCTCAGTAAACCTCTGGCAGTGCTTGTGCCTACTTGTCCACATTTCTGGTGTTTAGAATTTTTAATGTGTGTTACTAATTAAAACAACAGTCTTATTTTCTTATAACCTGACTATACTATTATCGATAACAGCAGAGAGTCAAGCTCGATTTATGCTTGACACATCCGCGAGGTCTGCACGGTCAAATTACGTCATTTCAGCAACCACGCCCCTCTGCACGGCGTCCAAATGGATTAAATTTTCCACTCCGCACACCTCTGAAATTTTATAACCACGCGGATAGTTCCGTGCGGAAAAACACGACGGACAAGCAAGAGCTTTTTAAGCCCCTGCAGCAACCCTGCGTGCGTGGAGCGTAACCCAGGCTTTAGACCAGGGGTCTTTAACTCCAGTCCTCGAGGGCCGGTGTACTGCGACTTTCAGATGTGTCTCCGCTTCAACAAACAACAGACACCTAACATACGCTGAGTGTGGTTCTGTGGACGCTCTTACTTCGAGGTCCCCTGTGGAGCCTGCTGCGCTGCACATTAGAGCCCCCCCTGCATCATCCGCAGGGGTCTGTGTCAGGGATGAGGATGCACTCTGTAGCTTTATGACAGACGAGCTAGAGAGCACAAGTTTTTTTTTTCATGTTGTGTTTAAAGCGTTCCAGACACTACCCCCCCCCAAACACACACCCACACCCACATGAAAGCCCTGTGTGTGATGTAAAAGACTGAGAGAAGCTCAGTAAACAATCAATACAGTTTTCACTGACTTGATTCTTGACCTTTTTTCTGGCTTTAAAGGAAGGAATCAAAACAAAAATAGCCTTCACTGGTTTGTGCACGCAGGAAACGGTCTCAAGAGCTAGGAGCTTGGGAAATAATCAAATCGAGTTCTAAAAATAACGCATTTTTATGCGAGAAGGAACAGAAAGGAAAAACCTAGGATCCTACAAAGGTGACTTTAAAGATTTGTTTGAAATTTAGTTTCAGATCCAGGGAGCAAAATGTTGCTGCACGTCTCCAAAAACAATAAGAAGCAGATACAGACGAAGCCGTTTGTCTCCCGCTGCGGGTATTTGGCACGGATTGTTTCTGTTATGGTGCACAGGAGTTAAAATAGACGCGCTAACAGAAAACAGCGGGCGACCTTTTGCTTTAGCTGTGATTTTCCTCTCTCACTTGTCCTCCGGCGGGACCGATGCTGCTAATGGCTATGAGGCTGGTAAAAGGCTTTTTCAGATGAGCGATCAGAAAGTAACTTGTGGCTTCTTCAAGCTTCCAGCCTTCAATGTGCCCAAAAAAAAAAAAAAAACAAACAAACAAAAAAAAAACAACTCAGGTTGGCTAAATCATTGAAGGTATAACTGAAACTGATGGTAACGGAGACGTGCTGTTCTCCATTTACACACATCCACCCGTGTTTGTTGATTCCCTTCTCCGACAGTTTTATGTGCGTCTCACTGCCTTTTGAGTTATTGGTTTAATCTCCCGCTTTTTACGAGACTGTAAATGAACACCATTTGAATAAAGGCTTTTATGCTGAGGCTCATAAAAAGTGCATGTATCGAGACAGCAGACCTGGCGAAGTTCATTTCAGCTTGCGTTGTCTTAAGAAAAGCCCATAAAAAAGATTTTGGTAATCATTTATGACAGTATCTTTTAGATCGCGAATGCCATTCACACTTCAAGCTGACCTAAAACTCCAGAAATGCAAAAAAAGTGATCTGAAGGTATACCGAACGTTTTCCTCAGCTCTAATGGTGCTGGGAACTGCCACTGGGCCTGTTAAAAGAAGCCCTCTACATTTTTATCCTTAGTTGGTATTTCTGGTTGCAAAAACATAAATACATTTTCAAAAACATTCACTTTGTGAAAATGCAAGATTGCCATCCATCAGTCGTATTAAAGCAGCACCTTTTCAGCAGCATGTCCACCTCAGCTTGTTAAGAATGGCGAAATAGGAGGAATGCACCGATGTGAAAAATTTGGGCCAATATCGATATTCAGTATCGATAATACTGTTAATAATGCACATACACAAATAGAAATAAGATGGAAATAAATATTGTTAGTCACATTTTGACCTATCAGACTGACACCAATACATTAAAAAATGACTAACATTGGCCAGTATCGATGTTAACGTCGATATATCATGCATCTCTACAAAACAGTGTAAAAATGTAGCACCTGTTGCAAATTGTGACTAAATCTACTATATATTTTTGCTTGATTCTAAATATCAACATCAGAATAACAATAATAATAAAAAAATTAAGGATAATATCAATACGCATGTAATAATACATATATTTAATTATTTTAGCAGCTGTAGGAATAATTGCTGCTCTTGTCTTTTACAAGCAAGTATTATCTCACGATCCAGAGGCAATGTTTGAGCTGAGGTCTAATGGAAAATGATGTTCACAACCAAACCAAGAGAAAAAAGGAGTCCTGGCCAAACCAAAGGAAATACAACACGATGAAGAAGCCTCGGACCAGCAGGCCAGGTGAGCGTCCGATCCAGGCTGGAGGCAGGAAGCTATGTTGTTAGCAGAGAGAGGCAGGGCTTAGGTGATTCCTTCAGGCGCTTATTTCTTGACCAGCCAATTGGCTTTAAAAGAATAAATATGATGGAAAGCTCACAGATAAAACAGACCCTTAAGGCCAGTTTTACGACCGCATACTTGGTGTCGCACAGCAGACTGCTCGGCAGGAAAGAGTAATCGCATCGAACTGTGTTGTATGCGACACCGAGCTGATAAGGTTGAGAGTCGGCGCAACCAGTCTCTGCCGCACTAACAGGTGTGTAGTACCTGCACTGGCGGAGAAGCAACGGGGCTCGGTGTCCAACTAGCTCTTTAAACTTGCTGGTATCCATTAGGATTGTGGGAAATGAAGGAATTTGTCAAAGGAAATGTAGGCAATTGGTGCGCTCACCTTTGAAATCTCAACCGTCATTGTGCGCCGAGTCTGCGCAGCTCAGAGTGTTTACATTTTTGTGTAAGCACCATGGAACTTTTCTTATTTTCACATGAGGTTGACATCCCTTAAGAATCACATACTGGCCACACCTCATTGAAGTGTCTGAGGTAGGCTGTCTCAAAATGGAATTTTGAAGAGACGTTGCTTCTGGATATTCATATTCCATTTTTCCTATAGGTGAATCATAATATATTTTTTTTCCAAATAAAAATATTGTATTTTAGTAATTCTTTTTTCTTTTCTTTTTCAATTTTACATGATGGTCCAAAGAAGGATTTTATTTAAAATCAAGAAAGTTTTGGACAACCCTGGCCATCCTGTTCATGAGACTGTCATCGAAAAACAGAGCGTCTTCAGTCAGAGGCTTCTTCAAATTTGTTGTAAAACAGACTGCTGCAGGAGATCTTTTCTGCCCACAGCCATCACCATCTATAATATCTCTTTAATGAAATGAGTTACAACATTTAGTTTCCTTTTGGGATCAATAAAGTATTTTTGAATTTGAACTGAATCTGAATTCAGTTCAAAAAGTAAAGCTCATTTGGATTGATTCCTGACAGTGATATGTCAGGCATTTATTTCTGTTTATTTTGATGATTATGCCTTACAGATAGGATAATTCTGTATTTTTTATGCAAAAATAGAGGTCTGCTGAAATGTTTGTCCATGCGCTGTACAACATTCATTCAATATTTGGTTGGTGACTTACAGTGAATTACTGCAGTAATGTGAAGTGAAATGGAGGTGTTAAGGAAGCCCAAGTTGCTTTAAGGGAGGGTATTGTGTTTTTTCCAAGTACATAGTAGCATTTCATTTCATAATCAATCAATCAAATTCATTTGTTATGAAAATGCTGTATATATCAAAAATAACTTATAGGAAATTAACTTGAAATTGGGCTCTGTCTGTTTACGAACCTCCTACCCTTTCTGACACTTCCCCTTCAATATATCATCACAACAATGCTTCTCTATTATGTTGTTTACAACCATTCTTAGGAGCTCAGCAGACGCGCAGTTCCACTAGATGTTTAATTGCTGCTCCCGCTAGTCTGGTGGAGCTGTAGGGGATGGGTGCTCTATGGGATGGGAGCTCAGCTGAGGACTGAAGCTCCAAGGCTGAACATTGGCTAAATAGTATGCCTTAACGCTTTGTATGAGCAAGCGCTAAGGCACCCCTGAATGGCTGCCACAAGAGATTTAAGGATTTCTCAAACTTGCATCAATGAGTCAAAGCAATACTCCAGGTATGTTTTAGATGAGGAAATAACATTATAGGATGATATAAAGCACAAAAATGTCAGTTTGACATAACATCCCCCCTTTAATACTGGCCTGGTGGCTGTATTACTTTGGATTAGTTAAAACACCAAGGAACAAAGCCGGTCTTCCAAATTGTCACTGATCATGGAAGAGGACCACTGAACAATAGTCTGGTCCCTTTTCTGTCCTTAGCCAAGATAAAATGCTTCAGAGATGTCTTTGGCTTAGGAATGGCTTAGTACAACATATGGTTACAGGTGGCCATATCCTGGATATGTCTGCATGTGATGACTTTTGAATCACTGACTTCACCCGCAGTGCACACCTTGTGATTCTCCCCCAAACTCATGGAATGCCTTCACTTTGCAACTGTATCAAGACTGCTGCTATTCCGGTTGCTTGTGTACCTTTTTCTACCTCACTTTTTCCTTCCACACAATTTTCTCTAAGATAGCACTGTGAACTTTGGTTTGCTTCTTTGGCAAATGCCTCATGGGTCTTGTCTGTCATGAAAGCACTCTGCTTATTTTAGTAGCTCAACTGGCTATCTATTACAACAGTGTAAACATGCAAAAAAGTGTGACCTCTATACCGATAGAGCTGTCTGGTCAGATGCCTGACTTTAAAGCGTCTTAAAATAATAATTTGCCAGCCCAAAAATAAATAAGAAAGAATACTTCAACAGCTTCTAAACAACATTATAACAGGTCTTTCCCTGCTTGTAGAGAGGACCAATAGCTGTCTGCTCCACCGGTGTTTTTCAAAGCAGGGGCCAGAGGCCCTGGGTGGCCACCAGGGGATACTACAGGGCCCTCACAAAGTTGGATTTTGTTGGATTTTTTTTAAACATAAAATCTAATCTCTCTTTTGATCATTATTATAAAATAGGTAGGTTAAAATAACTTATTGAAATATTATTTGTCATGCTTGTCTTTCTGATTGGCTGATTGTCAAATTTATCAAGCTGCTTTGTGGTTGAAAGGGCTCCTTGTCATCACCCTAATTTTTAGCTTTATCCTCAGAATCTCAGTCAGATTTAAATCTTACTTAAAAACTTACAATGTTACTTCAAAACATTGTTATTATTTCCAGTCAGTAGTGGCATGGTGGTCAAATTGTAAATTCTACAATAGTGCCTGATGAGAAACTATATAATATTATAATATATAAGTTTCCGTTTTTGAATTAAATACTCAAACAAAAAAACATTTCTATTTCCCAGCATACTGGGTTAGGGCAACTATCCAAAGATTGGGTTAAAGTGACCACTGTTTAAAGTTAAAATTACCCAAAATTAGGTTGAAACTCATAACCCAACATAAGGGTTATTATACTTTTATACTTGGGTAAAATAACAAAAGATTTTTATTTTAAAATTCACCACATATTAATTGGATTAAAAACAATCAGGCTACCTGAAAACTACTTTTATTTCCATGTGATACATCTATAGCCAGCAGAATCCATATATAAAACTTAAAAAACATACAAGTAATAAAAAGTTTTTAAAAAACAATATAATTCGTTACATTTTATCACTTATTTCAAGTCATTATTTGGTCATAGCTCCAAAAGTACACATGAAGACAATATCTCATGTAAACAGTCAGTTTTGGAGCAAACCACATGTAAAAATTCCAGATATTAAAGGAGTAACTTTACCAACCTGTTCCCAGCATGTTAGAACATTTAACTGAAACAGAAGTACTGGAAATCATTGTAAGGGCACAAAGTCACACAAGAGGGGTACTGCTAATGCATGTTTTAGCATAGGATCCATAAATAATATACAAGTATTTGTTGTGCTCAATGCTAAAATGATTTTCATGTTTCTTCTTCGTGTTTGAACAAATTTTGTCAGCATGACTTGACATGATTGTTGAGTGCTGTTTCAGTTTCGGGAACAAAACCCCATTTATTGGTGAGTGTTTTACATGGAAGCATGATGCTCCATGTTTTTTTAAAATAAATCTATACAGAACTAAGAAGATCATTTTTTTTTTTTTTTTTTTTTTTTTTACTATATTTGTAATTTTTGCCTTCAGAAAAAATAAAGGAAATGTTTCCAGCTCTAAGATCATCATGAAGCACATATTCGCAGCTTTCTTTTCTTCTGTAAACAAGGGCACGAAGTGTGATCAGCTGTTTTTTCTCCCTCTCTGCTCTCTGACTTCGTCTGTGATCTCAGGCTGCTGCCGTATTAGCATATGAGTCAAAGCTCCAGAGGGCGACACACGCCTTGACGTTCCATCTGCATGTAAAATTCGCAGAACGGCGAAAGACACGTCGACATGCATGTCGGGTGCGATTCAGCTGAAAAGCCGCTCAGCCTGAGCGTGACGCTGCGTCTGTGGGCGCGGGGTGAGAACTTTCCCTGGGACCTAAACCGACGCTTCGCTGAGCACGTCACTGAGAGCCGCTCCTTCCTTCATTAGTTTTAAATGTCACTGATGTCTTTGTGTTTCTCCATAGGCAACCCTGTGCCCTGCAAATGTCAGATCATAAGGGGTTTTTTTTAAATTCCATCTTGCAAATCAATAATTTCAAAATTCACCCGGGACGGTAAACGAGAACATTTTCAGCTGAGTGGGTTCTCTTGGGGTGCCTTTAGTTGAAGAGGTCATTTTTTTCGACAGTGAGCAGACAGAGAACTGTGGATGAGCAGAGAGGCTTACAGCTGTCTAACCATGGGAACCTTATTCATTTTTACCCATTTTTAAAACAGACAGTCGCTCTTTGTTCATGACTTCCTCACACATATCAACAGATCTCCTGCTAGCTGGTGTAGCCTGTGTTTTCACTGTTCCACAGTCTTTCTAAAGGCCATGTTGTGCCTCGGTTAATATAACCTCTGCAGGAAAAGCGTGTTGCCTGATTAAATCAGCAGCATGCAAGCTTGAGCACAGATGATTGCACCACCTGAAGGTTACAGACTAATTGATTGATTATTTAATGTCCAACAAAAGCAGCTGGCAGTGAGTTCAAGGTGCACACAGGTATTTCCCGTCATGGCAAATGTGCCACCCTCTACTTGAACAATCTGTCCGTTTTTAAAATGCCAGGAGGTAAAGTTTGTTGTTCAGTCAGATGAAGTCCAACTAAGCCAAATGTCTGTTTTCCTAATATTCTTACAAAAACAGCAGATTGAAGAGGGTAGTATATATTTATAAATATTACATTTTGCATTGATTTTTCAACCTGATGGAGCTGGAGAAGAATGGGCAAAACTGTGTAAAGATAGGTGAGCTAAGGTTGTGGCATCATGTTCAAAAAGACTTGAGACGGTAAATGCTGTCAAAGGTGGATCAATAAAGTATTAAGCAAAGGCTGCGAATACTTATATAAATGTGATTTTTTTTTGGTTTTCTGTTTGTAATAATTATGCAAAAATGTCTAAAACTTTTTCCCACATTGTCATAATGGGGTATTTGTGTGTAAAATTTTGAGAAATAAATAATACAACTTGGAATAAGGCTGTGATGTACTAGCCTGGCCACTGCCTTCCTGCGCTATTCAGCTTGATTCAAATCTCACTCAGTCTGGGCTTTCTCCCATTGACGTGGATTCCTCCAGTAGAATTCCAACTGGCCAATCAGCACACAGAAGGAGAAGTTCTGAACGATGACGTCGATTTTCTGCACTGTTTTAGAATTGTAGTCAGCCTGTAGTTTTAGCAATTTTTCTTTTGATTCCTTCCTTTAAAGCCAGAAAAAGGTCAAGAATCAGTCAGTGAAACCTGTATTGATTGTTTACTGAGCTTCTCTCAGTCTTTTACATCACACACAGGGCTTTCATCTGGGTGTGTGTGTGTGTGTGTTTGGGGGGGGTAGTGTCTGGAATGCTTTAAACACAACATGAAAAAAAAAACTTGTGCTCTCTCGCTCGTCTGTCATAAAGCTACAGAGTGCATCCTCACCCCTGACACAGACCCCTGCGGATGATGCAGGGGGGGCTCTAATGTGCAGCGCAGCAGGCTCCACAGGGGACCTCGAAGTAAGAGCGTCCACAGAACCACACTCAGCGTATGTTAGGTGTCTTTTAGCAAACCTTTTGAGGTGTAGCAACCTACAAAACCATATGTTTTTTTAATATTTATGGTTGTCTCGGGATAACAAAAGTTTTTCGAAAGCAGTGGTTTTTGTCTTTTACACAGTTTAATCCTTCAGTATCACTGCCACCTACTCAGGGAGGCAGTGCAGTGATTCGACAACAGGTGGGCATGACTGTGGCAGCAGCATCCTGGATGACTGCAGCTGCCTGACTGCTTTTTTAATTTAAACACAGAATTGCATAGACACCATTGAGACGCTGTAGACACTGAATCAAATGGCTGTATTACCTCCTCAGGATGCTGTCAAGTTCTCCAGGGTCCTATTAATGACCTGATTTTTTTGACTCAGGTGTGTTGAAGCGGAGACACATCTGAAAGTCGCAGGACACCGGCCCTAGAAGACTGGAGATGAAGACCCCTGGTCTAAAGCTTGGTTTACGCTCCACGCATGCAGGGTTGCTGCAGGGTCCTAAAAAGTCTAAAAAAGTCTGAAATTCAAAAATCAAGAACCCCACGCATGTACATTCTGCGCGGAAAGCAGAGGTGGGGAATCAGGCTGACATAACTTTTGCAGCATTTATACTCATCCTCATTGTAGCCCATATTCTGCTAGACTCAACGGGGCAGTGTAAGGGGCCTACGGCAAGCGTACAACACTACACAGCACTGGCGATTGCTTTCCCTATGCAATTCCACTCGATTTTAATCTCCCTTCTGTGCTCCATCTGGGCTTTCTCCCATTGACTTGAATTCCTCCAGTAGAATTTTAACCGGGCCAATCAGCAAACAGAAGGAGGAGTTGTGAACGATGACGTCGATTTTGTTTTAGAATTGTAATCTGCCTGTAGTTTTAGCAATGGCAGCGGAGGAAGTGAACGAAGCCGTTCAGTCCGTGTTGGCCACGCTTCCAACTATTGAATTAACATCGGCAGCCATCTTGTTTGGCTCGGCACGTCTCCCTTTGCAGTGGGGGATGGTTGTTTACAGCGCAGCCAATTTCCGGTGAGCTTCATAGCGTCCAACTGGCGCATTACACATGTCACGGGCAAATGTTAGCGATTGGGTAAAATTTAAAACCTCAACAGAGTCCACGCCTTCAGGAATTCAAAATGTGAAAAAAATGAAGCGCCTTGAATACTTTCTAGATGCACCGTATTTACCATGTTTCGCTCTCCTTCACTTTTACCACTCTTCATACGTCAGCAGCACCATGCATCACATCTTAGACTGGCACAGCTCTTTTGGGCCTCATCAGATTTGAAAAATTACCCCACGCTACACTAACTGCCATGTGTGTATAGCTTGTTTCCTTAACCTTTTTTACTCAACAGTATTTTTCTACATAAATATGAGGTGTTTCTGTGCCTCCAGCATAAGTTTCAGCCTTGGTGTGGAGGATGAAACGCCATCAGGATTTTCATCGCAGGTGAAGGGATTTTGAAGAGGATACCTGAAAGGATCCAATCAATAAGGACTAATACTAAGGACTAATAAGGACTAATGCACAAAAACCCAAGTTCTATTTCAAACACTTTCTAATGGAGAATTTTATTCAGCAGTATGAATAATTTTGAGATGGCAGTAGTTACTGAAAATAGGATTTTGTTTTTGGCTGAAACCCTTGTAATATCAGCTTTATTAAACAATTATACCCTGCTTGAATATTTTGTTTAAGAACTTTAACACTGTTTTATTTTGCTAATTTGCAGTGGGGGTTGAATAACTTACACTTTTGGTTGTTGCTAGATATAAATGAACTGAGCAAACCACACAACATTTAGGTACGTTGACCATAACTGGATCAGCTTTGTAAATGCATAGTTTAAATTGCAATTTATCTTTCAGTGAGAACCATTTTTAAATGGGAGATCCATCTTGGTTTTGCAGAATGTAGATTTAAAGCTGCAGTATGTAACTTTTATGAAAAATATGGTTTTTACATATTTGTTAAAATTATCATTATCTCATGACAGTATGATATAATATAGAGAATATGTGGAAAAAGTCAAGCTCCTCTGCCTTCTCCCAGTGCTCCCAGTACTAACTGCAGAAATCCACCACTCAGTCAGAAACAACCAATCAGAGCCAGGAGGAGGGGCTTAGCGCTGTCAGTTACCCTCATGTACGTGCTGCTCACACACTCCCCCTTGCTCTCTGCAACGCTACAGCTGGTTCACCACAACATAGCCTGCTGCTAATGCTAAGGCTAGTTAGCATAGCCACCAATGACGGCGGATAAACAGTTTTTCTGGAATAGTAAGTTGTTTCTCCACCATTAGCAATGGTGGAGAAACAACAGCGCGTACATGAGGTAACTGACAGCTGTAAGATCCTCCTCCTGGCTCTGATTGGTTGCTTTAGGTCAAGGAGCGGTACATTTCTTTAGATGGCAGTAGCAGCTCAGGGAGGAGGTGGTGGAGCTTGCGTCTCATGACGTGACAGTTTTAACAAATATGCAAAAAACATATTTCTGTAAAAGTTACATACTGCAGGTACTTAAGGTACCATGGGGTATTCAAATATACAGTTTTCTGCAACAACCCTTTGGCAGCATAATCCAACTCAGTCCCTATGTGGAAAAAGTTAAAATTTTTATTCAAATGTAACAGCTTAAAATGTATTTATTACCAAGCCAGAGTGACAGTTGTTGAGCATTTTAAATGAATTCTTGCTGTATATTTTTTTTAGAGTTTCAACATTTTAGTGTTTGAATGTTGCTCTGCTGCAAAAGGAATTGAAAAGAAGTGAAGGATTTAAATAACACCCGAGTTTCTTGGACAGTTTTAGGATTATTTTATGTCGCTTTTGTTTTATTGGACTTTGTGGAGAAGCAGTAAGATGAGGATGAGAGGCTTGATGACATGAAACATAAATAACTGGCTGGTGTCAGAGTCACCCGCTGTTTTATGGCGGTGGAGGCTTCATAGGGGCCGCCGTGCCGCGTGGGACTGTTTTATTGCCACATAGAAAAGCTCTGTGAAGTGGACTTCCAGAGATGCATTTATTCAGCTTGAAACCAAAGATTGACAATTATTCTAAATTATTACCTTTCTTTCGGAGATGAAAGCGCCAAAGACGAATCCTGGTTGTTCACCCCGGGGGAGGCCTCAAGGCAGCTCGTGAACTCAGAACCAGCTGGAAAGATCACATTTCGCAGTTGGCTTCAACGCATCAGTGTCTTTGCAGATGAGCTGCAGGAGCAGTTTGGGAAGAGAAAATGGATGGATAGAGGGAATTTATTGAAGTTTAGATTTTAACACCATGTATGTTACAGGGAGCCTCATGATGGCAGCTCAAAGGGTTTGGTTCATTTGACACAATGCTGTGTGAAAGCAGACCGCACCAGATGGAAAGGTAACTGTAGCAACTCTGGTCCGAGTCTCCCGGACTATCAGGCATAAAAACACGCTAATTAACCATGTAGTTTCCTGGTATGTCCTGGTGCGAGCTATACTGCTACAGCTTTGTGTTCATACCTTCCAGTGATCATTACAAACGTAAAATGACATAATGAACCGCTACATTCAGAGACAAAATTACTTCCCAGAAACACTGTAATTAAAGCCTTTCTACTGTGACCTATTTTTAATTATTCTTCCGCAGAGGCACTCAGAGAAGGACGTCCAAACAGTACAATAAAACAGTAGATTAGAGTTTTGAGGGAACTGAAATATACTATTGACATTTTTAAAGTGTATTTAACAACTTTTATTTGCAGCTTATGTTGTTTTTGTAACTATAGCAGCAGGATTTCTGTGCATCTTTTAGATTCCTACCTTGTGTGAAACCTCGCAACATCTCCAAGGTCTTTCTGCTCCAAGACAGGTAGAGGGTAAAAGTTCAAAAGCATAAAAAAGCAATGTCCTGTATAGGAAATGCTTCCATCTCATAACACTGCAGCATATTTTTCCACTGATAGCTGTGCTAGGTGTCACTGGAGGGTGAATGGGCAGCATGTAGAAATTACACTAAGCCTCCTCGCTGTCTTTGGGAAATCCTTACCAGGATGCCTTATGTGTCTTCTGTTCAAGATCTGTGTTGAAAGTGCAAAAGATAAGCATGTGATGTCATTGAGAAAACGCACAGAAAGGCGTCGTTTTTTTTTTATTATCACTGTGGCGAACACTCAAACTGTTCACTTCTGTAGATCACAGTATGCAAAAAGACAGGAACATCCAAACTGAAAATAAGATGTTTAAAGTGGGACGCACCAATGCGAACATATTGAAATCCGATAATAATATTGTCATTATTTTGTTTTTAGTTTTCTTTTTTTTTTTTTGTTTGAACCTTCATTTGAACCTCATTTTACTCTTCCCTGCCTCGATGAAAGAGGTAGCTAAAAGTGTGCGACAGCCAGCATCACTGGCAGTCCTTGTCAACTACAGTCCTATTCAGTAAATATGAATATTAATGAAAAATTAATAATGATTATTTCTCGCTTACAGCTAATGAAAACATGACATTTAAGATTAGAATATTACCTCAGACCAATAAAAAAATATTCTTAATGTAGAAATGTGGATCTAATAAAAAAAAGTTTAATACTTGCTTAAAGGTTGTTTTCAAAAGGTGCTTTTAATCTGACAAACGAGCCTAATCAGAACCCATATTCTGATTGATTGAACATGACTGTAAATGTTATTATGAGATGGATATTATTCATACCGCATGGCGCTAACATTAAGACAATAACCAGGACATTCATGACAGGAGACACTGTGCTGGAAGTGCCCCCCCTCAAGAGTCACCACCGTTGCTAAGCAACGTATCAAACACTTTACCTTTGTGCCAATCAGCTGCATGCTGGGTGGTCAACTGTTTGAGGATGTTGGAGGCGTTTCATCTGTTTATTGTGATTAAAGCTCTGCACATGTTGCAACTGGCTCTAGTATCGTGTGTTTTTGTGAAATGTAACCAGACATTGGAGCGCTTCGCCACGACGCCATCTTGGATATTTTCTAAATCAAAATACGGAGTGTGGACAATAAGTCATCACGCAAAAAGCGCACACGTTACTGGAACTCAGAACTCAGAAATCCTGGATTCAGGCAGCTCTAAATTTTCTGCTTATCTAAGAGTATTTATGACTTATAAAGACTCTTAGGAGTTACTGGAAACATACAGTTAGCAGTTAGCTTCAACACCGACTTCCTGACTTTCCCATTAAGAATCCTCCCTGAGTTCACTTTGAATGTTATCAGCTGCAGGTAAGACACTGACTGCTCACAAGCAGGACTGGACGACAAATCAATTTTACCGATTAATCGAATTTTTGCTGTTTGAAGATTTAATTTTTGGAAAATCTGGATTTCTTTTTCCACCAATGCTCTTCTTGGATTTCTGTAGTGGAGAGTGATGTCAGCACACACAAGGCCGCCATCTTGTTTGACAAGCATTTTTTTACAGCTTCAGTTTGAATTCTGGTCAAATCTATGCCAAAATAGATAGATAGATAGATAGATAGATAGATAGATAGATATAGATTATATATATATATATATATATATAGATAGATAGATAGATAGATAGATAGATAGATATAACACTGCAGCATATTTATATATATATATATATATATATATATATATATATATATATATATATATATATATATATATATATATATATATATATTTCAACGACAATAAAGTCCTGATGTTACAAGAACGCAGCTGAAATAATACAAAAATAAAGTCTTAATATTACCAGAATAAAGTTGTAATATTTGAAGGATGAAGTAGTAATTTTATAAGCACTCCAATATGCAAAATAAAAAACAGTTAATTATTCAAGTTTTTTTAAATTATTATTATTAAAATGACTTTTTTGTCGTAATTTTAAAATATTCTTCTGGTAAAATTCTGTCTTTTTTCTGCTAATATAACTATATTGTCATAATTCTTGTAGCATGGCCCTAATATTCCGTCATACAACTCATAGAAGGGCTGATTGAAAAGCCACTTTTTGAAAATATTTTCTGTCATTTCTAATTTCTTTTTTAGAAAAGAAAATGAGAAAAAAAATTTATTAAAATCGAATCTGGTATGAAAAAAAATTAGATTTTACTTTAAAGCCATATCACCCAGCCCTACTCACAAGTAGTCTAAGAAAACTGTTCCTTTAAAATTTGATGGCCCAGCTCCTCGAACTGGCCTCCTCCCAATTCAATCTGTGATCTTCACTTAAACTTTCAGACTAACTGGAACCGTCAGAGCTGAAGTTGCACTTATCTGCCAAGTCATTTTCTTTTCAGTGATTTTGTCATCAGTTCCTTATCACAGTTGCCTCCAGCTCACGCCTAATAGGTTTCCCTGCAACTAATAAGCACCCCTTGTCTCTGCATGCCATTAGCCTCTTTAATAAAAACGTGACCCCTATCTGCGGCCCTAACACCGGCTCCCGCTCGGCTCATCCAAAGCTGCAGACATCACAACAGTAAAGCGATGGAAAATGTCAGTTCTCGTTTTTATTCAGTTTAATGTTAGGAATATAGAGAGCTCAGCTCCTGAGTGGCTCAAAAAGAGCTGCTTCTGTTGAAAATAAAGAAAGTCGATGGAATTGTTGGTTCGTTTGTAAAATTTTCTCAGTTTCTCACAGTGCATTAAACGCAGCACGCGACAGAAATTGAATTTTCATTTGAACAGATTTCTGTTCGGAGACTAATATTTACAGTGTTGACTCTACTTCTTCATACTTTCTATAATTCCCTCTAACATGCTTGATATCAACATTTGGACCAAATCCTGACTGAGGGTGACCCAGTCATGTTCTATTCCATGATGGAGATGTTCAGTTTGCTGGTTATAGATTTTCCTCCTGGGTTTTTTTTTTTGTAAAACTGACCACAGGTTCCCAGTGAGGTTCAAATCTGGAAACTTGAATGTTCTGATCTTCACTTCATTATTAGCCTGTACAGTGCAGTAATGTGGATACGGCATATATCTGTGCAAGATGCCTCAAAACGTTGAAAACGTGACAGCTCAGCCCATCCAGTGGCTCTCAAATGGGTTAAAATTTCAGCTTTTTGCAAAGTAAAAAAAAAGAGATCTTAACGCTTGTTATTTTTATTTTAAACATTTTTCTATACCTAAAGTATAGGTTCTGTAGGTTTCTAACCAAAATATGGTGAAACATATTTTGGTTAAACAGGCTGTATAGTTTGGAAAAGTAATTAATTTTACTTTTATACTTTGCCAGGTCTCGATAAATATGGAGAAAAAAAATTGGGTAAAGAAAAATGTTTGATCTTTCAAAGTTTTGTTCCCCTCCATTTTCTAGAGTACAAAAATCTACATACAGACCCATTTATTTACATTCAAATAACTTGTTTCATCTTTGTTTTACAACATCATACCGTTTTTGTAGGCTTACTGATACTAAAATGTAAAATCAAGCTTCTTCGCAACTTTTGTGGACTCTGAACTCTAAGTCTGGTTAAACTGACTTGTCTTTCTTAAATGGGGTCAGATTAAAATTCTAAGCAAAGCACTAAAACTGCCATGTATTTATTATTATTATTTTTACAAACAGAATAAAAGAAACAAAGTTCACAAACCACACTTTAAAGATCTGCAGTTCATTGAGGATACTCCATTCCTTTGAAAAGTCCACAAGTCGCTGAGGAATAAAATTCCTCTTCAGCTTTAGCGTTCAAGCAGACACCTCAGTCAAACCCGACTGTTCTCTGTTCAGAATTTCATTTTGAGAAAAAAAACCCGAGTTCCATCTGTCGAAATCAAACCCCAGACCATGATACTGCCATCACCATGTTTCATTGCAGGTATGGTGTTCTTTGAGTGATACTCAGTGGGGTTTTTTGTTTTTGTTTTTGTCCCCTTTGAAATGATTCCCCCAAACCTCAGAGTAGTTTTCATTAGACCGTACCGCATTCACCACCAAGGTTTTGGTGGATTTCAGCTAGGCCCTGGATGTTTTCTTTAGAAAACAAATCTGTTTGCCACTCTGCTGGTTAGTTCACACACAGAGAACAACCAGTACCAGATGGAAATTTCTGCCGCTCCTGAAGTGTTTCTGGTGACTTGCTACCAGCCTCCCTGTCCTGTTTCAGTCTCTTCTTTTGTCCCATAGTTTCTGAAGTTATTGGTTATTGTTTCTACTACGCTGTGGAATATATCACATTTTAACTAAAGGATATGAATGTCAATAAATCCTGCTAAAATAACAACTTTATTTCAGCCCAGTCCTCAGATTCACTAGTGATGGCAGGTGTGAGCTCAAGAAGACTAAATGCTCAAACTGAATAAAAATGTTACAACAAAATATTTAAGGTTGTGAAAATGTATGCAACAAGTGGATTGCAGCTTTTGATCTTTTTCATATTTTCCAAAAAAAAAAAAAAAAAAAAAAAAAAAAAGTTTGCTTTTCACATGAAATCTTTAAGATATTCTTCTCATTAGATATGGAAAAAGAAATTTAATTAATTATCAAAGAGCTGTTTTGTTTTTTGCATCACAGAAACCTTGCATCTTAAAAGGGGTGTGTTTACTTTTGAAAGCCTCTGTGTTGATAAAAAGGAATCACTTGGCATAAGTAAGTTATTTTCAATACTTTATTGTTCCTTTAAAGCTTTAGTCATGAGGACATCCATAATTCATGAAGCTGTTCGCCGTATGTTCGACGCTTAGTATTCCTCCAATGATGGGCTTCACAGCACACGACTCAGTACAACATGTTCACTGCAGCCCGTTACAGATGAGGACCAGCAACTCAGCCAGTAGTCGCTAGAAACCGAAGGTAACAGTTTTAACCTTAAATGCGTCTGGGGATTGCAGCCCTCAAAGGTTATCTTCTGGCGTTTAGACTAATCCTTCAGTTCTTCTCTGAGCCTTTTTGCCCCATTACTGTGTGAGGAGAAATCTGATGCAGTCATTTTGCACAGAATCTCTGACCCGGCACCCCTCCGGCAGCCCCGAGTACGAGGAAGAAGAGGTATTCTGTGAACCCTGCAAGGCTGTTGTTCTCTGTTGTCTCTGTTCTCTGTTGGGATCCATGTTCGAGGTTCCACCGACGCATGCCAACATATAATACGTTGTTTAAGCAGTACGGCTCTGTAACTTAACTCCCAGATTAAAATTCAAGCAGAATAAAATAACCTTTTTGCCAGTTACAAAAAAAAAAAAGATTGTCCAGAAAACCTTCAAGTTCCCTCTTTGATAATAACGTTCCAGTGATCTCATTACTTTTGAAACAACTGCATGAAACGACCAGTTTTCGAGCAACTTACCAGAACACACCCCTTGATCAAGTCAAACACAGCTGGGCAACATTTTGTCAGCCATAGATTTTAATGCGTCCGCCGTTCAGTCTCGTGAAACAACAAGCTCATTTAAAGAGACAGCATGCATTGCCCAAGTGTGTACTGTTATTAAATCGGCTAAAGCTAATTAATGACATTGGTGACTGTTCAGCAGTTTTGTAAAATGAATATGTGCTTCCTTTCATTCCACTACAGCACCTGTAAAAAGTATTCACCTCGTTGCTTGTTGTACCCTTTTATTGCTTTTACAGTCAATCAAAAAAACCCCTTTACTGTCAAAGTGGAAAACTTATTTCTGCAAAATAATGACAATTAAATAAAAATCAATTTTATGTAGACATATCAGTAATGTATTACAATAATGTAATGTGTGTAAAATAAGTGGTTGCATAAGTATTCTCCCCCTTTAAAGTGACTGACCTAACTCAACAGAGGTCCAGCCAACTAGTGCCAGCAGTCTCACAATGACTGAGCAGTGACTGTGTCTGAAGTGATTGTAGTATGAAGTTTATATTTTCACATCTATACAGTCCCTCGAAGATTTCATGATTGTTTTTATGATTTTTTTTTTTGCAAACAAATTCACCGAGGAAGGACTATGTTTGCAATATTTTTAAACCCCTCCTTAAACCCCTTCCAAAATCTACATATAGAAGAAAAAACGAGAGAAAAAAAATAAGCAGACAGCTTGGATACACCAACATTTTTATCCTTTAATGAACTTCAATAGCTTGATTCATGTTACAGCTTGATGTCAAGTAAGGCTGCGCAGCAGTGCATTAGAAGTAAGAAATACTGCCACCTGCAGGTGGGAGTTGGCAGTCATTAAAACCTAACGTTTCTGACCATTTTTGCAGAAATTTTGCACTAAACTCACAATTATACATTAATGCGAGAAACTATGGGGATGTTTTTTGT
The DNA here is from genome assembly GCA_014839685.1 of Anableps anableps. Taxonomy (NCBI): domain Eukaryota; kingdom Metazoa; phylum Chordata; class Actinopteri; order Cyprinodontiformes; family Anablepidae; genus Anableps; species Anableps anableps. Next base: position 31,557,075 of record CM026076.1, read on the forward strand.
TTTGCTTTTTTTGCGTGAATTTCTGCCATCACTGAATCGTGAAAAACTAGAGGGACTGTCTATATATTATGGACAAAACAAGAAAACCCAAACTTACTCCCAATGCTAGCATGTTCAAAGCATCTACCTGTGATTTGAACCTTAGAACCATCTCATAGTTCATATACCCATTTAGCTGGTTCTTATCCATTTTGTTTATGCACTCCAGGAACTGTGAACTTCCTCAGTTTTTATGTACTCTAAAAACCCAGTCCTGGATCAAATATGAACTTATCCAGGCCTAAATTCATTCGACTATGCCTCATTTAAAAGTAAACCAGGCTTACTAACTTGGGTTGTCAACCTAAAAAAAATGCATTAAAAAGACTAAAATCTAATGTCAAGGCTCCCGCAAAGTTGGTTGAAAATAATAATAATAATAATAATAATAATAATAATAATAATAATAATAATAATAATATGATACTAAAGTTCGGGACCTCGGAATGAACAGCTGAATTTGGATATAAAAAGTCATAATATATAATACTGTATAAAATGGATCACATTTTCTGTCTTCTTCTTTGGTTAAAACTCTAAAACTAAATTATTATATGAATATAAGTCATAATAGTAAAACCCAGTAGCAACAAAACTTAATACAAAGGTGAATATAGCTTCTTGGTCTGTCTACATTGATTTAGTGAGTATTTAGTCAAAATGTGACTGTTGAACACAGCGATCACCAGCAACTACTTAGCAGGTAAAAGGTTTATGTTTCCTTAAATAAATAAGCTTGACCTCGGTGTGACATGGTCATTAACACAGTCTACTCTCATTAACATCGTTATACAGGAACATTTTAATATTGTACCATTTTTCTTTCATTCTGTTTAGGAGGTTCAGTAAATTCTAATCAGGTTGGTTCTGTAAAGAAAGATGACGCTTTTTCTTGCCTCCCCTCCAACCACATAAACTAGGTCACAATATCTGACCCAGTTTGGTTCAAACTACCCAACTTCTGTCCTGACAGCATAAACTCAACGTCTGGGTTAAAGAAATAAGCCAGCAGGATATTTTTTAGTTCCTGCTTCACAGTAGGCGCTTTCTTTGCACAGCAGGGAAGCTCCCAGTGGTGGAGGGAGATGTTATGATCCAGTGGTAAGTATATGCTGATGGCCAGGAAGTCAATTTCTCGCCAAGCACTTTCAGCATTTAAAAGTATATTTGTACTGTAAACAAAATTTTACTTTTACAAGTTTTCATGAGATTTAGAAAAATAACGAAAAACAAAACTTGAGTGTATACTTTATTGTACTTTATTAAAATGAGGAGAAGAAACTAAATAATTTTTAGACAATGCTTGCTTAGATGAAAGGGCATAATGGGAGAGCAGCACACCTTACTGATACTGAAAATAGCTTACCTTGATTGTTCTTCCCTCAGTAACAACTTCCACACCGTAGATTTGTGCCTTCGATCCAGCTCAAACAACGTTGTTTGGAGCTGCTGAAGCAACATGACTTTTCGAAACAAAATAGCTTGTTTTTATAATTCTTACAACGGTAATATTCGGACTATAAACCGCTACACCGTGGCTGAAATTACGGATTAAGAAAGGCTGGACTGCTCTGTGATGAAGAGGAAAGCACAAGCTAAAGGGTGAATTTGCCTCGATATGAAAGTGACACTGAGAGCAACAATGAAAGAGAGACTGAGGAAATTTGTGACAAAGTAATTCTGAGGCTATTCAATTCTGATACTGAAGAAGACGACTTTAGTGGTTTTAGTGCGCAGGAGGAAGATGATGATAGTGATAAATGACTTTTCCTGGTAGGCTACTGCATTTTATTTTATTTTTTTAAACAGCTATGTTACAGGCACTGTTAGAAAAAAAAGCATTTACGATATTTACACAATTTCCAGTGAGGTTCATAGCGTAGCTTCCTTTACGATTGAGCTGACGCATTACATACGTCACAGCCAAACATTAGCGATTCAGTAAAATCAGATCCAACTATTTAAACTTCAACAGAGTCCATGCCTCCAGCAAGCAATCGTTTCTCAATAGCTGAGGGTCCAGTCCCTCTATACGAAGCAAAGCGTAGAACAAGGAGCTGTTTTTTTTTTTTTACCAGGCTAGTAAGAGCCACATTGGAGGTCCTGAAGAGCCAAGTGTGGCTCCAGAGCCCAGCTGTAGAGTGCTGCTCTTAGCATCTGTACATATAGTGTGTCCCCTAATAAAAAACAAAGCTGACTGGATTTCTGAGTTTCTGATTGGCTGAATGGCAAATTTAAATACATTTTAAGAACAGTGCCATAGTGAAACAAAAATTTGACAAGCTTCCAGTTCTTTCGTCAATACACACGTAAGAACCTTATTATCTGAGCATAAAAATAGAAAAGCTGTTATAAAATAATGACTCTGATATCATAATGTGCTCCAACGTTCTCCCACTATTTCAGCCATTACCACCCATCTTTTCTTTCTATCCTCCTCTCCTCCTTCCCTCCATCTCTTCCTTTCTCGTCTCCCTCCTTTGCCGGTGTTCATACAGCGCACTAATCACCAGCTCAATAAATCAGTGGCTCAGCCGATAGCCATTACTTCAAATTAGAGCTGCTTGCCCCGTGAGGGAAAGCAGCTGACGTCTTCATAAAGGCGCCTTTCATTAGTGGCTATCGACCAGGCCGAGGTAGCGGCGAGCCCGGGGGACAGCTCGCACAGCGGGGATGGAGGACTGAGGAAGAGAAGAAAGAGACAGACTGCTTCACAATGAAAACTCAAAGTTGGGTCCAGTAAATAAATCTTGGCTGCAGATAAATTCTCTCTGCCAGGATTTACTCTCCTTTAACAGATGGGATTGGGTGTTCTGACTCTGAGTGGAAGAATTACAGTATGTGTGCTGGTTTTGAGGCAGGGATAACATTGCAGGATGTAGAAGATGGCAGCCTCATCGTCTCTCTCTCTTTCTGTCTCTTTTGCTGTGACTTCATGTGTCTGAGGCGTCGATGTGGGTCACAGTCGATCAGGCACCCGTTACCTCCCTCCATCACGTGAGACCTCTCTGCTCGCTTCTTGTGGAGAAGCAGCTCATACTACTGGTCCATACATCACTTATGTAAGGGTAATACTTCTCCAAAAATGTCTGTATTTCTTGTTGATGCAGGTTGAGACTTGGTGTTCACTCTTTTGCCCATAGATGGCAGTGTGGGATTGCCGATTTGAACTGGACATCTTGGTCATTATTGTCCAGTCACCCTCTATCTCGAACAGGAAAAACCCAGGGATTCAAGGCTGCACATAGCACCTCCGTTTCTGTTTTCTTCTTGGCCAGTTGGAATGGTAAATCAGACATCCTACAGAGAGATATGCATTCAAATCCCCACCTCTATCAGCTCTACCAGTTTCATCCAAAAAGGTGGTTTTAACTCCTCTCTGTTTGACTGGGTGGTGGGGGTAATGAGACAACATGATGCAAGGCATTCCAACCAGGACAAAAGCTTGTTGAATTAAATGCTTCAAATACCTTGCAAAGCGCTGCTAAATCTCCGACTGAGGGGCTCAGGCTACAAATCGTCTGGCTGATACTCGAGACTGCTGCTCACATCTCATTTTCTCCAAACAGCTCTAGTGGCTGTCAGGCCATCATCACTCCTTAACTCTAAGTGCCCTAAATGACAGTTATGAGCATTTACTCTACACTCCACCTTTAAAGCACGTGTCCTTGTCAAAGCCACTTCTTTGATCTGCTGAGGCTTTATTGTTCCCGAAAAGCACATTAAGCACCTGTAAACTCTCCAAATCACTACATGACATGCTGTGTGATTTTTTTTTTTCTCTTCTCTTTGTCATCAGGGTGGCTGTTTGATTTGATTTTAAAAGATATATGAAAATGCTGAAAAGCTAATTTGTTCAAATGCAGCTCGTTATGATTGAATTTAATTCAGAAATGATTTATTTATCCCAAAGGGAAATTAAATGTATCTTTGTTACAATCATTATGAATGGTGATACTGTGGGCAGGGATTTTTTTTTTTTTTTTTGTGCAATGAATCTGAAGAAGCCTCTGACTGAAGTCAGTTGCTGCATTTCTATTGCAAATGTGCACAAAACTTTATCAATATTCTGCTGTAAAAAAAACCCGTAATTCCAGTGTTTCCATTAAATAAGAAATGTAATTAAAATCACACGTGAACAAGCTTGTTCACGTGATAAGTCCTTAAAAATCATGGTAGCGACTGATTTAAACACTTACATGAGATACATTCATTTTTCAGTGACTGCACTAGAGCTCATCATCAGCCATCAGAGGAGATGCATCTTATACAGGCGTTGGAGCAACAAGTCCCTGATGCTTGGGAGCGGCAGCCTATGTAAATTTTAAATTGTAGTGGCCAATTTCACTGAAGAGCTATGGATTCAAATGACAAACTCAACTTTTGATGAATTAGGCGATGCTGTGAGTCCTCTGGTGGACCCAGCTTGCGTCTTGTCAAAGGAGGCCAGTGCCCACAGATAAGTGTGTTGCTGCTTATACAAATGGCCAATTTCGATACAGCTGATACAACTGTGTTTTATAAGTTTTTGCGTTACGATGCAATGGTTTTCACTGCATCCTAACGCAAAAACTTATAAAAAACAGTTTCTTTAATTATGTGTTTCCATTAAGCAAATTTGTTTTCGCAATTCCAATTTGTGCAATTTCATGGTTAAAGGGACAGTAATATGTGTTTTCCAGCCACACTGACTCATTTTATAGCACAATCAAGTAACTATGTTACCTTCACTTATAATATCTCTAGTATTGCTGTCACACTTCAGTCTTTTTACATACAATCAAGCTCCGTTCAGTTCAATCAGTCCAATACAGTCAGTCCTGATTAAGGCATTTTTAAATGATGTGTCCCTAACTACATTTTACCCCTGTTGTCTGTAGGTTTCTTATTGGATGGGATTTTAGGTCAGTACATCCTTTTTTGTTCGCCTGGAAGCTGTCGGCCTGCCTTTTGAACAGCCTGACAGTTTCTAAAACATTTTTTAATTTCACAACCTGTGTTCATGTGCAGTGTTTTTGTATTTTGTTGAGTTGTCTGTGTTTTTCATCCTTTATATTATTGCTATCCGTGAAAGCAAGACTATACTGGCTGGAGCAGCTCCCAGTCAGTCTGTTTCAGATGACCTGTTCTGTGTGTTCAGATATTCCTAGACAGCTGAAATTTTTAAGTTTGATTAAATTCACCACAAAATGGAAAGCAGAAGAACTCCATGTATGAGTTTTGTACCCCCTATAATTACCTGGGATCATACTGAAACAAGTTACATGCCAAACTATCAATGGGTTATATCAAAACAGAGGTGAAACATGCTAGCATTAGCCTAGCACTACAGAAAGCTACTCCAAATGAAAGCATCACCAACAGCAGAGAACAGAAGAATATAATTTCACACACTGTGGCCCTGTGGGCAGATTTATTGTGAGAGACAAATGGTAACACAACAGATATTTTATGTGACACATGTAAGGTCAGCTTTTTAAACCAAATTTACCCCTGCTGAAGCCAGTTACAGAGACATTCTTGCATAAACGATAGTTGTGAAAAAATGTGTTTCGCTGTCAGGAAAAACAGAAAGTGCGGTGATGAGTGACTCTGGCTTGACACTATACCATTGTAAACCATGTAACACTGTTTGAATACAGTTTTAGCTTACTGCAATTTAAATCTACAAGGCTTTTGTCAGCAGATTCCATTTATTTTGTTAACATTAAATTAGTATTTGATTGGGGTTAATATAAGCATATGCCTAATCTGAAATAATTTAATGCAGACAAATTAAAACCATTTTACATACAGATCAATTCAGTCCCTCTGTTTCCATACACATAAAAATAGCAATAAATAGCAAAAATTCCACATCTTCCAAAACCTTTAAAACAAAAGGCATGTATGCAGAAGTATGATGGCGGCATTAGTGAGCATACTACAAAGAGATTTTTAGGTTAATACTATGTTAATACTATTTTCTCAGATAATCTCCTGTAAATTATCCACTAACATTAATCTGATATTTAGGTGCAAATGAATTTAAAAAATACAGAAACCCACCTATGACAAATAATAGAAAAAAAAGTCTCGTTTTGCTTTTCCAAACAAATCCTCTCTTGAATTTTTTTTAGCAGTTTGAAATAAACAGAGCTTAAATCAGTGTGAATACTGCTGTGGAAAGATTTCTCCCATATTTATGAAAGTCATATTTAGAATTCCGTGCTTGTTTTAGTCTCAGACAGGAGAAAATTTGATTTGTCATATATACCACTTGTAAAAAAAAAATACTCCAAATTAGTCAATATAAGTTACATTTGAAATGTGAATTGATATCACTCATGCTATCACGATATTGTAAATGTTTATATAAGTATAATTAAATATAATTTAAATTCATAAGAAGTTGTCGGTAAGGTGTAATGAAGCACAACTGAGTTGAAAAATGATGTCAGTTTGAGTTTAATGAAAGTTTCGAAATACATGATTTATTGACTGATGGTTTATAAACACAGCTTTCTGATTCTTACATTGATTTCATACAAAATGGTATGAAATCAATACATCTAACAAGATCCTTGTGACCAAAGGCGGAGCAATATGTCCATAGCATCACAGATCCTCCAATATACCAAACAGTTCCTGTTTTCTGCTTTAGAACCGAAAACGGACAAAAAGATAGATTACTAATTAGAAATACATAGACTGGTGCTTAAAAAGTGTACTCTAAATAATACTTAATAATCATAGTTTTTTCACTCAAAAATAAGTTAAAGTGGTTGATTTCCAACATTAAGACTAACAAAGTTATTGTTTAATTATGCATAAAAAATTATGAGATCAATAACTTTGTGATGTCTTTAAAGATTTTCAACAAACAGATGGATTTGGATAACAAAACTTATGTTCATTAAATAATTATATAAAATAAGTCATTTTTGTTTTTCTCAGGGCAACTTGAAGTAAAACTCTAAAATTGATCAATAAATCAAGATGGGCTAAATATGTTGAAACACAAACACAAGAAATATAAAGTATAAAATAAATATAGCTTCTTGGCCAATTAACAGTTGGCAATTATTCTGTTAAAGTGTGGATTTGGGCTGAAATGATTGATGGAATAATAATGCGACTCAATTATTAAAATAATTGTCAACTAATTTAGTAATTGATTTGACTGACTCAAAAAAAGATTTTAAAAACCTTCTTTGTTAGGATGTTCCACCCAGAACTCCTCAAGTGGCAAAGTTTTAGCTTCACCCAGTTCAAATTCTGTAAAAAACAAAGAAATCCTCCAATAAGCACCTTTTGCTGATTGGTTAATTGGTTTTTAGCTGCAGATGCACTGGATGCCTTTTTGACACGCAAAATGCGTCTGAATGCAACATAAGTTATAAATGCTAACTCAAGGTTTGGTTAAAACTACCCAACCTTTCCTTTCTTCTAACACCATAAAACCAATTTTCAAGTTTAAAAATTCTACATATAAATAATTTTAAAAAATAGCTGTTGGTAATTATTTTTTGAAGGAATTGTTAGGTGCACCTCTAACAACACCACTGGTGATTATTTTTTGCGTGTGTGTATGTGAGACTGTGCAATTCCACAAAAAGATATTTTAATTCCTTTTACACATCTTTATTATGGGTGTCATTTATTGTAGACAGCGTTATATATTCATTGCTTCCTTTGTAAATACATGTCCAAGAAACCTATTCCAGTCTCTCTTTTCTTTTTCTTCCCATTTTTTTGCAATTCGTCCTTCATTACTGTCCCAACCATTTTTCTTTATTTAAGCTCCTAAATGGTCATGTTAAACATAATTCAAGTCTCTGTAATGGAGAGGGTGACCTAGTTCTCCCACTGACTGCCAATCTCCCAGTAACTTTTGTTCACCATAATCTTCCCACCAACTGACTTTGCTGTCCCTGTGCCTGTGTCACTGCTAATTTTATTGATGGCACCATCTCAGAAAAAACTGGAGAGCGTGCCAGTTCGATTTTCTGCTGCAGTCTTGTATAATTTTTGCACCCTTTCCTCCACTCAGGGGCAGTTAGTTGGAAGTTAGTATATCACAATTAAAGTGAAATTGACAATAACTTAAGGAGCATTGAAAAAGACAATTAAAAGTGATGCCTGAAGAACCATCAGAACCTGGCTTAGTCAATAAAAACGTTAGGAGCAGAGGTGTTTCTCTTGTCTGAGGAGAAACGCTGCTTGAACGACGCAATCAAAAGGGGAGAATAATTTCATAAAGCTCTTCTCACTTAGTGCTCTGTGGGTGGATGCCCTGGATGAGTAATTTTTGCTAACAGACATGGGGACATATGAAAAAAATGCACAAATTGAGGTGAGGAAAAGGTGGACGAAGGTGAAAAAGTAGCTGAAAGGAAAGTTAAAGGTACTTAAATCACACTTTTACAGTTTCTCTATCTCCTTCTAAAAGTGTCTTTGTCTTCTCATCCATTTATACCGGTAGAAAAATCAGATTCCTTGATTCAATGGGGTAATTCTGCAGATTAACATCAGTTTATGCTTTATGTGGATGACCAAACCAAACACTGTGTATAGTTCCTGCCTTTTTGTTATTCTTTGTCTTGGTTTCTATGTTCAGTTGAAGTATTCCTCTCTGTTTTTGACTTGTACTTACTAGATTCTGTCTGTCCAAGAATCTGTTTTTGACTGCTCGTCCAACATCAGGCCATAGAGATAACAAGTACAGGAGGGAAATTCCAACATCTCTTAACTTAGCAACACTCTACAGCTTCTCTTAAGGGGTCCCAAGACATTCCGATATAGGCATAATAGGCATAAGGGCCCTCCAGGAAGTTCTGCTTCATGCTTCAAAAGTCTTAAAATAAAAATATCTAGGAGGTCTGTTCATAACTTAAAGTGTTAAACAAGACTAAGGAACGTCTCATTTTGAAGAGATGGTAGCAGAGATGAGAGAGGGTTTACTGTTTTAGAATATTTCATTACTATTTGGCTATTTGGTAATAGCCTTTTAAAATGTATGACTCTGGTCAAATATTGTTACTATCCTTCTACAAGCTTCTCAAGGTAGTTTGCTGGAATTTTGGCCCATTTCTCCTGACAGAACTGGTTTAACTGAGTCAGGTTTGTAGACCTTCCAAATTTCTATTGGACTGAGATTAGGGTTTGGGGGATGATCACTCAAAAGGATTCACATAATCACTTGCAAGTTGGTGACTAATTTGCCCAACTTGACACACTTGGACCCCCAGCAAAGTAGGTACTAAAAAAGGGGCTTGTACCACATAACTGTTACAAGTGGAAAACCCTTCTAAGTTAAGTCAAGTTTATTTGTATAGCACATTTCAGCAGCAAGGCAGTTCAAAGTGCTTTAAATCATGAAAATATAAAAATATCATAAACACATCAAACAGTCACCGGTTGTGAAACCAGTAACAAACATTATATTTTATCAAGTGCCATCCTTAAAAACATCAATACACATCAAATATGTTGGTCAATATTCCAGTTATTATGGGTCAAAGGTAACTCTAAACAGGTGGGTTTTTAGCCTTGATTTAAAGGAATTCAATATTTCAGCTGCTTTGCAGTTTTCTGGAAGTTTGTTCCAAATTTGTGGAGCATAGAAGCTGAATGCTGCTTCTCCATGTTTGGTTCTGGTTCTGGGGATGCAGAGCGGACCAGAACCAGAAGACCTGAGTGGTCTGGAAGGTTGATGCAGAAACAGCAGGTCTTGAATGTAACTTGGTGCTAAGCTGTTCAGTGATTTATAAACTAATAGAAGTACTTTAAAGTCTATTCTCTGAGCTACAGGGAGCCAGTATAAGGACTTTAGAACTGGAGTGATGTGCTGTATCTTCCTGGTCTTAGTGAGAACATGAGCAGCAGCGTTCTGGATCAGCTGCAGCTGTCTGATTGATTTTTTAGGCAAACCTTTGAAGACACTGTTGCAGTAATCAATGTGACTAAAGATAAATGCATGTATGAGTTTTTCTAGATCTTGTTGAGACATTAATGCTTTCATCCTGGAAATGTTCTTCAGGTGACAGAAGGCTGACTTTGTAACTGTCTTTTATGTGTCTCTGAAGGTTCAGGTCTGAGTCCATCACCACACCCAGATTTCGGGCCAGATCACTAGTTTCTAGCTCTAATAACTGAAGCTGCGTGCTGACTCTTGATCGTTCCTCTTTAGGTCCAAAGATAATAACTTCAGTTTTGTTTCTGTTCAGCTGGAGAAAGTTTTGGCACATCCATGCATTGATTTATTCTAAGCATCTGTTCAGTGGTTGAATGGGTTCAGAGTCACCTGGTGACATCGTAATGTACAGCTGTGTATCATCTGTGTAGTTATGGTAGCTAATCTTATTACTTGTTATAATCTGAGCTCGTGGGCGCATTGAGATATTAAATAGGAGGGTCCCAGGATTGAACGTTGGGGTACCTCACATGTGACTTTTGCCCTCTCTTTAGGTAGGATATGCTTTGCTTTGTAAAGGTTATTGAAAAACGGTTGCTTGCTGGAGGCGTGAACCCTGTTAAAGTTTTAAATTTTAGCCAATTGCAAACATTTGGCGGTGACTTATGTAATGCACCAGGTCGATGCTATGAAGCTTACCGGAAATTACCTGCACTGTAAACAACCATCCTCTGCTGTGAAGAGATAAGTGCCAAGCTGAACGAGATGGCTGTTAATGTTAATTCAATATTTGGAAGCGTGGCCAACATGGACTGAACGGCTTCGTTCACTATCTCGGCCTCCGTTGACAAACTACAGCCTGACCACAATTCTAAAACAGCACAGAAAATTGGCGTCATCATTCACAACTCCTCCTGTTCGCTGACTGGCCCGGAGGAAATGCATCCTGAGAAATCCAGTTCAATGGGAGAAAGCCCAGACGGAGCACTGAAAGGAGATGAGAATCAAACGGAATTGAGTAGGAAGGCAACGACCAGGCTAATATCACACATGATCTGCCAGAAGTTTAAGACTTATTTAACAGAATTACTGCAAGATTTACAGGTTTTTGAGCTTACTTGTTTAGGGTGTACTAGGCCTCTAGATGCCAAAGTCTTGCAATATGGCACAGGATGGTTATAGAAATGAATTTGGGACAGTTTTATTAAGGATTTATGTTGGCTGAAAAGTCTTCACACAGTGACTGTAAACAGATTCATGTCTACCCAACATGACTAATACAGAACACATACCCACAGCTGACAGCTCATACCTCCTTTTCTCACGCTGCAGCCTTTCAGCTGTCTCTTGTCCCGCCCACCCAATCTCAGTTTTTCATCAAAGGGTGATTGCGAATGCACAACAGGTTCTGCAAATCCTTAGACAATAGAAAACCAGGAGCCGAACAAGCTTATATGCAGTATTAATTCACATTACACTGCAAAGCATCAACAGACACAGATGCACAACAGATGGCCCCCCCCCCCTCTCCTGCCTTCATTTAAAACTTCATCATAAGGAAAAACTAAATGATGGGTCAATTAGGCTTGAAAACATCAGGCCATAAAACTGGAACATAGATTTATTTAAACAATGGGATTCACAAAGTCTTCCATTTGCAATCATTTTTCACTGGTGGACTGTATTTAATGCAAAATGATTTTTCTTCAAGGTCAAGATGTTTTCCACTTTAATACTCTAACAACTCTGCATTACAGAATCATAACGTGTAATGTTGACTACGAAAAAAAAAAAATTACATTCATTTTCACATGAAATCAAAATGTTATTTACAATTTAGGTGCTTGTTCTGCTGTCCTGAACCACGCTAACTTTATTCATGTATTCTAATAGGATTCCAGCTTTAGCAATATGTTCAGACTGAATATTCACAGTGTTTTAAAAGTCCTGTGTGTTGTCTCTGTGTCCATCCTTAATGTGCCCTGCTGGAACACACATATAGCTCACTGAAGGCTGAGCCCATGGACTGTGATCGCAGTGTGGACATGTTACACAACCCAAAGAGACAGCTTCAGACTGCTGATGTTCTCTGTCTGGTCAAAGCAGGTCATGTTTTGGTTAGCATGTCCTTGAGCATAATGCTGAACTGCCTTATTCCTGCCTGACTGCACTCTGACCTTATATCTCGGGCAAGCTTTAATTAAAGCCTGCATAAAATGCAGCATATGTTGACTGACCAAAACCAGAGTATTTTTTCTTCCTTTTTTTTCTAAAAAAATAAAATGTTTTTATGATGCCAGATGCAACAAAATGACAATACTGTCCTAAAGGCAACAGGTCAAGAGGTTGGAAGCTTTTCGATGTAGAAACAGCGCCAGTCGAAAATGTACATCATCAGCAGTAATTCAGTCAAATTCATTTTAGGCTTTTAATGATGTGCCTTAACCATTGTTGTTTTTTGGAGTTTTTTTTTCAGTGATGACAGATGATGCAAAATAAGGCTTTAATGAATATTAGAAACAAGAACTAGCTCAAAACACAACAAAATGGATAATGAAGGCTAACTGAGCTTCTGGAATGGCCCCAAATTCATCCTTATTTAAAATTCATAAACCAGGCTTAAAAGCTAGCCTGGTAAACAGCCCCTTGTTCTACACTTTCCTTTGTACAGAGGGTCTGGACCCTCAGCTATTGAGAAATGATTATTTGCTGGAGACGTGAACTCTGAAGTTTTCAATTTTATCCAATCACTAACATTTGACCATGACATATCTAATGCACCAGCTTGATTGTGAAGGAAGCTACGCTATGAAGCTCACCAGAAATTAAACAATCATCTGTAAACAATCATCCCTTCCTGTAAAGAGAGAAGTGCTGGACCGAACGAGATGGCTGTTAATGTTAATTCAATGTTTGGAAGCGTGGCCAACATGGACTCAAGACTTAGTTTCTATTTCATGGACTTCCTCTGCTGCCATTGCTAAAACTACAGGCTAGAATTCTAAAACAGTGCAGAAAATTGACGTCATCATTCACAGCTCCTCCTGTTCACTGATTGGCCCGGTTGAAATTCTACCAGAGAAATTCAAGTCAATGGGTGAAAGCCCAAACTAAACTGTGAAGTGAGATTTGAATCGAGTCGAATAGCACAGGAAGGCAATGGCCAGGCTAACGCTACCCCGAAGAGAGGAGGTAAGCCAGACTTCAGATAATAGCCTCTGCAGTAATGTTAAAATGGTTTTCAATGTGCGTTTTAATGGATAATAAGTTATATTTGATGTCTGAACGATTAAATTAGGCAGTTCTAAGTGTTTTTAGAGGGGGTCTCAAGTATTCGTGGATTTTAGCTATTTGTGGACGCTTGTTTTCTCTAACCCCCATGAATATTGGGGGTCCACAGCTTTTATCATTTTAAAAATTTACATCGACCTCTTCCCTCAGTTCATGTTTTTGAAGTCTAAAGCTGTCCTGTATTATTATCCCACCCACCATTAAAAGCCTTTAAGAAAAATTGAATTCATGCTGATGAGGAGTGCATGCTAAGCTCTGATCGACACTGGTTTTTTACAGTTACTTTGTCCACTATGTTCCTCATTATATAAAAATTGACTTATAGAACATTCTGATTAGTACTGAGTGCAGCTGAGAGTGGCAAACTGTTGGCACCTTTTACCTTTGAGTGAAAGAGCAACACACATACAAACACACACACACACACACACACACACAACTTTTAGTTTATCATGGTTCTTAGGTTCTTAGCATGATTCCAGCATTTAGAAGTCGAAAACCTCATGCAGCCCAAGAAATTTATTCCTGATTATTTAGTTTATATTTCAAAGTAAGGTCCTCAAGTCTCTATGCTAGTGGAAATGCCACAGCAAGTCATCTGAGCCTTCTGTGTGATGAGAATATTCATGTTTTATACTTTCTCTAGAAGGTGTAAAACAGGCAATTGTGATGTTCATTGTAGGACATGGATATAGGGTGAATCTCTGACTCTGAAAATGGCTGATATGATATTGGATTATTATTGGCACACTTTTATAAGCCATCATACCATCAGGTGTAATGACTGAAAACTGCTCAGGAGTTTTTCCTGCTGCTATTAAAGTCTGTTTAACTTGAGCTGCCCAAAAATGCTAAACCCTAAGAGGTTGTCTTAACACATTTGTATGATACTGAAGCCTTAAGAGCTGTTGTTCTGAAACCTTTAAATCTGTTTCTTTATTAAACACCTGCTTCAAATGGTTGAATGTCCTCCTGAGCATGGAGTCAAGATTGGGAGAGACCTGTTATTAACTGTTATTAACTAAAGAAACACAACCTTCATTTCCTCACTGTCTGACAATAAATCAGACCTAATGCTTTGTGTTTTAGGTCAGTTATGATTACCAAAATTATTCCTGTTTGCTAAATGCCAAAATAATGCCTTTAAACAGTTTTTGAAAGCCTCAAAAATGTGTGATTAGTCACACTCTAGTGTTGTTATAAATCACAATTAATCACCAGGCTTAACTTTGTAAGCTTGAAATGTGAAAATGTTTTATTGTCTCAAACCAAACATTTCAGTTTTCCATTCTTTCATATTCAGGAAGGTTTAAAATAAGCAATTTTGTTTCAAACCAAATTTAGAAATGTTAACTATAAAGTGCTTGTGCCTCAGTGGAAGGATAATTCATCATTGCAATAAGTAGGCTACATATTACCTTGGTTTTATCCATCGTGCTGTGGTGTTTTTTTTTTTTTTTTTTTTTTTTTTTTTGTTTGTTTGTTTTTTAAAGAATTTTTTAGCCACTAGTGGCCTTTATTTGACAGTAATCTAACAGGAAGGGGACAGAGAGAAGGTGGGAAAGGAATTGAGATTTGAACTCGAGACAGCCGCCTCCAGGTCTATAGCCTCTGTATATGGGCACCTGTTCGAACCGCGGTGTTTTTTAAAGCTAACCCCTTGCCTCTGAGCGCACCAGTCTGACTCTCCTCACTCATTTTTTCTCTCACGTTTGTGACTCTGCATTGTTGAACGCAGTACAAGACGGTGTAACGCGCTGCTTTGAACTAAGTAACTCTCCGTGGGAGACAGGCTGTTAGGTCAAAATAGGCAATGCGATTAATCTGCATTATATAATGTTAACGTGTTAAACATTTTGGATTAATCCCATGCGGTAATGCGTTAAAGTTGACAGCCCTAGTTAATAGACAACATTTGAATTCATTAGAGCCAAAACTGGATGTATTTTAAAACAACACCTGGAAAACATTGCTTCCTTGTGTGGTATTTTGGAAAAATCTTAAATAAATCAGGCAACATGGCAGGAAGAGAATTGTGGACCTTTGCAATCTGTTCAAACACTTATATGGAGATTTAAACAGGATGGAAATGTCCAGCCATACTGCCATTCAGGAAGGAGGTGGGTTCTTTGCTCCAGAGATGAACATGTTTTAGACCAAAATGTGACTATCAACCTCCTAAAAGGCCGCTCAGAGAGGAAAAAGCCAGTATTCCAGAAGCAATGTAAAAAGCCAGATTACAGTCTGCTAATGCACTCAGGGACAAAAGGCTTAATTTTTTTGACACATGTTCTGTTGTCTGATGAAACTAAACTTTTTTTTGGCCATTTTGGCCATTGTGACATTTGGAGGAAGACGGAGGAGAAGCCAGCAAGAATGTGAACACAGTTCTAATTGAGAAGTCCTAGGGTGGGACCATTATGTTATGTGGGGGCTTTTTGCTGTAGGAGACACTATAGCTGCTATCATGAGAAAAAAAAAAAATTCCAGAAAATTTGAAGCAAAATGTTAATAGGAGCAAATGGATCTTCCAGATGGACAGTGACACTAAGCATACCACCAAACTAGTTATAAAGTGACTTAGTGGCTGTAAAATCAGTTTTTGCCCTCATAAACCTTGATCTTAGTCCTGTTGAAAAGTGTATAAACCAGATTCAGTTATATCAGTACAGTCAAGAGGAATGGGCCAAAATTCCATTAAAGTATTGTGAGAATACTCTATTCTCTGATGAAAATTATTTTGCTCATTATTTAGCAAATATAAATCTAGCTATTCATTTTTCTATACCTGCTTATTCTTGTTGGAGTTGCATGATTTAATGATCTGTGTGTCAGAGAGCATTAGTCCACCCTCTTTTCATTCTTTGAATCGGTTGTTGTAATATCACTATGTCTAAGAAAAACCCCACAGCAACTCTGTTCAGTGATTTGTTCAAAGACAGACCATACTGGTCAACATAAAGCTTTTTCTCTCTATTATTTTGTTGTTTTAAGACTTCATTTTTATTGTAGACATTGTAAGACTCTGAAACTGGCAATTGTTTAGACCAGGCTTTAAAAACGGGGCTGTATGTCATATGTCTCTATGTCATTAGGTCTTTGTACCTAAAATCTTTTTTTCCTCATACTTTGTTATATGTTCATTTTTAAAAATCCACGTGAAAGTGAGTTTTGTGTGCAGGGATTGCCTATTTAGTTTAAATTGGTCTTTAAATTGTATCTGATTCCCTGTGCAGTCTTGTGACCAAAGCCTTGACCTCTATGTTATTAAAGTCAGTGCAAAGGGGAGAATTGTGTGAGAAGTGCCCCCTTTTTTCTGATATTGACGTTTTAAAATGACAACGATACCAGGAGACAAGTCAGAGAATTGCAAAGATATCATCAATTCACTTTTAGGGGCTGTGGATGTCTAAGCTTATTTTATAGCAATAGCCAACCCATCTCCAGGTCTCAGCTAAAACTACATAAGGGCTAACTATGAGCAATGTACAGTGTATGAAAATTATTTTTTTTCAATTAAAATGATCCATTCAGGTGTGAAGAATATGTTTTATATGATACATGCAAGTTATTCTGTTAGATTTACTCTAATGACAAAAGTCATGTTCATGAAAATGTAGTTCTGGAAAAAGGTCCTCTCAAATGTCATACAATGAACTTAGTTGTAAAGTAATTCTGGTTGCCTAAGCATTAAGTAATTATGTTTGTATGAAGGTAATACTAATAAGAACTAAAATGGGGCCTCTTTGGCATCCTAATGAGATACCAAAGTCCCAACTGATTGGGTCAGACTATGGTTAAGCTCTTGATGTCACATTGGGATGACACATTGTCCCTCCAACTGTTCCTGACATCTTTAAACATGTTACGCATTATAATCAGTATTCATTTTCTCTCTATGCTAACAATGTTTCCTTTAGTGCTAAGTCTTACTGAGCCCTGCCATCAGCCCAATGGTTATGAGCTGGATGTAAAAAAGAGCCCATTACTTTCTTTGCCATGTTTTCTCGCAATCCCCGAGGCCCTAAATGATAATCAGTAATGGATCTCCAGTCCCATTGCTATGAGAAACACACACAATAATGGTTATGCCATTTTAAGTGGAAACTACATTTGCTAACATTTGCTTTCTAGGGAGTGTAACTGAATACTTAACCTTTCTTCTAGGCATAAAAGATATCTTTATGTAAAGGTTTCTTCGATTTTTTTCCCCTCAAATGTTATTAAATGCATATAAAGGACCTTCCAGACTTATTCAAATATCTTGAACTCAGTGTACCCAGTGGGTAGAAATCCAACTGTTCTGTGAAGGCACAAATGCAAACCTACTAAAAGATGGAAATTAATCAGAGAAGCAATAAAGAGTGCCAGGGTAACTCTGGAGGTGCTGTAGAGATCCTATGCTCAGGTGGGACAATCTGTTGACAGGAAAACTATCATAGCACTCTCTAGAAATCTGGCCTTCATGCTTCATACTTTTATAATATAAGTTACAACAACATTGAATCTCCCTTTGGGATTAATGAAGTATTTTTGAATTTGAAGAATGCCAGACAGAAAGCTGTTGTTGATAGAAAACCATACGATGGCTTGTTTAAAGTGTGTTACAAGCCATGTAGTGGAATGAAGATATGTGTGGAGGAAAACAAGCACCGCACATCACTTTGAGCAAAAACGTCCGCAATATGAAAGATTGTGGTGGCACCATCATGCTGTGGTCAGAGTGGATGGAAAATGGATGGAGCCAAATATAAGGCAATCCTGGAGGAAAACCCATTTGAAACAGCAACATTGGGTTGAAAATTCACCTTCGAGCAAGACAAATATTCTAAACATACATCCAGAGCTACAAAATGTATGTGTTAGAATGGGTTAGTCCAAGTCCACATTGTAAAGGAATGGAAAAAACCTTGGTGTACTTTCCTCCTCTGTTCGAAGTTCAACCCAGGTTAAGCTCCATAGGTTTTAAGAAGGAAATGTTCATGAACAGACGGCGGTATAAAGCAGCTGCTGGAACTTGATGTGTCGGCTCTTTTGGAGTCATTAACTGATTGACACTTTGGAATATTTTTTTTTTTCTATTTCTGCAACGAGATGCACAACTCTCTAAAAGTGAAGCTTGAGCCTAAAAATTAAACTGTTTACACTACAGGGTGACTATTGTTAAATATATAAGAATGTGACATCCCCACCCTGAACAGCCATCCAACTCCCATAGCGCCTGACCTCAAATCCCCAGGAGGCATGGCTCGCCCACCAGGTGCTCACCTGGTGGTGGAGAATGGTGGAGAATCATCTGGGAATCACCTAATCTGGGCAAGGTTTGATGTTTCAAATGGCTCAACATTCATTGAAGTCTTTCATTGTCTGATCCCTTCCCCTGTTGCCAATTTGCCATTTAACACCCTAATAGTGGCTGCAAACAACATAGCCACCAGGATCACAGGGGTAC
The DNA here is from genome assembly GCA_014839685.1 of Anableps anableps. Lineage (NCBI taxonomy): Eukaryota > Metazoa > Chordata > Actinopteri > Cyprinodontiformes > Anablepidae > Anableps > Anableps anableps. The sequence goes on from CM026076.1 coordinate 31,575,752, forward strand.
TCAAACACTCCACCACAATAAGGTGGCAATTCTGTGGAGAGGTGATGGTAGGAGATAGACTGGGGTTTTGTCTGAAGTAATTCAGGCATTGCTAAGATGAAACCAAAACTCTCGAGCCTGTTTACATGAGCGTTCTCCGTAGGGTGGACCCCTGCTGCTCCTCTGCATTGAAAGGAGTCAGCAGTTGAAGCAGATCTGGTGGGTGCCTCCCTTAGGGGGAGGCAACCAAGAAGTCCCTGGAGAAGCAATATATTCTTTCTGACCTGAGAATGGCTTGGGTTCCCCCAAAATAAGGCTGGTGATTGCTGCTGGGGAGAGTGTTATTTTGGATCCCCTTCTGGACCTGTTATGCCCCCCTGTGACCTTATCTTGGTCACAGTTTGCAGAAATGTATGTTTCCCAATGATAAGGAGCTATAAACACATTTTTAAAAAAGCAACTTTGTTTGGCTGAAAATAGTTGGGGAAGTTGCTGGTGTCTAAGCCAATGCCTTAAATGTGTGAAAAGACAAAATTGAATTTTACAACAATATTCGAGCACCTCATATAAAAATAATAAGCCTCACAGCCTTACAGTCCTTTACACACAGGAAATAATATGATCCAGAGTCACCTAGTGAAACCTCCACTTCCTTCATTGATTTTTACTTCATATTGTTCATGTTATGCTGTATATTTTCAAGATCAGGAAAGATTTAAAAAGTAAAACCTTAAAAGTTATTGAATTTGCTATGCAGTTGGTTTCTAACACATACACAATTCTCTATATATGTTTTTTCTCAGTTTCTCAGTTCAATGATGGATACGTTCATGGCAGTGAGAGTTTGGAAGAAAGATAAAAGCATCTCTGTGGTGCTGCTGCACTGAACCAGCCGGGTGGTCAATATCCTCACTGACACAAATCAAACGCCCTCCGATGTCCAGTAGCCTTTAGCCATTTAACACAATTCAAAGTGCTTAGGCCTCAAACCTGCACACAGGCTTGCTTTTAACCGATGCCCAGCAGCAGCAGTCCACAGAGCTCCAGAATAATTTTCCGTATCCACAGTGTCATGACACTCTCTCTGTCAGATATCACCTTCACAGGTTCACAGTCTGTTTACACATACACATCTCCCTGATCTCCCACTGCCTCTGTTCTTCTCTTCAGAGTGAGGAATCTGACTTTGTTAAATTCACCTGCTGCTCCTGCAAGGAGAGGCTTGAACCTGCCGTTGGCCTTCTGGAGTCACTTTGTTGTAGGATCGATCCATGTATGAATGCAGTGCAAAGACTGGTGGAAATAGTGTTCCCCGTTAACACTAATAATTGAGTTTGGTCAATACTCCTGAAACAAAACGTTTATTTCTGTATATATTTTTTAGTTAGATTATTTTTCTACTATTGGTTTAATAGTGTGAATTTAGACTTTAAAGCTTCTTGGTGATGATGAACTGATAAGTTCTTACCCTTCAAAATAAGTTTCGACAGAAGCTTTTTTCCAAACTTTGGTGTCATGTGAAAAAAACGCCCTACAGCAGCCTGTGCGTTTTTACAACATATTTGGAGAAATTAATATTTGCTATCAATTTCAATTTAAAGGAGGACCAATTATGCTTCCTTGAACAGGTTAGGATAGGTCTATGGGCTATACAAAACATGCTCATTACATTTTTTGCACAAAATCTTTCTCAGATAATGAGATTTCAGTTTGGTCAGTTCTGTCTATTTTGAGCTCCTTTCAGAATGAGCTGTTTTAGAGTCTCTTGTCACTTTAAATCCAAATAACCTGCTGCTATTGAGAAACCATTGCTTGCTGGAGGCGTAGAGTCTGGATTGGATATGATTTTACCCAATTGCTAATGTTAGGCCATGATATATGTAATGCGCTAGCTCGATCAAAAAGGAAGCAATGCTATGAAGCTCAAAAGACTTTTGCCAAACCCCACAGGGTTTAGGGCCACCACATCTTTGCCAGCAATAAAACGACTAAATGGCTTCGTTCGCTTCCTCCGCTGCCATTGCCAAACAACAACCATAGTTGGACTACAATTCAAAAACAGCACAGAAACTCAACTTCATCGTTCACAACTCCTCCTTCTATTCGCTGATTGGCCAGAATGAAATGCGTCCTGAGAAATCGAGCTCAATGGGAGAAATCTCAGAAAGACTACTGAATAGAGACGAGAATCAAGTGGAATCGTGTTGGAAGGCAATGACCAGGCTACTATCTTGTTAAAATGAGAAATTTTCTCATTATAGCAAGTTTTATATCTCATTATAAAGAGATCTATATCTCATTAAAAGCCTTTTTAAAAGTTGTAATCTGTTAGAGACATATTTTTGTATCATATTAAAAGTTTCTTGTTGTAACAAGTTTTGTATCTCATTATAATGAGAAACTTTCACAACACAAAGACATATGAAAGGTGAAAGAGGTAAAGAGGTCTCAGAAGAATTTGGGAATCAACCATTCCACTGTATGGAAAATGGTCTATAAGTCTAGGGTATTCAAAAGAACTGCCAACGTGCAGGTCTGGCCCTTCAAGCAAGTCTGGAAAGTAAATTTCAGGATGCTAAAAGAAGTTTCCAAAGGCTGTAAAATGTCATCATACTACCTACAGCAGCATCTGTTGTTCATATTAAACGCCCGGTCTGTGCAATTAGAAAGATTTTGCACTATTTTAATGCCCTCAGGAGCTGAGGAAGAAGGAAGCCCTCAGACTGAAGTTTGCCACACAGAATGTAGAAAAAGAGAAGCACTTCTAGAATACTGTTCTTTGAACGCCAGGATGTACAATGAGTTAGTTGAGAAAACTAATGCTACCCATTTCTAAGAACACACACCATTCCACTGGTGAAGCATGGTGGTGATAGCATCATGCTGTGGTAATGCTGGGCAGGAAAGCATTTCAAAGTTAATGGAAAGATTGATGGAGCTAATTACTAGAAAATGTTTTGGGTGTAAATGACATGAGACTGGGGTAGAGTTCCACCTTCCAGCAGGAAAACAGGACCCTAACTATAGAACCAGAACTACTGGGTTCTGGAACCACCGGGTGATTTTAGTGATTTCTACACCTTAAAGGAGAAAGCCAGCAGACAGATGTGCCTCTGTAAGGTAAAATGGGTTCTGGAACGTCAAAGGCCTCAGGGATGCTTCATCCTCCAGACTACAGAGTTGGTGGAGGGAAGACATCACCTGAGGGCCAGTCACCCTGTAAGGAGTACAGGGAGGTTAAGAAATTAGCAGAACAAAGTGAGGGTTCTGTGGGTGGTTTTAGCGATTTCTACACCTTAAAGGAGAAAGCCAGCAGGCAGACGTGCCTCTGTAAGGTAAAATGGGTTCTGGAACGTCAAAGGCCTCAGGGGTGCTTCATCCTCCAGACTCTTCGATATATAAAACAATGAGAGAAAAAGGTGGAGATGATTGTGTTTAATGTGCCTTAATTTGGGAAGTTTGAGTGTAAATAAGTTAAATAAAGTAAGTGGCTCATTGATAAATATTTTTAACTATATCTGCTTGAAGATATTTGCTTGACGATCCCAATGATTTTGATGATTTTCATGTGCTTGATGATTTTGCTTGATAATTTTTGTTTTTGATGATTTTGCTGTATACTTGATTGATGTTTTTATGATGTGAAGCACTTTGAACTGCCTTGCTGCTGAAATGTGCTATACAGATAAATTTAACTACAATGGAATGGGTTCGATCAATGTATACGGTGTTTGTTAGAAAGGCCCAGTCATTTAGTTTATCTTAACAAGCCCTAAATCTAGAAAAGAACAGAAATATCCTTTATTGTCCCCCAGTGGGGAAATTTCTGTGCAACAGCAGCAAAGTGGTAGTGGCAGGCAGTAACAGAAAACACTCACACAAAGAATACAAAATATGGATAAAAAACAGAATAAAGAATTTTTTAAACAATGTTATACAGTAAGGCAAAATTTCAGCATGAAAAAATCTGTAAGTTCATGTAGAAATGATATTGTAGCAACAATAGTTGACAATATCTAAAATAAAAACTCTGAGCCAGAAGGAAAGAGGAATAGTAATCATAACAGTAAATATTGCATTAAACACAATAGTTTTGTTTATTTTTGAAAATGACACTCAGAGGACAAGTTTTTTTCACAAGTGATGCATTTCAAACATATTTCAGCTTTGAAACCTGTTCCAATGTATTTCTGATGACATGCTGTTTTCCACCCCTTTGGATCGTTTATATGCTTTTTTTTTTTTTTTTTTTTTTTTTTTTTTTTTTTTTTTTTTTTTTTTTTTTATAAATAAAGGGTTGCATCAGGACTGGTGCTCCTTTAAGTCAGCCCCGCTGCATGAACATATCATTTTCTGCACTGATGTTTTTATTGACTCAGTCAGATAACCACTATCATTTACTTGAAATTAAAGATCAGAATAAACACATCAGAAAGCTACAACAATCATAAAGCTACAACAAAAAAAAAACATGAAATATAATTTTCATTTCAAAATGTCATATTTACATCATCAATATTCTATAAAGCACTTGTTGTGCCTGTCCAGCTCGTGCCCAGAAATCCAAGACTAGCTTTTTTTTCTTTTAGTCCTATTTGCAATTGGAAAGTTGCTCTTTGTATTAATCTCAGCTATGATAGAGTCCAACTCTTATTTGGCCCACATGGGTTCTGTGAACTTGGAGAGGTTGGTTCAGATAGAGGTTGCAAGTGTCCAAGCAGGAGGTGGACAGAAGCAAAAATCATTAATGCCCTGTTCACACTGCTGATTCTTGACCTGACCTTCCCTTTCTGACAATCTTAAGGATGCACTGATTGTTGGGATGGCTCTAAAGAAAATCTTATGAGATATTCCTGCTGTGTGTGGTGTGTTAATTCAATTCAATTTAAAAATACTTTATTTATCCCAAAGGGAAATTAAATGTTGCTGTAGCTCAATTAATTAAGGAGTTATTATAGATTTTTTTGGCTGTGGGCAGGAAAGATCTCCTGTAGCGGTTCGTTTTACAACCAGTCTGAAGAAGCCTCTGACTAAAGAGACTGTTTTTCAATGACAGTCTCATGAAGAGGATGGCCAGGGTTGTCCACAATTTTCTTGATTTTATGCAAAATCCTTCTTTGCATCATCAACTCCAGAGGTTCCACAGTCGTCCCCAGAACAGAACCAGCCTTCTTTATCAGGTTGTTTAGCCTTTTTAGGTCCCTGGCTCTGATGCTGCTGCCCCAACAGATGATGGTAGAGGAGATGACGCTCTCAGCAACAGACTTATAGAAGATCTGCAACATCTTGCTGCAAACCTTGAAGGATCTTAGCTTCCTCAAGAAGTACAGTCTGCTCTAAGATCTAAGAGAGGTCTCGTCCGCTTGGAAGAATGTCGGGACTGCTCCGACCTCAAATTGAGGATATTCAACATGTTGGATTGTCTTGGGTTATAGTGTTACAGTGTCCAGAATCTAAAACTAATATTCTAGAATTGCGCTGCTCAGGGGGGCAGCACATTAGAGTAGCACTATAACTTTTAGTGAGATTTTTTAATTTTTCAAAATTTAATTCCTGCTTTTCTTGGAACAAAATTGCTCTTTTGGACAACCATTCCTTCTTGTCTTGGAATCTGTGCAGCTGGATTGATTTTTCCCAATACTTTTTTATATTTTGCTCTTTTGTTATGATGCTTAACCATAGCAACAGGGTGGTTTACAACAGGGAGCAGCTGATTAACACTGGAAAAGCAGAAATAATACGACAACTGAAAAGGAGACGTTGTGGATGCAGAGCAGCAGCAAAGAGGAGAGAGAGAAGGAGGAAGTTCAAACTATCTCTTCCATCCATCATAATGAGCAACGTGAGATCATTAGCTAACAAGCTGGATGAACTTCAAGTCCTGAGAAGGACTCAGCAACAGTATCGGGAATGCAGCATTATGTGTTTTACTGAGACATGGGTGCAGGATCATATCCCTGACTCCAATGTCTCTCTGCTAGGCTTCCTTACTGTATGGGCAAACAGAGATTTAAAGAGTAGCAGGAAAAGGAAAGGAGGTGAATTGGCAGTGCTTGTCAACAACAGATGGTGTCACCCAGGACATGTTACTGTGAAGTGTTGTCTCTGCAGTCCAGACATTGATCTATTGGCAGTAAGTTTTCGTCCATATTATTTGCCAAGAGAGTTCATCAGTGTTGTTTTGGTGGCTGTTTACATTCCACCCTCAGCTGTTGCCAACAATGTATGTGATGTCATCAGTTCCGCTGTTGCTAAGATACAGACACAACACCCCAATTCTTTTGTGGCAATATCTGGTGATTTTAATCATGCTTCACTCTCTGCTCTGTTGAAAAACAGTTTGTCAGCTGCTCTACCAGAGAAAACAAGACATTGGATTTGTTTTACACAAATGTCAAGCATTCATATATTTCCAAAGCAAGACCTCCTCTGGATAAATCAGATCACAACTTGTTTTTCTCTGCTCAGAAAATAAAACCCTTGTCCAGAGACTACCTGTAACAAAAAGGACTGTGAGAAAGTGGTCACAGGAAGCCGAAGAAGCCCTACAGGGTTGTTTTGATGCAACTGATTGGATTCCTCTTTGCAAGCCACATGGAGAGGACATTAATGCCATGACTGAGTGTGTGACCAACTATGTAAACTTCTGTGTGGACAACACCATCCCTACTAGAACAGTGAAATGCTTCCCCAATAACAAACCCTGGATCACCAATGACCTGAAGGAACTATTAAACAAGAAAAAAGAGCCTTTAGGAAGCACGACAGAGAGTTATTAAAGAGTATACAAAAACAGCTCAAAGTCAAGATTAGAGACAGCAAGGAGGTGTATAGGAAGAAGCTGTAGAGTAAACTGCAGAGGAACAATATCAGAGATGTGTGGTCAGGGATGAAGAAGATCACAGGCTTCAAACAAAAGGAAGATCAGACAGATGGAAGTCTGGACAGAACAAATGAGCTGAACACATTCTTCAACAGGTTCAGTTCAGGAGCAAGCTCACCATCCTCCCATCCTGCCTCCCTCCCTCCCCCTCCCACTTTTCTGTTTCTAGAAGTCAGGTGAAGAGGCAGCTGGAGAGACTGAACCGGAACAAGGCTGCAGGTCCAGATGGTGTCAGCCCCAGAGTCCTGAAGGCCTGTGCAGAGCAGCTCTGTGAGATTCTGCAACACCTCTTCAACCTTAGCTTGACCCAAGAGAAGGTACCACTGTTGTGGAAGACATCCTGTCTGGTTCTGGTACCAAAGAAATCTCACACATCAGTTATCAACAACTATAGACCTGTTGCCCTGACAACCCACATCATGAAGGTCTTGGAGAGACTGCTGTTGGCCCATCTGAGTAAGCAAACCAGTACATATCAGGACCCCTTGCAGTTTGCTTATCGCTGTGGAGTTAGAGTTGAAGACGCTATTTTACACCTGCTTCAATAAACCCACTGTCACCTGGACAAAGCAGGCAGCACTGTGAGGATCATGTTCTTTGATTTCTCCGGTGCATATAACACAGTTCAGCCTGATCTGCTTCGTTTGAAACTCCAGAAGACACAGGTGGAGGCTTCAACAATCACCTGGATCAATTACTACCTGACAAACAGACCACAGTTTGTGAGACTCAAGGACTGTGTGTCTAGCCAGGTGGTTAGCAGCACAGGAGCACCACAGGGGACTGTACTCTCACCATTCCTTTTCACTCTGTACACTTCAGATTTCCAGCACAAGTCAGACTCCTCTTCATCTACAGAAATACTCAGGTGACTCTGCAGTGGTTGGGTGTATCAGAGATGGACAAGAAGCTGAGTACAAAGAGCTGGTGGACCTCTCTGTGTCACAGTGTGGAAACAATTATCTTATCTTGAATGTGAACAAAACAAGGGAGATGATTGTAGATTTCAGGAGAAACAGGGTCAGATCAAACCTTATTTCCATTATGGGAGAAGAATTGGAGGTGGCTAAGGAATATAAATATCTCGGTGCTCATCGTGACAACAGACTTGACTGGAGACTCAACAGTGAAGCCATCTACAAGAAGGGACAGAGCAGACTGTATTTCTTGAGTAAGCTAAGATCCTTCAAGGTTTGCAGCAAGATGTTGCAGATCTTCTCTAAGTCTGTTATTTAGAGTGCCATCTCATCCTGACCATCCTCTTCATGAGACTGTCATTGGAAAACAGAGTATCTTTAGTCAGAGGCTTCTTCAGACTGGTTGTAAAATGAACTGCTACAGGAGATCTTTCCTCCCCACAGCCATCACAATCTATAATAACTCCATAATTAAATGAGTTACATCAACATTTAATTTCCTTTTGGGATAAATAAAGTATTTTTGAATTTGAATTTGAATTGAATTTGAAACTCAGTGGTTGGGGAAACAGTCCAGGTCAGCAACAGGGCAGGCAGGCAGAGAAGGCAGAACAGATCCAAAGTCCATGTGGCAGCAATCAGGGTCCAGTTACATAAAGCGGGGCTCAGAGCCAAAATCAGTGCATCTCATAATGTTGACAGGGAGCAGGCAGAGGCAATGGTCAGGAGGCAGAAAACAGGTCAGCTCCATGATCAGGAATTAGGACACTGACATCTCAAAACCTATGAGATGGATGATGATAGATGCGCTTCTGCAGAACAGGAGTTTATATGGGCAGAAGCGCAGGTTAGCGCAATCAGCAACCAGCAGGTGTGGGAGGAGTAGAGCAGAGGAGAAGCAGCACAGGTGAAACAATCAGCAGCCAGCAGGAGAGGGCAGGGGAGCAGCATAAAACATAGCAGGAATAGGAAAATCATGACAAGAGGTGTTTTATCAAAGTATTAGTTTAGGAGTTTGATCACTTATTTCACCAATTACCCTACTTAGTATGTATATACTATACTATATGTATATCCCACTTGATCAGATTTGTTAGTTTTTCAGTGAAATTATATATTGTGTTGTTTATCACATTAAAGGTGGAAAAGGTTTTGACATGATTTATCATGACAAAAACTTGGATTTTTAACAGGAGAGTGTTAAAAAGTATTTCCACTATAACATAAAACTTTGCTTTCATTTCTGATTTTTAGAAACTCAAGGACACAATCTAAACACCAATCTAAGATGCAACTTGTTATGGAAGAATTTTAAATTCAATTTTGCATTTACTGAAGAGATGTTCAAATTTGAGAACTACATCTTTTAATTCTAATCAAAATTCTCACTGCACCCTTGTGGAACAGCTAAAGGCTTTTTACAGACTTCTGCCCTCCAAGAAAATAAAGAATTACAACAGTCCAGCTGTGAAGTAACAAATGTGTCATCCAGCTTTGTGCGTCACTCTTTCACAGGAAATTTCTAATTTAGACAATAATATACCTGTTTAATATGGGGATAAAAGGACATTTCTTTTAAAAGATAACACCAAAGCTCTTTACATTATTACTAGAGGCCACTTTAATCCCATTCAGAAAAGGTGACTGACTAAGCAGCTTGTTTTTTTTTAAAGGCTCTGGTCTAAAGATAACAACCTCTGTCTTCTCTGAATTGAAAAACAGACACTTACATCATCTAGGCTGTTATGTCTTTAAGAAATATCCATAGACTAATTAACTGACTGGATTCTCTGGGCTTTGTAGATAAATACAACTGAGTATCGTCAGCATGACAATATAAATGTATGCAGTGCTGTTGGATATTTTTCCCAAATGTAAATTTAAACAATCATATTCAATCAGTTCGGATATATGTTCAAATGAGGTTTGTAACTTTTGAAAATAAGAATATTTAAGCAGGTCTTAAATATAAACATACTTTTCCTTAAGCCCCAAATTTCAAATTAAGCCCCAAAATCATCATAATTAACAGAAATAAAGGCCTGAAAACATCAGTCTATGTGTAATTAATCTATGTAATCCATTTCATTTAGTGAATTAAGCTAATAAACTAACTTTTCAAAAAATATTCTAATTTATTAAATTTCACTGTATAGTAAAAAAAAAGGGACCCAAATACTCAGCCCTGTGGACATCCATTAGAAAGGGAGGACATGTTATCGTTAACATGAATAGAACTGGAATCTGTAAGACAAATATGCTCTAAACTAGCCTGGTGTTTTTCACTTGATCTGTACAGTATGTACAAGCGTCTGTAAAAGAATATTGTGATCGAATTTATCAAATGTTGCAGTGAGATTTAAGAAATGGCTTCATTTTAGGGTTAAACTGAACAGCATAAATGCAGCATTATATGTGGAGAAGTTGTGAAATTATTCATGGTCTCAATGCTTTAAACAACTGAAAGTCGGCATTTTAACAGAGGCGTACACTTTTCGATCACTATATCTTTATCTTAGTATAATTATGCACATCCTCATGACTCAAAACATGCTCAATCAGGTGGAAAGCTGGCTTGTGTCAAGAAATAATATCTTGTATTCAGTTATAATATTCTGCCTAAAAAATTGTCACTTGACTTATTTACAACCAGAAATACTGATTGCAGCAAATTTAACACGACATTGTTTACTCACATTAGCACTGACGAAACATGCGCCGACCGAGGGTGTGCACTGACCTCTTTTAAAGCTAGAGAATTGAGTGGAGTGATGGAAGTAGCCATCTGAGGCAGAGAACTAACCAAAGTGTCATTTATAACTGCTCTGTACCTCCCACATGGTTGAGTAGGAGAGAGCGGCTCAGATGTCTGATGGATTCAATGACAAACTCACTAACATCCCACGCTGCTGTTGCGGTATTGACACTGTTGGCAGCCTGTAATGGCCCGAGACTGATGAGCTGAGTCTAAACTGATGTGTAGAGCTCACATAATTCATTAGCAGATTCTTTATGTTAAAAATTAACAGTAGTATGCTCCCCCAGTCTGTTCGAGTGCAAATAAGGAAGAATGAATCAGGAGACGAAATCTTTGCTTCACAAATAGGTCTGACATTTCCCTGACAGCAATTAGTACTTTTCTTTATTCCAGCCTGTGAAGATTAATCTTATCAGTATTTTCCCATATCAACTATCTACACCTGAATGTCAAATTGATTGCAGAAAAACAATACAGGTTATGTAAAGTTTTCATTATAGTTCAAAGTAGAGCCAGGCCTACAATTTTTTTTGAGCATAAAATCACAATATTATGACAATAAAGTCATAATATTAGCAGAGTAAAGACACAATATTACCATAAGAAAGTCGTAAAATTACTAGAAATAAGTCATTTTAATGAGAGCAAAGCTTCGACAGAGTTATCAAGATCCAACGTTACGAGCTCATCTAATCCCTCAGTTGTTCTTCGAAATAGACAGTTGTTTGTACAGTCGTTTCAAAGTGCTGCTACTGATGATAATTTGATGCTGATGTGTTAAAAGATTAAGTATGTGCTTTTTGTAGAACCAACACCAAAGTATAACTTCACAAGATGCTCAACATTACTCATTCACATTTTTTGTTATTTGTCATGCAGGAGTTATGATAAAATTACTACTTCATTCTCCTAATATGATTTTTTCTGGTATGACTTTATTGTCATATTATTTCAACTTACTGTTGTACAACTTTATTCTCATAATACTATGACCTAATTCTTGTACAATTTTTTTTCTTCCAATATTATGACTTTTTTTTCGCAATATGACTTTTTTCTAGCAATTCAATTTTTTTTTCTTAGCCTGGTCCTAATATGCTGCTGTATTTGTGGGACTTTTTTTTTTATGACAGACAGGAGTTTTTGCATTCGTTCCTTTCCCTTTGATATTTGTTTGATCTAAATCATGATTATTTTAACATGCTGCATTGTTTATGAACAAGAAAAAAAATATCAGGACTTCTTGAAGTCTGAATTGAAAACTATACAAGTTTTTTTTTTTGGGTCACAGCTTATTTTGAGCTTCAAGTTCCTAAAAACATAATTTGAGATTTAGCTGTTACTAAATCAAGGCAACCTCCAGTGTAAAAAATGCGGGAGAGACATACAAATGATGCCATGCTGACTCGGACACCACCCAAATTACCGAAGTTTGTTACAGATGTTGGGGAACCAGGGCATTCTAGTGGGAAGTGGGTTTCAGGGAAAAAAAACATATGATTCAGAGTGGAGAATATTGAACTAGTGGAATGATAGTATGCCAGCCATCACAATGAAAGAGGCTACATCCAATGGATATGGGATTTCAAAGCTTGCACAGAGGATTGTACCCAATTTCCAACACCCTGAGATACACAAATAGGACAAAGGGAAGCCGAGGTTTAGTGAACATTGAAGCCACCATCCATAATGAAACTGCAAAGATGGACCCCCAACGATGACTTACTCGGCATTAGAAACCCAAAGTGCAGGAGCGGATTAAGGAGGAAGCTATGAGGAATGACAAGCCCATGCATGGTTCTAATTACCAACAAATTGAAGATCTGGCTGATATCAGGAAATCCTATCATTGGGTAAAGCCGTCTGGACTGAAGGACTATACAAAGGCACGAATCATGATAGCACTAGAAACGTATGACAAGATCAGTAAAGGGAAGGATCTTCCACACCAGACAGGACTCTGAATGCAAGGCATGCAAAGAAACAGTCCAGCACATAACAACTGTGTCCAAGATGCTGACAGATAAAGTACATTTAGCAATACTACTAGGTGAAGGAGATAGTTTGGAGCAACATCTGTGCCAAGTAGTTCAGGGGTCGTCAACTCCAGTCCTCTAGAGCCTGTAACTTTTAGATGTATCTCTGCTTCAACACACCTGAGTCAAATAATGAGGTCATTAGCAGGACTCTGAGGAGCTTGATTGCACTGAGGAGGTAATTCAACCATTTGATTCAGCTTTGTTGGACCTTCAGTCCCAGCCCGTTGACATTTGCTACGTCTTCCCTCTCTCTTACAACCCACTTTCCTGTCGAATCACTATCAAATAAAGGCCACTAGAGCCAAAAAAAATCCTTAAAAAGAAGAGTGCAGTCCCAGGAACAGAAGACAACTCGTTCTCAATTTCTTCATGTAGTGCAGACAGAAAAACATCTTCCACGTGTTCTGATAAAATCCAGGTTATGTCAACAGCGAAGAATAAGTCTGAAAATCCTCAGGTGATCTCTCATTGGATTCTGCCTTTCTGTAAGACACTGTCTGGATTATATTAACAAGTTACCTCAATATGGTTTTATTTGACCTACTTAGATTCCTTGCCTTTCCAATGCATCTTGTAGGTAGGTAAAGATGTGCAGCTTCTAAGTAATGCTTGCGTGTTGTCTCATTATCACTAAGAAATCAGGTCTTTAATTTAAGTAAAATAGCTAAAACTCCCCATCGAAATCTTTTTTCCCCACCCGCTGTTTATACTTTAAACCAAACACCTGATCTCTTATAAAAAATGCTCAGGCTCTTGCTTGAGAAAACTAGATGCAGCTGAAAGAAGCGATGCAGCCGTGTGTTTCAGAGTGATTAAAGGGAGTGTTTAATGAATTAAGAAAGCGGCGGAGCGCGGTCTTGACTTTGATGTGCTGAATCTTGCTTTCAGAGGTGAAACGCAGGTGTTGCCAGATTTCTGTTTGTCTTTCAGTCGCTGAAGATGAAAGAACAAAGTCTGAGCAGCTAAGTGAGCATGCATACAGAAAAACATGCCAATATACTAAAGCGCCAAGACTCCTCTGCAGAGCAGTGTCAATGATATGCCTGCTTATGACATATCAGTTTGACCCTGGTCCGACTCAGGGCTCAAGCATGGTGGCTACAAATGTGTGTGTATTTGTGTGTGTTGCATACAGTGTCAGGGCTAATGTGGCGTACCATGACATTCTGATAAATCTCCGGGCAGCCGGCGCTCTGCCCTTTCACAGCTGCTGACTATGTTAATGGAGGGTGGAGATATGGGGTCTGCTGCCTTTCTCTGTCCTTTGGCCTCTGTTGAAGAAACTTACAGTAGAGATGGATTGGATATTTAAGCTGATCCAGCTTGCAGTTCTACCTGAGCAGAAATAGCATGAATTCAGTTCATTCCCATCTTGAGAAAAACTGGTTGGTATTCTTGTACAAATGGATTCAGGAATGAAAAAAAAAAACATGACTTCTCAATGTTTGTGAAGAAAAACTTCTTTTTTTGTGACAAATACAGATTAAAAAAATGTAACGCTTAGTTGCTAAGATTTGTGGGTATTCTTTCTATTTTTCATGTCCTTTTTGTCTTTTGATGTCTAATTCCGTTAAGGGACTTCCTTCATCCTCTTCATCAGTTTGATTTTTCCTGGATTGGGTCAATTGATTGCCGCAACCTGCATTTAATTAGCCGCTTTTCTGTTTTAGTCCGGAGTGTTTGAATTTTTCACTCATTCATGATGAGAGCCCCACTCCTGTAGCTGTATTAAGAAGAAAAAAGAAAAAACAAACAAGAATAAAATATAGCTGTCCTAACAATGTAAGAAAGAAATAATGTTGAGCAATCTGCATAGTACAGATTATATGGAATAAAATAAAGATTTAGTATTTCTTGTCTGAATAGAATAGAATAGAATAGAATAGAATAGAATAGAATAGAATGTTTATTGTCCCTCAGTGGGGAAGTTCAGGTTTACCAGCAGGAAAGTTCCAGACAAGTGGAAGCATGTGGATTCACATAATTTCATTGTTTTAAAAGTGTTTTCCAACTGCTGTTAAACAAGCAGAGTTTTTTAACATGGGCATTTTAAACATCCAGATTAATGATATGCTTTCATTTTTTTAATGCTCATTTGAAACTAAATCTGTCACACAAACTAAATGTCACACAAACTCTACACAGCTGATGCATTCACTGACTCCTTCATTTGGCTCAGACACAGAGAGAAAAAAAAAATCACATCTAAAGCTAATCATTATGGGAAAACAAGGTCATTATGGCCATCGGGAGTACCGGGACTTTTCCCAGTGAGTCGGTCTGACGTTTGGGCTGCAAGGGCCGCTTTTCTCTCTCATTGTGTAACAACTCTTAGTTGCACTGAAAATGGAAATATTTTATAAAAATACACTAAATTACCAGGCTTTACAGAACAGTGGACTATTGCAGACTTAACATGTAAGATTGTAATTAGATGATTTTTAATAATAACAGGTCATCATCTAAAGTGGGCCGGTCTGAGGCATGAAACTGCTGGGCTGAAATGAGTGCCACTCCAGGCCTGTGGGAAAACATAGTGGAACTTTGGTTATTGACTTGATGCAATGTCTGGGCATTAACCAACCTTGGATGGAAACAAAATGCATACAGTGGAAATTGTCTGCTTGATCACTCTCTGTCCTAATATGCATACCACAATTTTCACATTTTTATTTGTACAAAATGTTGAAAATCACATTTCATGTTCCTTCCCCTTCACAACTATGCGCTACTTTGTGCTGGTCTATCAACATAAAATCCCACTAAAAGAATATCTGATTGCAACATGGCTAAATGTAAAAGTTTAAGGGTTATGAATACTTTTGCAAATCACTGTTGGTCAAAAGGAATGACATCAAAATGATTTGAAGAAACTGTTCTTGGTGAGTCATCCTGGAGAATACCTGCCATGTGTTTATGTAGCCGTTGCTGCAACACAGATTACACAAACCAGTTCTGCTCATACAAGCCTAAGTTAACAGCACATACAAAATTATAAATGTCTCTTCTGAATGCTTCACTTGCCTTAAAGGGTTTGAGGCCACCACAGCTTTTTATTATTCCTCGAAATGCCAAAACAGAACACAGACTGTGCACCATTAAGTCAAAAACGATTCTCACCCCTGGCAGATTTAGATTTAAAATTATTTTCATTTAACCAAGATATTTGTTTCTGATTGGAAATGAGTCAGGCATCTCTCAAAAGATAATAAAACAATACAAAAGGAGGATCACATTTAAAGTGAATGTTTAAAATGATTTATAGCCTTCTCAAACAATAATTTTGGGCTTAATTGTATATCTCAGACATAAAATAAAGGTTTGCATCTTGTACATAATTTGATTGCACCTTCATGTCACACATGCCTATCTTGTACTTTTTGCATCTGTGTTGAAAATGTGTTCCTTATGGATTTGCAATAATTGTGGCTGGAAATGTGGGACCTGACAGATGTAAAAATTTAATACTGCCTAAATTTATATGTGATTGTATAAAAAGGAAGATTGTTTGTGTTTTTGTTTTCTCTAAATCAAGAAGAGACCCTTCAGGTACTACTGAATAAATTCTAATCTTTGTTAACTCAGTTTGTCCTCCTCAGGCTTGTTTTGCACATCAGATGTGAGTTTTTTTGGCTAATTTATGACATGGATAACCAGATACTTGAGATGATTTACAGGTTACATCATGGAAGAGGGGGGCTGCAAAGTGGTTGCACTGTTGCCTTGCAGCAAGAAGGTCCTGGGTTTAAATTCTGGCCTGGGGTCTTTCTGGATGGAGCTTGCATGTTCTCCCTGTGCAGGTGTGGGTTCTCTCCAGGTACTCCGGCTTCCTCCCATAGTCCAAAAACATGATGGTTAGATTAGCTGGTCTCTAAGGTGTTCCAAAGTGTGTGTGTGCGTGGTTGTTTGTCCTGTGTGTCTCTATGTTCCCCTGCAATGGACTGGTGGCATGCCTGCCCCCCTCCCAACAAGCCTGCAAGGATAAGCAGGTTTAGATGATGGATGGATGATGAAAGAGATGCAAAGAATATAACAATTATTTGGAGCATTTCCCTTTTCCCTTGCATTCCCACTTCCCATTAATAAACGTACAGTTCCAGTAGTTTCTTTCTCCCAGCAGAGAGACTGAAAGGCATTTAAAATGTGATGAGGATTTTGCTGAACAACCGTCTGGGTGTCTGCAGGATCACTGGGGATTTACCTTTCCGACAAACAGATGCTGAGCTCTGCGACTCCAGTGTAATGGTAACGGAGCCGAAACCCAAACGAGATGAAATATGCTGAATGTCTGAGTTGAGAAGAGAAGCGGATGAGTTCTGAGTGAAATTAAATATCAGAATATGCCTAATCGTTTAGAACACACCGATTTCTGTTCTCATTTCTTTATCTCTGGAGCAGCAAGTGATTTAGCTGAATTCAAGAAACAAACATATGCCTTTCTTATACATTAAACAAAACATATGAACAAAAATGTATTTTCTAACTTAGAAAAAAAAAATAGTTAGTCATAAACCAGTTTGACTGAAATGGAAATATCCTTCATTGTGCATCAGCTGTCCATGCCAGAGCTTGTTCTGATTCTTTCATCGTCTGAAATTCAGCACATCACATGAAAAGTTAATGTGCAAGGATCAGATCCCTGCCTCCCAAGTCTCTCTGTACGCCTTTCTTACCATGCGGCCAGACACAGATTTAAAGAGGAGCAGCGAAAGCAAATGAGGTGGATTAGCAATATTTGCAAAGTGTCATACAGGACATGTCACGGTGGAGTGTCGTCTACGCTGCTTGGAAACTGAGCTGTATGACAGTCATGAGATTGTCATACAGCAACATTCTTCAATCAGATGACTCTGGAGATTCGTTGCAAGACTGACTGCTACTGGAGATCCTTCCTGCCTAAAGTATTTTTGAATTTAATTGATTTTGTTCAAAAATGTCCTTATAAAAATTACTTATATTTCCTTTTATTATGGATAGTTTTTGATTATTGAGGGTATATACAATTAACTTAAATTTATTCCTTGACTCATTTGCGGTTTAAATTTAAAACCAACTTAATTTCACTCATAGTAAAGCTTTTTTATGCCCTTAAATTCCCTCCAAAAATGTTGATCTATCCATCCATTTCCAATTTCATTTCTAATTCTCTGGTTTAATGTATGCAATATCACATGTTGGCTGAGGCCCTTTCTCCGGTGGTCAAATCTTGAGAGGCATTGTACACCCTGAGTAAATGCAAGGAATTCTTGCCACTAGTTCTCCTGTAAACATGGAGGGAGTGTTTGTTTTGCCTCCAAACAGGATAAAAAAAAAAATGAACAGCTTCCCTTGCCCTGATTGGCTCTAGGCTTTATTTACTCTTATGACATGTGAGATGCTTTAATAACTTCAGATCCATTCCCTCCTGCGGTTAACTCTCTCTCTCAAGAGGGGCTGCAGTTTATTTGATCTACTTTTAGAAGCTCTCCAAACTCTCCTAACAACCAGGTGCTCCAGTCTCAGTTCTGCCCAAGAGTCACCGCAGCTAACCCCCTTGTCTTTATTGTCCTCATATTTGACAAACAAGCATTTACTGCCTGAACTGAGATTATTACTTTACAGTTATATATAAAAAAAAATATTTGTGTTTCTGCTGTCATGTGGATGCCAAAATTAAGTAAAGATTATTAATTTAAATAGATAGCACATACAATAGAGATCCATTTAGGTATGTAGTTAGCAGTCACCTTGAATGCATTTGGAATTAAAAGTGGTTGGATGCGAATTTGTGACAAAATGATGATCTCAAGTTTATAAATTTTAATGAAACTGGGGGGAAAAAAATTGTTGTGTCCAAAAGCCTGTCCTTGCAGGATCATGGGCTTGCCTGTTTCCAGCAGTCAAGAGGTATACCCTGAAAAGGTACATCTCTTGGCAACATGAAAACACACTGGATAGACTGAGATTTGAACCCAAGACCTTTTTGCTGTGTCAATTTGCACCCATCTCTATTAAAAATAAATAAATAAAAAAATAAAAAAAAATCCAACAAGGTTAGCTGTCTAAAGCAAAAATTGTTCCATTTGTCTGTTGAAACATGGTTTAGATTATGGTTCATGGTTTGTAATTTTAATTCCTCGACAAATGTAACGTTAAGCTCTAGCTGTGTGTATTTTTCTTCTTAGATATAGTTGCATTTAAATATATCTCCAATCAGATGGGAAGCAAAAATTATTAAATAGGCTGAAATACCAACACAAAACTTCTTCAAATATCTAGCAATTCTTTTAGCCTTGCTTTCCTAAGCAATTCTAAAAAACTGCTGTATTACATACGTCACAGCCAAATGTTAGTGACTGGGTAAAAATTAAAACTTCAACAGAACCCACACATCCAGCAAGTGATCATTTTTCAATAGGCGAGGGTCCAGACCCTCTGTTGGAAGCGAAGCATAGAACAAGGGGCTGGTTTTTACCAGGCTACAATTCTTTCACAACAGCTTGTTTTCTTTAAAATATCTGTGAGAAACACGATAACTCTTCACTGATGAGAAACACGATAACTCTTCACTGATAACAGCAACAGTTATCATTTCGACTGATTTATAAATCAGTCGAAATGATAACCGTTGCTGTTGTTGTTTACAACACAAAAGTCAGCAGTTCAGTTAATAGGAGTCATCGTTTGTCATATTCTGAATTCACTATCACAATAAAACACCAAAGGTAATTTTTAAATGATCTTAACTTTGGAAACTTTTTTCCCTCATCAAAAAAGCTTCTTTTATTTGAGGTCCTGAAATACAATACAAGGAAACAACAATGTAAAATCTCCAGTTATAGTTTCTTACAGTCATTAATCCACCATTAAGCATTAAAAATCAACCAAATTATAGTATTCAAATGAACTTCAGCATAAAAGAGTAGATAGACCTGAGAATAATTGATTAGTCAAGTTAACTTACAGACTGTGAGCTGCTAGCTATTCAGAACTTAACGGTGACAAGCTAGCTTAGAAATTACATACAATTAACACAGTAATTAACACTTAACATTCCCTGCTTGACCAGTTATATTTCCACACAAAACAAAAAGCTTCAGCACCAGAGATACCAGTTAGAGAACTACTTACATTAATCAAGAACGCACATCTTAAAACTGGTTTGAGGCAGCCACACAATGAACCCCTTTACTACTTGCCTTGCTTTAACTCCCAATTCCTTTTCACCAAAAGGTGGCGATTCAGAACCTTATATAAAGCTAAGGGAACTGCAAAGGAACTTAGGGATTCAGGTAACAGTCTCATTTTGTCATGTAGAGTGAGTTTGAAGCTGGACCAAAACGCAGACAGGAACTTGGAATGAGCACAATGAAAAGATGTAATGACAAACCGAAAACTTAGGAAACAGGAGCAAAGCAAACAGAATATCAGCAAAGACACGAGATCAACAAATGACAGTGGTGGAGTTTAACCAAGTCATTAGCTATGTTTCCATCCGATTCTCGATTTTTAAACTTTTAAAAAAGAAAATGCGAATTAGTCAAGCAAGTTAAAATAGTTCTGTCTTGTCAACTTGTATTAGCGATGTTCCATGCTGACTGGAGACGAAGAAAAAGGACAGGAAAGAAACAGCTGATCAGTCATGTGATGCAAATGTTCACTATGTCACAACTTATTTGGCAAATTTGTTTCCATCTTTAGCGCATTAACTCTTTTTCAGAAAAGCTGAAAACCAGCTCAAGCGAGTGTAAAATTGTGATGAATAGATTATTGGAATAATCGTCGACTAATTTCGTAACTGATTCATTAACTGGAGGATACAGACTCTGAAAAAGGCCATTTGCTGAAAGAGCAACACACTCACAGCTATAATTAAACCAAAACTGTACAAAAATATATACATTTTGCATTTAAAATAAAAAAAAAACTTGTGTATATGTTCTACCCAGAACTCCTCAAGTGCCATAGTTTTAGCATCACTTGGTTCTAATTCTGTAAAAAAAAAAAAAAAAAAAAAATCTTCTACTAAGCAACTTTTGCGATCCAATTATTAATCCATCAATCAAAAAAAAAAAAAAAAAAAAAAAAAAAAAAAAAAAAAAAAAAAGAACAGATCAGTCGTACACTGTATTGATGTATTGACTTCAGACTTTCAGGACCTTCAAGGACGCTTTACAGTGAAATCAGTCATTCCCATTCCCGCACACATTCACACACTGATGATGGCAAGCTACTGGATTGCAGCCACAGCTGCTCTGGGGAAGACTGAAAGAAGCGAGGCTGCTATATCATGCCATCGGCCCTTCTGACCACCACCAGCAGCAGGCAAGGTGGGTGAAGTGTCCAAGGATACTTGAAAATGTGATTAAGAAATGATAACGGAAACACGTTTGTCGAAAGAAGATCAAAACTCACTTATACATCTTGTTGGCGCCAGCAACAGACCCAACATATCCAATAGGCACGGCAATAATTGCTTAGTACACACCGAAGGCTATTTATCTTCTGAAAAAGCACTTTTGAATCTCTGGCTCCAGCCAAAGTTGATCTTGTCTGGAGCCAGACCTCTGTTTCAGGACATGATTTTACATAGAATCCTCAGCAATGTCAAAACGACCCCATCTCCTACAGCCCAAACGCTAATGAACGTTTTAATATTCTATTACAATTATATCAACGTTATGGGGTTTTTTTTGTATGCATTTGCTGTACAAAGCCAATAAAGCTTTACCAGAGAAGGGAAAAACTCCAGAAAGTGTGTCGAAGCCTGAAGCCCTGGCAGCCTTGCTTTCAGTCATGCCTCCTGTTTATTATGGAAATGAAAGTGGGTGGCTGACGGGTTAGAGGCTTCACTGCTCTGAGATCGTGCACCATTCATCTGAATTAGGACCACTTATTATAAAGGCAGCAATTTATTTTCCCGGTCACATTTTGCTGTGAGGCTGAATATTGTAAGTGGGGAGAAAAAAAAGGAAAGGAAAGGAAGGTAAGGAGAGAATTGATTTTGGAGGATAAATGTAGCAAAGGCTGGATAATATTTATCTCCACTAGACTGACACGCCGTTGGGCGTTTGAAAAAAAAAAAAAAAAAAAAAAAAAAAAAAAACAGAGGGAAGCTTAATTAAAAATTTCCAACATCCCTCTATTTGGCTGTTGTCAACTCATTGTTTGGCCTTTTTTTCCATTCTTTTTCTCTTTTCATTCTTCACTCTTGTTAAGACTCTGAAAGAACAAATGAAAAGGACAGCAGTAATTCACAGATGGATGAGGAGAAGGAAAAAATAGACAAGTAATTGCTCTAGTTTTACTAGCAGTAGATTTAACCACCGAGACCACCCAATCTAGACGGCACCAGACCCCGTCTTGCTGTTAGTGAGTCCCCAAAAATGTCAAAAAAAGAGGCTACGGTCAGATGATGTGCCTTTTTTTTTTTTTTTTTTTTTTTTTAACCGAAAAGTAAAATTACATCCTATGATGAGGCTTCTGAAAGAGTTAAACAGCTTTGAAACCAAAAGGGGCCCACAACAAGCACACTCAGAAAGGTGTGACATCTAAAACATCCCAGAAGGCTGGCCATCCTGACTTCCAAAGAAAGACTGCGAAGACACATTTCCCTTATGTTCTTAACCCCAAACAAGAAATCAAGTTGGAAGTCAGACCCATGAGGTGTAATCTGGTTACTGTTGGCATGTGACTTTATCAGGTGAAGTTAAATGTAAACTATTATTATTAGTCCTAAATATGAAGGCTTGTACTTCTATCTTTGGCCTCTTTTGCATAAAAAATCCACTTCCAAAAGTCAATACAGCATTAATTAGCTCAAGGGGGCAAGAAGTGGGGTGTCAGAAAACTCCTGAAAGTTAAACACATCTGTGGCGTGTGATGCTTTTTGGGTTTTGTTCCATTTTCAAGCTTATTTGTCACCAAAGATACCATGACCCTTGGCTCAAGTCCAGTGAACTGTTCTGCCTATGAACATCAGCCTTTTCTCCTTAAATTCCTGGGACCCCTCCTATTTAATATCTACATGCTCCCATTAGCTCAGATTATAAGAAGTAATAAGATTAGCTACCATAACGACACAGATGATACACAGCTCTACATTGCGATATCATCAGGTGACTCCAAATTTTTTGCTAAGCTGCATTGGAAACACTTTTTTTCACATCATGAGTCGCGCCAGTTTGTATAAAGCACCAAAGTGTGTATTTGTAGGCAATGACCTCCTTGGACAATGTGCAGCTGACTCCACAAGAGGTCTCACAGCATCACACAGTTCATAAAAAGTTGGGTTTTTCATTTGAAAGTGTTGAATCCATAGTTCTTATGTAAAATCGCTGACTACAATTTCCCCAAAAACACTGCATACGCCCATGAATAAGGGGCTTGTCGCTCCAACAGCTGAATAAGACACCAACGTCTCCTCTGATGGCGGATGATGACCACAAGTGCCATGGCTGAAATATGAATGTATCTCATGTAAGTGCGTCTATTGTATTTTTTCAACATTAGCAGAAAATCGAAAAAGTTTTGTGCACATTTGTAATGGAAACACAGCTATAGAAAAATAGGAACAATTTATAAACACTTAAGAACACTGTTACTGGCAAGCCGCTAGCTGCTAATGATGCCAAAATTGAATAATGATACTTGTTTGAAGACTTAGGAAAGCCTTATGACCCTGTTCCGAATATTCTTCTCCTAAAAGAGCTCCGGACATATTTTTAAAACTACGGACTGATTCAGCAGTGGCACCGTCTCTGTGGATTTCTGTCTCTTTTTTTCAACAAACTTCAGTGAAGATGTCCAGGCCTATCATGACAGAAGCTCTGACACACGAACATGGTATCTACCAGAAACATTCACATTTATTCCACACCAGTCTTGAAGGTCTCAGCTTTAACATGTAGCAGCCTCTCAGGAGTGTGTTGAGAGTTGTTCATAAACTTCACAGACACTCTGAATACACACCTACACACAACTACCTTCCCTTACAGTAATCAGGCACATTAAACACGTTTTGCAACAGGGTTATTTTTGAACATGGCTGTGATCACACATAAATGATCAGAAACACATTTGAATATTAGACTAAACACCTATAATGTTTCCATGCGCCTGTTTACTGTTTTAAAAGCCAAACCATATTTTCCTGTCTGTGCGCCTATTGAGTATAAATCTATTCAGAGAATTTTAGGAAAATTTTTGAAATAAAAAGCAGAGGTTTTTGAAACAAAATTTTTGTCAGACCCCTCTTCATACAGACATGAAACCCAGGCAACAAAATGCAGTCTTATATAATGTGAAATATTTTTTTTTTTTTTGTCAGATCTTGTTTTTCTTTTCCTTCTAAAAATATTGTATCTTCCTGATTTATTTAACCTTCAATCCTATTGATAGGCTACTCTTTTCTTTTCTCCTTTGTAAGAGAAAACATCTTCTCTCCAAGCTGCTGTTTGCTGCCAGGTACAAAATTGTTCTCAAGATGGAGGAATCATGGTAACGAAGGCCCTTTTACAGAACTTTCATTGGAATTAAGAGTCCAAGCTCTCTTATGAGTCGGAATAGATGTGGTTTTAAATGGAGGTAAAATATACAAGTCTTACCAATAGTGAAGGTTTACAGGTATAACACTTTTTGAAGGAAAAGCAAACATTAGGTAATTTAAAACGTACTAAGTTCAAGCTACTTGGTTTCCCACCAGCTTTTGCTGGGTTTTTCCTCTATAGGTAGCCTGGCTATTGCTTTCCTACGCAGTTCTGCTTGATCCTGATCTCCCTTCAGTTCTCTGTCTGGGCTCTCTCCCATTGACCTGAGTTTCTCTGGTAGAATTCCAACCAAGCCAATCAGGGAACAGAAAAGGAAGTTGTGAACTATGATGTCAAGTTTTGCACTGTTTTAGAATTATAGTCAGCCTGTAGTTTTTTGAACGAAGCCACTGAGTCCCTGTTGGCCACATTTCGAAATATGAAATTAACATTAACAACCATCTTGTTTTGCTCGGCACGTCTCTCTTCACAGTGAGGAATGGTTGTTGACAGTGGAGGCAATTTCTGGTAAACTTCATAGTGTTGAACTGGCGCATTACATGAGTCTCAGGCAAACTTTAGCGATTTGGTAAAATTTAAAACCTCAGAGTCCACGCCTCCAGAAAGCAATTATTTCTTAATAGCTGAGGGTCCAAGCCCCTCTGTACGAAGCAAAGCGTAGAACAAGGGGCTGGTTTTTACCAGGGTACTCTGTAGCTATAGGGTACAGGGGACAAGATGTTAATCTCAAGCCAGTACAGGTCTTTTGCATGCAGTAAAAGAGATGACAAAATGCGTAATATTGAGTTCACAAGAATGAGACACTATGAGATATTTGTCATATTTATGGGAAAACAAAGATTCGATTTTTTTTTTTTTTTTTTTTTCCACAAATCAGAGTTGAAATGATTTGGAAGTGGAGGCTTCTTTAAGGTTTTTGTAACCCAGCCAGCCTGACAAAACTCAACAAAACTGAGCAACTCAGGAACTTTATTTCCTATTTAAAAGTAAGAGTCACAAGCATGGATATAATTTTAAGCCCATATGTTTATATGGATAACTTACCCTTACTCCACCATATAGTCATATTTTGACAACAGGTATACAACCATGGATAAAACACATGCTTATAATTTCACTATAAATATCAGTGTTTTAACCTTGAATGCTCCTATTGCACTCGATACACACCAACAAACTATAGACCCATTGCATGAATTAGAATATTATTGAAAAATTAATTTATTTCAGTATCTCAAGTCACTAAGTAAAACATATTACATAGATTAATTTCACACAGACTATTTTCAAGCACATTTAAAATTAGAATATAACATCAGACCAATAATAAAAAAGTACAGAAATGTGGGCTTTATCAAAAGTATGTTTAATGCCTGTTCAAGGTTATTTTCAAACGGTACTTTTAATCTGACAATCGGCCTCATCGGAATTCATATTCTAATTTACTGAAAATATAGCTTTAGTCTTGAATTCAACTAAAACTTTGACTAGCATGCAACAACAAAATAAAAATAAAATATGTCAGACAATATGTAAAACATTGGTGGAATATAATTACTATTAATCTTCCTGTCATACTTTTTCCCTCCAATAACCAAGAATGCTGAATAACACAAATCTGAAAACCAGAGGATTTTTTTTTTACTTCTACCATACGTAATATACCCAGCAAGTCTACATAATACTGCAGTTATTTGAAAATGAACTGAAATGTAAATTAATGGCAATTTTTTTGTGTGAACATTTTTCAATATAATGTTTAAGACTCAACTATAGACTAAGCCCTACCATAGAGCAGCTATACAATTTGCGCGTCAGCTAATAGGCTGATGTCACACTTTTTTCATTGTTTGGCTGGTAATGCGACTTATATGTTTTTTTTTTTTCCTCTTCATGAAGCAATTTTCGACTGATGACTTACATGTTAATTCATACTGACTGACATGAACCAAGAAGTAAACAATACCATTGTGGGCTGAAAGCAAGATGACCAGAGCTGGAGGAACAAGTCCACACATGGGTGATTGAAGAACGTGTTGCCGGAAGAGGCTTGCCAACGGTGTAGTCGACGGCCAGGTAGTTGCCAAGGAGATGAACATAAATGACTTGGTGTTACCTCTTCATGCAACGCTGCCGCCTCTCTGTCAGAGCACGGACATCGGTGTGTCAGAAACTGCCAGTAGACTTCCAAGTCAAGGTTGACAATTTCCGTGAGATTGTTGAAAAGTAGGTAACTGAACACGTGTCACTGGATCATTTCATCAACATGGACAAGGTCCCCCTCACGTTTGACAATTTATAAATAAATGCGACTTATAGTCCAGTGCGACTTATATGTGTTTTATTCCTCTTCATGATGCATTTTTTGATTGATGCGACTTATACTCTGGAGCGACTTATGGTCTGGAAAATATGGTATATCTTTGGTGTTTGAACTATTAAAATAGGAAGTTATAGACATTTTTAGAGGGGGTCTCAAGTATTTGCATATTCAGCTATTTGCGGGTGGTTGTGGTCCCTAATCCCCACAAATACCGGGGGTCCACTTTATATGATTGGTAGTTGAGGTGAATTTTTTTCACCATTCCTCTTGATAGACCTTAAATACTTTTCTAGTTTCCAACATGAATTTATTGTCATCAAGAAATCCCAAAGGTGTCTTTAATCTGTGCCACATGGATAAAAGACAGTAGAGGGTGCTGAGAAAATAAGCATTACCTTCAGTCTGAATGAACGTGTGATGGTTGCAGCAAAAACAAAATGAAGTCTCATTCTCATGTTCTAATTTTGGCATTTTCAGAATTTGTTGGCATCTTTGAATAATACAGCACATGTTTTATTTGTGGAACATGTCACATAGCTCAGCAGTAAAACACCATTTACAGTAAACTCTCATCAGCAAATGTATAAACTCCAGGTTCCTTAAACAGAAAAGTTTCCCCTATTAATCCTCCCCACCTTGCATTAGTATTATCAGTATTAACATGGCCCATTCTCTCCATGGAAGAACAGCAAGTCATACAGGGCCGTCTCACTCTCTTGTTCATTAAATCCTGTCTGTCATTTAATCCACAGGGAGCAGAACATTTCCAGGAACAACTTTCCAGCCGCATCCCAACCAGCCAATTACAGCAACTCACCTGCAACCCCAGATGCACATCAGTATAGTGGAATGCAGTTATAAATGGCAGCCTAACAAGAGAGAAATTCAATCTCAGTTATTGGCTAGCACCTGTCCTGAATGTCTTTTGAATGCTCATAGGTTGCAGAGGGAATTTTTAGCTTTAATGACAGAATCAGCAGGCTGTGGGACTCTTACGTTAGTGTTGTACAGGTTCTGTCATCCATCTCAGCTTTTTCACACCTTTTATCAGACTTTCTAGTAGTGATGGGAGGCAGCAGGCACCCTGCTGACACACTGATAGAGTGTTTATATTTGTGTTTTCCTGATTTTAGCATCATTGCAAGTAGTAATATTGCTGCACTCCAGCATGATTCACACACTGGTTTCTGTGTTGTACCAAAACATTGTGGTGACCAGAAATAACTAATAGGTGGCTCATTTTGACTGGTTATTTGATGGATGTTTGAAGATTAAGGGTGGATACTTCGCACGTAGTAATGTAGCATTCAGGACAAGGCAATGTTATTATAAAATATGTCCTCCAAGACGATTTATCTAAAAATTTAAATAATGGATCAAGGTTGCTGAGGAGTAAACATAAGTAACAACAGCTTAGTTTAAGGAAGCCAATGAGTCAATCCACAATACAAGATTTTAGATCAGGGACGTCAAACGTACGGCCCACAGGCCAAAACAGATGTCTGCAACCTGCAGCTCCAGAGTGGCTCTTTGGACCTTCCACAGTGGCTCTTAACTTTGGCAAAAAGTAATAAAGAACCAACTACTGTATTTCAATAAAAATGTAAAAACAAATGGAGATTTTAGCAGTTTTTGAGATTTTTTTGATGGAATAACTGCTCTAAGTATTCACAAAAGAATGACTCCAAAACAACCAGTAATATTTTTTAGGACTTTTTCTGTAATTAGGTTGGAAACTAGATGCTTTTTCAGAATCAGAATCAGCTTTATAGGCCAAGATTGTGTGCCCAAGCAAGAATTTTGACTTCAGTTTCAGGCACACGCAGCATACAGACATTAGGCATAAATATGTAAACATTAGAGGAAAAGAAGGATTTTTTTATAGCATTTTCCACAAATATCAACATCCCATAAAACAAAATGCTATGACTTATTGTTATTTATGGGTAATTATGTCATGATTACACTGGTCCAGCACACTTGACATCTAATTAGGCCGTATATGGCACCTGAACCAAAATGAGTTTGACACCCCAGTTTTAGGTTATTATGGACAATTCATATCAGCATACTACCTGAATTTATTAATGTTTTGGTTTGACAAAGGGCTATCTACAACTAACAAATCATGACTTTTTAGCTAAACTGGAAGATGGGAAAATAATAGAGAGGTTGGTGTTCACTATCAGGCACTCTCCAAAATATAATTAAGATACTCTAAGGATAAAACCAAAAAGTAAATTCGTTTAAACATTTCTTTATCTACTTGATCAGCTGATTGAGGCACATCGGTTGGGAGGTTCAGTTTTCAGGACATTTATCTGACAGTGGAGGGTGGTCTATCAAATAATGAGAAACAACAGGGCCACAGATTGTTTATATTTTCTTTTTTGGACAGAGCATGAGAAAATAGTGACAAAAATCAATGCACATTATTACTTCAGTTAAATTTCTTTCTTTTTTTGGGTTTGCTGCAATGTCTCCTCTAGCAGTAGGCCTATATGTCATATGCCTATTTAGGGGTGTTTTCACACCTGATATTTCGGTAGACTCGGTTCGATTGGGGACCAAAATTGCAGCAGTTGTTCCATTTTCAGCTGGTGCGGTTTGCTTTCACACTGCACTGTGTCAAACGAATGAAACCCTTTGAAAAACCTGTTTACCTCCTCACCTGTGGTGGCGCTGCACCAAGAACCACTGAAAGAAATGACACGGAAACCTCTAAAGAAGAAACTGAGCGCAACTTCCTTCTCAACAAAATGTAAACAAAAATGGAGTGGTATCATATTTTAGCAGTTGTAGGATTTCTCTTTTGTTTTTGGCAAAAGACTACGAGCCTTTCTCCTGCTAGCACTAGACTCACAAGTTTATTTTGGTTGTATTTACCCAGAATGCTCTGCACTATAGCCCACTTCCTGCTTCTGGAGCAGTCTCTGGTCTGCTTGGTTTCACATTATGCATTCAAACTTCATCAAAGTTCACTTCAGCTGTGGCGAGACCTAGGTTTTTAGGCAGACCACAGTTCAATTACACATTCTCACCTCCCTAAATGAATTAGACTTTCTCGGCAAATGAACTGGAGTTCGATTAAAGCGGACTAAACAGGACTGGTATGAATTCACCCTAAGAGGCACAAAACTGACTGGACAGTCACATTTGAGTGACAAATGAAAGCACAATTCACATGACTTTTATAAACTGAATGAACTTAAGATTTAAATATGTTTTCTACGAAAAGAGGAAAATTAGAAAACGGTACCAACATGAATCACTAGTAACCTGTGATATTTGGAGGAGAAACTGTTTTCCATGCAGTTGGTCATTTATACTAGAAGTTACACTGTTGTCTCCCAAAGAAAGCAAGATGTCGGTAACAAAACTTTAAAAATTCCAGCACCTCAAGATAAGATGGCTTCACCAAGAACGTCACATGATATGTAATCACACATTTTGTTCGGAGATCCTCATTTGTTCAAGTTCGGGTTGTTTAGAATGTTATTCATCACGCCGTACCTTGTGGGAGGCATCTGATCAATCTCAGTTCCCCTTTGCACCATGACAACAGCAAACCCCCAGCCAGAAACACTGTCTCTGTCAAACAGCACAAGCAAAGAGTGAATTATCATGTTGTTAAGTCAGCATTAGGCTGTTTCTGCTGTTGCATAGCAGTGTTTTGGAAATGAGTTTTCTAAGACACTGCTCAATCTCACATTTGTCTTTTCATCCCACTCTTTTGTCTTCAGACTTTAGAATTATTCCCAGCTTGCCTCCATCTAGACCCATTTTTTTCTGTGCTGTGGTGATGATGACATTATAGGACAGGCTAGCGGGGCTACAAGGTGCCTTTTTCTTTGTCCTTTGAGCAAATGAAAGGCGGCACTTGCGTCATCCGTTTCGTCTCTACTCCTACTCTCTGCCCTGCTGGATATACTTTGATCAGACATAATGAGTGCTTCTCTCAGAAGCACAATGTACACACTTTGCCACATTTGCCTTAAGATGACTTTGTACCACACCTTTATAAACACAATTATATTTTTGTAATTACTTCATTTCATGCTGTTCGGGACTGTTTGAAGTGCTTGGTCTTATACCTTAGTCCCACAAGGATTAATGCATAAAGGTGAATTTCAAGCAGTGATTTTGGGGCATGAAAGTAAATGTAAAGTCTTTATTTGGGAGCCTTTTAAGCTCATGAACACAGAAGCCTGCAAAAGTTGGTCCTCTAAGGGAATAATGATGACACTTTTATCATATCAGCCACTATCTCTGGTGTCTTTAATGTAAAATTTAAGCCTCATAAAACATACCTTTGGGGAATATATGTAGCTGTATTAGCAAACAAAGCATAACATTTAATATAAAAGAACCAAAGAGGAAAGGGGAGAAAATATTAGGAAATCTTAATGTAATGTTCAATTTTAAGAAGTAAGGTATTAGTTGGTTCAAGTTGCAGTAGGTAACTTTTGTAAAAATGTGTTTTTTACATATTTGTTAAAACTGTCAGTATGTCCTCACAGTTTAATATGAGACAGATAATCTGTGAAAAAAATCAAGCTCCTCTGACTCCTCCCAGTAGTCCTACTGCCACCTGCAGAAATACACCACTTGGTCAGAAACAACCAATCAGTCAGGAGGAGTATCTTAGCAGCGTTAATCATGCTCGTCCATGCGCTGCTCTCTGCTGCACAGCAGCTCCTTCTCTACAGCTGAGCCTGCTGTGAATGCTAAGGCTAGTTAGCATGGCCACCAATGACATTGGATAAACAGTGTTCCTGCAATGTTAGGTTGTTCCTCCGCCATTAGCACAGCTGCAGCAAACCTGCAATCTTGAGTTTGTATGCATTGTGCGGGAAGGTTGGAAGCTGCGCATACACAAGTGTGATTGACAGTGCTAAGACATTCCTTTTGGCTCTGATTGGTTGTTTCTGACCTGGAGTGGTGTCTTTCTGAGGATGGCAGCAGGACCACAGGGAGGAGGCAGAGGAGCTTGAATTTTTTCACAGATTATCTTTCTCATTCTGTCAGGACATAGTGATAGTTTTAATAAATATGTAAAAAACACATTTTTATAAAAGTTGCCTACTGCAGCTTTAAGTCAAAAACATGAAGTAATGGATTTGACTCAGCAGCCTTGGATTGTCACGATCCATGAGAGTTTGTGTTTTGGTCTGGTTTTGTTTGTTTTCTGATATTTTCTGGGTTGTTCATTATTGTCAGGTTGCTGTATTCTGCACTTTATTATTTTCATTAGAGTCCATATTGGTTAATTCCTTGGTGTTTAGTTTCTTATTTCTTGTGTTCTTTCCTCTATGCTGTTTGCCTTATTATCTTTTGCTAGTTCAATGCCTTTTTCCCTTTGATTTGTAGAGCTTGTTTGATTTTATGTCTAAGTTCTGCTGACTCTGTTATGTTAGTCTCCTTCCCTCTTTTCCTTCCCTGCTCTGTCCTCTCCCACAGCTGTTTAACATTCCACTGATTAGACTCACCTGGTTACCATGTTGCTGATCACGTGTTGTCTTGTTTCCATCATGCTGTAAAGTGTAAGCTCCTGTTTTTTTTTTTTTTTTTTTTTTCATTATTCAATTCTTTTTCACTCCACGTTGCTTCTAGTCTGCCTCCATTTGGCTCTTTTACTACCACAAAACATGACATGGATAGGGTTTTCAACTAAAAACTCAACCGTCAATAGGTTATAGGTAGTGTATGTCCTGGACAGGTCTCAGAGACACACAGGACAAACAACCATACACACATATACACAGCTGTGAGGATAGCAGAGGGGCTAACTGGAACCACACTACATGCCCAAAAACACATCTACATAAACAGACTTAAGCAGAAGGCCAATAGGATCATAAATGACCTGTTGCATCAAGGACACACTTTTTTTCCTGTCTTCTCCCCTCTGGAAGATGCTACAGATCACTCAGAACAATAACCACATTCCACAGAAAAATCAATGGATAGATGAATGCTCGAATACTGAACCACTAATAAGGCAGGGTTCTCCTGTACTGAGTCCTCATGTGCCCTCTTGTCCAAAACCAGTCAGAGAGACCAAGCTGGAAATGGATTAATATCAAACAAGAGACAGCTAACAGGGTGTTAAAAAAATGTATGGGTTAGGCTAAAGCTAACCATTAATCAATGCTAAAAGTGAGAAAAATAATAAAGCAGATTTTCTTTCATAAATGAAAGAAAATATGTTATTGTAACCCTTTAATAGATTGGTAATGTCTTTTGTGTTAGAGAGGAAGACTTAAAAACCATTCACAGTAAATTATTTTCTAATTTTTAAAAAATTAAGCAATAAAAGAATTTACCAGTTAATTGTTGGGATCCTGAGCTGGAGCTAAATGGGAGAGGAGAGACCCAGTGTTCTCGTTGCTCTTTTGAAATTCATAACAGTCAGAATGTTCACCAGTCTACACTGGAGGGAATTCAGTCTCATGGTTGACACAGTCTCTTTCAAAAAAGACCAGGTGTTCACTGCTGTCAAAGCACTGGATATGTTAAAAGACTCCTGAGGACAGACACAACGATAAAAAATTTAATCCCTGCGGCGCAAACGTCAAACATGTCAGACGACACAAAGATATGAAATGACTTTCTAGAAAATCAATTATGCAGGGGTTTTTTTTTTTTTGATGAAAAAGGATATTTCGCTCCATTACTTAAATGGATATTTGATTTCATTACTTAAATGTATTTCCCTTTTATCACTGGTGGCAAACATTAGATAAAGAAAGGGATGTTAAAAATGAATGTATAATGACAGTGTATGATGAAATATGCTGAAAGAGAAAGGTAGAAGGAAGTTTTGAAAATATATTAGCCATCACTTGTCTTTTAATCACAATACCTTGGTTGTTTTAATACTTTTAATAAGATTTTGCAGTGTTAAGGCTTTCCTTTAAGGAAGGGCTTTTTTTGCTGAATTGCAGGATAAACTCAAACTGTTTACAATTTTCAAGTGCTTCATAACACTGATGTGTGTAGACTCCGGAGAGAAAAGAATAAAAAAAAAAAACAATAAAACCAATAAACAGATACTTCTTACAACATGGTTGCAGCTGGAATTATTACTTTTGACAAGAACAAACTTTTAGTCTTCTGCTACTGATCCTTAGGTACATAGTTCAAGTGTATGAACTGGGAAGAGATGTGAAAAGTTTCACAAAAATAAAAGGGAAACATCCACTGTAGGCCTGGAATTTGACTGGATAACTGTAACACATGAAAGTGGTTTGATCCATAGCTTTCCATTGCAGCTCTGGCTGTAATTTTTAGAGTTATTTCCCTGCTGAAATGTGAACTTCCACTCTAGTCTGAAGTTTTTCACAGATTTTTTTTCCCCTAAAACGTGGGACAGTTCTTTGGTCCACTTGTTTAGTCCAGACCAAAAGAGTACACGTTCCAGTTTTGGAACGTGTCAGTAAATGCATCCTGCAAGCTGAATGAGATGATGCTTTGCCTGTCCTGACCCACAACTTTCTGGCAGCTGCATCGCAAGGCAGAAAACAGCAGATCAGGTACAACTTCATCACAAACAGTACATCCAGTAGTAGTGTTAGCACTAAAGGGCTTGTTTTTAACTATGAAGCCCAGCAACGGTGGCTTGTGAAGTTCAAAAAGATGTACATTTCCTGGAGTTGGTTTGACTCAAGGCCCATCTGTTTTCACACCATAAGTGAACTGTACCAGAGTTCATCTGGAAGCAGACCAAGACCACCTCAAAAGTGGGTCTCAGTCTGGTTGTTTGGTCTGCACTAGGTTTTAAATATGCTCAACTCTGTGGTCTATTGCATACAAGTTAATAAAATACAGCAAAGATTGTGGTTGTAATGAGAGAAAATGTCAAAAAGTTCAAGTGGCACTAAGTAAAGTGACTGAATGGGGAGATATTCAGGCAATTAGGCAACCTAACCTCTAACACAACAGGACAAAAGACACCATGTCCAAAATTTGAAGACATCTTGGAAGACAATAACATTCTTTCCTGTTCCTCTGCTTCCTCCTTGTTTATTAACATTTTTCAGCAAAAAGACTTTACATAAGCACAAAAAACCCTAATTACACAGTATTTAAACAGCCTTTTATTATTTAGTGTTTATTTTTTGGGGGAGTTCACACTACCCCTTAAATATCCTCAAACTTTTCATCCAAACACTGCAAAAAAACTGCAAGGAGCAAACCTTCCAGTGGAATATTGACTCTAAGTGATGGGAAACATCAGAATGGCCTTTGGAGATTAATATTCTTTTCAAAGTCAGCCCTCTGGCTATGAAAGATAAAAGTTTGATGTTGGCAGTACAAAGCTCGCCTCTGACAAAAACCCTCTCGCTTCTTCTTGAGTTAAATATTTCAGCGTTGCTCCATGCTCTTAGCAGAAGAGGGACTTAAGATGTGTTGACTGTTTCTGTAATAAAGCTTTGTGTTAGAGTACCAACGAGACTTGCTTCTTTCAGTAACCGCCAGCAGATAAACTTACATATTAAGCTACACTTAAAGTATCAAAATGATCATTTAGTTGTTGTGGCCAAATTTAATGAAATAGATCATGAGTTGCATGGCCTGTAGTTTTGTCTCCTCTATTTCCGTTTAGACTGACTGCAAACAGCTCTAGGAAAAGTGACCAGAGGGTCAAACTGGAGTGAGAACAATCCGTTAGCTGGCTATATGGAGCTGAAAATCACTGACACAACACAGAGTCATGATAAAAAGGAAGTACACCATGGCCATGAACGTAAACTTCTCTCTTGTCCGAAAGTTACCATCAGACCATATTACTTCTCTGAATAATCTGCACAACGCAAACATATCTGATGTTTTTAATAAGGAGTTATTTACTTCCGACATCTGTGTAATTCCTCTGACTTCATTATTCCTCCTCATTGTCTGAAATTAAATCAGACTTTTTATCTTTTAGGTCAATAGAATTACCAAAATTATTTCTACAGAGAGAAAGAGAGAGAGAGAGAGAGAGAGAGAGAGAGAGAGAGAGAGAGAGAGAGAGAGAGATTTCTGTGTATTCATTTTTTTATTTCTTTTTTTAATTTTGTATTTCATTGTAATCATAAAAATAGTATATGATTTAAAGAGAATAACAAGAAATACAGAAAAACACAGTTTAAATGCATTTTGCTCGACTGCTTCTGGGGAAAAAAAAATCAAGTAAACGTATGTGTTATAGTTATACATTCGTGTTTCCCATCAACACATGGGATATAGCATTGTACAGTCCGATAACACCTTTAGTCAATCTCATAAAAGATGTGATTATTATAAAAATAAAAGGTCTTTTTTTGTCCGTGATGAGTCCACCAGAGGGCGCATTGACGGTGTAAATACCTTACAGTCCCGTGAATCCAATATGCAATTTTCTACTGAATTCTATTTATTATAGCTTTGAGAATTATGACAATAATTATTCATTAAGAGAATTATAACATTATCTAGGGGAAATAGGTCCTCTTGTAACAAGTAGAATGTTTAATTAATATAAATTAATATGTTACACTTTGTTGATGTATGTTTTAAGAATAATCTGGAAATATTTGTTCAGCGTATGCGCAAATGAGCCAACGGTGCGGATTGTGCTTCTGGAACAGATGGTGCTGTGACATGCAGAAAAGAAGCTAAACACCATGTCCAGTGCTACCTGACACGCTAGAAATAACCGTATGTTTTTGTATTTTGCAAAGTTTGTATATCAACCTCAAAACAAAAGCAAAATCCTTTGTAAAGGTGCTGACTGAAGCCGGTAAGAGAGTGTCTATATGGACTGAAAGACCACTCTGCAACAAGAAAACATTACTCCAAACGCAACACAAACCTGATTCAGTTACACCAGTTGGGTCAGGAGGAAACATTTAGCTTGAAAATATTAAGGAACTGTATTTATTTAAAGAAAGTTAACAAAGACAAATCTACCTCATTATTTTGGCATTTAACTAACATAAATAATGTGGGTACACCTACCTTGTAATCCTTACTTTTCAAAATGTAGCATCTTCCATGATAGATGGGGTGGAAAAACTGAGCAGAATAAAACAACCTTCCTGTTATCTGCTCTCTTTTGCAGCCAGAATGAACTCTAAGCAGGCCTAGAAATGTACAGTAACTTTTAAATTCCTGGGCTTATTCTGACTTCATTTCCACAGCTTATTGACAATAAAAACAGCTAAGGTTGAGTCTTCACTCACAGAGTGTCAATCAAAAATTGTTATAGTTACGATAGTTGCGATATGGTAAAAAACAAAAAAACAAAACAAAAAACAAATATAGACATTTCATGTCTTCTATAATTCTTGGCTGACTGTTTACACATGCAGCTGGAAAAGCATTTCATCAATCTTTGTTGCATTTAAAGCCATTGGGCTGTGTCTGTCTTTCTCTCCATCTCTGTTCATCCAGTCTATCCTCTTCCCCTCCAGCCATCAACACAGCCTCCTCTTTTTGCCTTGATCTATACACCACTGTAGGCAGCTGGCTGTATGAATGTTTTTTATGTGTGTCTGTAGGGCTACAGAGTTTCCTTTTGGAATCCACTGATATGAGCCACCCAGCTCACACAAATATACCCAGACACACACACACACACACACACACACA
The DNA here is from genome assembly GCA_014839685.1 of Anableps anableps. Lineage (NCBI taxonomy): Eukaryota > Metazoa > Chordata > Actinopteri > Cyprinodontiformes > Anablepidae > Anableps > Anableps anableps. The sequence goes on from CM026076.1 coordinate 31,612,796, forward strand.
CACACACACACACACACACACACACACACACACACACACACACACACCTCCTTCTCAGCCCTGGAGCAGCCCATCCACACTGCTGTCACCAGCAGATCAAGCTGGAGATGAGTCTAACAACTGCCCTTGTCAGGGCACCAGTTACCCAGATGGAAGGTAGCAGACACAGCTGCCTGGACACCCAAAGATTTGAAAACGCTAGCGTTTTTGGATAGATACTGACAAAGAACAGAACAAATGTACATAGTTTGACAGATTCTTCTCTGTGCTTCATCTGAACAATTGATTCCTGATTATTGCAATGTGAAAACTCTGTAGTAAAAATATTCATACTCCATTAAATATTTCCCTGCTTTGTCATACTACAACCACAAAGTAGCTTAAAACTTTGAAAAAAATGGAAAAATATATGTTTTTTTCAAAGATCTAGTATTCAGCCCTATTTAGTGTGGAGCCCCATTAATGAAATCTAGCACAACCAATTGCTTTTAGAAGTTCTCTAACAAGTAGAGTGCACAGCAACCAGGTCAGGAATAAAGTTGGAGATATGTGGCATTTGATAATTGTTCAATCCATCACCTAAAAAAAGAAACAGTGTGGCACAACTGCAAACCTCGCAAAACATGGCTGACCACAGTACCTGACAGGCTGAGCAAGACGAGCAATCATTAGATGAGCAGCCAAGAGGCCCACTCAGGTGGAAGAATCTGTGGACATTGAATCTAGCCTTTCTGGAAAATTAGAGAAATGATAGCCCCTGTTGTTAGAGGGTTATAAGAAGGCTTAATGCCACAAAGGGGGAGGCACCCAACAAGCCTGTGGAAGGAGGTACTCTGGTCAGATGAAACCTGACTTTAACTTTTTGGCCTACGTGCAAAACGCTTTGCGTGGGGACAAAGCCAACACTGCACAGCACTGTAAAAGCACTATGAGACATGGTAGCGGCAGTATCATGCAGTGGGGAGATTTCTTCTGAAAGGACAGTTAAGATGATCAGGGTTAATGGGTAGATATAGATAATGTTTAAGGGGGATATTATGTATTTTCCAGGCACATAGTCCCATATTATAGCACAATCAAGTAACTATGTTATATTCAGTTGTTATAAAAATGCTGTACATATCAAACATAACTTAAAAGAAATTTCACTTTGCAATTTGACGCCTTGAAATTGGGCGTCTGTCTCTTTAAGAAACTCATACTCTTTCTGAAACTCCACCTTTAGTACGTCATCACAACAATGCTACTCCATTATGCCGTTTACAAACATTCTTAGGAGCATTGGACTGAAGTAGTTCATATGATAAGCTCAACAGACGAGGAGCACCACCAGGTGTTTCTTAATTGCTGCCGATGCTAATCTGGTGGAAATGTGTTGGGGAGGTGCAGGCGAGGGGTGCTCTGTGACTAAGACTTAAGGAAGGGCACTTTATATATCCTTTTGAGGGAATGAACTGGCACATGAGTTCAGACGCTGATCTTTTGTTTTGAGTAACTGGCATTTGTCAACGTGTATTTACCAAAGCTTACATGACAGTGGTGAGTTAGTGACATTTTACTAGAGTATTTGGTGCTTCTGTACATGAACATTTGGTCTGGTTCTATAAATTCATCTTAAATATAACATTTTATCATTTCAATGTAATCATTGCATTTGTTTTGAATGTTTGAACTCAGAAAAATCAATTGGTTTAGCTATTCAGTAATAGTTCAGTTATATAAATGTGTAAATCTGGTTGGTTAATCCAGAAGAACTATGTACTCTTGAAGAAATAAAAACTCAATATAGTGACTCCCATACTCTTTCTACTTCGAAAATGACAGATGGCAAAATAAAAAAAAACAACAACCTTAAATTGTCAGGATGTCAGGAAACCTTAGCATCCACAAGAGCAAACACAATCTTAACCATACAATAACAATAAATCAGGTCATCTAATAAATCCCTTTACTGAAAACTAACCAGATTTTTTCCCCCTCAAACCTTTACACTTTCTGCTCAAAGTCTAAAAGTAATGTAGCAGGGGGCAGCTTTTCTGTCAGGTGGAAATTTACAATCTGGAGGCAGCGAGGCAGCAATTCCTTCAAATGGACCAGTCATGATGTAGCCCCTGCTGACTACAGTCAGTGCAAATACTGGAGCGACAGTACATTTCTGAAAAGGATAATCAATTCTTTGCCAAAAAAAACAGCTGTGACACTTAAAAAGCTAGACTTATTCAGTACTTCTAATGATACTTGTTAAAAAAAAGGATGACACTGAAACAAAAAACATGTGGTAAGTAGTGCTGATTAGTGTGTAACCTGAAATGTGACATATTAAGTAGATTTATATTGTGTGTGCATGTGTATTGATTTCACAGCAGGAACTATGCAGATTATTTTCAGATATGAAGATATTTAAAATTGTAACGAATGAAAGTGTGATATGATGAATGTCTTGAGAAGCGCTATCCAGTTTCTGTTAGCATGTAACTTAATCTGATGAACTAAATGTCGAATATATAGCGCACCAGATATGAACGTGTGTGCTTTAGGCTCAACACCCTGTTGTATCTGTGATTGAGACTCTTATTTTGAAATAAGAGAGGAAGTATTTCTTGAGTTTCCAGAGTTGACTAATAAACACAGCATGATGAGCTATACAACACTTTAGCCTCCAACACTTTGTAGTTAGCGTAGCAGATTTTAGGGTACTTGATAGAAAAGAAATAACCAGTACCAGAATGATACAAATAATTTGTTAGGACTGTGAAGACACCATAACTGATTTACCACTAGCAGTTAGCTTCTGCTTATGCTATCAGCGTTAACTTTAAAGAGCTTTTAAAGTTAGCAGTTAGCTTCGCTATCAGCACAAACTTTAAAGAGCTTTTTTTTAAAAGTCTTTTAATAAGTCAGGTCTGCATTTGCTCATCTGTATCGATGGGTCAGTCGGTATCAAGTTATAACAAGGTTTTAAAGAGTTGCAATTTAGCCAAACTATTCCAAAAAGCTCTTTTGAAATAGGTGGAAATAAACTTTAAAGGAGTTACAGGTGTTTTTTCTAGCTGTATGAAGCATGTACAAAAATGGCTAAACCTGCTTATCCTTAAGTAAAAAATAACAACAAAAAAAATCTAGCTCTTGACTGACCCAAACTGAAACTTTCTGAACTGTGAATTTAAAACTGAGGTAGGTAAAAAGCTAAAGGTAAAACCACAGGGCATATTTAATGGGTTGGAGCTTTGCCTTCTTTAGAATGAAGCTAACCCTAGCTAAAAAAATAAACCACTCTAAGGATGTTGAAACAACTGTGAAAGCCTGGTTTAAAAACTCCATAAACTTTGTAGATACAAACACGCAACTCCCCTGAGACTCCCATTGGGTTTGCTAAGACATTCCTTCACAAGAAAACGTTTGCAGCACTGTTAGTCAGGTCAGATATTTTAGGGCTCAATGTAATTCTTTCTTTCTTTCTTTCTTTTTTTTTTTTTTTTTTGCAGAATGCTGTTAAACAGTGAAGCACAAAGAGAAAAAGAGAAGAGAAACAGGGTAGTGTTTATGGGGCAATACCTATCTGTCTACCTTGGAACAAAAGAAAACATGTAACTGCATATGTTTTGTGAAAAATATGTGGCACTGTTTGTAAAGTTACACAATCAAAATTTAACAGCAATAATTTGGGTTATTTAGTCTGTCAAAATAGAAAAAATGGGGGTCAATTTTTCAAAGTCATATTTTCACCATGCTATTCATTCATTAATAAATGTCACAGATTTAAACTAAATATTTGATTATGAAGCCAAATATTTAGTTTGCCAACTAAATGTTTAGGTCCAATTTAAAAATTTAGCTCCAAACTAAATATTTAGGTAGTAAGATAAATTTTTAGCTTCAAGTTAAACATTCAGTTGGAAAGCTAAGATATTTAGTTTGACAACTAAATATTTAGCTTGGTGCTAAATATTTAGAAAAGAAGTATTTAGCTCAAAGCTAAATATTTAGTTTCAAACTAAATATTTGACTTGCTAACCAAATATTTATGTTTTGGAGCTAAATATTTAGTTGATTAACTAAATATTTAGCTTGTTAAATAAACATTTAGCTTAAAACTAAATATTTAGCTTGCTAACTAAATATTTAGTACGAAACTGTGACATTTATAAATGAATAAATAACTTTGTGAAAATCTAACTTTCAAAAACAGACCCCCTTTTTTCTCTTCTGACTGGCTAAATAACCCAAATTATTGCTGTTATTAACGGCACCCCATAGAAAAATTCAGATTTTTGCTTCTATCAGGGCAAACATTTGTTTTGTGTCTTGTGGTGGCATGCTGCGGGATCATTTATTGATATGCAATTCATTCACATTCAAACTGGCCCTCTGATCTATGCCACTTTCTCCTCCATGATTTGATCAATGGCTCGCTTTGTGCAGCTTCTGTGTGGTTATTGAGAAATAAGCCATGTGAAAGCCCAGAGAAACGCTTCCAGGCGGCTCACTGACAATAGCTGCAGGAGCATACGGGAGGCATGAAACAAAAACCAGTCAAAGAATAATCACCTCCTTCAGTTTTTGTTGCCACAAACTAAATGAGGGCCCCATTTACCTATACAGTCCCTTCCAGATGACATAAATATAAGATTTTCATTCTCACTTTTGTGAATGAAATTATAATGATAATGAAAAATTATCCTTCTTTCCAAGAGGTAATTTAAGTCACTAAACATAAAAGCAAGTAAATGTGCTCATCAACTTCAAACTGAAGCGCTCATCTAACTCTCAAGAATACTCAGTTTGATAGCAGCTGCTAAATTTCAAGAGTTTGCAATATTCTACCAGCTTATTCAACCATTTTCTGTTTGCAGAGAAAATTGCTGATATGGGTTACAAATGGCTGCAGAGCGATAGAGACAACTGCGCCGATATCCCTGATCGCATTAGCTGTGCCATCTGTGTAAGGAAAATTGGTAGAAGAGCTTTAAAATGTAGGGTAAATGGCAAACAGAGCTCCACTATAATGTTATGTTCTATTAAACTGAAAGCTGAACAATGTCAGTGATGGAGGAAGAAGCAAATGCAATGTGGATTCTATGTAGAGCTTGTTTAACAAGACACAAAATTGCCTTTTATTTGTTGTCTGTTATTTCTTCTATAATTTAATTTGGTGTCCATTGCTGAGACTCAGTGGTGGTTCTTTCTTGAATGATGCCCTGGTCAGTCACTGCCTTTGACCCAAGCTCCTCTTCTGTGATTTCATTATTCTCAAACAGTTTTACTATTTCAGATACAATCAGTATAAGTATTATATAACATGTTAAATATTCAGCTAAAGATGAGCAAGTGTTTGGTTGGCTAGATCATTGGATGGATCCAACATTTAGACAGTAGGGTAGGAGATACAAATTCTTCCCCATATATTTTCATTTTCCATACCTAGAAAAGATTTCAAACAAATTCTGCATTTTTTCAGGCTTTTAAAGACTTGTGATGCCTGTAAACAAGAAAAAGTAATTAAAAAAAAAGTTTTGGAGTTCAAATGACATAACTGTTTTACCATTATTACTCATCGCGCCCCCTCATCTGTGCTGTCCAGGGTGGTGAGCCATGTTGCCCATATCAAAAACGGTCACTGCTGAGACTTTCACCAGGATAATGACACGAATCTTATGGACAGAGCTAGAATGAAAAGTTTCAGGACAAAGCATATCCATGTGTTAGAACACATAAGTAAAAGTTCACACCTAATTAAACAGAAAATGTTATTTCACAGACACTCTTCATCCAATCTGACTGAGCTGTTGCTATTTTACAAAGAGGAATTGGCAAAATGTATAGTTTCTAATTGTGTAAACCTGGTAGAGACATACTCCAAACAACCTACAAAGTATTGACTCAGGGGCTGAATACAACTGACTTTCAAGATTCTCTCAGTTTTCTGTTTTTTTTTTTTGTTTTTTTTTTAAATAATTTCAAACCATGTTACTACTTCACAATTGAGCAATGTTTTGTATTGGTATATCACACAGATTCCTGATAAAATACATCTAGAATTATGGTTGTAATGTTACAAAATGTGAAAAAGTTCAGTGGGGGTGAATACATTTGTAAGGCACTGTATATTTCAGATAGGGGTGGGCGGATCGATCCAAAATATCGATACCAAGTCGGTATCGGATCAATACTAGCGTGGTAAGATCGATAATTTAGTTTCAGATTCCCTTATGAAATTTTATTTTTGTGTTGTAGTTTCTCAACTCTACTTGAGAAAAAAAATTGTTTTGATTTTCTCTCAAATTATAATTTTTTGCTCTTTGTTTATTTAGGAAAAAACACAAATTTGTTTTGTTTTTCTATTATTTCTGTCTGTCTTGTAAATATGTTGTTAAATTATTCTGTAGACACCTATCAACTGCTCTAAGGTTTTAACAATATAATTCCAAGGAAAAACCACAAAAACACCTAAATGTCAGAAGTTTGATATATTAAACTTAATCAGTACCGTCAATATCAGTATCAGCATCAGTATCAGTACTGGCAATACTGGACCTGTATTTGTTTGGTGTCAGATTGATACCAAAATATGCAGTATTGCACACCTCTAGTTTCTGAACTTTGTCATGTTTCAAAAAAAAGGTTAGCACATACTAACTGTTGTATAGAGAAGACGTTCAAATGCTCAATAAAGGAGACTAACTCTTTCACAAAAGCACTGTTTACTCTGGATTGCATTTAACCTGTGGTAAGACTGTGGTATACTATATTTTGTCAAAATAAAAATGAAATCCACTGAAGACTTAAAATTGCTGTCATGTCTTCGAACAGTCTAGTTTAGATGTAGGACCAAAGTGCAGGCAAGATGAAAGCAGAATAACAGTGAAACGGAACTGAATGAAAAAAACAAAAAAAGACATACAGAACTGCAGGAAACATGAAGGGAGAGAAGCAGGAGCTAACTGATGCCAAATGGACCAGGTGATAGGTTAGTGGGAGGATCTGACAATGACAAAAAAAAAAAAAAAAACTGGAGACACAGGCAGGGAGATTACTGGTACACAGTGAAACACAGAGATCAATGGAACTACAGTTAAACATAAAAACTCTTAAGACAAAACTAAAGTCCAAAGGACCGTCCAAGGTGCTTGTGCTGTCTCTCCTACAAGGAGACAGAATGTTTACAACAATTTTGTTAAGCTCTGAGCCCAGACTCATTTAGCTGAGTTCTGATACCTTAAATCTGGAACAGAGCTTCCCAGGATTGGCTTTCAAGGCTTTTTGAGCAAATGAGGCGGTTTACCTGACAATCTCTTCCATGCTCCTATAGCTTTCTGTCTTTGATCCCTCTGTCACTCCCCTGTTGTCTGTCGTCTCTTCTCTGATCAGGCTTTTACTAAAAGCTATTTCTCACCCATTCTCTTCATCTCATCCATTTGCTAGCTTTCAGTGTTCTGTGCGTATAATGCAGACTGACATTTAAATACTCCCCATCCATCTTCCCCCTTGCTCTTTGCTTAAAAGACTTTTTGGCGAATTCTATTTCTGGAAATTTATAGCTCTGACATGTTGGGTACATTTCTTAGCAATATGTACACTGTTGCTCAGCAAAACCTTTGATACAGTTATTGCAGATAATGTAATAAATATACTATGCAATTCATTTGCCCCTTATATATTTCTTGTGTTTGTTTTTTTTTTGTTTCAGATCATAAAAAAACTGATTTAAGACCTGAGTAAATACAAAATGTAGTTTTTTTTAAGTAGTTAGCCTCATAGTTTAAGTCATGTTTTGGCCAAACTGAGATATGTGCGTAATATTGATGTCTTTGCACTGCTACATCACCCTGTATAATTGCCTATGTCCTCAGCCAATCAGAATACTTGTTACAGTCCAAAACCCACAAGTCTTCCCTTTGACTTAGGCTTGTTTAAAAATGTGATTTTTCTTGTTTTCCAAAAATGTTACAATATGACTTAGGCAATTATGCAATGAGGCTAACAAAATGTTAGTTTCAGTCATAAAAGCTATCCAAACCAACCTGGCTCAATTTGAAAAGTAATCCCTCTCCACACGTAAAATAATGACTGATTAACCACAAAAACTGAGTACAATTTTATTAGCCATGCTCCGACCTAATTTACTGCCAGACTGGCAAAAATCAAGAAACATCACTTAGGACTTGTCAACATGAAGTAGCTTAAAGGCTCCCACATACTCGGGCGTACTTCACTCAGCAGAGGTCCACGCGTATTCGAACTGAACTCAAAGCTAACATTCATTGGACACATCTGCGCAAAGGTAAATTTTTACAACCATGTACGAGGACTCTGTTTTGGACAGTAAACTACTTGGTAGGAAACAGTGTTCAGTGTTTGAACTGCTTTGTATGTGACACCAAACTGATAAGATAGAGTTGGTACAGTCACAAGGACACACAGCGTGACTGCCACTCTCAGTGCCGCATTGACAGGTATGCAGTGGCTGCCGTGGTGGAGACGAAACGGGGCTAGATGCCCAACTAGCTCATCAAACTTGCTTATATCCACTGGGATTGTTGGAAACAAAGGTATTTGTCATAAGGAATGTAGGAAATCTGTATGCTCAATGACGAAATCTCAACCAGTTGTGGACTATGCACATGGAGTCCATGCAGCTCACAGAAACCGCACAGTACATCCGAGTATATCGTTATGGCCTCGTCCACATGGAAAGGTTTTTTCTAGCAATGTTTTCTTCAGGACGGAACCCCCCAGGGGAACCGGATTCTGAACCAGGATTGCCCCAATGACACCCAGTCCTTACCCAAGGCCACCCACCCATCCCCCACCCCAGAAGAAAAGCTACCCCCACCCTAACATTCAGACCACATAAGATACCCAGGCTGAGTTCAACTCAACCACTCCCATGGACCCCGCCAGCAGAACGCCCCCACTAAATGGGAGAGCACCTGCAATGAGATGGTAAAGAAACTTCCCCACCATCTTAAGATGCCCCAAGGCCAGTTAATGCATCGAGGCCCCCAGGGCTGTGCACCCGTACATGCACCGGCCCAAAACCCCAACAACATGTCTGCCAAGACCCAAGCCCCCCAGGCCCAGCTGGAACCCCAACCCAGGGGTGACACACCTGCAGAACCTCGAGCCCACCCCAAATCCACCCAGGAACGCCTTGGAAACCAGGCCAGTTACCTATGTCCATCAGTACAGACCACCTTGAACCCCACGTCATCACCCAGAACCACCAAGGCCCCCCGACCAAAACCCCCCACGGCTCCACCTCCAACGGTCCCCCAAATGCCCCAAACCCTGAATCCCCCGAGGTGGTGCGACCCTGGAGGTTACAGGTTCGAATCCCGTTCCTTTCCATGGATAATCGGGGGGTTGTGTCAGGAAGGGCATCTGGCATAAAAATTTGGCAAGTCTATGAACACGCAACTGTGGAGTGGGAGAGGCTGCTGTGCTGTGGCAACCCATGGAGGGAGGTGGCGAAAGGACAACATGAGAAACATATTGTTCAGAAAAGTGTCCAGACAATCTTAATTGATAATATAAAGCTATATACAGGAACAGGTCCTGTTGTCATGTGAACTAAGCAACTGTACGTTGTATTGTATAAAACATGCTCTCACTGTGAAATCATTGTCTTTTCTCTGATGAACTGAGTCCTTGTGCGAGCGTTTTTGACCAATCCCCGTTGTTTTAATAAATTGCGTATGGAGAAGAATCAACTGGCTGGCATCTTCCATGCTTTAAACAAGGTAGGATTTTTTTCCCCTTCATGAAAGCAACCATCATTTTAAAAATTGCCTTGACTTTTTACTCATCTGAAACATTTCGGTGTGACAAAAAAGCAAAACCAGAAGAAATCTTTAAGGGGGCAAATACTTTTTCACAGCAGTTTCTTCTGTTTGTGCAAAGACTAAAGAACATATATGAGAAATACACGTTGAAAGAAGTTACAATAGAGTCCTTTTTGAACGGTACAAAGTGTATTTAGTTTACTTACTATTAGCCTTGAGGCAGTAATTAAAAAATAACTTAATGGCCTGTTTAATTGTTAGACATTATCTAAATTGCTGTTGTTTTTTTTCCCCCATAAAACTTCTTTACACCGGAAAGCCATCAGCTGAAGATCAGTGTAATTGTTATGCTGAGCAGAGTTCTCATGTGTCGCATCAAGAGTATTTGCATACTGAAACAGCTAGATTTCCCCCTGGCATGATTAGTCAGTAAGCTGTAGCTGCGGCGGCGCCACAAAGAGGCAGGAAGCATCAGTCCAATGGAGGTAGCGACTCCTAACATAAGCTCATCTGTTTCTTTTTCTTTTTTTTTTTTTTTGCTTCTTATGAGCTGAATCAAAGTGCTTAAGGTTAAAGATTAATTTACCCGTCTGCCTTAATTCGAATATCTGAGCGTCTCAGGAAAATTGTTGTGAATACTATAAAAATCACTTCAGCACGATGAGCAGAAAGCGTGGATTTCCAACCTCTGCTTTTGACGTGAGTCAAATAAATGTGCAGATTTATCGAGAATGCTTTAAAATCCAACAGAGGCTCGTTAATAGAGAAATAACAGCCAATCAACAGAGGACAAACTTTAGGCTGTCTGATCCGTTATCTCGTTTTATAAATGGAGAAACCATCTCAGTTAGTCATAGTGGACTTCATAACAAACACAACATATCACTCTGTTATGCACAAGACAAAAAAACCAGTGATCAATTTCACTCGGCATACATTACTCGCTGAGAGAATGTTTCGGTGGGAAACTGTTCGTCTTAGTCTGATATCAAAACAGCTCGTGTTTGATCACTGAGTACACACATTTGGCTGTAAGGAGTCAGAATATAATATTTAGTCATATTTCCTTAGAGCTGCAGGGATAGAGAGGGTTTTAAATCTGCTCCATGTGATGACGTGGAGATGACCAGAATAGTGATGCAGCAGTAGATTTTAGCACATTCAAATGTGCTAAAATCAGATGCATCCACTCCAAATCATTGCATGTGCAATGTGATGTGATAAGTGATGGTAATAAGTGTAAAAATTCAAACTGAGAGAAGAAGGACTACAAAAGCAGGTCAATTAAAAGTAATGTCAAAATTTGTATATTCAGGGTAAAAGGGAGATTGAAAATTTGAACTTGCCAGTCTCTTGCTGAAAATAACATGAAATTGTTTAGAAATACAGTCTAGACATTGTTAATGTGGTAAATCGACTCTTTTTTTATATATATACACATAGATGTACGGAGCCCCATTTTCAGCAAACGTCACTCCTGTGTTCCGACAGTACATTCTGTTACCCAATCAAAGTTTATCATCTTAAAACACTAACTGATCATTTGAAAAGCCTTGTGCAACCATGTTAGCACAACTAAAAACTGTTGTATTAAATAACAGAAGCAATAAAATTGCTCTTCCTTTGACCAGTTGAGTATCTGGAACATTTGAGCATCTAATTGTAGTCTAAAAATGGCTGGAAAAAACCCACTCTACTTAAACTGCTCAGGCTATTCTTTTTCTGAGAAACAAAGGCTATTCCATGAGAGAAACTGCAGATAAACTCTCATACAGCTCTCATACAATAGTGTGTACCACTCCCACAGAACAGCAGAACTGGCTCTAACCATAATAAGAGAAGTAGATACACAACTGAGCAAGAGAAGAAGCTCATCAGACTCTAGTTTGAGAAACAGACGCCTCACAGGTCTTTAACTGGCAGCTTCATTAAATGGCACCCACAAAACACCAGTCTCAACATCGATAATGAAGAGGTGACTCCAGGATTATGGCCTTCTAGGCAGAGTAGCAAAGAAAAAGCCATATCTGAGACTACCCAACAAGATGGCCAAAAGAACACAAACACTGAACAGAAGAAAGTTGGAAAAAGGTGTTATGGACAGATACACTTAATAGGCCTGGACAATAAATCAATAACAATATATATTGCGATAGACAAGTGATCACTATCAATAGATAATATGTCTGATAGAATATTCAGCATTCACTTTATAGAATATTCACTGAACTCTGATCCAGAACCACACACTTTATTTCTGATTTATTTATGTCATGGAGTAACTAAAAGGTGTGTCAGTATGACAGCTCATTACACTTGCTGTTCAGCCATAAATCTCCACATGTTCTACACATAACAGTAACACACATAAGCTAATGAACCAAGCTAAGTTTAGCCTGAAGTTAGCGCGCCAGGAATTATGTGAAAAATTATAAGCTTAATGTTAAATTTACCAAAAAGCTCATAGTCAAGTAACATTGTATGTATATTATATTTCAAAAGTAGTTATTATAACTTACCTCTGAAAAAAAATATCAGTGTGGAGTCTTTATATGCTGCTTAAGATTTGTTGAGTTTATTAAGTTTAAATCCAATTTTACTGTTGTGTCCATTGACAGTAGATTTAGTTCTTCTTTTAAATGGGTTATATTCAAAGTAAGTCCATAGATCTTTTCTGGGTTTGCGTCCACCTCCATACAATGTTCAGTGTCCGCCTTGGTCCATCAGTGATGAAAGTCATGGTGGTGGTGGGTGTGACTAAACAAGGACAGATTGGAGCAGCGTTGCTGATACTTTTTAGCTTTGGACTGACAAGCACAACAGTCACAAAACCATGCATTTTGAATGTCTGACAGACCGTCCACTAACATTTTCGCCGAGTCTCGTCTCATCAAGAAAAACTCACACACATCTCGTCATGTTTTAGTCATCAAAGAGCTGCGTTTATCTCGTCATCGTCTCGTTACTGTCATGAAAAAAGGGGCGTCAACGAAATAATTTCATCATCATTAAGGAAAACAGCACCGCTAGTGAGGCAATGTTTTTCCATAAATCGTCCCAACAGATTACATTTTGGGCTTTGTTGCACCAACCAGCTTTAGCAGGAGATGATTAAGCTGTAGAAACAAAACGTGTTACAAAAAGAATTTTAAAAACCCACTGGGTATTAAAAAAAAGAAAAAGATCAATGCTTGGCTTAAAGAGCACTATTTTACATCATTAAACCCTGCACATAAACTAAATGGGTCACAGCAGTGAATGGATGTATGCAACGCATTGCGTGTAAGAGTTGTCTCTGGAAAATGGATTTACTTGAAAGAAATTTGGATTGAGGAGCACAAAGCTTCTTTCTCAGTAAACAGTACATACTTTAGGTTACCATAATCAGAGCTTTGACTGTCTTCTGCTTTATTTGTTAAAATCAGTAACTGTCACGTCCAACATGACCACCCAACATTTCACAGCTGTTACCTCTGATATTTATAATGAAGCTCATCATCTTGTGGTGCGTGCTTCATCAGAAAACTTGCTTCATGCATGCTGTCTTTGGGGATATTTCAGTCCTGCCATTCATGTCTTCTGTTTGAGGCAGACACAAAAGACCCATTAAACCATGTTCAGAGTGCATAAAAAAATCCTTTGAAATGTAAACATGAAACCGCATGTAAACAAAGCTGGGATTTGGATACTACTTCACGTTGTTCGCATAATTAGATCAAAGAAGCAACATGAAGGTGGTAATATGCGTGAATTTGTCACCGCCAACAGCTCGTTTTGGTCTTTTGTTTTCAACATGGCACGCTGAATGTGAGGCTGGTTGCAGCTGCTGCAGCTGTGAGCAGCAAAACACGAACTACTGAGCTCTGCTGTTGAATATAACTGCATGGTGTCCACCCTCACTCTGCCATACCCTTCCCTTCCTTCATTTATGGATTTAGTGTCTTGAAAAAATGTTTAAGTGTTACATTGCTTTAAAAATGTCTAGCAAATAAAATTCTGGCATTTTATTTTAGCCCCCCTTTCTCTGACGCCCCAAAAGTACACACAGAGCTAGTATTGCAGATATTATTACCAATAATGATACTCACTATTAAAGTATGATATATCATCAAACTTCTGATCTTTCATGGTTTCTCCATGAATTATTTTGTTAAAACCTAGGACAGAATTTTGATCAAATTTATAGGTGTCTACAAAATCCCTTAATGACATATTTACATGAACAGAAATGATAGAAAAACTGAACCAATTTTTGTGCAAAAAATTATAATTTTAGAGCAAATCAAAGCAAACTCTTTTGTATGGAAGAGCTGAGAAACCAGAATACAAAAGTAAAATAAGATTTCAAGAGAGAATCTGAAATGCTAGTATCGATCCAATGCTGGTACCAACTTGGCATTGATAATATCTATATTTTGGATCGATCCACCGGTGCAACCAGTTTCCTTTCAGAAGTCACCTTATAGGTAAACAGACTCTGCCTTTGTGTAAATTATATAACCCAGCAGGTCTGTGAAGGCCTCAAATGGAGATAGTCGAATATAATATTATTTACATGTGCTTTTAATTCTGTTTGACTAAGTTTCAGCTGTTTTGCAAAAAAAAAAGAATGGACAAAAATCTAAGTTTCTACATGTGGAATGCTGATAGAGACATACCTCGAAAGATCTGCATCTGTAATTACAGGGTTCCACTCAGACGGGCTGAATGCATATACACATCTCACGTTTTAGAAAAAACACATATCTTTTCCCTTTATTTCACATTTATATATCACTTTTAGTTAGTCTATGACATGAAATCCCTGTAAAATAACAATAAGAGTTTTGGTGTTTTACTGTGAAAAAATGAGGGAAAAAAAAGTTTAAGGGGAATTAATGCTTTTCTAAGACACTGTGATTGTAACAGAAGAGCAGCTTTTAGCTGTGCTCCTCTCAGCCCCGGAATGTTCTGAAGTACTAACAGATAGGTTTTTTGCAATCGGAGGGGTTTTTTTGTGTGTGTTCTGTGCTGAAACTTCAGTACTGTGCGCAGTGTGTTGCGCTTCTGTTTGAGCCTGTAGCTCATTAACGTCCGGGCAGCCATTGATTAGTCAAGAAGCGAAAAGCCTCCTCTTTTGCTGCTCTTGATTAAAGACTCTGCTCGCAAAACATTTTGATTCATTGTCATACTGATGCTCATCTAGGCTTGTATTTAAAAGTATATAAAACGAGGAGAATCATCAATGGAAAACCTCCTCTTCATCTTCACTACCCACTGAGCCCACACAACCTCTGCAGAGCACAAACCGCGAATAGGACCTGGATACAGAACTCAAACGAAGCCCCCACGCAAAACCTGCTCGCTGGCAAATGGGCCAGAAATGTTTTCTAGCTCCAGGCTTTGCTTTACATTGTTCAGTCCACTGAACATGGGCATTCGCGTTTCTTCTGCTGGGCCACCCGCGCGTGCCTGCTCAGCCAACGCTGTACATCGTGATGACACTGCATAGACACATGTACTTCTTTTCTTCAGAGAGCTTTGGTAGAACAGATGACTTTAAATGCCCTCATTAAAACTAAAAACCATAAATGCTGTGTGAATGCATGAGTGAATGGTGATAGAGACTTGTAAAAAAAGGGCTTAAAATGGTCAAGAACTGAAAAAAGTTCGAAAATATTTCACCCATTTGCTATTATTGTCACTGCAGTCAAAAATATGGTTACTTTTTCATATATTTGAAACTGTGTGCATTCTGATTTGTTATTTTGCCTTTTTTGGGGGGAAAAGTTACAAAAAACTAAATTTTATTATAACATTGCAATTTATTAAAAATATAAAACATTCAAAAATGTAAATTATGTGACAGAAACCATAAACCCCCAATTCCAAGACATCTGTCCTGGGTTTGAGTCTTGATCCTTCTACTTCACTTCCTCTCTACCCTTCTCAAGCTGCCAGTGGCTGCCAGCACTACAAAATCTTTAAAAATAAAATTTACCTGACATTCTGATGAACTTAAAGTACAGTGGACGGTTCAGTATTCACAGATTCATCTATTCGTAGATGTGACCCCAATATCTGTGGAACTGACTCCAAATTATTCGTGGAGATTCCACTTATTCACAAATTTTTCCATAGTGTATCTAAAATATTTGAAAGAAGATGCAGCTTGGGAAGCTGAAATACCTAGATGCAGTTCTACTTGACACGGTATTGGCTGGCATTTGCAAAACAGCCAATCCAGGAGCTGCATTTATTTTCCTTGGCGTTGATTGGCTGTAACCCCCAAGAGTGAAAATAAGGGAGGTAGATGGTAGCTTCTGCACTGTCGCCAACCTAGTGACTTCGTCGCTATATGTAGTGACTTTTCAGACCCCTCTAGCAACTTTTTTTTTACAGAAAAGCGACTAGTGAAAAATCTACGGTCTTTTCTCTGGTTCACTGGAGCCTTTGGCGACAAAACGGGAAAGCACCGTCAGTACTGCAGTTCCAGCGAGCAGTGAGAGCTCGTCGTGCAGCAGCCTGTAGTAGAGCAGTGGATACCCACTCCATTCCGTTTCCATATTGCAACTGAAGCATGCGTAAAACTGCTGGTGATCCCAGATTACAGTACATATAAAATAAATATATTTTTTCATGTTGCCTAATCTTTTTTTTTTTTTTTTTTCGCTGAAACTGTTGCACTAAAATAAATTCCTGCATTTCATTCCCAAAGCCTTAGTTACTGATTCACCTCCTCCACTGTAGTGTCTCTGATAGCTGTCATTTGGTTAAATTTGATATCATACAAAACTGATTTATGTATTTTAGGTTCAGGAAAAATGTTTACATTATTAACAATTATAAAAGTTCATTTGTAGGGGTTTTTTTTAATGACTTTTGCCCTGCTAAAGTAGATATTCCTGTCTTTTACTGCCCTGATCACACAAGACCAAATATGCAAATTAAGCAATGACATATGTCTCGACTTTTAGGACAGCCAATAGCTACTTTTCTTGGTGAGGAGTTAGCAACAGTGAGCTTCTGCAGTAGTGATAGTGTACATTGTGTGTGTTAAGGTACATTTATGTGAACTATTAACAGAAGAGGTTATAAGTGTTTTTAGAGGAGGTTTTAAGTATTTGTGGATCTTAAGTATTCACAGGCTGCTGCGGTCCCTAACGCCCGTTAACACCTGAGGTCCACTGTATACATTAAAAAGTGCTTCACAGTTAGATCTGTTAGCCCTGCTGAGTTTTTTCATTCATTTTTAACCTTGGAAATTTTTCTTTGGCAAAAAAAAATGTTCAAATTGTTACACAATGCTCAAATAATTCATACTCTGCTCACTGCGAGAGCAATTTTCTAAATCTTAAAGCTCCAAGTACTCCTTAACCACATTAATATCAAGGACCAGTGATCAAACAGTATCAAGCAAACAGTGACCCTCAGGCTTCTAAGTGCTACTTTCTACAGACAGAACCTGGACATAAAATGCTTTAAATTGGATCATTTAGAATTTTGGAACAATCATACAGGTTGGTATGCTATAAATGAGAGCTTTCTTGGTGGTTTTACACAATACATTAGCTTTGAATCAACTGAAATAAAATAGTTAATGATCATACTTATTACAAAAAAACAATCACATAGCAGTTCTTGAAAGTTTTGATTCAGTAAAAGTCTTCCTCCAAAGATGATTCTGTGATGTAGGTGGAGAGGTCAGCCCCTCTTTAATTGACCTTTCTGCAATAATGTGTGCCTAACTAATTTAGCTGGCATTGTGGAGGCCGCTCTGTTGATGTAATAAAGAGCTGCTGATAGCAACCATGACTTCACACCTACTTGCTAACTTGGTTCTCTGACTATTTCCATTGGCAGCATAGAGCGACTACAACACTGAGTCTGCTTTAACCCCCATGCTCCCTTAGCAGGATTTTGGCAGGTTTCACCAACTGAAATGTAAGACTTTTAAAGATGCTGATGAATAAAATTAAAGAGCTGTATCATGACAGAAATGTACAAAAGAAAACTACATATTTTTTAGATAGTACTGCCAAGCTTTTTTTTGCCCAAAATGTACGTGGCATTGTACAGGTTGGCAACAGAAGCGAGCCAGTGGTGAGATGAATGTCGTCCAGCCAACTGGTGATAATTTACACTTATCAGTGAAAGCTAGCTAGCTAGCAAGGTTTATTAGCAGGGAGTTAGTGGTAGCCTTAACCGCCTCGAGTCACAGAAAGGAATAAAGATGTCAGTGTGCGACTCGAACTTTTGCCTAACAGAAATGTCTCACAAGAAAAATAAACTACATAGAAGATATGAAATAAAATAGTTCTGTCACAACAAAATTTAAGACCTGTGATTAACATTTTTTAGGCCAACTTACATATTTTTAAATTAATAAAATCATTTTAAGGCCTTAATTTTAGATATATTGATTTAGGACTTTTTCAGACTTTTTAACGATGCGATGACACCCTGCTTACACAGTTCATACTGAGACGTCTTGAGGATACCTTACACTTCACCTGAAAATGTGTTGTGATGAAGCAGCTGGAGACAGGCTGCTCTAGAGGCTTATTTCTCTGATTTTAAAAAGTATAAAACTCCAAAAAGTATATAGTTTATATATTACATTTCTATCTCTATACAATAGAAGACAGTACCACAAGCAAGGCATCAGTTACATTATTCCTTCTCTGCTGCCTGTTTTCTATGAATCAGCAGGAATTATGAACGGAAAGTCAGCAACTAAGCTTCACTCCAGCCATCCTGGCTGGGAGATAATCAAATTCTCTAACAGCCTTGACTCTGCACTCTTGGCCTATTTCCACTGCCTGTCTTTCCATAATGGGTTGCTGTCTCTCTGTCTTCCTTATGATGCTGCCAAGTTGGCGACTGTTATGTGAGCTATTGAACTTCAAGCACATTGTTTCAATCTCTGTTGAAAATGTTCCCGTTAATGTAACTCTGCTATTTTTGTCAGTTCAGTCAAACGCTGAATATTTCCTAAATCATGTTCATAACCATCTTTTGATAGCAGAGTTTTTTAGGCTGCATTCACACCAGCCCTTTTTAGTCCTCTTTAATCGAACTCCATTTTGTTTGCCTAGAAAGTCTAATTCGTTTGGGGAGGTGAGAATGCATAATCGAACTCTGATGCAGACCAAAACAGCGAACTCTGGTGTGGTTTGAATCCATATATGAATACCAAGTGGACCGGAGAGCATTCCAAAAGCAGAAAGCAGACTATAGCGCAGGGCATTCTGGGTAAATACAAGCACACACAAACACGTGTGTCGAGCACGAGCGGGAAAAATGGCTCATGGTCTTTCGCCAAAGACAAAACAGAAATCCTACAACTGCTAAAATCTCACACTATTCCATTTCTGTTTACATTTTGTGAAAAAGGAAGTTGTGCTTAGTATCTTGTTCAGAGGTTTTCATGTTGTTTCCTTCAGTGGTTCTTGATGCAGCGCCACCACAGGTGAGGGAAGGGAACAGGTTTTTTTAAAGGGTTGGTTCATCTGACACAGTGCAGTGTAAGAGCGAACCACACCAGCTGCAAAAGTAACAGATGTTGCAATGTTGGTCCCCAGTCGAACCAAGTCTACTGGAGTATCAGGGGTGAAAACACCCTTAATGAAATTAGGACAGCGCCTCCTATCATTCTTAAGGTGATACTGTTTTAGAATTACAGATGTTGAGCTGTATTAAATAAAATAAAAGTGAAATTTTTGTTTATGGTCGTGTTTTTCACTCAAGGCTAGGCTAGGTTGAATGAAGGTGCCCAGTTTTCTAAACAAGGCAGAGCAGAGTATTGTAACACCTAAAGTTTAAGAGATTATCCAATTTTGTGGTCAGCTCCCTCAATCTTCACAGAGCAACAAACCAGGGCAGAATTTTTCCTTCCAAATAGTTACAAAAACTGTATAGGGAGCAGCGCAAACGGGCACAGAGTTGTAAAAGCAGTAGGTTTGGTTGTTATCCATTTTGATGGATAAATCCTACAAAACATGTGAAAATGTGAAAAAAGGAAAACAATCTACACAAGTTATGAAGCACTGAATGAAATTAAATAAGAATAGAACACTACCAAATAATAAACAACTATATCTAAAAAAGAAGAAGAAAGTCTTTAGTTAATTGGTCCAACTAGTTTTTGTTTTCATCCAGTCTTTCATGAATAAAAATTGTTACTTTCTATAAACTTCTTCTGGGATTCCATATGAATTTAAATGGAAGGAAAAGCACTTCAAACAGTATTTCTTCTTAGAATTTGGGACTTAATTATTGGTAAGTAAACTGTATAGTGCAAAGTTTAACAAATCAACCTGCAACATTACTTATAATGTTCACCTCCCAAAGTTTTATTCAACCATAAATCCAACTTGAATTTTATATATCCAAGAACAGAAATCCATGTACCTAAACAGTAAATATGTATATTTTTTTCTACCAAAACAGCTGCACCAGATGCAGAGAAAACTCTTTTTTACTGCAAGATACCAAGAAAGTTTTGACAAACTGACCTTTTTTTTTCCTGAACACGAAGCAAATATTGGATAAAGTCTTTAACCCTTGGGAACTTCTTCCTGCCTAACAGTGCTCATGCCCACTGCTCATAAACGAAGCACACATTCTTCCTGATTATCTATGGTATCTCCAGGATCTTAACTAGTCAACCTGACAGATGTTTTTCAATGTAAATACATCACCCCAGTCAATGAGGATGAAGTGCAAAAAGTGCTACAGGCACCGCACCACCCTCTGGACGCTGCTTCACCAACTTTCCCATGCTTATGTTGCTGCAGCAGAGCTGAAATGATGTGTCGATTGCTGCTGCAGAACTCCATCAGCCAGACAGAGCCACGCTCACAGCAGCTCCCCTGCCAGCATCCGCGATCATCCTGTTGAATAATGCAGCGTGGGTCTGCTCCTTCTGGCTCACTCTGTCATTCTGTCGGTGCATGAGCTGCAGCAGCATCAAGAACCCTGCGATGCCACTAACATGCTAATTGCATGGGGAGCGGCCTTTCCGAGGCAAACGGTGTGAATGTGGGCTATAAAGGAGGCGCCGAGTTCTCCATCATCACAGGATAACAGAGCTCCCAGGATTGATATGAAAGTTATAGAAAGCATCTGTGTACCTGTTATAACGTTATTGCCACATAACATTTACAGAGGATATGCATGCATGTGTACTCTTTCATTGTATATATTATCAGTATATTGTCGAATTATCAGTATAAACTAGCTGTCAAGATGTTATTTTCTTTTCTAGAAACAGAAACATCATCATTATGGAGCTGTAAAGAGACATTTTTGCAATAATAGACAAAATTTTGAGCAGCTCCAGAAAAACAAGTTCAGTTGGGCAACAGTAAGTATTTTCGCAGCATCTAACAAGTAGGTCGCTCGACTTCCACAGGCGCAACTCCTGTAAATAATTCAGACAAGTCCACTCTGATGTTCTTTAACATCCCAGATAGTCTAGACATGGTTTTCTGATTTGACATGTTGTTTTTCTACGATAAAAAGGAAATTTGGAGGGCCATCAAAGTTATTTAGATTTTTTTAATACCGATTAGTTTTGCAATGTAATGCTCAATAATGGGTAGATTCTATCATTTCTGACTTTATCTTTGTAACAAACACACCTTAACATTTTCATTAGAATTTAACTGAAGTTGCTTGTGGTGTCCAGCAGAGAAAATGAAAATGATCTTGACAGTTATCTAAATTTAACAAACCCATCTATCCATCCATCCATTTTCTTCTGCTTAATCTGGGGTGAGGTTGTGGAAGCAGCAGCCTAAGCAGGGAGACCCGGGCCTCCCTCTCCCAGCTCCTCCGGGGAAATCCCAGGGAATTCCCTCCAGCGTGTCCTGGGTCTTACTCTGGGCCTCCTCCCTCACCAGGGAGGTGTCCAGGAGGCATCCAAACCAGATGCCAGAGCCACCTCAACTAGCTCGTCTTGATGTGGAGAAGCAGCAGTTCTCACCCTGCACATAAAACTCACTAGCATCCATGTTAGCCTCAGGTAATCCTTGTTTTAAACTGCTATTTGCGTTGTGGCATCGTTTGATTTACAAACTTACTGCTCATAGATGAGGACGGGAGGATACACACACACACACACATACACACATACATACATACATACATACATACATACATATATATATATATATATATATATATATATATATATATATATATATATATATATATATATATATCTATATATGCATGCATGTATGTAGATAGATAGATAGATAGATAGATAGATAGATAGATAGATAGATAGATAGATAGATGTATGTGTGTGTGTATATAATAGATAAAAGACCAAAAAATATTCTGTCTCCTTGTGCATACATTGTTAGTCGTCCATTATTGTTAGTTGCCAAATACCAAACATCTCAGGTGATGTTTGGTTTGTTTGTGATGTTATGATGGTGGACAGGGACATAATTGAGGTGTCTGCATTCTGACATTAAATAATTTTCCAATGCTGATGTCTCCAATAAAGATAAAACATTCAGGCATCACTGGGATTCCAATCAGGAGCAATTTGATCATTAGGGTGATCATCAGCAGAGTTATGGGTCATTAACTTTTCCTGCTGTGCAAGCATTAATGAAAAAGCCCCTTCTGAGGGTGTGCTGTCTAGCCAGAACTTTGATTTTTCTGTCATGTCCAGTTTGCTAGTGGGAAATCCAGCTTTGATTTTGTCCAAACTGATTACAAAATGGTCCTTAATTTCATTACAATTAAATTAATAGTCTGGTCCTTCGATGGAGTAAAAGAAGATCCTGAGCAATTATAACTAGGTCTGGAAAAAGAAAAACAGTCCATGTTACTGTGAAGGCCTCTAAGAGCTCCCTAATGCATTAAATATTTCTGAGTTACAGGACTCACAGGGATGCTGCCAAAGTCATGCAAACACACAAGACACAGAAGATAGACACCAAAGGCAGCCATCACCTCATGCTGTGGACGTCGCCAAAAAATACCCTTGCAACTGTCGTTTTTGTCATCTTGCCAGATGGGGTCTAGCAGTGCCCCATTCCTTTGCTGTTTCCATTTCCCTTTCAGCCCCGGGGCTGGGAGCATCAGTGCTGTGTCACCTCACAGGCGGGATGATGCTTTGTAGGCTGAGCTTTTATGTACATCTACAGGGAAAGAACTTTTAGAAGACTGAAGATTTTACTGTGGAAATAACCATGAATTGGCAAAAAGAAAGCAACTGTGTCCACTGAGTATAGTACAGATTTCATGAAGCTTTTAACACATAACAAAATGAGCATTCCTACACTAATTAGCCACAATGCTAAAATTATTGACAAGCAAAGGGAAAAACGTTAACAGTAGTGGGCTTCCGTTCACTTTTGGACCTGTCAAAAAAGAACCAGCACTTTGTGAAGAAGAGCAGTTGTAAAAGCCCTGAAAAAGGGAATAAATCAATAAATGCGCCACGGACACGTTCTTTACTCTGCTACAGCTTGTATTGACTGAGTTATTGTAACTTACATACAGAACAATGATTCCAAACTTAAAGCACCTTTCCCTATGAGCCATTATGGTACACAAACGTGATAGTAATAAATAACAGATACAAAATAAACCGATTTACTGTTATACCTAGGGTTTCTGTAGGACTCATTTTCCAAAACCCAAGAATATATTTTCTCAATAGGGCATTAATTAATTTCTGAACATATACGCAACATTTGTTGTCTCATGTGTAAAGGCTGTCCAGAGCTGGGATACACAGTGTAATGCTACATTCATACATGGGTTAGCATCGTCTGCTATGAGCTACCAGCTAACTGTGGCTGAACCTTCTCTACTAACAACAAAGGATGTAAATATAGTCAGTAACAAAACGTATTCACAAGCTTTTTAACAGTTAGTAAACCAACTTTCAACAGTACAGGTAAGTTTATGTGTAAATTCAAACCTGAAAAGGAGAATAATTCAATAAATGACCAGCGGACACCGTCTTTCCTCTGCTACAGCGTGTATTGACTGAGGAAGAAGTTCTGTGCTCTTAACTATGGCTCACTAGTGCTAGACCCTGCTGGTCGCATTTGGTTACTACATGTACTCAATCAGATTAGACAACAAATTTAACCCAAATTGCTGGCAAACACATTGTAAATGTAAACAATAACAATAAATGTAAATTCGGGTCTGTAATGCATACAATATGCAGATAAAACCAGGAAGAGTAAATGTACCTCTGACTTATAATGAACACATTTCAATCCATCACACAGAATCCCAACAGGGAAGGTCAAATCTCGAGCCAATCCTGCTTCTTTCTGTAGAGAATCTATTCTGTAAGAGACGGGACTTATTTTGATGGACACACCATGTTGCCAATCACATGCAAAGATAGACTAGCATCAAACTATTCAAAGACATGGGGTGTAGCTGTACATGCCAAAGACATAGAACCATGGGGAGACCAGAGTAATGAAAACATGGCAGGAACAGTGAAGGAAAAGTAAAAAGACTTCAGAGTTTGTCAAATTAAAAAAATATCCATCACAACACGGTCAACAAGAATCCTGCACAGATGTCTGTGGCTCTGTATTTAACTCCTCATTTAAAGGTTTGGGTAAAATGTGAAATAATGATAAAATGTTTTTTTTTTGTTTGTTTTTTTTTAAATATAAAAAGTGCAGCATTACATGAAGACACTCATACAACACACAAAAGACTCATAATTTCAAAAAGTAAGTTGAAATAGAAAACTCCAAAATGCTAAATAAAGAAACCATAAGAGCTGGCTCTTGTAATGGAGCCAATTCAAAAAAGCTGAGTCACTGACAAGAGCCAGGCTTCTTATTACTATTAGAAAAAAAACCTCAGCATGAGAATTCCTCTAAGATGCCATATTTACCACACATACGCTTCACTTCTACCAAGTTTTCATGCTTCTCAGATATCGCTGCAGTGACCCAGAAATACATCATGCAGACACTCTGTCTACACTGATGAATATTCAGTAACTGCCAGGTTGAGTAAAGGAGCAAGGATTCTTTAATAAGTGAAAAATAAACAAAAACTTATAGCAGGATGTTGAACGAAAACCAGGAAACAGGCTTCGAAACAAGGCAACGGAATGACTGTGAGCACAAGGCAATATGACAGCGGTTTAATGGAGAAACCAGTGACAACTAATGCAATCTGAACAGCTTGAATGCTGAAAAAGAGGTGAAGTGACAAAGGGATCAGAAGAGCTAATCACAGGAGAGCAGATGCAGCTGGGGAAGTGAGGAGGCAGAGGTAATACAGAAAATGAGAAGCAGCTGGGAATGTGAGAAGAATGGCAGGCTGAGGGAAAGGTGAAGGATAAACAAAGCAAAGAGAATGTAAAAAAGGTAGAAAAAAAAACAGTAACGAATCAAGGCTAAAGCACAAGCAATGCAAGTAAAAGAACTAACAGAAGACATAAAATAAAAGAGCAAGATATATGAAAAAAAAGAGAAATGTTAAAAACAAAATCAAACTAATAGGTCCAAACAACTATGGATCATAGCACTAACTTTCATTTGCTTAAGTAAACTGATGCCATTCTGACCTAATTTCTGAGATTTTCAGCTAATTATTTCACCACTTGGTGCATGATCGGAGCATTACACTTTATGTCCCAGAAGGTCTGTTGATCCTTTAATATGTCAAAAAATGTAAATGCAAACAAGACAGTGAGATCATGGCAAATGTAACATACCCCATCCTGATCCAGTTTCATAATGTACATTTGACAGCCTTAATCCTAATATATATGCACCATACAAAACAAAGTGATTGACAAACTTTAAAGATGTGATGATATTTGATGTTTCACAGAATGCATTACATTACTTCACATTCAGAACCCACTTAGTCTTTGATACACCAACACACATGGTAAAATATAAAGCAGTGTGACGTGACCTTATAAATTACACTGCCTGTCCCCAAGTTCAATGTTTGCATGTGGATAATTTTATCCAGAAAAGTATGAAAACCAAACTTAAAGATGAACTGGCACTACCTACAGTACTTTTCCAATAAGTTCTTGATCTGATTTTGTAATTTTATCTTGTATACCCATTTTCTTCACCAGTCAATAATCCTTTTCTTAACCAGTCAATAATCCTTTAAGAATGCCTGCATCCACATTAGCAGAATTCTCTCTTGCTCCAACAAAATTAAGTTTATTTTTGGCTCCATATGCTAGTTTTATTGTTTTTCAATTGATTTAGGATGGAGGCTATGTGAGAAGACAACTACACACACCATGGCTTTTTCTCGGATAACAGAAAGGGTTATTTACAGCAGCGAGTGCATTAACAGCATATACACCTACAAGTAAGAAACTGAGGTTTTGTTTTCTTTAAAGCAACATGTCTGAATCCAGCTGGATATGGGAGTGGTCTTGGCAGCTAGCATCCTCTAGTCCAGACAACTAAGCAGTGGGTTTGCTGCAAGGTGTGTTGATGTTGTGTTTAATATCTGTTTTAAGACCAAATGCAGTCATAACAAGTTGAGAAGACTAAAGGCTCCCACATACTTGAGCATACTGTACGTATTCTGTGAGTCACACACAGTTTGCGCACACTGTCGGTGGACGGTTGAGATTTCATAGTGGAGTGCACCGATTGTCTACATTTCTTGTGACAAATTCCTTCATTATCCACAATCTGAGTAAATGCTAGCAAGTTTGATGAGCTAGTTGGGCACCTAGCCTTGTTTCTTCTCTAGCATAGCATCCACCACACACCTGTTGGTACGGCACAGAGAATGGTAGTCTACCTGCTGGGTGTCCTTGCAACTGTTTGTGCTGACTCTCAACTTTATCAGCTCAGTATCAAATACAAAACAGTTCAATGTGAAACAGTTTTCTGTGCGACACCGAGTATGCATATGCAGTCGTAAAGATTTACCTACGCGCGGACGTGTCCAGCGAACGTCCCCACTGAGTACGTGCGGACCTCCACAGAGTATGTGGTAGCTTTAACAACACCCATCAGCTAGGGTGACACTTGGTTAGCATAGAGGCTGAATATAGCTAGAAATGATAAATTTAGAAATTTTGACAAAACTTGGACTGAGATGAGCATGCATCATGACCTTATAAAGGCCTTTCTGGTTCGAAAGCCCTCAAAATTTTCCCCCACAGTGATGGAAAAGAAATAGAATAGCCTTACTGTCCAAGATTGGAATTTGACTGGTTTTGCAAATGTCATAAACACTTGATGGATTTGAATAGCTTTTTTCCCTTTAAAGATGAAATTATATTTTGACAGCTTTTTGTATTTACTCAGCTTAACTTAGCAAGCAAAACATAAGACATTTTTAATGGGCCAATTTTTTTATAGCTCTGTATAGGATACAACAATAAATCACCTATTTTTTTCTTTTACTCTACACTGAGATCTAATCATTTAGGTAAAGAAAAAAGTACACTTTTTAAAATTACAATGTATTCTATGCAGCAGCTGCCTAAGCTTTTTTTCATGATTCACCCTGAGTTTGGTAAACTGCCTGATATACTTTGTTGTACTCTGAAACAGTAATTTTATTCAACTTTATTAATGACCTACTCATGGGGTTGATGTTATTCATGCTGCTCAGGATTTCTGATATTATTTATGCAGTTAATCTTCTCTGCAGCATTTAGAAAACATTAAACATTCCAAAACTTGTAGCTCTTCTCATACCTCTGTCAAATACTATTGTAGACATGACTTTACTTTGATTCTTTAATACAAGAAAACAGACTGAGAGTGTTACATTTTTAAAGTAAAAGGCTGCAGGAGAGTTTAAAGCTTGTATTATTCTATAATCCACAATTTTAGCAACGCATCAGTGAAGCAGGCTAAGATCCCTAAAAAATCCTTGGAGTTTATTGATCATTCATGGGAAATTCACAGTTGCTGGGTCTCCACCAGGCAGTTGGTGGTGCTGACACTAAAAAAACGAAGTGTTAGCTGATGTCTACTCTCCTGGAGCCATGATTGAACATCAATAATCTGCTGGAATGCATGAGTTGTTTTTATCTCTGGATGCGTTTTAACATGCAGATGTTTGTTTGTTCCCCGTCTTTACAGGCAAACACTGAATTAGTTAGTTTTGGAACTTTTATTCTGGCATTGAGCGATATTGCCAGCTGTGAAAATATATTTAAGTTAGTCTAATTACTTCAGCGTTGAGTTATTCTACTGCACATTCATCCTGTATGGCCACAATTACTTCAATTAAATGGCAAGTGCAACTCGCGGCACTTATTTTACTTTACTTTTCTTTCTCATCTCTTCACACCTTTGGGAGTTGTTGAAAAATGAGAGAACATTCCTGCCAGCTTTGTGATCAAGGTTGATGGATGGAAGTAAGAAAATGATCACCCAGACTGTGAGGAGGCAGAGACTTGTGTTTGTGTTAAAACACCTCATATTTTTACTAAATCTGCATGAAATTTACTCTTTTAGACTTGAGGATTTTGGTGTATCATGTTGTAGAAATAATATGTCACCCTAAGTGTTCAAAGAGATATTTAGGATTCTTCATCCTGAGGCCTGGACTGGTTTTCTTGGAATGGTATAAGATTTAAGAAGGGACTCCTTGTTATAAAGGTGGGATTGTAGACCTTATTCATTAATATGAGGTTTAAACCTGGATTTTTAAAATTATTATTCACAAAGTCAAGGTCAGAACAATAAGTCTAACTAACTAAAACTATTGAAATAGATAGCTAGCTTCTAAAATATTTGGTTGATTTACCATATACTTAAGTAAAGACTGTCATCTTCCAGTTTAGAAAGGACACTTTAGGCCTGGCACTGGTAATGGCGGAGTTAATAAAAAAAAAAAAAAAAAAAAAAAAAAAAAGTACTATCTACATTTCTTTGGTTGCCCATTGTTGATAGTATCACTTCATTTAGTAGTTGCTGTATATACAAGTTAGTAAAAAAAAAAAAAAGGTAACATTTTGTTTATACGGTATCTACTACGTTAAATAATACTATCAACAATGGGCAACAAAACAAAAAGAAAGAAAACAAATGAGGAGCAACATGTAAGGGAAAACAACTCTATGATAGTTGGGGATAGCAAAGTCTCTGCAGGGGAGTTGTTCCTCGCTCTGTAGAGTGCCTGGCTTTTATCTGTGTGTCAGTCTTTAAAGAGTATGCTTAAACGCTGTGAACATGGTCAGCACACAAAAAGCAATGCTTTTGCCAGAGAGTTTTTCAGGCAATAGCTGCTGAACAAGGTTGTGCAGTGTTCACTGTTTCTTTCTCCCACATTTAGTTCATACTTACAATAGCGGACAGCACAACACAACAAAGTCTACAAAAGGCTAAACTCAGACAAATGGGACACAGATGAATAATGTACAAATGTATAATGAATTCATTTTTTTGCTGTTCAGTTTAGTTCAGAGCTGATTATTGCAAGTTAAGAAAAACGCTGCATGCAATTTGGATAAATAAGGCCGCTTTTCTATCCTTCCTTTGATCTCTGATATGTTTCTTTAAAGATAAAAGAGGTACTGGATACTTTATTTCAATATTCTTTTGTTGTCTGTAAAACCACACTTGTGAGACTTTAATGTAACAGAGCCTAAATAAGGGCTATCTTTTGAGTCTGGCAGCAATATTTAAACAAATTAGTTGTGACTGTTCTTTCGGCTGCTTTTGAACCACCCACATGGTGAAATATGTAACGTTTTTAGTACCTAAGTTCTGGCTGATATAAGTAGGGAAATTCAATTTTAACCAGCACGATTCACCTAGCAACCTATAAGGTCTCTACACCACCCCCTGCTCATTAACTGCTGGGCCCTCCTGGACACTGACATTGAGCAGAAAGAAAAAAAGGAAAAATCCTGATTTTCACAAAACCTTAATAGTTTCCTTTCATTCTTTGTTCCGACTCAGGAAATTTGGTTTGTTTGTTTTTTTTTTTTTTTTTAAATCTTGAGAGTAGAAAAAAAGCAGAGGAAAAGCAAGACTGACAGCAAAATTAATCCACTGAGGAACTTCCTGATGGGCGCATTTAAATTCACCTGTCAGTATCACAAGCAACAAAACTGACACAGTCACTTGTTAAAAAACACTTTTTCTTAAAAATTTTGTGTATTCCAGCACAGTTTTCATTACTACAATTTTTAAACCCACAATCAGCTGCTTGAGCTCAGCTGTAGTCCTTTCAAATCATAGGAGGTGTCATTCATTGCTACGAAATGGCATCTGAAACAGTGACTAAAACTGGGCCACTGCGGCAGAGCAGTTGTCACTTGATGGAGAGTTCAGAGGTTCAGTCCACAGATGAGCCAATCCAAATGTCAGTCTCCTTGGGTGAAATACAGAGCCCTAGGTTTTCCTTGGTAGGTCTTTAAATGGATAAGATCTTGCTGGTACATTAAAAAGCTCAATAACCTTTTTTGTTATGTAATTATAGATAGTTTTCAAGGAGCAGAAATAAGTTATACTGAGGTTAGGAAACCGAGCTGAACCCGTTGGGGACTAAGTGCTCCTTCACAATAGGGCAATTCAGTTAATGTATTTCAACCACATGATAATGGTTTTACACTTTTTGGGTTCAAAGTAGAGTCCAGGCAAGAACTGTTTCCTCAAATCGCCAGTCGGTGTTTTCGTACCATTACTTTCTGCTCCCACACTTTCTCATAATCCTGCTGTTTTAACCAATAAGGCTAGTAGCTGCTCAAAACATGACAAAAGGCAAGAGGCAATCTTTTGTCATCTCAAACAACTCACATCATGGGAAACCTTTAAAAGTTAAAGCAGCTGTTACATTGTAGATTTTTTATAGTGGTTCACTTTGGCCTTGAATGGTTCTTTTCTTCAGGTCTACATTTTCCCAATTGATGAGCAGGTGGTTGGCAGCCACCCTGGTAGCCATCAGTTGATAATGGCTGTAAATTTGATGGCCTTTATTCACACAACACAATGTTCAGAGAATAAAGCGGCAAAAGAAGATATTTTTTAAGATTCCAAGTGAAGCAGTGTAAAAATCAGCATTGCATCGTTTTCTACAACTGTTGTGTGTCAAACGTTTTATTGTTGTAATCCTTCCACCAAAGTCATTTGCTTACATTATATGAGGCTAAAGCTAGCTATTGGTTTGTTCTCGTTGTACATGGAAGTTGGATTTTACGAGTTTCCAGTCAGAACAACGACGAGACTGCTCTCTAGAAGTCAGAACTCTGTCTGAGAAAGTCAGAGCTTGTCAAGCAACCTTGAGTTATATAAGTTCCTATATAATTATGTGCCTTGAGAACAGAATGTGGTGAATATTAAAGAATAAGTTTGGCACTTTTGATAGTTTTTATCTCATAACTCCAGTGAAATATTTGCTTGTGAATCTGTTTTTCCCAAAGTCAAGTCTTTGAGGGGCAGGTCCAAGTCAGGTTTCAAATCTCTACTGACTGAAATAAACATTTTCTCATTAAATCCATGATATCCATATATTACTACTGTTATGCATATACCGTTTGCCCTTAGACCTAAATTACCACATGAACATTTAAAGATTATCTTTCAATCTTTTAAAATGTGTAAACAGTTATCTTTTAAAGTTTATCTCCAAGATCTGCTGAAAATGCAATAAATCTAATATTTACCGTATTACAATATAATTAATAATTTAAAAAAGATATATAAAGATATTAAAACCTGTTAATGTTGAATTTCTAAATGAGTCAAGCAAAGTTTTTTTTTTGTCTTTGTAATGACTACGTTAAGGCCTGTTTATCTGTGTCTTTATATTGTTCACTCCTTCATTAAAAATTACACTAAATATTATTTGGAAGGTGTTCTTCTCACTCTGAGCTGGAGCATTTTCCAAATACGGGGGAACTATTTTCGAAATCTAAACCTTTCTTCTCAATTCTAAATAGTAAACATGGTTAAATCCAAGGTCTAAATTACAACATAATAAACAAGAAAAAGTGTAGTAAGTAAATGAGAGTTTTGAACTTCTGAATGAACAGAAAAGGAAAAAGAAAAGGTTTTTATTTTGGTATTTTCTGCTGGGATTGTCTTTGTAATGACTAAGTTAGTTTAGTATCAAGAAAATGTCACAGGTAAGTTGGAATTATTTTGCTTTCTAAATGACCAAGAGTCATTTAGTGCATGATGCATTTGGAGAAACATTCATGTGGTCATTATTATGAAGCTATAGCTAGCATGAACAGATTGTTATGAGCCATAAACATCACATTATCCACTCACATCACCGGCTAATAACGAAGCTCAAACATGTGTAGCAGCTGGAGTCTGTTGCTCACCTATAGGCTTTCTTTCTCTCTTTCTCTCTCTTTCTTTCTTTCTCTCTTCATTATGTGAGATAAAAACTGAAGACGAAAACAAGTCTCAGACCAGGAGTCCAAGTCAAGTCTGGACACGTAATCCACCTTTTTTATGATTGATTCCACGATTCATTGTGGATACATCATCCACTAAGAGCAGAAGTTCCAACAAAGCAGTTAATGATGTTGGATGTTCACATGTAACTCTTTCAATAATTAAACACGCAATTCTACAACATTGCAACATTCTGTACTTGATAGCAAAAATAAAGATCAAGCCATTTATATATATATATATATATATATATATATATATATATATATATATATATATATATATATATATATATATATATATATATATATATATTTTTTTTTTTTTTTTTTTTTTTTACGTACATTATCATGAGTGCTGACATTCCTGTTTTTTCTGCCTAACCATATTCTCAACCGACAGAAAATTGGATTGTAAAAAGTCAAATACTCAATTAACAAAAACACCATGTTACTATGGCATTAAATTATTGACCCTTTGCAACCCCGTCACTTAATCACGCAAGGCGCCATGATGGACTTTGGAAGTGAGGGACGGGACTATTGAATGGAGCAACTGCGATTCTTTTCCAAGTTGTTTTTGCCAGTATAGCGATAGGCTCATAGACAGCAGTTTTTACAAAAGTTAGAAATAGCTAGCTTAGAAACCAACCCATACCTTCTCCCTCCTGACGTGTTTGTTGATTTGATCAAATCTGTCTGAATTTACGCCAAATGATTTATACCACTATATCATGATCTGTGTTTCCCCTTACACCGGAACAGCCTTAAACTTTAGCGTACAGAAGTCTAGATGTTAACCATTTTTTTCATACATAGTAGGCTACATGATGGTGGCGCATTTTCTCCATGGTTGCTAATGATATGACGCATACCTTCTCTATAATGCAATATTTGATTGCATCTTACTAAACT
Source organism: Anableps anableps (assembly GCA_014839685.1). NCBI lineage: Eukaryota > Metazoa > Chordata > Actinopteri > Cyprinodontiformes > Anablepidae > Anableps > Anableps anableps. Next base: position 31,645,841 of record CM026076.1, read on the forward strand.
TACTTACTTATGAATATGAACATTAATCTTCTTTCCTTTTAAGAGGTGTTTACTACAAATCCGCGAAAACACTGCCAGTCCTTATGATTGACGGCTGCTATCCATCGGCATCTTTTCTTCATCAAAAGGTTTATGATAAAATGACAAGTTTGGTTTGCATCCTTGTCTGTTTGTGCAGCCGACTGTGGAGTACTCTATGAACATTTTTACGGAAAAATCAACCAAATAAATGCGATATTAGGCTACCAACTGTCTGTTTTTTTAGCAGGATTCAAAAGGAGCATATAGGTTGTTTTGACTTCCGTCACGGCGCAGTGGGGCGCTTTCTGAAGAGCATGACGTCATGTGCAAAGGGCAATATTTGAGTATGTGATGCTGAAGGATTACCTTAGCTTGCACAGAAGCTTTTTCTTGAGTATGTTATTCCATTTAAGGTGTAAAAGTTAATATCCCCTAGGTTTTTTATTTTATATTTGCTGGAAGAGTGAAAGAGAGAAAGACAGTTTATATGCAAGAACATTTAAGTTGTGGACATAATGGTTTATGGGAATAAAGTGGCCCTCCAATAGAAGGTTCTGATTCCTGCAGCCACCTGGTTGCAGGAATCAGAACTGGTTCCTGCCTGGTTGCTACCTTGTGGTAGCAACCAGGCATTACAGTCGGATGGCCACAAACACAGAGTGTTAAAATCTAATGATTTTTGCAGGAAGTCTAAAGTCCCAACCATTTGAAGCTTCCATCCTTAATTTAAAGGCACACAGAGCTGGACAGACACTACTGAGGCTGACCCAGAAAAAAGCGGACGAGGGTTTACATTTCAGCAGGGAGAGAGGGACAGATGTGCAGCTAATTTTCTACTCCCCTTGGCTCAACATCTACATTGAGGTTTACATTTGTGTTATCATTACACTGACATTTACATTGGCTATGTAGTTAGGAGAGTAGATTTGTGTTGTTTCGGTGAAAGTTTCCCAATTACATATTTTGGACTGTTGGTATGGTACAATAAGTTATAATCAGTCACTAACAATCTTTAAGGGTATCTGTGTAAAGCAATGTGCAATGAAGCAATAATTCTTCTGAAAGTGGAGATGACTTTTCTGCGTAAATTGCAAGGGGAACATATTAGATGTGGTGTCAGCTTCCCACAGGTCTCCTCCTTCACCCCCTGCATTGCAGGTGGTATTGGTGAGGCAAGCCGTCCATTCTGGGCTAATCTTCTTCCACTGGGATCGTGCCCTCTTTTGAGCTCAGCACGAAGAAATTAACTTTGTCTGAATGTTGAATTAGTCCTGCGGCAGTGGCACTCATGGGCCTGCTTATTGGAACATTTCCAATCCTCTTACAGGGCTGGTGTCTGTTCAGCTTTACCTGTTGAAGAACACATTTTTCTGTTTCTTTCCTTTCACGGTGTCAGTGTTGTGTGGTTTCGGGGGCTGCAAAATTAATCCTGTAGTAATTGTATCATGATTTAGCCTTTCACAATTAATTAAGTCTGATCAAGTGGCATACTGACATTTTGTATTTAGCATGACTGCTGCAGTGCATGAAATCAAGAGCTCCCTTTACACAAGTAAACTGTCTCACCAATCATAGGTGATTAACTGGTCTCAAGCCTCCTGAACACCGTTTTGGCTGCAGGCGAGTACTTTTTCCTTGCAAAAAGGTACTGAACTACATTTTCTGTTTCCTGTGAAATGACTTTTACCTGCTTCCATTCAGTTGATTGCACACAGTTATTGTAGTTGTATGGTTTAACTGAAAGGATATTTCACATTACACATCTGTGGCCAAAGCTGCTAGTGCACATAAGAAACAAACAAAATAAATAAATAAAGCAAATCCACTTTGCAGTAGAACTCTGAATAAATATAAAACAAATAAGGAAAAGTTCTATATGTTGTTCTAAACTGTGTTTTGTCACTGAGAAAGCATAGAAAAGAACTTTTACAAATGTCAAAAGTCAAAGTATACAGTGGCTTTAAAGAAACTAAGGAGACAGCTTTGTGAATTGACGTGGTTATTTCTTGAAATGACTCAAGGATGTTCCTCCAGGTGGATTTGGCCAATAAAAGAAGACTCTCTGACTTAATGGTCACAAAGAGCATGTTGAAAACATTACTAAAGCAAAAAAGTGAGATATGTATATTAACTGACTACAAAGCATAGTTGATTTAGCCTGGTAAAACAGCCCTTTGTTCTACGCTTTTCTTCGTACAGAAGGTCTGGACCCTCAGCTATTGAGAAATGATTGCTTGCTGGAGGCAATTATCACTGTTACTAAAAACAAACACCACTGAGCTTGGTTGTTGCCTTCCCATAAAATTCTGCTTGAATCTCATCTCTGTTCAGTGCTCCATCTGGGATTTCTCCCATTGAACTTGGTTTCTCTAATTGGATTTCAACCGGGCCAAACAGCAAACAGAAGGAGGAGTTGTGAACGATGTTCTGAATTGTAGTCTGCCTGTAGTTTTAACAATGGCAGTTGGCAGAAGTGAATGAAGCCATTCAGTTCATGTTGGCTACACTTCCAAATACTGAGCTATTAAAGTGGACCAAGAGGAATGTTTAAGACATTTTATTGCTGGCAAAAATGTCATGGCCCTTCTCCACACAGGGGTCTTTACTGCGCATGCAATTTCTATTAAGCTTCATCGATCTGCTGCATTACTTACGTCACGGCCAAACGTTTGTGATTGTGTAAAATGTTTAAAACTTCTGTACCCCTTTAACTTTTCCTCATTTTGTCATGTTACAACCACAACGTGATAGACCAAGTGCATCACTATGAAGTGAAAGGAAAATCATACATGGTCTTCAAAGCTCTCCCTGAAACAATCCAGTGCAACCAATAGCCTCCAGAAGTCACAAAATTAATCTCTGTGTGGATACAGCAGTTCTGTGAGGGTTGCAGCGGTTATTTTAGGTGCTTTCACACCAGGATAGTCACGGGGGCTTGATTCAACTGGAAAAATGTCACACCTTCATTTGGCTCACTTCCACATTGTGGAAGTCAACCATAAAATTCTGCTCGGTGGATCTCTAGTGGCTCTCTAATCCATGCCAAGACCTCTTACTTGCCATGCCTATTGAACACTTTCTTTCCGCATTCGCTCAATGCTGGTTTTCCTCGTTCCTCTTCATCATCATCCTGCTTTTTAAATGTTATTTATTTATTTAACGCCAATCTACAAATTCCGCCTTGCTCCCCCACAAGTAAAAATGTGTTGAAAAAACATGGAACAGAAGACTTTTTAAAGGAAAAATAAAGCTGAAAAGTGAAGGATGGAAAAAAAAGGGCCTCTACTGATGTCTAAAGAAATGTTTTTAGTATGATTGATCTGATTGGCAAACCAAGGTTGACTTTCAGTATCTTTGTTTAGGCTAAATGTGAATGGAAAATGTGGCTAAAACAAAGCGCTTACTTATAATATCATTTAAATGTCTCACTGAGATTAAAAACTCCTTTTCAAGAGAGACCTCACTCAGAAGGCAGTAGAAACATCCATGCTCCATTAAAATGGAAATTAACTCCTCTGTGGTCATCAGTTCTGACTATTGCAGTTCCTTTTTTATAAATCATTCCAGGAAACATGGGTGTATAATCTACCCCTCTGTCCCTGCAGGCCATTCTGGGTGTTCTTGGTGAGTATGGCCCAGGAGTTTACCCCAGGTTAATCTCATTAGCCCCTCTTGGCATAACAAGATAAACCAAGAATCAACTAGTTTAATGAGAGAAAGCTGTAAAAATGAACATTGTGCTTTCCTTCCTCTTCTCCTTAGTGATTTCTGACAAGTTTGCAGCCTCAGAAAGTTTGAAACTGCAGCAAAATGAACCTTAAATTTTTAATTTCTAAAAATGTCTCACAGTATATTTCCTCTTTTCACAGCCATCCTTTTAAAATTTTTTATTTTAGAGCAATTTCAATATTATGAGGATAAATCTTTCAAGACATTTTAACCCTACAAGGCATATGCTCTAATATGATGCAGCTACAAGGCGCAGTCAGAGGAAAACGCATTACTCACACCTACATAAAGCCTTGTTACTCGTGACCCACCTTAGATTTCAAGCTACTCAGCGGGAAGTTTCATTCGAGGAGGTGGATGTCTTATCATTATAAGAAAAAAATGTCACCTTACTACACTATGCACTATCCTGTGGGCACCTGCAGCGTGTATGTGTGGCAAATTTATGAGGCACTGAGCCCGGCTGTGCCTGCAGGTCTGGTGCAGATGACTTTCATGCGCTCCTGGGAGGAATTACTCTGACAGTGCAGCCGGGGAATGCTGAACATTACACCACAGAACAGCAGGAGGAAGAAGAAGAAACTCCACTTTGGGTCTGGTAGTAATCCTACCAGGATCTTATTCATAAGGAACAGTGAAATTTTCCAAAATTCATACTGAAGGAGGAAGTATTTAATAGTGGTAATATAGACACATTTACTACACTGACAGTGAAATGAATTAGAGAAAAAACATGTTGCTCTTTGAACAGGCAAATAAAAATATCATCAAAATGCATTAGCTCTTATGAAAAACAGCATTTCACAAAAGTGAGTACACCCATCACATTTCTGTAAATATATACTTATATATATATTTTCCATGGGACAACACTGAAGATATAATATTTTGATACAATGTACAGTAGTCAGTGTACAACTTGTGTAACTGTAAATTTGCTGTCCCCTCAAAATAACTCATCACACAGTCATTAATGTCTATACCTGGTTCAGGTCCTTCTAATTTAGATAACTTTCGTCCAATATCTAACCTTCCTTTTATTTAAAAAATCCTTGAGAAAGTTGTTGCCTCCCAGCTCCACTCACACCTCCATAAGCATAATTTTTATGAACAATTCCAGTCCGGTTTCTGCCCCCACCACAGTACAGAAACAGCTTTGTTAAAGATCACCAATGACCTTTTGATTGGCAGCTGATTCTGGTCTCCTCACCATTCTCCTCCTTCTCAATCTCAGTGCAGCATTTGATACCATTTCTCATAATATTGTTCTGAACAGATTAGCATCCATTGGCATGTCACACTCCTCTTGCCTGGTTTACCTCATACCTATCAGGCTGCACTCAGTTTATTGAAGTTACATCCCATTCTTTAAGTTTCTTTCCATTTCTGCAGGTGTGCCCCAGGGTTCCGTATTAGCACCCCCTGTATTCATTATCTACATGCTCCATCTTGGCCACATATTCTGCAAATATAACATCAATTTTCATTGTTATGCAGATGACACCCAGCTCTACATTTCCTCCAAACCCAATTCCTCCCTTCCACCGACCTCCCTGTCAGACTGTCTTATGGAAATGAGATCATGGTTCTCCTCTAATTTTCTCAAGCTTAACAGTAAGAAAACAGAAGTTTACTCATTGGCACAGACTCTACTTTAACCAAACCTCACAGTTTCTCCATTAATATTGACAACTCCCATGTTCATCCTTCCCCTCAGGTAAAGAGTCTGGGTGTCATACATGATAGTACTCTCTCATTTCATTCTCATATTAATTATATCACCGGGTCTGCATACTTTCACTTACAAAACATAAACCGACTTCGTCCCTTTCTTACTCCCCATGCTGCTGCCATCCTTGTTCATAGCCTTGTCACCTCCCGGATCGATTATTGCAACTGTCTTCTTTTTGGTGTCCTGAATAAGTCTCTCCATAAACTCAAACTCCTTCAGAGCTCTGCAGCTCGGGTCATAACTCGAACCCCATTTAGAGAACACATTACCCCAGTTCTGCAGCAGCTCCACTGGTTGCCCATAGAAGCAAGGAGAAATTTCAAGATTCTAACTCTCACGTTCAAGTGCATCCATAACCTTGCCCCTCCTTATTTGTGTGACCTACTTTACATCGCCACTGCTTCCCGCTCCCTCAGATCCTTGTCTGCCACTCATCTTATTGTTCCTTCTGCCCATCTTGTCACCATGGGGAACAGAGCCTTCAGTCGCTGTGCTCCTCGGCTCTGGAACTCCCTTCCTCCTTCCTTAAGGAACATAGACTCTCTTCCCTCTTTCCTCTTTTAAATCACAACTGAAAACACACCTGTTCAAACTAGCATACTCACTTTAACATTGATTAACTGAAGTCACATCTTATTTATTGACTTGCTTTATATAATTGTTGTTGACTCTGTTCTTATTTGTTGTTTTTTGTCTGTTTTTGTCAGGTGACCTTGGGTTTTTGAAAGGCGCCCTCAAATAAAGTGTATTATTATTATTATTATTATTATTATTATTATTATTATTATTATTATTATTATTATACTGCTGGCAGCAAAAGTGAGTACACCCCTAAGTGAAACAACAATTCTTTTTCTCAGATCCTCAGAGAGTTCTTTGTCATAATGTGCCATGTTGAACTTCCAGTGATCAGTATGAGAGAGTGTGAAACCAAACATCTGCTTACCATTCACACCTGCCACCTTGTAACACTAACGAGACACATGACACCAGGGAGAGAAAATGGCTGCTTGGACTCAGTCTGAACATTTTCACCTAGGGGTGTACTCACCTTTGTTGCCAGTGGTTCAAGTATTAATGGCCGTGTGTTCAGTTATTATGAGAGGACAGCAAATTCACACTGTTATAGAAGCTGTACACTGACTACTTTACAATGTATTGAAAAGTCATATCTTCAGTGTTGTTCAATGAAAACACTGCAAAACACAAAAGTCTTACCAAATATTTTTGGTCTAGTTTCTAGTGCAAATATCTTACTGCACTTGAAATAAGACAAAACTAACTTACAAGTAACTTTTCAACATGATATAGGAACTTGTTTTAAATCAATAATCCCTTAATATTGAGAAAAAAAGTTCTTGTTATAAGTAAAATAATCAGCCAAGACATTTTAACTTATAATATGGGAAAAATGTCTTGTTCCACTGGCAGATTCCACAGCTTAAAACAAGCTCCTAAATCATGCTGAAAAGTGACTTGAACACACTTATTTCAAGTGTGTTCAAGATATTTTCACTAGATACAAAACCAAAAATTCTTGGTAAGATTTTGTGTTTTTGCAGTGAAGATTTAATAAAGTCTTTACAAATGTGAGGAGTTTACTCACTTTTGTGACAAACTGTACATGTACATGGAGTAATTTAAACACTTTTCAAAAAGTTGACCATTTTTCCCCCACTTCATTCAAGAAAAAAGGGGAAAATATAATCAAACCTCAAAACAAAAACAAGAATAAAACAAGATCTAAGAGACTTCGGTTGTGGGTGTCAGATGGAATAGTCTGAGTATATCAGCACTTTTTAATCTCCTTGAATTTGAACACACAACCATCTTTAGGAAATATAGAGAAAATATCCAAGTGATGAAAATGCATTTTTGATGTTAGAGGTAGGAGGAGAATGGGAAGATTGGTTTAAGATGACAGAAATGCAACAGTGCCTTAAATGACCACTCATTACAAGTATGCAGAACGCCATCTGTGTATGAACATGTTGAAACATAAAGCAGATGGGCTTCATCAGCAAAAGACCCCAATGAGGGCCACTCCTGTCAGCTAAGAACGGGAATCTGACGCTACAATTCACACAGGCTCACCAAAATTAGACAATAACAGATCAGAAAAACATTGCTCGGTCTCTTGAGTCTTGATATCAGCTGCCACGTTGAGCTGGTAAGGTCATCATTTGGCATAAACAGCATGAAAGCTTGGATCCATACTGCCTTATGTCAACACTTAAGGCTGTTGCTTATTGTGTAATGGTGTGGTGATATTTTCTCCACACTTTAGACCCCCGAATACCAACTGAGGATAATCTCAACACCACCGCCAACATGGTTGTTGTTGCTGACCACGTCCATCCCGTAATTACCACAGTCTAGCTGCAAAGACTCCCAAACTCATATCTTGAACGTGACAATGAGTTCACTGTTCTCCACACCAGATCTCAATCTAGCAGAACACCTTTAGGATGTGGTGGAACTAGAGATTCACATCATTAGATGTGCAACCAACAAATTTACAGCAACTGTGTGGTGGTATCATATCAATATGGACCACAACCTAAAAGAACTTTTTCTGAGACCTTGCTGAATCTATGCCATAATGAAATAGGGCAGTTCTGGAGGTAAAAGAGGATCCAGTAAGGTGTGTCTAATAAAGTAGCCAGCAGTCAATATAGCATCCTTACTTTTGAAAATGTTTCAGAAAGTAAAGGTACTAAAAGTACTAATGAAGGTAAAGGTATGTTCTCATATTTTAGAGAGTGAAATTGGGGATGGTGTTCCTTTTCATTTTTCAATCATATCTTCTTGAAGCAGAAATTGTGCTGCTTTGGCAAACTACATTGTAGCCAGACAGGTTTACAGCTCTTTGAAGGAGACAGACCTTTCAAACATCAGTTCAAAAGACTTTCTCTTTTCATATCTATTTTCAAGAAGCCAGAGGTAACTGATTTTATCTGGGGAAAAATCACTGGCAGAAATGACACATTAAGGTTTGGATTAGTCACCCTTAAGTCCACTCTACTGTCTCCTGGACTGGAAAGCCTGTACGGGGAAATTGCCGTCATCAATACCCACCCACTAGGGACCAACAACTCAGATGGTGAAATGTGAAATTTGCATAAAGAATAAAATGTGATCCTCCCCTTGTGCCTGTTCTCTGTGTCACTCGGTGAGGTAGCAAAGCATGAGCTTGTGTTTGAACCTGTGTAAAACATAGCAATTGTTCATGTGAAAAAGCCATTAAAAAGATTCAGTTAATTTATCACCGACAGAATTCTAGTTAAATCTTTCATCAATTTATTGAACTGTGTGATCGTTTTTGCAAAAATTTCTTATTTTGCTTATTTGGTCAAAGTGTCCCAGTGCAAAACTCTAAAAACCCCATTTCCTCAAAAGGTGGGTTTTAGAAAATATTTCCAATCTAAGACTATCACATTTATGTGAAGCCCTGTTTTCACCTGCTTGCCCAGTTATGACCCCTGGAGTGAAGCTTTACAAGCAATCATGACTGCTTATGATCAAACGCTGCTCTGGGAATATGAAGCCAAAAAATATCACTTCCAGCCAACTGGATTTCAGGGAAAATGCTTTACCCTGGAGTGATTAAAAAAACCTTCTAGTACTTTGTTTACAATCTGTCCATCTGTCTTATCTGTTTGCAGGTTGAAGTTCACAGTCACAGCTGGGTGAGCAGAACATCCCAGAACAGCTGAGTTAGCTCAGCTCGACCCAAGAATCCCCTGCTGATTCCTCCAGATGCCGGATCTGGGATGGGTTCTCCCAGACCAGCTGAGACTTGTGGCTCCACCAGCTCACCCAGACATCAAGCCTGCCTGGGTTTCCTCCCACTTGGATGTTGCTGGTATCCTAAAGGGACGCTCCCTCTGTCAAATCCTTAATGAAATCTACTGCAGTGTCTAACAGAGATAATGGTTTTTTTTTATTGAGCTCTATATGTCAAACAGCTTTCCTTTAAATTTGAAGAAAAATGATCTCATCCCCTCACTAATTGGACTACAGACCTTTTTGTTTTGTTTCAGCTAATAGACAAGACACTGTCTACTGTAACAGTGCGCTACTCTGTATTGTTAATGTGGAAAATGTTTCAACAGATTTTGATGAGCAGTCTTAATGTTATTACATTAACCTATGTAAAGAGCTTAAAAGGCTTTCAGCCATTGTGTGCTTCCATCCCGTTGCTCGCTCTCCTTATTTACTGTAACTAAAATGGATGACTTAATTGCATTGTCTGGTTTAATTACATTTTGCCTGAAACCATGTTCACAGTTTCGCAGAATCTGAAGAGTCAGGTTGCCGTCTGTTTAAACTCTTGTGGTTGCATGAGTAAGAAACTGACAGATTTATTCACTTCATCCCAGCTGGGCTTGACTCTTGATATGCCATGAGCATGCAGGTTCAAACACTGTTTTCCACACATTGATGACTGAGTGTGCCAGCTTTTGTACATTTGATCACGTTACAACTTTATTTTGTTTTATTGGGATTTTATGTGACAGACCAAGACTGACATGCATTTGTGTTCTGACTCCATTACTCTAATGCCTCCTACATAAAATTCAGTTCATATAAAGGGCAGTTTAAAGCAGGATTACAGTGCATATAAAAAGTATTCAACCCCTTGGATGTTTTACCCTTTTCATTGCTTTTACAGATTAATCATGATTAACCAAATTTTGCTTTATTGACAAAAAATATCAAAGTGAAAACTGATTTCTACAAAATAATGACAATTTAATAAAAATATAACATAAAATAAGATATTGCATAAATATTCACCCCCTTCAAGTCAGTATTTATGAGATGCACATCTGAACGCTGCAGTTTTACTCCATTCCTTTTTGGAAATCAGTTCCAGCTCTGTCAGGTTGCATGGAGATGTGAACAGCACTTTTCCAGTCCTGCCACAAAGTCTCTATGAGACTGAGGTCTGGGCTTTGACTGGGCCACTCCAGAACATCCACCTAGTTGACTTCATTTTTTTCTTTGTAGCTTTAGCTGGATGCTTTGGGTTGTTGTCTTGCTGGAAAATAAATGTTCTCTGAACCCGTAGTTCTTGTGCAGATGGAAACAAATTGTCCTTCCCCATCATCATCATCCCCATAGCATGATGTTGCCACCACCATGCTTTACAGTGGGGATGGGGTGTTTGATGTGCATAGGCGGTTCAAATATTTCAAATATCTCAGATACACCAAAAAATAACCAAGACATTGTCATCCTTTCTTCTTGGCAAGGAGAAGCAGCCAAGAGTCCCATGGTATCCTCAGAGGAGCTGCAGATATCCACAGCTCAGGTGGTAGAATCTGTTGCCATGACAACTAGTATATGTCATGACCTTGAAGAGTGCCAAGAAGAAAGCCAAACTTAGTAACATTTGCAGATGAGTAAAAGCCATGTAAGGGAGACGCAAACATGTGGAGGAAGGTATTCTCGCCAGCTAGAACTGTCTTTTTGACCTAATATGTGATGAAAATCTAATATTGCACATCACCCTGAACACATCATCTCCATGGTGACACATCCATAATCAACACATCAAAAAACATTTGAACCCCCGAACTAAATTAAGAGGATGGTCAGGTAAGTTCATGTATAAATAATGAATCGAAATGGGAAAGAAGTTAGATCATGTTATGTGATTATGTGTTTTTTCTAATCAAGGTTCTCATATTCTCAGAATTTCTACCCGTTCTTACCCAGCAGGATGTTTGTTCCATTTAAATGAGCTTGAAGTCACCTGTGATACTAATTACATTTGAACGCTTAGTTTGACGTATAAATGAATGCAACGATTCATTTGCTCGTCAGCAAAACCAACAAATCTGTCTAAACTGTTTTAGCATATCCTTGTAAAATAAACGTCAAATCATTTCTTTTCAGTTTTATTTGTTTCGTCTGCCACAACATAAAGGGGTGCATGATTAGGCCATTGATTTTTACTGAAGGATATTTCCGGAAGAAATTAAGCTTTGATTTTGCTTCAAAAAGGATTTTTACTTTGAACAGCAGTGTTACAATCTGTTCTGTATCTAAAATAGTTGTTTAGCTTAATGTAAAGATGTTCAGCAAACTTTGAGGATTTTCTGGTTTTTATAAACTCCTCCTAATTAATCTTCCTCAGGAAAACAAAACCTGTCATAATTATGTGGGTCAGCTGCCTTTGTAAAATCAGAGCTTTTTGATGTTTTTAGGGGTTTGCATCATGTGAAAACAGCAAGTTTAAATGATGAGCCCTAGTTCTCCATTGTTACTTTTCATTCGTTGTACTTTATTTGATTCCTCGTTTGAATCCCTCTTGAAATCTACTGGCTTCATGTGACAATTTTCCACGACCAAATAAAGAGACATGCACTGAACACTCAATTATTAGTCATTCCCATTCGCGGGGAATGAACCACAAAACATCTGTGCTTGGGTCACCCAAATGGCTGCTTTTAATTCATAAAACAGCTAAACTTTAATCAATGTCTCCCAAGAGATTTCTCAGATGTGGGTCAGAAGTTTACTTCAAAATATGACATAAGCAACACTATTTAATCCATCATCATCTTAACATGGAAGGAGTATGGCAAAACTGCAAAGCTACCAAGGCATAGCAGTCCACCGAAACTGACAGGCTGGTCAAGGAGAGCATAAATCGGAGTAGCAGCCTAGAGGCCCATGGGGACATGGAAGGAGCCGTCAACAGGATAACTTATTGTGCACTCCACAAATTTGGCCTTTAGGCAAAAGTTGCCAGAGGAAAATAATTGAAAAAAGCCATAAGAAATCCATTTGCTGTTTTCCACAAGCACAGTGGAAGAAGGTGTTCTGGTCTTTTGATTTCAAAATGTACCTTTTTGGCCTGCATGCAGAATGCTGTTTAGTTTCCTGTTCATTTATGTTATGCTAAATTTCAACAAATATCATCTCAAGCTAGTTTATTAAAAAACAGGTCCAAGTGATATCCAGTTACAAAGTCCAAATATAATTCAATTGAAATCACACCTCTTAAACTCAACACAAAAGCAATCATGTCTGGACCAAAACAAACCTAATCATAGAGCAGTTCAATCAAAATCTGTGGATCATATGCCAACTAAGTCAGCTTCCTAAGGATGCCCAGCCAGTAGCATCGAGTCATTAGCCATGCAGAAGCCCCTCACCCTGAGCAAGCAGGTGGCGACAGTGGAAATGAACCCCTCTCTTTAACAGGAAGGAACCTGAGCAGCACCAGGCTCAGTATGAGCAGCCACTTGTCAGCACAATAAAAACCCCACATCTCCAGTTCAGGAGTACTTTCTTTGGAAAAGAGTACACATAGTGTCAATGTCAACAGTAACTCTATCTGTGATTTTGTCAAAGAGAGAAACTAAAAGTAAAGAAAAGCTAAATAAAGAAGTACCGAGTTAGTAGTCTCATCTATAGCACATATGGCAAACCCAAGGCCCGTGGGCCAAATCCGGCCCGCCATAACTATTTCTGTGGCCCTCTAGATTCCATGGCAGACTGGTCCCCGATAGAACTTTATGACAATAGTGTGCTTAAAATATTATTGTATCAGTCTAATTAAATCTGCTTTTATATGTATAATACCAAATTACTTCAATTTTAAATATTTAATTTTTAAAAAGATCTCAACCGGCCCTTTGAGGACATACATGATCTTGATGTGGCCTGAAATGAAAATGAGTTTGACACCCCTGAACTATAGGATTAAAAATATGGTTAAAGTGGCAGTATTGTGTATTTTCCAAGCACATGATGCCATTTTTAGCACAATCTAGTAACTATGTTACCTTCAGTTGTTATAAAAAAGCTGTATATGCCAAACATAACTGAAAAGAAATTTCACTTCACAATTTGATGCTTTGAAAGTGGCTTCTGTCTCTTTAAGAAGCTCCTACTCTTTCCGACATGTCCCCTTTAGCACGTCATCAGAACAATGCTTCTCTATGATGCCATTTACAACCATTCTTAGTAGCGTTATGCTGAGAAGTAGTTCGTATGGTAAGCTCAGTAAACATGCAATTCCACCAGGTGTTTGCTAATTGCTGTTGCCGCTAGTCTGGAGGAGCTGTCTGGGGGAGGGGTGCTCTATGGGTGTCGATTTTACATAACAACCCTGTTAGAAAAATGTTTGTTCGTTATCATTTTGTGTCATTTATATTTTGTTTATTTATCATTTACTCATTTGTTGTCTATTTCCCATTTTATGTTCATTTCATTTATATTTATATTTACATTTCAGTTCATTTATATTTCCAGACAGTCTGGCTATGGTCAAGATGACATTTGTCTGTGTGGAAAGTTAACCTTGCTCATTGTAACACCTACAGTGTTCACAGCATAAGTTTATTTCTATTTATATCTATTTATTTTTAAATATATTTTTAAACACTGAATCTAGTAACATACATATCGAACTATTCAAAATGGGCCCTGGTCCATCTCAGGAGATTTTATTTTATTTTTTTACAAAGTTTTTAAGTCAAAGATGGTTGCATTTTTTTCAGTCCTGTTACCAAAACTTATGTGACATCTAAAAAGCACGTTTAAAATCATATCAACTAATTGCTTTGCTCAGCTCTAATAAATTCTTTATTTTAATGGAATAGTGGAATTATGCTTAAATAATCATAAATTGTGGGCAAAAACACCCCTACATATAAGCAGAAATTGTGTTTGTCTGAAAGGTCCAAGGGCAAATTTATTAATTTAAAGAGATCCAAAGCTCAGGTTTATTACATTTATAATCATGCAATGTATTAAACAGTTGGATCAAAGACAGACCAAACATAATTGCAGAAAGTAGTCTACTTTTTATTTTTTCTTTAAATACCCCCCAACTACATAACAAGAATGAACACTGGGTAACAGAAATGAACGGTGGGTTAAGGGAATGAAAACGGGGTATCAGAATCAGGCACTGTGTGTCTTTTTTAGCATTTCTCACCTTGTATGGCCCATTTTTCCAATGAATACTATGTTATGAGGAACAACTGCTCCTTATGTGCCCTGAAGCCCAGGCTCCACAAGAAGAAGTGCTGTTTTTGTGTTAGGGCTCAGGTTTAGGACTAAGGTGTAAACTGAGTTCAGGTCTGGGTTAGGCATACACATAGTTAGCAGAAATGAATGGAAGTCAATACCAAGTTGTCTGTTGAATGGATGTATAAAGATGTGCTTTTTTTTTTTTTTTTTTTTTTTTTTTTTTTTTTTTTTTTTCACCATGTAAGGTCTATTTTTTCAAACAAATAATACATTTTGAGGACCCACTGCTCCTTATGGATCCCAAAGTCCAGGCCCCATAAGAATAAGTCTTGTTTTGGATTAGGATTTAGTACTAAGAGGACAGAGAGAGAGAGGCAGACAGAGAGATTTTCTAAGTGGCATGCTCTATTTTAGCCCCGACCTCTTTTTCTCTTTCCATATAGCGAGCTGCAACTGGTGTTAGAGGTGGGATGATATTAAATGTCCTGAATGAAATACCACAGTATTTCTTTGTGCGTTGGCCAGAAAACCCTATTGATCTCAACAAATTAAATAATTTCAGTTGTACATCTTGACAATCAGGTAAATAGCATAAAATCAAATCAGGGATTACCCCAGAAAACTAGCTAAGCCTGGTAGTAGGGGCACTATAGGGCAGTTCATCAGAGGTCCACTGTGTTTTTGTGTTAATTAATGTTAAAAGTTGACAGGAAGTTTGAAAATATGACAGTAATTATATGTTATTGGAAGACATTAATGATAATACTTAAACACCAACTATAGAGCCTTAAAAAGGCAAACACCAAAAACTACAATTAAAATAAATATAATTTTTTTGCACTTCAGTTAAATCCTAATTATGTCATCAGTCAGTGGGTCTTAAAATAAGAACAATTACTGAAAATGGACAATGATGAGTAAGTATTTGTTGACTCAACTAAATGTTCTTAGCATACAAAATTCAAGTATTTATTGGATTAAGTTTTTTTGTGTTTTCCTAAATGCTATCATCTTTGTGGTTTGAGTGAAAAGGTGGCATGCGTGAGTTACAAAAATTTGGAGATGCACGACCAATCACCATGACAACATGCAAGGACAGCACACAGGGTTGGAGACAGAACAACTGGCGCCATTTATGTGAACCCTCTATAAGGACTCATTTTATTGCATCAACATACAAGTCAAGGATAAAGTCAAACCACTTGCTTGGCTCATGCACACTCTACATTAACTTTTAAAAGCGTGACTGTAACTCTGCCTTAACTTGTCTTTGGTATCACTCTTACTGGTGCATTAAAAAACCTATTTAAAATAAATAAATAAACCACGCTTAACCCGGCAAGGGGGCAAGTAAAGCCTGGCGACCCACCAGGCCAAAAATACACTGGGGGAAACCCTGTTTCAGATAATAAATGCATTAATAAATCATTTAATCTCTGCGAGGCAACTCATTCCTGTTAGGACTGAAAGTAGCAGGACTGAGTTTTTTGAATAGAATTAGCAAATACGTGAAAGATACCCACATGGCATCCTTGGCACATTCTAGAAATTTACCAAATCTTTGTCTTTTCAAAATTAATAAATACAAACTGAGATATAATTTAAGTAACAAGATAGTATCCTAAGATTTACCTTGTAAGTCATAGTTGAAGTATTATCAAATTTACAAAAAAATAAGTTAGAGAACTTACTGTTGGTCTTACCATGAGTTTTAGAAGATCTAACTGAGGCAACTTCCTGTTGACAATGTAATTTCTGGAATTATTAGGTTTTTTTTGATGGGGTTGTATGTTATGGTAACAGGACTGAGAGAAAACCCAGGGACATGACTAAAATGAGTTTGAAAGATTAAGTTTCTTTCCAACTAAATCTTTCAAACAGATTTAGTTTGAAAGAAATATATGTAAAGCATAGATAGGATAACCAGTCACACAAAAATGCCAATAAAAGAACATATTGTTCGGATTTTATTGGTTATGTTTTGTTGTAAAGTCTAAAGTTATAGAGTGAGGACAGGTGACAAAAGCTGTTTTTTCAGTGTTCATGGTAGTTTTTATTAACTCTCCCTATCATATATCTTAATTTTGCAATTAGATTACATGCAGGACCGTTTGCTTTCTAAGAAAATCTATTTTGGAGTTAATTTACATACACACTTATAAGTATAATGTCCCGGGGATGGAAATGGCATTCATTTGGTGGAATGACCCTAGAATCATTAGAACATGTTTGTCTCAAGCTTCCCCCAGACCTTGTTGCCCTGGGCAGAGAGTCATGTTGAGCATATAAAAAAATGCAAGTGTGAGAACCCAGTAATTAGAATCTAATGGACGTCCTCTGATTACCATTTAGTTTCTAAACTAATACAGCTCTAATTCAGTTTAGATTTTACAGTACAGTTAAGTAATTATTGCATTATTAAAGATTAGATATAATTTTTACCCTTCCAAGAAGCTTTTATGGTTTTAATATAACAGTCCACGCTACAGGTAGGACCTCTATCCAGTTGATTAAGAGGTCTTGACTGACTCTTATCTTCAGGACTGTCTTGTTTAACAAGGATGTAGTAAATGTTCCTCCATACAACGGCACTGAACCCTTGGAGGAGCTGTTATCCATTGCGGGAGCCGATGTGTGTGCGTTTGCACACCGTAATCCAGGTGTGTTCCCGACCCCGACTCCCCCCATCACCACCCCACCCAATCCACTGACTCTGCGGCAATGTTGCCACTTGTCTGAACTTTAAATCTGCCGAGGCGCTGAGTTTATTTTCTCTGCTTTGAAGGCCATATTTATCGTTTTCAATTATCTCGGATCCATAAAAGCTGACCCCTGCTCTAACACTGCGCCGTCTGAACCACTGGAGAGGGACAGAAACCGAATGAAAGTCCAAATTGTGCTCTGTATGTTAAAGATTATCTGATTGTGGGACTGCTTTTTATCTGGTGTAGATGAGCTGGTATGAATGCACTATCCTTGTGTGAATAAACATGTTTTTCACCCTTGAATGAACTGAGCTTTAACCATTGCCTCAAAAAACCCCCATTAAAATCCAAATAAACCCCTCGGATCTCTCCCAGTACTTGTAATTTTACCCCCTTTTCTTCAAGAAGTGATAGCATTAATGCACTTCTGATGTTAGTTGTAAATTAATAACTGCCTGGATATTAAACTCTAATTATCCTGTCATAAGATGTGTGCTGGCCTGAGGGCATAGAGCTGACAACAGCTCCCTTTGAGCAGCGAGTGTAGCAGCCTAACCTCCCTCTGTCTGCCATTTAAAACTGCTGCAGTGGAAAGAAAACGATGCCATCTGCTAAGGGATGGACTCCCACCCACTCTCAGCATTAAACATAATCTCTATTTTATGTCCATGGTCTACATTTGTGATTATGAAGTTGAGTATAATGGGTGTTACCTGATCTGACATATTTTTGCCTTGCTGCATACTAATGGTAACAACTGCATATTGATAAAATGATGGGATTACTTTGCAGAGGTGAAAAAAGTGCACATTTAGAGAGCTGCATCGTTAAAAATGTGGGTCGAGTTAACACATGGGTCATTACCTATACTGTTCTTGTTTGGAAAATTTAGCAGCAGAAAACTAGAGCTGAGTGCAAACCTTTATTTTTAGTTTATATGAGCATTACACTAAAATATTCTGATGAATTTGGAAATTATATGTTTTAATTAGGTACACTTGATTGATTGTCATTATACTGTAATTTATCTAGCAACACAGTCATCCATGAGTCCATTCCTATGGTCAGTGAGAGATGTATACTCTCTCCAAGCATGATCACACATTAAGAGCTAAAAGCAATTTCTCATCTTCAGATAACCTCACATGCTTGTAATTGGGTTGTGAAAAGAAACTGGAGTACAGTGGACATCCAGTATTAGTGGGGGGTGGGGTCCACAGCCGTCCATGAACAGATAAAAACGCTTATAACTGCCCATTTTATTAGTTCAGCCACCAAATGTATCTTTATATGCATTAATATGCACAGTGGAAACCATCTTGGCACAACTGCAGAGCGTAACGTCCAAGGTCTTCCTTATCTCTGTCCTTGAGATTCAGCCAATCAGTGCCAAAGAAAACAAATGGTGCTCCTGGATTGGTTGCTTTGGAAACGCCAGCCAATAGCGTTTCAGATCAGTAAATCTGTAAATGCTGATGTGGGAATAGGCGCCTCTGTACGCTTTCTCTGGCCTTTAGGGGTGTCCCTTGGTATTTATGAAAACATTTTTGGTAAATGTTTTGTCCACCTTAAGTCAGTCCAAGAATTTCATCTTACACAGCACAATATAAATGCCTCTGGCCATCCCTCTGCCTGAAATTGTAAACAAATATATAAAAATACTGTGTGTTTGCAGTTCAAATGATTCTAAAGTAATTAGAGATCGCAAAGAAAGGTACAGTGTGTCTGGAAAGTATTCACAGCGCTTCCCTTTTTCCACATTTTGTTATATTCCAGCCTTATTCCAAAATTGTACTAAATTAATTTCTTTGTTCAAAATTCAACATACAAATGCTCCAAATAAATTTGTTTTGCAAATTTATTAAAAACAGACAATCAAAAAAATCACATTTATGTTAGTATTCACAGCCTTTGCCTAATACTTTGTTGATCCACCTTCGGCAGCAATTACAGCCTCAGGTCTTTTTGAATACGATGCCACCAGCTTAGCTCATCTACCTTAGTACCAGACTAGTTTTACTTATAGAGCATGTTAAACACCTGCAGGACCAAAGTGCTGTACACAGTCATATGATACAAAATGATCACACATAAAACAATACATGAAGTAGTATATAAAAGTAGCAGTAAAATAAAGAAATAATACAATACATTACGACAAAGTAGTATTAAGTTTAGAGTACTGCATTCTTCTTTGCAGAATTTGTCCAGCTTCATCAGGTTTAATGGGAGACATCTGTGCAGCCATTTTCAGATTTCTGCAGAGATGCTCAGTTGGATTCATCCTCAGAGTGGTTCTGAAGACACTCCTTCCACATCTTGGCCATGTGCTTTGGGTTGTTGTCCTGCTGAAAAATTATTCGCCGCTCCAGTCTGAGATTCAGAGTGGCTCTGGAGCAGGTTTTCATCCAGGATGTCTCTCCCCTGACATTTTTCCTGTTTTAAGTGGAAAAATCTGCCAATGTAACTAGTATTTTTAAAATCTGCATTCAAGAATTATTGACTTAAAACTAGTGCATTTATCTTGCTGAAAAGTTACTTTTAAGTTCGCTTTGTCTTATTTCAAGTATACTAAAATATTTGAACTAGAAACTAGACCAAAATCCTTGGTAAAATATTGCGTTTTTACAGTGTAGGTGGATTGAAGTTGGTTCAAATCTGAGTTCTCTAATGAGGAATTAAATAGCTTCACCTGTTCGAGATTCTCTTGTATCTTTACTGCTGCCAAGCGCTGCTCCATATATAGATGTCATTTCTGCTGCAGTTTCAATGAGTGTTATCCCTCTGATGTGTGCGTCCTTCAGCACTCAGTGTCACCTGCGTACGCCATCTAACCAATCTGCGAGCAGAGTGAAGAGTGGCCGTTTGAAAGATAGCAGCTGCTAAAGGTCTCACTCTTTTACTCTTGTTCAGTACATGCTTTTGACGAGGGTTAATTTCACAGCAGTAATGTAGTTTTCAACTGGAGGAATCATTACTCTTACCTTGTGTTTTTTTAGTTACACCACTGAGTTTTGCTATATTTTCTCCTTTTGGTGGTGCTTTCTACAAAACCTTTCTAAAATATCCACAATATGTTTGGTAATTTAGCTTTTTCTCTTTTTTTACATGCACAGGTAGCCAAAGGAACCTTAGCAGGAGCTGAGCTTGTATTTAGCTGACAGAGTCTCTCAACCCAGTCTACCTCGGGTTCCTACAAAACACGGCTGGCTAGTGAGAACCAGGACCAAGACACCTGTTCCTGAAAAGATATAGAAGGATCTCAGAAGGAAGTTTGAAGGGAGTAGGTTTAGTTATGCTAGGAATATAAGTGGTTATTCCGTGGTGTGTCTCCATACAGCACTACACTACTGTTTGATTTAGTATGCAGAATTTAACCTTGAACTCCTTTGTGTAGGCGTTTAATGAATTATGTTTAATTTCAGTAGAAACCATGTTTTTTTGAATGCAGGGGATTGAAATAGCTGATAATTAGCCCCAATGCCAAATAACCTGTGAGCCTAGAAGAGAGCCCTGGTGAGGCGCTGTTTATTGCTGTCTGCAAGCAACTTGATTTGGTGAAGTAGAGAGACTTATTTTGAAGTAAGAAAGGAAGTAGTTATTGTGTTGCCCTGTTGTGTATTGACAGAGTGGACTAGGAAGCCCCCCCCCTGCCACTTCTCATCCGTGTCATTTGTTTTGGCATCATTTCAGATAGTCAGTGGAAAAAAAGAAACAGATTACCTGCAAAATACAAGAATCTGACTGGTGAATATTTTACAGCTGTTACAAAAGTTGCCATCTGCTTCACACATTCCTATAGATGGATCTGCATCTAGTTGACATGGCAGTTAGAACCATAATCTCTCAAGAATATGACCCCCTGAGAAATTTATGTTTAATATAATCCTTAAACTTTTTCTTCTGACTGGAAGTAATTAACCTGACTATTGCTAATTTCTCCAATTGAACTCGATTTCTCAGGATGAATCTCATTCTGGCCAATCGGCAAACAGAAGGAAGAGTTGTGAACGATGACGTAGATTTTCTGCGCTGCTTTAGAATTATAGTCTGCCTTTGGTTGTAGTTTGGCAATGACAGCAGAGGAAGTGCGCAAAGCCATTCAGTGTTGGCCACGCATCCAGATACTGAGCAATTCAAGACAGACCAAGAGGAATATTTAAGACATTTTATTGCTAGGAAAGATGTTGACGCAATTTCCAGTAAGCTTCATAGCGTAGCTTCCTTAACAATTGGGCTGGCCCACGGCCAAATGTTAGTGATTGGGTAAAATCAGATCCAATCGTTTCAAACTTCAACAGAGTCCCTGCCTCCAGGAAGCAATCGTTTCTCAACAGCCGAGGGTCCAGACCCTCTGTACGAAGCAGTGTAGAACGAGGGGCTGGTTTTTATCAGGCTAGGAAGTAATGTAAATGTTTAAGAGTATCCCAGCTTAAGCTGTGACTTGAATCTGATAGCAAATCTGTGGAGGGAGCTAACGATTAGGGTGATGGCAAGGAGGCCATCGAGCTTCAAAGACTCATCCACAAATAAATTGTCAAAATAGAACAGAAAACATGCAAAAAGATGGTCAGAAATAATAAGAAGGGGTTGACTGCTGTAATGCTGATAAATATTTTACCATTGACTATTGAGCCTGTCAAAATTTTTGACAGGCTTTTTTTTATTAGAATGAAAACACTTTATTGCTTTTTGAGAGGAACCTTTCCTATTTTAAATCAGAAACCAATATCTTAAAGGGAAGATAGGCCAGCAATATCTGTATAAATGATTTTGAGCTTAACTCTACATGAATGATCAATATTCGTGCTGTGAAAGCATACCATGTCTTGTTTCCATTTTTTAACCAGCTCTTCCCCAGTTAAATCTTACCTAAGGATTTCAGGATGTAGTAGATCAGGGGTCTCAAACTCATTTTCATGTTGGGCCACATCAAGATCATGAATGTCCTTAAAGGGCCGGCCACAATGTATTGATAAAACCCAAAATATTAATAAAAGGCTGTCTCTGCAGTCAATATGTTTTTCTTAAAATTAAATAATATTGAATATCTCTCCACATCAACCAGTCTCTCCAGGTTTCACGATTCTTTTCCAATCAAAATCACAGATTTTTGTGGTGCTAATTTAGACATATTTACAAGGCTTATGTATGACAATAAATATGACTTTTGTTCCTTGCCACATAGATCATGGAGTATAACTTGACATCAGGTCAGGCTGAGGCAGCAGTGCAGTAGAAGTAAGAAATACTGCCACCTGCAGGTAAGAGTTGGCATCACTTGAACCTCAAGTTTTTCACAATTTTGCAGGAAATTTGCAATAAATCCCCAACAATGCATTAGCCTCAAAAAATGTGGGGATGTGTGGGAATTTGGCAGTATACTGGTAAAAGCTGCCTTGATTTGATTTATAAAATAATATCAAAGCACACAACTGTTATCTTGAAGGTTTTATTTATGTGTCCCTCTGGAGTGTAGAGGGGCACATAAAAAGCTATGGCGGGCCGGATTTGGTCCCCGGGCCTTGAGTTTGACATATGTGCAGTAGATGAAGCATGAACAGGATGATATAAAAATGAGGACAGTGGTTTTCTCTAATTATCCATAACGTCAAAAAATGCATTTTATTTAAAAATATAAGATGAAAAGAGCACAAGAGAATGTTGTCTGATGGTAATGCAACAAAACAGCACACTTGAAATAGTCCAGTGTTTCAGCACATGGCGTCTCTAGCAGCGTGAAATGCACATTAGTAGGGTTAGACTAAAAATCCAAACTGAAGTGAAGCTGGCTGGGTGTGTGGAGCAATCTGTGGATCCAGCATGCAGCTAAGTCTGATGCAAGAGTGTGATACCAGCAGAGGATTCAGATGCAGTTTGTGCAAACTACTAGCCAGTTCAAAGCTGGTGGTCTCACATAAATCGCATTAATATAAAATATTAAGTATATTAGTATTTTTCAAAATTCATTTGAACACGTCTCCCATGTTCTGTTACATATTTTGTCGCTATTTTATACTTTTCTGCAGGGCATTTTTTTTTCCTTTGAAGCTATGCTGAGATCTACTTAAGAATCAGTTACGATCAAAATAAACGTGCAGCCGGTTTAAGCCGTTAACTTATAGAATAGAAAGTTCCGGAAATTAACATAAGGGAGCAACCCATCTCAAAGGTGCAATGACAGCTATTAATCACCTTTGCATTATCGTTTTCTGTCATCAAGCCGGGCTGAAAGTAATCATGCAGGTAAGGTGACTTATTCAGCTTCCTCATCTCTGATTTTAAATGCTAATATTTTTCAACCATTTCAAATAAAACCAGTTTGGATATGAATCTGATCAGAAACTTACATTTGGGATCAGGTAGAACGGAACTGAAAATACCTCAGACTTGAAGAGGATGTCAGAAATTATGTCAAAACAGTATTCACAGCATTTATACAGTTGAAACCATAAGTTTACATACACAGAAGAAAAGGACACGTACACATATTTTTCTTGGTGTCTGAAGTTAAATCAGACCAAATGTCTCTGGTTTAGGGTAGTTAGAATTACCTAAATTATTTATTTTTACTA
Source organism: Anableps anableps (assembly GCA_014839685.1). Taxonomy (NCBI): domain Eukaryota; kingdom Metazoa; phylum Chordata; class Actinopteri; order Cyprinodontiformes; family Anablepidae; genus Anableps; species Anableps anableps. The sequence continues at coordinate 31,669,597 of CM026076.1, forward strand.
AATGTCAGAAAACTAAGAGAGAACATTCTTTAAGAGATTTTTTTTTTTTTTTTTTTTTTGTAAATATCTTTGAATTCAGAAGTTTACATACAGAATGATTACTCCCTCTTTAGAAGGTGATGGAATGGTAAGTACTTGTAACACTTTATCAAGTCCAAAGGGCCCCAAAATGCTTTATACCATATTCTGTCATTCACAAAAAGATTCACATGCCACTGGGGCCTCTGACCACAACCAGCACCGTCTTGCCCAAGGGCACAATAACGGAGATGGACAGAGCAGGGTGTCAAACCGGCAACCCAACAATTACTGGATGAATTCCTACCACCGTCGCCACCATTGGTCCATACAAAGCCCAGATACATCTTATGGATGTATTCTAGGCACCACACCTGCCACACACTGCTTTCTTGTTTGGACATGATGGGAGTGTCCGACCATCATCCACTCAGGAAGAAGACAGGTTCTGTGTCCCAGAGATGAGCGTATTGTGGTCCAAAATGTGCAGTGACCCCAGAACAAAAGCCAAAGACCTTGTGAAGATGCTGCTGAAGCTGGCCAGACAGAGTCATTATCCACAGTGACGTGTGTCCTGTTCTGAAATGGGCTAAAAGGCCTTTCAGTGAGGAAGAAGCCTTTGCTGCAAAATAAACATAAAGAGCCAGATTGCAGTTTGAAAATATACACAGGGACAAAATCCCTCATTACTGGAGACATGTCCTGAGGTCTGATAAAACTAAAGTATAACTGTGTGGCCATAATTACCATCGTTACATTTGGGAGAAAAACAGGGATGGTTGAACAAAATGTTTTTACATACCATCTTATGTACAGTTTATGAGTTTATATAAGTTTGTCACTGTTTTCTCAGCTGAATCATCTCACTACTACTGTTACTGCGTGAAGTTATATTTCCTGAGGCTGCTTCAGTCCACCTGATAAAGAGTAAATGGACAGAATTTATGTGGTAGGTTTCTAGCCATACTGGCCACTCAAAGTGCTTTACACTAGACCCACATTCCCTCCATTGTACTCACAAACCTGCACACATACATACCCTGATATGCATATTAAAAGACAAACTGGGGTGTCTTGTCATTGACATGTGGTAGGAGGAATCTGGAATGGAACCCACAACTTTTGGATCACAAGACAGAAACTTGTCTCAATGAGCCTTTCATGTCGTCTTCCTTGCTCACTCTTTTTCAGACAGAATACTCCTTTATAAAATAAGGACTACAAACATGAAGCTGACTTTGTGCACTGAGTTATAGCCTTCAGACATCTATGTCAATTGATGGAATATAGCAAAATTGTCTAAATGGTGGACAGGGTCTCCCTTTATTAGTGTGAGCTATTAAAATGCCTGAACTTGCTTTCTTCATTGTTGTTGCACTCGTGAGAGCTTGTTGCAAAGTCTAAGAGTTTATTCCATCCATACCAGAGATTTATAAAGGCGGATGAAAAACTGTCAGCTGATGATGCAGACTGATAACAGCCAACAGCCTTATGCCACATAATTACATAATTACATATAGCATCATAGACGGTATTTTTCTGCTAATATATAGATGTATCACTCAGAGATGTTCACAAGTCATTTTTTTCCAAGTCTGAGTCAAGTCTCAAGTCTTCAAGGGACAAGTCCAAGTCAAGTCTCTAATGACTAAAATTTCTCATCAAATCCGTTACATCTAGTGCAACTCCAACTTTGCATCTGCATCACTCTTGATTACATGAAGAATAAACTGTTACTAAGACTTGAGTCTCAGAGCACGAGTCTAAGTCAAATCTCAAGTTTTAAGGGCAAAAGTCAAAGTCTAGTCTGAGGTCTTTGCTTTTGCCACTTAGGTAACACTCGGGTCGGAGTCTTAAACTCGAGTCACTGCCTCTGGTATTACAAGTATGGACATTTTTAGTTTGAGTTGTTTTAAGAAGCAAAAATCTACTAAAAGAAGGATTTCATCTGACTACCTGATCCCATTCACCACTCAGAGGACTTATTAACTTTTCTACAAGCTAACTGTGACATGAGATCTGTCAACAGCAACATGGAGGGAAACTAATGCAGACACTAAGAACATATAAGGTCATGAATTGAGCTTTTTGTTTGCTTGCTTTGACAAAACCAATGCATGGAACTGTTTAACAAGTGTTCAAACCATATTCTACTGCTAGAAATACACTGTATTTTTTAAGGTGGCGCGCACTGGTATGATCTGGGTTTCAGATAAACTTAACGACTGCTTTTCCAATTACAAAAGGTGAGCCAAACTTTTGGTGATGGCTGTGATCTTTGATAAGTGTATTTGCTCTTGGTCTGAGGGTGGTGGCAGTGAGGCTCAAGCAGTGAATAACACACACTGTTACGAGCAAGTAGTGCATTAGCAAGGGCCATTACCCCTCTCCCTTCCCCTCCTGTGAGTCAGCACACATCCATGCACACACTCAGACACAGCACAGGATGTAATGGACTGTGTACCACTAAGCTTAGATGGTAATAAATGAGAGTAAAAATGTAAAAACTTGGCAAGAAAGCCAAACAGTGTGAGGAATAGGTTCACAGGTTCATTCTGCCACTTGGTTTATTTTTGGTGGAAGAGTGGCAGTACATATTTAATTATTCATTTTTATTCATTTTAAGCTGCAAAGTTCAGATCTAAAACACTCGGCAGAGATCTCAAAATTACTGCCAGAGTCAGACTATGCAGTAATATCTTAATATAGTCTTTAAAAATTTTCCTTTGAATTTTGGCTTCTTTTACCTTAACTTGAAATAGTTTAATGCTAATGTCAGAATTGGCTTTACTTTGACTTTAATATTAGAATATTAAAGATGTGCTGAAATTATGTGACCCGCTCTGATGATGTAAATATATTATTATGACCGAAATGCAAAGGCTATTGAGTCTATGTCTGAAACTCATATTTTGAAGTAATAAAAGAAATACTTCCTGAAGTTTCCTGTTGTATTGAACGGCTGCTCACAACTTACTCAGAACGGCTGAGAACGACTGGGTGCAGAGCAGTGAAGCAGCCTCAACCATGTTGAAGTTATTTGGTGAAAGAGGAAATGGTTGACAGAATAGCAGACAACATCCGAATGATTTCTAAACACGACGACTAGCCAACTGTTAGCCGCTAATAATGCTACAGGTAGCATCTACTTTATTGCTTCTTATTGACACTGCATTAAAAGGCTATTTCACAGTTCCTGAGACAAGACTGTTTTGAATAATCTCTAAGAAACATTATTTGATATTTAGGAGACCTGTATTTTATTTGTGAAAAAGCAAAAGACTACATTTTTATGATTTTTAGTATTAGAAACAGCATAAACTGAAACAGGCATAAAAACCTTGACATGTTGGATGGAATTATTGCACACTGATTAAAGATTATATAAAAGACTTTTTGTGTTTGTGATTTGTGAAGACCTGTTTTGTATAAACAAAACTAGACTAACATTAGATAATGTCAAAACAAATTTATGGAAATTCTTGGTTTCCAAAAAATATTGCTAAAAATTAATTTTGTTTTCCTAAACTGAACCTAATATGGTACATCATCTCATCAGTAGAGCTCACTGTCTTGTCAAGCCCCAACTGATGAAAGTAATCCTATACCACAAACTCTAACAGATTTCCACTAATCCATAAGTGGATCTCCATTATTTTTATTTATGTATTTTCTATGGTTTTTTTTGGGGGGGGGGACAAGAGGCATTTTTTCAGATTTTCTGATAATAAGGGGTAGGAGGTTCTGAGGTAGACAGTCGAACCCAGGACAACCGCGAGAAGGACTATAGTCTCCGTACACGGGATGCCCGCTCTACCCACCACGCCACCCGCTTATTACTTTTTTTTTAGGTAGATATTTTGCAATAATTTTTCATGGAACCATGAAACCATGACTTATGGCTGTGAGAACTTGGAGAAAATGAAGATTCAGGAGTGTAGTTGCAGGGCCTTCCTGCTGCTTTTTTCTCTTGGCTGAGGAAAAAAATGTACATTTGTATGCTATTTCTCAATGTGTTTTTCTGACTTTCTTCCCTTAAAAAAATCTCAGACATCAAAATCAGAAGTCTCTCCATATTTCCAAATGTGGATCTAAACCTTTCGCTGAGTATTATTGTCAAATCTTCTGGGTTCCAGGCCTCTGCTGCACAGGCAAAATATCAGGACTCAGCTGCAAGAGAAGATTTACTCTGGACTTGCAAAGACTTGTGGTATGGCACAACACTTCCATCATGGTCAAGGGAGAGTCATTAAAGATTAAAACGCCTGTCGTAAAAAAGGTAATGAAGTGGTGCAGATTTACCTTTTGTGATCAGGGATTGGAGCCGTTAAACAAAGGCTGAAAAGTAAAGTTAAAAACATTTATTTCATGTCTTCCTTGTCAAGCTTTATTGTCCATTAAGACAGGAATGAATAATGAGCAGTTGAAATACAGGACAAGTAGTCTTTGTTTCCCTCTTTCGTCCAGTAATAAAATACACATCACTCATTGCTTTTGCATGCAATCACGTGTGAGAGGGTTGTTTATAGGTAAGATAAAAGTTCGATTTGACCTAATTATTTATTGCAATGAATCTTAAATGAAACATAGTCAGGAAAAGGTTTGAAAGAGGATACCAAAGTTTTAAAGCCTTTATTTCTGTTAATTATGATTTTCTGCTTACATTTAATGAAAACATAACATTTAAAATTAGACTATTACAGCAGATCAATAACCCCCCACCCCAACACACACAAATTTTTCATACAGAAATTTGAGTTTAATGAAAAGTATGTTTAATACCTGCTTAAATGGTTTTCAATTTTCAAAAGGTACTTTTAATTTGACAAATGAGCCTCATCAGAGTGCATATTCGAATTTAGTCTTCTCAAATGAAGTGGATCAATTAAGTGGCTCAGATCACCCCAAAGTCATAAAATAAACTGAGTTTACCACAACAGAGAGCTATCAGGTTCTTTGTAGTTGCTAACATCTTCCCCTGAGCTAATTAAATTTATGCTAGCAGGTCATTTATTGACAGCGCTAACATAGATGGGCTGATAAATAAAACAATTTTCAATACGTTAGAGTAACTTAGCAAAAGTTATATTTTCTTTGGTCACTCTTACCAAAGTTCTAAATTGAACTGATTATACCACAACAGAGAGCTATCAGGTTCTTTGTAGTTACTAACATCTTCCCCTGAACTAATTAAAGTTATGCTAGCAGGTCATTTATTGACAGTGCTAACACACATGGGCTAGTAAATAAAACAATTTTCAAAACCTTTGATTAACTTAGCAAAAATTATATTTTCTTTGGTCACTCTTAACAACAACCTAGGCTCAATACAAACTCCTACTATAAACACTAAAGCAGAGATCTAACAAGCGATAGGATGTTGGTGAGTCTCAAAACCATGACGGCCATGACAGTCATTCTTTGAGCTTAAACCTGAACTCCTTAGGTTGATGATCCTGACTCAGCATTACTTCATCATTCATTTTGGATGGCTGATACTATCACCTTCACAGGAACAACATTTTTAAATGTTAACAAAGTGACTCGATCAAGAAACTAATTTGGAAGTTTTCCTGCATTAACCTTAAGAAAAACCCATAGGGTTTGTTTAGACTTGATGTCATTACATTCATTCACTAACAGGGAAGCAGTACTAGTCTGAATTAGCTGTGATCTTTCCCAGCATGCTGCTGCTCTCTATATCTAGTCTCAGTTGTGCTGCAGTAGTTATTGTGAACAACAGTGGCACCAATCTCTAAAAGGAGAAGAAGATAATTACTCGCTCTTATCCTGAGTTTTCCTGCTGTGGGTAGGGATAACAAGGGGTGACCTTTCAAGTTACAAGCCCATTGGACCTCTAAATGAAAACGAAAGCTACCCTCAGCCACTTGGTCACAAAATCAATTTTGATGTCACATATTTCACCAGTTCTACCTTGCCTACCACTTCAGCAGAGTGGACACACTAATTGGGCTTTATGATGAAATATACAGAAAGGAGACTTTCCACTCGCCTCAGAGCATTCAGCTCTTTTGAATTCAGTCACATCCAATTTTGGTGCTCAGCGTTTGGGCGTATCATCAGCTTCACAGCTTTCCACCTCAGTTCCCTCAAATATTTTTTCATCAATATCTCACTCTGCTTGCCTCTCTCTATTGTTGTATCAAATGCATTTCAGCACAAACTTGATGAGTGATCATGGGCTGTCTTTGGTTTCACTGCATCAAAGTTAAAGAAGCTAGCTGACCCATTGTTTTATTCTGCCCTAATGGGGTATAACTAACAGAAAAAAAAAATGTTTGTGAACATATGAACAGTCAGAAGTGTTGTGGTAAAGCATACTAATACAAATGAGTTGTGCATAAGCAAGGCCCATTAACCTCATTTAATTTTTTTGTCCACACTCGGTAAATAAAACTACACATGTTCGCACAAACACGCATACACTCACTGTAATGGTGTTTGCAGCCCTGATAGTGATGAATGAGAGTATTAACAGTGGCTAATTAGCAGCTAGCCACAATAATATGCTGTGTTCATGGGAGTGAAACAAACAGGCTGTGCTCATGAAGGCCAAACACTGCTTTATGGTCTTATTTGGATTGTTTATGTTTTACAGTCCAATAAGAGCCTCAACATATGTCAGTAGATTACAGTGAACTTATTCCAAAGGGATTTCCATGATCTCTTCAACTTAAAGATTCAACAAAAAGCATTGATTTTAAATACTGGTTGTATGATGCATCTAATATGAATAATATTTCAATGCAAACATATAGCTCTTTCATATAAATGTTAATTACTTAAAAAAAAACATAAAAACATTTTAATGCATAACACTTTTCAAAAAGAAGCCTAGTTTTCTGTCATGAGCAACATTTGAATAAGTAACCGAATACAGGTAGACTAGCAGTTACTCATGCAATTAAATATTAAATTTAGGGTGTATTCACACCGGAATGGTTTAGTTTGCTTTAATTGAACTGTAGCTTGTTTGCCTAGAGAGCCTGGTTCATTTATTGAAATGTGAATGTGTAATCAAACTCTGAGGTCTTGGTCTTGGTTTGGTTGAAGGGAACTCTGGTGAGGTTCGAATGTATACTGTTTGTGAATGCTAAGCAGACCAGAGACCGCTCCAAAAGTAGGAAGGGACTATAGCATTCTGGATAAATACACACAAAACAAACACTTGTGTCTAGTGCTGTGTGATCTTGTGCCAAAGACAAAAGAGAAATTCTACAACTGCTAAATCCCAAGCCACTCAATTTTTGTTTGCATTTCATGAAGAAGGAAGTTGCATTCAGTGTCTTCTTCAGAGGTTTTTGTGTTGTTTCCTTCAGTGGCTCTTGGTGCAGTGCCAACACAGGTGAGGAGGTAAACAGGTTGCTCAAAGGGTTTGGTTCATTTGACAGTGCAGTGTGAAAGTGAACCGCACCATCTGAAAATGTAAGAAATGTTGCAACTTTGGTCCCTAATCAAACTGAGTCTACTGGACTATCAGGTATGAAAACACCCTAAGTGAAACTCAGTGCCGTAGGATCTAAGAGGGTAGATAAATCAGTAATGACTTTAGAGAAGCAGTAGTTGTTGCTGCCCTTCAAACTGTGACTGATTAAAATACCTTTCTAACAATTTAAATTCCATTCACTTACAGTGAGAAAGATTATTAAAAAAATCATAATAAGACAACTTACATTTGCAAAAGTGTGTCTTAAAGAATCCCAGACTTCAAAAACAACATCCTTTGAACTGATGAGACCAGAGCTGTGCCACACCATACAGCACCGTGCTATGTTTAGTCAAAACCAAAACATAGCATATCAGCTCAAACCCATCATGAAAGCTGTCAAACATGGTGGTGGAAGGTTGATCCTTTGGGCTTCATTTTTATCCAACCAATGAAGGGCTTCATAAATTGCATCAGGTGTGAGTGATACATTTAGTAAGGCATATACTAAACAGTCATGAGCTCCATGCCTGATCTCTAAGGTATACACCACTATCACCCCGAAAAGCAGACGTGATATGCACTTCTGCCGACCAATCAGCGTTTTAAATTAGACTTATAGACTAGACCCAGTTCCAGACATTCAGACACCAATCAGAAGGCAACATGAGGTGCCTTGCCCAAGGGCAGAATGATTGCAAAACAACCTTTCTTCCTCTTGAGTCAGAGGAACTCTGACTCAATGAACTCTGCTCCAGTTTCCAAATAACTATATAGGAAATACTTTTATGTGGAGTGATGGTGTTACGTTTTGTCAATAGATGTCCTCTGTACTACATAAGTTTGTCCTCTATACACATGCAGAGAAGAAGAAGTTACCGTGGTATGTCATGCTCTGTTCCATGTCATTAGAAGAAGGGTCTTTTGTTCAGAATAAGTACTCTAAATAAAAACACAACTATAGGTGTTGAAAAGTGGATGACGGAGACATACAATCTGAGAAGAACACTAAACTTCTTTTAAGGCATGGGTTCATGACCCCTCAGTGATTCTCTGGGACTGCTTTGCTTCTTCTTTCACTAGAAACTTACAGCATGTGGAAGAAATAGTGGAATTAATCAAGTATGAGGAGATCCCAGGAGAAAGTTTCATGCTGTCGGTGTGCAGGCCAAACTTAGAGCACTATTGGACCTTCAAATAGGACAACAATCCCAAGAATATCTCAGGTCCCAAGGATTGGTTTTAGAATAATGTCTCCAAGATACTAGAGTGGTCATCATAGTTACCTATGGTAGGATTTTTGCAGCACATGGTTGCCTTTTAAAGTGGCATTTCATGTTTAAGTACAAGAAACCATTTGCAATAGTGGTATTTAAACTGCTGTTGTGTGGTTAACTTATTTCAAACGGCTGCTAATTTGTACAACCTCATTTGCAGTGGAGGCTGAATAGATTGTTTTGTATCAAGTATTTTTGTCGTCTGAAAGTATAACTCGGTGTTGCAACCATTTCCTAAATCTTCTGTCCTGCAGGTGTGTATTAGCACCTGAGGGATCCTAAAATCGATTTCCTGGTCACAACGGGAAGGACAGACAACAGATAAGACAAGAAGATATAAATCAGAAAAACAAATTGAGTTTACAGATTACAGAGTAACAAAAAATAGTTTAATTTTCTTGAGATAAATCAGTCAGTGAAGCCTTGAGGTGAAAATGTACAAATTTGAATGTCCTTACTCCTCTCAATAAGGCTTATGTACTGGTAAGCATATACTTACCAGTATATGCTGTATTTTTAATATTTAAGTTTTGTTGGGATATTAATGAACTTAAAGTAATCACAGTGGGTGTAGAGTCCTTTTCTTTTACATATGCATTAATGTTTATTTTATAACCTGCTACTCTAAACTTTTTAATTCTTCTTGTACAAAATAGCTATCCTTGTTTGATTATTTGGAGTGGCTCATTGTAAAGACTCTGTTCAGAAAAGCAAAATAATAATTTACCAATTTTTATTATTTCAAACTTGAAAATTGAAAACTATGTGTAAGTAAACCACTTCTTGGGTGGCTGTCGCTCAGTGGGTAGAGTAGTTTTCTTGCAGTTGGAAGGCTGTAAGTTTGACTCCAGCTTCCTGTCACCTGCCCTTTGGCAAGTCACTTAACATCAAGTTGCCTACCAATTTGCATATTGGTGTATAAATGTGTCTGAAGTGTAAAGTGTTTTGAGTGGTCAGTATTACTAGAGTTCAGTCCATTTATTACTATGAAATTGATCCTGAAGAGCCATCAGGATCAAAACTTTAAAAATGTATACTTGCTTTATATATCATGTTTCAAGAGAGACCTGGGCACAAAGGCAACAACACATACAGAATACACAACCATATCCATTGCAAACAAATACAACTGATATTCATCATAAACAATTTAACAGTGAAACTTGAAGCAAAAACAGACCAGCAGAAAAAACAGTCACACTGAGCAAGCAAACTGTAAGTTAAAATATCAGAGTAAAGGCCCCCACATAGTCTGGCATACTTCACTCCACAGAGGTCTGTGCAAACTCAAGGCAAACTCAAAGCGGACATCCGCCAGACATGTCACGCAAAGGTTAATTTTTATGACCTCATACACATACTTGGTGTCACAGTAAACTGCTTGGCGGGAACAGAGTTCTGTGTGCAACACTGAGCTGATAAGGTAGAGGGTCGGCACAAGCAGTTGTAAAGACGCACAGCAGCTAGACTGCCACAATGTGCTGCACCAACAGCTGGGCGGTGGCTGCACTGGTGGAGATGAAATGGGGCTAGGCGCCCAACTAGCTCATCAAACTTGCGAGCATCCATTAGGATTGTGGGAAATGAAGGAATTCATCACAAGAAATGTAGACAATCGGTGCGCTTGAGTATGAAACCTCAACCACCTGCGGACAGTATGAGACCACGCTCCTCACAGAATGCATGCAGTACGCCCAAGTATGTGGGAGCCTTAACTGGTTCTGACATACTTTTTAAAGTATACGATAAAACCAGGACAGCATATAGTATTTAAACATATTTTTTCCTAGTTCTGCTGTGACTCTTGGAACAGAAATTTAAAGAATACTTTGAGAAAACTGGCCATACTGGGTAAAGTATGGAAACATATAATCTGATAGGTAAGAATGTAAAAATTCAAGGATGGAATATAGGCAGCAGCATACAGAGAAAAGTGATTTACATGGTTTCAACCAGCAGGTTAAAAAAAAAAAAAAAGAAAAAAGAAAAACACAAAGGTTGGCAGTTTCCAATCTCTTCAGGTACAGACTGGGTGCTTTCGGAAAAGGCAAATCACTGTAGTCCATTAACACCAAAAAGACTATAAAAATCAAGTGTTTCCAACTGGAGTGGAAAATAAGATTTATATATAAAAATATATCTCATATTTCAAGACATGTCTTGAAATATGAGATTTAAATGACAGATTCTGATCAATAATTATGCCTAACTATTTAAAAGATGCCACCATTTCAATGTCATCCCCTTGAGCAGTTTTGATATTTGACAGTTTAGACAACAACTCATTTTGATGAGTCAATTGCCATTTTTAAATGTCATTTACTTAGTCTTTGTGGCATTTACTCTAACTTAAGTTATGCTAAATTGGATGGAACAAGCAAAGGCGGACAACAAAAATATATGGTTTCATCCACTGGTGGAGATGAACAACAGATAACTGTGTCATCTGCATACAAATAAGATGCAGCATTTGGTCATCTCAGATTACATAGAGAGTCGAGAACAGTCATTCTACTATGGATCCCTGGGGTATGGGGTGCTGTTTGTAAAGTTACACAGTCAAAAATTAACAGCAATAATAGGTTATTTAGCATGTCATAAGAGGAAAAAAAATGGAGGTTCATTTTTTAAAAGTCATATTTTTTACCGTGTTATTCATTCATTTATAAATGTCACAGTTTCAAACTAAATATTTAATTAGCAAGCTAAATATTTCGTTAGCAAACGAAATATTTAGCTTCAAACAAAATATTTAGTTAGCGAGCTAAATATTTAGGTTGAAGCTAAACATTTAGCTCTAAACTAAATATTGCAAATTCACTTGCTGATAACCAGAAGTGGACTATCAAAATAAAAGCTGGGTCTTGCAAACTTCTATATAAACTTCTGCTGGGGTGATGGCACAGTCACTGTTGCTGTAGATCCATTTGTAAACATCTGTACTGCCATTAAAACGGCTCGTCCTATATTGTAAGCTGAAATGTTGTACATATCGCGAGTAAAAGAAACAATAATGAAGAGGTGACATGAGCAACAATTGAAGTAAATCAGTCATGCGCACCAGTAGGAGTTTATATAAAGGTTCACAAGACCCAGGTTTTATTTTGGTATTCCACTTCTGGTTATTTGCAAGTGAATTTGTATATTAGCTAAATATTTACCTCTGAGCTAAATATTTAGCTTGCTAACGAACTAAATATTTAGTTTGAAGCTAAATATTTAGCTAATATGCAAATTCACTTGCCGATAACTGGAAGTGGACAACCAAAATAAAAGCTGGGTCTTGCTAACCTTCTTCTCTTTATAAACTCCTTCTTGGGATTTATACAATCTATTGTATTAATAATATTCAACAATTAATAATATTATTCATTATTTAAATCCTGATTTAAATGAGGATGGTTTGAAATAATGACATATTTGGACAAAAATTCATTTAGCTTTTCAGAGACAAGCTTTTTAACAATTATGCTAAAACATACAATTTAGATGTGATCCTTTTGCGATGAATATCTGAAGGACCCCTTCCTTTAAGCAAAGGAAGAACATAAGCAGATTTCTATATAATACGACCCTAATTATATGAAAGATGAATATTAAAATATATCATATTGTAATAAAATTTGCAGCTAACTTAGCTAATAAGGATTATGGTGATAGGGACCTGCAGATTTATTCGCATCTAACGCCTTTAGGCTCTATGAACCTTCACAGGAAAAAGCAGAGACAGTGCTCCGTTTTCTAAAACATTTTATTTCTGTAAAACTCATGTCAAGATTCAAATAAAGATATGGGGGATATAAAATGCTCCTTGATTGAAACAGCGAAGAATGGAAAAATGTATGGACTATTTAACAGTGAAAGCTGACTTCTCATTTTTGCTTAAATCTTTACAAGAAGTTTATTATTTTCCTACATTTCTTAGGGTTATTTAGTTGTTTTTAAGAGCTCTTCCTAATTGAGGAGGTTAAACAATTTATGAGCAGCCTACTTGCCTACATGTTACCATAGCAATAATGGAATAAGTAAAGCCACCCAGAGCCACATTCTTCCACACAGGCATTGAAATTCTCCAGGGTTATGTTTTTATTCCACAAAAATACTGAATATATTTTATTCAAAAGAGAAGCGGTTCATTTTTGAATATTGTGCTTGTCAATGTAAAGAAAGTCACAGCCACAGGAGGGCCTGATTGGTTGCTCCTTGTCACGAGCATATCAATGACACTGTGGGCTCCAGATGTCCACAGACCGACTCAAAACATCAAACTACAAAACGGAAGAGAACAAGAGATAAGATGACGAAGAAGAGAGAGAATGAAAAGAGCGAGAGGGAAAGAAGGGGAACCACAGGACGTGACCCACAAGGATTTGGATGTGCGATAAGATTTTAGCTCAGTGGTGTCCCACAACAAATCACACCTCACTGTCTTATCTACAGCAGCAGAAGAGAGGAGGAATTTATGAGTAGGGCTGTGTGTAAGTGTGTGTGTGGGAGAGAGAGCGAGAAAGACAGAGGGTGGGGGGGATAAAGGTGATCACTTTCTGTTCCATCCAATACTAAGCGACTGTAAGGCCGGAGAAGTATGGGTTCTGCCAAGTAGTCAAAAACAAGGTTAAGGAAAGATGGTTTTAGATTTTGGTACACACAAAAAATAGTTGTGGTCTTTTACCCAAATGGTTGGATTATACTGTTGGGACAGAAGACGGATAGTTTCAACCAATCATTGTGGCTCAGTTTGTCGTGTAACAGAAAAGACTAGAAGGAGTGTCATCGCTGTTTCCATTTCATGCTAGTCGATAGTAACCAGGTTATAAGTAGATCCTTTAAAATGCAAAAAGAAGAAACAGAAGCAAGGAGGATAATCATTGGAAACTACATTTTATCCACATTTTATCTATACAAGCTGTTTATCAGCTGACCAAAAGGCTGTTGCTCAAAAAAGTCAAAAATGAATTATTACAGTCATGAATCCATGATGGGAAGGTGAAAAGGCTTCCGGTCTTGGAACAGGATAGTGGGGTTGCATATGTTCTGAGGGTTATGAGACATGAAAGTCAAGTGGTAGATCCCTCAGGGTTTCCTCTACGTGTAATTGATTGTGGCACACCATCACGGCAAAATGAAGCCGCCAGACCTTCAGAATGAAGTTTATTATTATTATTTTTTAATATATGTTAACACAATGTAAAACATATTAGATTTATGACATGGTTCCCTCCAGTGTATTCACCAGAGAGAAAGACGAGTTTTATGGTTGATGCTTTGAACTGGGCATGGTTGCCCCCTCATGCACTGCATCTCTGAAGTTTACCTTGGTGCGGGTCACGCGCACCAACTTTTACCTAAACTAGATGATTCAGAAGGTGCTCTTGCAACACAGGTTCTCCTGTATTGGAATTTATTTGAACCTTCTGTGGGCTCATTTTTCTTCGGAGAATCCTGCACCAAGGTAGGCATCTCGTATAAAAGCCACAGCGCTCGCTCTGCTTGCACAAGGTCAGTGCAAACCGCAAATGTAACCAATAGTTATGCTTTTAGAGGTTTGCATTGAGCGTGCAGGGAGACTGATATGTCTATGTGAACAAAAAATTATGTGTGGTGTGTGTGTTTACATCTCACACATCACTCAGTACTCATTCTGGCAGCGCTTGGCTTTGTGTCTGCGCTGCAACTTGATGAAATTTATGTAAATGAGCCACACCAGCAATCAATCACAAACGGATCTTTTTCATCCAGATTATTCTTTGCTAATAGTGTATTAGCTTGGACAAATGACAACCAATCACAACCAGGAAATCATAATAGTGCACCAAGCTGCAGATATTCCTAAACTAAGAAACTTAATACAAGAAATACTTGAATTTTATACCTTAAGAGTATTTAGTTAAGCATACAAATACTTATCATTGTACATTTTATTTTAGTTTTAAATGTGACCATGGCTTCAACAAGATTTTATGGGGGCTTGAGCAGAATATAATTTAGTGGCCCCTCTTCCTATTAAGAACATCACCACCACTAAAAGCATTTCAATACAGATTTGAGGGGGCAACGTTAAATCGTCCAAGTTTAAAAGCAATCAGTGATAATTGGTTATTATTTACTGAAATGTATTTGTGGACCAACCCAGCTCAAACACAAAGATTAAACTCAGCATCAGATTGTAGCTATGGTAACACAATAATCAAACTACAGAGATTATTCTTTGCACTTTTACAAAGTAAACTTTCCAGCTCTTTTAAATCTTAAATTTAAATGTTAAACAGTTTAAACTCTTTTAATTGATCTCTGCTGAAACCATTAAATCGAATTCAATAGCATTGGCATTCTCAGTAAACAAATGTTAAACTTCTAGATCTATGGTCTGTGATAAAATATGAGGATTTATGGGGGCTCCTGAAGATCTGAGAGGCCCTAAGCAGCTGCTTAGTTCATTTATGCCTTAGGTCAGCTCTAAATGTGACCAGCATGACAGTGTTTTAGGATCCACTGGCAGATTACTTAATTGGGATTTAACAGAAGTGCAAGAAATAGATTTTTTTGTTTGTTTGTTTTTGTCTTTTTTAATGCTCTGTAGTTGTGTGTTTAAGTATTGCCAACAATGTCTTCCAGTAACATATAATTATCCAGTAATATCTTTACATTTTCTGTCAACTTTTAACATTTTTTAATACAAAAACACAGTGGATGCAGGTGGACTGCCCTAGCACCCCTACAACCTGGCAAGTCGTAGGGAAACCCTGTGTGTGTGTGTGTGTGTGTGTGTGTGTGTGTGTGTGTGTGTGTGTGTGTGTGTGTGTGTGTGTGTGTGTGTGTGTGTGTTTCAATTAAAGTACCTGCTGAGCTTCTGTGAAGTACTTTCCCTGAACCTTTACAGGTTCCAAGAAAGTTCAGAAGAGCAACCTTTAAGTTTCAGGAAAGTACTGGCTGCATTATGGAGCACTCCAAAGAAATTGTGTCCTATATTTGTAGCAAGCTTGGTAACACATGGCTTATTGAAATTCTATAAAAACATAGTCTGTTTTCAATAAAGAGATTAGTGAGAACTGATGACATCAGGGTTTTTGTGTAAAGGGAAATATTTCAAACACTAGCATAAATATACAACATGCAGTTAGGAATTGGAATTACCAGTTTGTGTTCCATTGAATAAAGGAAACTTCATTGTGCAGATCATAATTGTAAAAAAAATAGATATGCTCATTTTTCCTGCTCAAGCTAATTCTGGTCATATTTTTATTGAAATGAATCATGATTAATAGGATCTCATGAGTGTCATTGTACACAGCTGCACCGTCCGTCCACAGTTTGTTAAGATCATGAAATTTGTAGACGACGGCACTCATCTGTCTCTTCTTTGATCAGGAGTGGGAATGTGGTTGCAGGTTGAAGACTGGCCATCTGGTGACCCGGTGCAGTCGGAAAACCTCAGGTGACTGCATGGCCAGCACTGAGCCACTCCAGATTTCTGGGGACCATCATGGGAACTGAATAAATAAACACACAACAGGATATGTAATACATGCCATGAACAATGTTACTGCACTTCTACAATGCCCCAACTGAGTCCATCTGGTATTCTGCTTCTTCTGCCAAGGACAAAGGCAGTCTCCAGCATATCATTCAGTCTGTCATCACTCCAGGACCTGTAAATGTTTCAAGACTCTAAAGCATGCAGGATAGATTGAAGCCACTCCATCTAACCCTGGACATAAACTGAGACTCTCCCCCACTGGTAGTGGGATGCGGGGGGTTATGTCTAAAACCTCAAGCCATAAAAACAGTTTATCCATCAGCTTCCAGCTTCATTAACATGGCCAGAGGAAATTATTGAAACTGTCTCTTAGTAAAATATCACTCTCTTCTAAATAATAAAAAACACAAGTAATTGTGTATACAGTTGATATTGGGGAGTGTGTGTGTGTGTATGGGGTGGGGGGAGACCCCAAGAGCATCACTGGCTCCCATTTAGCTTTCTTCTCGTCTTTGAAAACTTCCTGGATTCACCCCTGCTCAGCAGTCTTAAGGAGGCATTTAACATAAATATTAGCATAAACATTACTAAATTAAAACTCACTGAAGTCCATGAATCTGTTCTGCATGTCACCGTGGTGCACACAGCATTAAGTGTAGGTGTAGGAATGGGATCAGAACCAGTTTGTTTTTCCTCTCTGCAGCACCAGAACCTGCTGCACAGAGCTCTGAAATATATCCGCGTGCATTGATATATTTGTCAATTTGTCAGCTGTTCAGCAGCAGCAGCGTGTTCTGCTTTGCCTCCACCTCTGCGCCACAATTTGCTCAGCTTGGATGCGACACAGGCAATGTGTGCAGTGATGTGAACTCCTGCAGTCGATAGAAATACCGAGACATGTTGAGGAAAGCTGTACCATGGAGAAAGATTTAAATCCAACACGATCCAGCTCCCATCTGTCACTTACAGGCTCCATTCTAAGACCGACACAAGTCCTGCCGAGTTCGATCACAACGTTGTCAAACACGTGCGCTGCAGTTTTCAAGAATTTTTTAAAGTGAAATGTATTTTCAAGGTTAGAGGAGAAGCACGTCAGTCAACATGTCCAACGATTTTAAGATTTTTGTCGGACAATATTAATTTATGTCGGTAATGTCCAACGTGTTTTTGCAAATACTGGTTGTATATTTCCAACCAATAATGACTTGAAAACACACATGAATAAACACCTTTACAATGAAATGCCTTTAGCATCCATTTTTATACAAATTCACAGGTAGCCAATGAGACCAAACTGAACAATGAGACCAAACTGAACAAACTGAACAAGTTGTTAGCATCCATTTTTATACAAATTCACAGGTAGCCAATGAGACCAAACTGAACAAGTTGTGTTCTGCTCATGATTGCATTTACATATAGATAGTAATAAATATACTGTATACACATGTGCCTGTGAGCAAAGAAGCAATATATCCACCAAATGGGGGAAATGCCTTCAATTTCAGTTAAAATAGCTCTCAAAGGTGGATCTTAAACTGTAGACAAGCTACAATGTAGGAACACAGCTGTATTTTAGAGCAATATATTGTAAAAAAAAAAAAAAAAAAGCAAAAACATCACTGTATTCAATAAAAACTACACAGACAACAACATGGGACTCATAACATCAACAAAACGTTTCTTAATCAGTTGGAGTTCTCGTGTATGTGGATGTTTTTCCAGTATAAGCATAAAAGGACCTCAGATGTAAAATGTTTAAATGTGACATCTTGAAACAGAAAAAAAGAAACACTTCAGCATGGAGGTTTATGCGTGGCCCTGAGCATCTCTTATCAAAGTGCTGTTCAGCCTCGTTCACACAGAAAGGCCATCCCTCTTAAAAGATTAGGACTTCATATTCAGAGGTGTACATTATCCCTCTGATTGCAAACTGATAGCAGAATGAACTTGTGTGGTTGTGTGAAGATTTAAATCGAAATGGTTAGATGATTAATTTACTATTTCTGCATACAATATTCCTCCCAGGACCAGGAGAAAGATTTAGCAGACAGAATATGACAACAGCCAGGCTGAGTTAGTCTCCGTAACACCATTTGTTTGTGTGCTGTGACATTTAAGACCCCTGACAAAATATTTATTGTTCAGCCCAATCAGCTACTGGCTCCGCAATAGATTTTAAAAAAGCAGATGTCTCAAGGTTGGTTTTGTAATATTTGTTACCTTGGGATAAACTGATGCGTCAATATGTTTAAATTTAAATTCAGTGAAGATGCAGAGCACTTCATTTCATGACTCATCTGCATCTACAAATGATCAGAGATGGATTAACAGAACTGGGTAATGTCACCAGCCTGGGGAAATACAGCTATTCAGGGAGCTGAGAGCAAAAATTCTACATCATATTCATGGTACATCAATAAATATTTATCAGTATATTTTATAGAACAAGCTGGAGTTGGAACTTACTGACAACATTTGTTGTTTTTTTAATTTTTGAGTATTGACTCAGTTTATTATTTCACATAGTCATCCATCCAGATGGATTGATGGTATCTTGTCTTTTGATACTCTGAAATCTGGTCACAGGGGTACATATCGGGGTAAGAGCTGCAAGGGTGCAGAAGAAGGTAAGGTTGCCTTTTTTCAGTTTTTTTCACAACCATAGTCACAACTTTCAAACTATTAGATTTTGAAGATTAGCTTAGTGACAGTTTTGCACAATTTTGTGAATGTTGGTTGCTTTGGCACCTTCTCTGGTGCTGTAATTATTTGTGTTCCAGCAGCAGATATCCTGTGAACAACTCACTTCTAAACCTGATATTTCATATAACTTCTGTCACAAGTTTAGAAAATGGGACAAAAACACTGTCGTGTTTTTAGTCATTTCTTCTTCACATGAAGTTAGGGGATTGAGTGAGATGCATACATGACAGTGGTGGTGACAGGATCATCGTCTGATGTAATATTCTAATTTTAGATGTCATGTTTTCATTACGTCTAAGTGGAAAATTATAATTAGCAGAAATAAATTTCAAACATCCATGTGTGTATAAATAATGTATATGTGTTTCACCTAGTGGTAAAGTTCCTGAAATAAATGGGCTTTCAAGTATTATTCTACTGCTTACTGGCAGCCCGTATGTGCGGCTACCTGAACCATGCGGCTACCTGAATCTCAAAAACAGTCAACAGCAGTAATAAGGCCCATTTATGCTCAATAATAACTACACAAATGCATACAGATAGTGTTTTCTCTGTCTTTTGGGTTAATTTCTTGTGTATTTTAGTCCATAATCTGGAAACTTGTGTACCCAAACTGAGAAAAACAACCAGTACTAGTGAGGACACTATGGCGCACTATAGCTCATGTATGATCACAAAAAGGAACGAAGAAGACAATGACAAAAGATGGAACTTCTCCATTTATTTGCTGTGATGTATAGAATAACTGCACACACCTCTTCTGTCTACAATGGTTTCTCTTTTTATGTTTCTTTTTTTTTTTGAGAATGTACATTATAGAGATTTTCTCCACCGTCGCCACGCTTGCTATTTATTTCTGAATTTGGCAGGTAATTCAGAACTGCCCTCTAGTGGCTACATTCCCAAACAACCATGAACACATTGAAAGGATGCGGGCAGTGGTACTGGACACTGTTAAATACGAGCGGACATATTTTCCTGCACAACTGGAGTATAAATGGGCCTTTGAAGCTGTTTGGGCTTGGCAGAGGAGATTTGGCAAGCCTTTGAAGAATCCAAGCCACATTTTCCTAACAAATACAGCGCCACCTAGTAGGGAACTAAACAGGCTTTTCGGTAAACAGGCAGTAAACAGTAAAACGTATACTGCCACAAAGAATTAACACAACAAACAAATATTCAAACAACCACAAATGTTCTTACTTTTTAGGCTAAATTTAGATTTTTAAAATATGGAAACATTTATTCAGAAGTTAGACGAATCCTTATTTTTTAAAAGGAAATGTGCAGGTTTTATACTTTTAACAGCAGTGGTTTCATTTCCATTTTGTGCCTCAGGAATTGATGTGAAACATCCATAATAGAGTCAAACTGTTAATGTTCAGCATGAATGCCAGACCTTGTCTGATATAAGTAAACAAGGTCATGCAGATATGATGAGCAGAGCCCCTGGTGTTATGAATAAGACTTATGAGTGGAAAATTGACCTTGTGTGTGAATGAGTACAAACTAAAAGGAAAATTACTTTCAGAGATGAGGTACATTAGGCGTTTTTTATGCTTGTTCTCCTCAATATAATGCTTCAGTAAAAGCCTCTGCTTAAGACATGTGGGTCCATCACCCAACATCACATTCAGGTCAGCTTTGGCTTTAGGAAGCCGTAAGCTTAAAGAAACTTAACACAAACTTAATTTACAGATAGCACAAAGAAATTTATGGAAAGTACGTTTTTATTTAGCAGTACGTTGGGAGCACTACAGAGTAGCTAAAAAGGCCGACAGATGCTCAGACAGGTGGTCACCACATAAGCGCCCGGGTGACCTGCAGAGGCGGAAACATCCATTTTTCCGAAATAGTCCCTCATGGATGTTCCTTGCATGCATGCGACGGTGTGTAAAACGTTATGGGTGAATACTGGAGCTGCGCCACGCTGAAGCAGGAAGCAATTGAGGCAAGAGGATAAAAGAAAGACGGAGATGTCACACTGTGAAACAGCCGGAGGTTGACTCTTGCAGTCTGTTGATTGTAGCGCTGTGGGTTGTCTTTTATGTCTTGTAATGTAAGTGAAAACTAAAGGGAAGATGGGGAAGAAAGGAAAAGAAGGCAAGCAACAAAAAGATCTTTATTGTCCCCCCCTCGTATCGACCTTTCACCTACGCTCAACCTTTTGAGTGAACTTAAAAGATAAAATTTATTGTTTTTCTACTTTGCAATTTCTTCGGAGAAACAGGTTTTATATCAGTGCCCAAGAAAGATGTTGGAATGTTTTATTTCTTTTTCAAAACAAAGCTCCCTACATTTATATCTCAACTGCACCATGCCACTTAATCTTTCCTAAACAATTTTTTCTTGTTTTAAGAAAAACATTTTGTGAGATACAAATTTGATTATAATGACAAAGCTTCCCAATATAACGAGCTTTATATCTCATCATGATGATGAGCTTTATATCTCATCATGATCATCATTCTCGTTTTAACAAGAACAAATTTGGTACAACACAAATTTTGTTAAAACGAGAAACTTTCTCGTCATGACGAGATATAAAGCTTGTTATATTGGGAAGCTTTGTCGTTATAATCAATTTTTTTTCTCACAAATAATTATTATTTTTTAAAACGATAAACTTTTTTTTTTTTTTTAAACAAGACACTGCTCCTGTATTTATTTCCTAACTCTTGCAGTTAAATACCTTTAATTACACCATCAGTTCCAACCAATTAAAAATAAATTTCTGGGGCATTAGGTGGCCAAAATATTACTGTTAACGGTACAATGTGGGACAAAAGTAATACTATTGTCCAGAGAGTTGTCAGAATGTCTGTACTTAAGATTAAAAGCTTTTATTTATTTGTACAAACCACCAAATTCTTCAACATATCCAAAGACAGAATTACCTAAAAACTTTTGTCTGTGTTCTTTAAATAATATTTCTTTGAAATTAATTTGTAGACAGTGTTTTCTCATAGATATTCTAACGTGGAAATCAGAAATTCCATAAATTTCTCATAAATTCCTGCTGTTAAAAATCTGTGCAAAAAGGGCACTCAGGTTTACCAGACTGTTGTGCTTGTGGTATACATTTTTACATTTTACTCAGTCACATTTGGAGTCCAGTTTGTATATAAGCTCTTTGTTGCTTTAATAAAGTAAAGATTATGTCCGCTGGTATTGTCCGGAATCAGAAATGCATCCATCTGGAAGGTTATTGTTCATGTTGAGCAACTGTACGAAGCTAATTTAATTGATTGTAGATTAAATCTTACTGGTCTTGCTGTTTCTGTAAATATCTCAATTTCAGCCTAAAACGTTAATACTTTTGTTGCACTCGCTGTACTTTTAGCAATAATGTCAACAATAACTACAAAGGGATTACAATAAAAGAGCAAGATTAAAGCAATACTAGGCTAAAGATTCTTCTGAAACAGTTGTGTACTTCAGGTTTTCTTTGACACAGGTTGCACTTTTCCTCCCAGTCATTAACTTTGAAGTTTAATGGAAACAGTAATGAGTTGTGATATAGGAACCCACACAACTCAACATTTCTCATCAAAGGAAAGTCTAGATTGTAAGTTGTACCCCTGTTGTGTTGACGCCATCAGCAGGCTTTCTATAACGAATATGTGACACGATCATAAAAGAAGCCTCTACTGTGTCTAAATTGTTCTAAAAAAAAATAAATATAATGAGATAAGAATAGTGGTGTGTAAGCCCAGTGAGTATACCACAACTTGCTAATTGTTAGCTGCTAATATTGCTAAGCTTGTATTTGCTTCAGAGCTTCTTATCAATGTTAAATTAACAAGGTAATTCACAGTTTTAAATGGGCCTTGATGGCATTTTAAAATCTCTAGTTCAAAACGTAAACTATTTGGACTGATCAAACCTGACCTGAATATTAATTTATCAAATCTTTATTTTTTATTAGCGTTAGGTGAATATAAAAACCGGCATATACATATGCACATTAAACAGAGGGTAATATTCTACACTGACAGCAGTTTTTTTTAAAAGAGAGTTTGGATTATTTATACTATTTATCTCTATTCTATTTGTGAAAGTAAAAAAAAGTGCTGGTTTATCCTAAAATATTGCTAAAATCTTGTCTCATTCTTGCCTCATCACCAGAACTGGGTGTATCCTTAAGGCTCCCACATACTTCATCCGAAGAGCCAAAATCGTCTCTCACTGATGTAACGAAAATTGCGTTGTTTTGTTTGCAGAGAGGCATCCGCCTGCCGAACTCAACACCAGACCCAGGTCTGTAGTCCCAGGTTTCTACAGAGCTCTGTGTGAAGTGTTGTGTGAGGAATTATGTACATTTGTACAGGTCTTCACTAAATAACTGCTCCAATAATAAGACTATAAATAATAAGACTCTTAAATGCTGCAGTTTCCATGGATGGAAACTGCAGCGTCGTTGTCAACAGAGGAGGCTCCCTGTAGAAAAGCGTGGCGCTCTGTCTGTGGCGACTTCATAAAAGCAAAACAGAGGATGCAGGGAGGGAGGGGAGAAAGGGGGAACCCCAGCGGGAAGGAGCGTGACGTATACTAAAGGTGTCTGGTGGTCTGTGCTGTTGTATGTAAGGTGTGTTCAATTATGAATGGTCCGCAACCACGTGACTATGCGTCGACTGTTCAGCTTCGGATGAAGTATGCCTTTACACCCCTAGGAAGCACCCGTAGAAATGTGTTCCACTTCTGTGGTTTCTTGCACAGAAACTTCACTACCTACAAACCTCTAGTATCAAAGGTTTTCCAGTCCACACATATCAGAGTTCCTACACATTTACAATTTCAAAAAGGCCTGATTGTCCAAACTTACATAGCATTTCGCATTTCTTTTCATAACTGCAGAGGGACCATTCTACTAACCATTTGGTTCTTATATCTTAAAAGTTCATGATCCCAAATTATGAAATCAAACAATGCTGGAGCGAACTTCTGATTTTTGGAGGCTTTTGTTTCCTATCTTTACAAAAATAGGAAAGAATTCAAAGTTGTCAAGAGTCCAAAAAAGTAGTGAAACTGCTCCAAAATATTGATGGGTAAAATATTAAAATTGAGTTGGGGTGTGGCATGTGACACATCATTAAATTATAAATCACTGTAAAATCTACAATATCATAAAGCATTATTCAATTTTTGTCAAAATTTGTCAATTTTTGTAAAAATGGAAGAAGGAGAACAGACCAGCTCTGACTGTAATAAGACAGGAGGACCCTAAGGCAGGAACAACTGTTTGTTGTAAGGAGCAAAGATACGTGCTTTCACTTCAGCACCAGAAAAAGTCACTATTAGTTTTTAAAAAAAAAAAAAAAAAAAAAACCCAGTAAGTTTTACCAGAGAGAGTAACCAGAGAGATGAGAAAAGTTGGTACCATTGTCCTCCAGTCAGATTTCCCAGCTAGGACTGACCAGCTTGTTGAGTTATTCGAATCGTTTCAGCTCTAAACAAAACACCTTTTACCTGAGGATCAGAGATGCTTAGACAGCAAGAACCGTTTTTTTTTTCTAACCAGGCCTATGTGTTTTGCTGGATTCCAAGACATAAATTATAAATGTTTCTGACATTTTTTAAGCTTTTAATTTTTAACTGGTAAAAGTTTGGAGACATTTTTTTACCCTGCTGTATTTAAAAGAAGTTAAACTTTATGTTGCACTTCCTTTCACTGAGGGAAGCACAACATAAAATGTCTAATTTCCTTTGTATTTTAGCAATGTGAAAGCGACATGTCAAACTCTCAGTTTTGTGAACAGAGGCTGACAATGCCAGCAGGTAAATGCTATGGAGTATTGTTGATCCACATAACATTCCAACAACTGGAACCTTGAAGCGTTCTGTTTGCTGATGTGACACTAGCAGTCAATAAAACGTGTACCAGCAGTCGATGCAGTAGCGGTCCACTGCAGTGCTAGCTCTATGTTTATTGTAGTCATAAATTATCTTGTAAGAGGCCTCCTAAATATGCTTTGAGAGCTCACCTGCAAGCTCTGACATCTGTTTGAAATTCTTGAATGTTAAATATCTGTCTGTAGTGCAAATTTAATAAATTGGATTTCTTTTTTGTTGCTCTTGTCGCTGTTTGCCCGAGTTAATGTGTTCAAAAACTATTATTGTGTAGAGGAAAGCAATGAGAAGACTGCATTATAGAGGCCTGATATCAGTGTGTCATGTTTGTGTTACTGTCTAGTTGTGGGTCCAATCCAGGGAGTTAATGTTCAGAAAAGAAGAGTCGAAGAGGAAAAATAGGAAGATGAAAAAAAAACATGGCATCGGAGACAGTTGGTTGACAAAAAAGACCTGAGGCTGCCCACGGAGACAAATCTGGAGTAAAACTGAGTTGAAAAAAAAAAAAAAAAAACACAGAACAAAGAAGAGAGGAGCTGAAAGATGAAAGCAGACAGAGTACAAGATACTGCCAACACAGGGAATAGGGAGAAGTGGTGAGTCACAAACTGTGTCCCAAACCAGGAGCAGGACAGAGTGGGAGAGGTGTGTCCCATTTCAAAGGACTCTTTAAATGCCATCAAGAAGAGAAGGCATTCTGCAGATGACGGGGGGACCCTCTCCTCTGAGAGGTTAGAATCCTCTTTCATCTTCTTCTTAAAGAACCAGTGTGTAGAATACAGTGACATCTAAAGGTGCACATTAAATACAACTAAATATTCCATACCTTTTCCTTTCTTCTACTGTGGCAATGCCCCTGAAAGGCAAGGGAAAATTATGTAAAGCATCTATATTCAGTTTCACTAATAATATTTGTTCAATGAGAAAGTATATCCATTATGTAAAAGGGCTAAGTAATGATAAGAGTTCATTATTTGTGTGTGTGTATGTGTGTTTGAAGAACCAAGATTCTTATTCTCTTTACAATTTCATGTAGCTGTATTGGCAACAGAGTTTGACTGCATAAATTTCCAAATCAGTGTTTCTCAAGCTTTTTATTTGATTTCTAACTAAGGCTAAGGTCAAAAAGTCTGAAAAACCAGTGTTAAACCCTTCCATTATCTTTAATTATCTTAATCCGGGATTGGGTCGTAAGGGCAGCAGCCTAAGCAGAGAAGCCAATAGACTACCTTTTTCATGGCTACTTTGGCCAGCTCCTCCAGGGAAATCTCAAGGGGTTTCCAGGCCAGCCGAGAAACATAGTCCCTCCAGTGTGTCTTGGGTCTTCCTCTGGTTGTCCTCCCAGTGGGATGTAACTGGAACACCTCACCAGGGAGGTGTCCAGGAGGAACTCTAAACACATGCCAAAGCCACCTCAACTGTCACAGTCTCTCTAAGAGAGAGCCCAGACACCCTGAGGAGGAAAGTCATCATGGCCATTTGTATCCATGATCTCATTCTTCGGTCACTTCCTAGGGCTTGTGACCATAGATGAGGGTGGGAAAGTAGATCACCTTTTCATGTCAGCTCTCTCTTTATGACTACAAACCAGCAGAGCAATCGCATCACTGCAGATGCCACACCAATCCGGCTATCAATCTCTCACTCTATTTTTTTCTTCTTTGTAAACAAGACCCCAAGATTTTTAAATTGTTAAACACTTGAGGCAAGACCTCAACCCCAACCCCAACCCAGAAAGGGTACTCTGCCCTTTTTCTGGCTAGAGAACACAGTCTTGGATTTGGATGTGCTGATTTTCATCACTGCTGTCTGCTGTGAACTCCCCCAGTGAAAGCTGAAGATCATGATGTGAGGAATCTAACAGAACCACATCATCTGCAAAAGGCAAAGACCCAATTTTGGGGCCACCAAAACAGATCCCCTTAACACCTTGGCTATGCTTAGAAAGTCTGTCTATAAAGGTTATGAGAAGACTCTGTGACAAACTGCAACACTGGCGGAGTCTAACTGTCACCGGAAACTAGTCTGCCTTTCTGCTGGCAATGCAGACAAAGCTCTGTCACTGGTCAAGGGGCCTGGTACCCTGTTTTCTCAAAGTACCCCAACAGGACTCCCAAGGGACACAGTCAAACATCTTCTTCAATTCTACAAAACACTGTAAACTGGTTGGGCAAACTCCCATGCACCCGGCCAGACCCTGGTGAGGGTGTAGAGCTGGTCCAGAGTTCCGCAGCCAGGACAAAAACCACACTGTTCCTCCTGAATCCGAGACTACCCATTGGACCATCCTCTCCAGAACCTCTAAACTGACCTTACCAAGATTAGGGGTGTTTTCATACCTGATAGTTCAGTAGACTCAGTTTGATTGGGGACCAAAGTTGCAACAGTTTGTTACATTTTCAGCTTGTGCAGTTTACTTTCACACAGCACTGTTACCCCCCTCACCTGTGGTGGCGCTGCACCAAGACCAACTTAAGGAAATAACATGATAACCTCTGAAGAAGACATGTGCAACTTACGAAATGGAAACAAAAATGGAGTGGTATCAGATTTTAGCAGTTGCAGGGCTGGTGTGAATTCACCCTAGGAGTGTGAGCCAGAGATAAAACCCGTGACAACCAGAGTGAAAAATCTGCTGTCAATGACCTGCCTAAACTTGATGCCCTGTGAAAATCATTTTTATTTCCATCTGAATTTTATTTTGCATTTTTATAGTACTTTTTCCATGAGGATATAACTTTATGTATCTGATATTAGAGTCACATCCACTCATTTACAGCACAAAGAATGCTGATTACCATGTTTAGATGATTGGTAAACTTTGTGCATATGAATATTTTGTTGGTATTTTAAAGAACAACAACAGTAGTTTAGTTTCCTGATGTTCTTTGACAGCAAGAGCTCATACTGGACTGGACTGTTAAGTCTCTTTAAATTCTTGGACTGGCTTCCTGAAGATATCTGGCACTTTTTAGCATTCTCACAGCAAGAGCAAGCAGGAAAAGAGTGAAAAGAAAGGATGTATGAAAGAGATGAGGGAAGATCTTAATTAAGATTCGTCTGGAATCACTGCTGCATGTCACCAGCTGGTTCCTTGCCCTCTGTAAGTGACTGACATAATCTCCCTTCTCTGTTTCATTTTTTCCAAATATGTCGTCAACAGTTCCCTCTACTGTTGTTTTTTTTTTTTTTTTCATAAAGTTATCAATTCCTCTGATCTCTGAAGAAATTTGCAGAATTCCAAACCCTAACAGAAGTTTAACAAAGGCGATCCAGAGGGTTTTATGTTGTTTTCCTGCATCAGAGTTGTTCCTTCTGAACAAAGCCACACAGATTTAACAGTATGTTTGCATATTCCCTGAACTTTCACAGGTTGCTGTGCTGCACCTGACACCGGCTTCAAGCTGTTCAAGACAAAAGCTTGCTGTTGCTGCCTCCGCTCACCCCCTACATCCCCCATCCTGACATGCTCCAAGGAGTCCTGTGGGGGAGGCACTACCAAGCTCACAGTTCATCCATACTATGCACAGGCCTGTCAATGCTTTCTTCAGGAAAACAAATAAACAAGTGGGTGTGTGACAGGAAAAAAAAAGAGAAAAAGAGTTAGCTTTTGATGAAGCCAAGAACAATTTATGGGTTTTTAATAGCATAATAGCAATTATATTGGTAGAATTCAACTATATGTTGCAGCTCTAAAGCCAAATGTACCACTAACCCTAATCCTAGGTGATATTTTCTAATATAACTAACCAGATTCATAACTTTTATTTTTATTGTTAACGGATGACAACGAAATATTACACTTGCAGCACACTAATGAATTCCCATATGCTAGTGTGATGAAAAAAGGAGGAATTACTTCAATGCATAGCAGGAGTTTGTGTCTGTACCATAATTACATGCTTAAAAATTATAGGTTGGATGGAAGCTGATTTCCTGTAGCCATTTACATCTAGACATAACCTCCTAGTGCTTAACTTTGGATGTGGTAATATCGTTCCTCTGCAACGCCAAGAGTGAAAACAAATGACCATAATAGCTCTTCAGGTTTTTTTCCTTACAGCTTAGGCAAACAGTGGGTGGGTTTAGTTGCCTTTTCACATCGGGGCAGCTTTTCTCTATAACAGAGAAAAAGGAATATTCCCATGTTGAGTAACTTATATCATTCATTTAAAGGCATGGTACATGTCTGCTGGTTCAGGAGAGGAGAAAGGGATGTTGCAACACAAAACAAACGATTCTGCCATCACCAGTAGTCAACTAGTCTGGTAAAAACCAGCACCTTGTTCTACGCTTTGCTTCATACAGAGAGTCTGAACCCTTGGCTACTGAGAAACGATTGCTTGCTGGAGGTGTGAACTCTGAAGTGTGAAATGATTGGATCTGATTTTACCCAATTTCTAATGTTTGGCTGTGATGTATGTAATGCACCAGCTTGATCATGAAGAAAGCTACGCTATGAAGCTTACTGGAAATTGCAAGCGCTGTAAACAACCATCCCCCACTGTGAAGAGAGAAGTGTCAAGCTGAATGACATCTTGGCAGCAATAAAATGTCTTAAACAGTCCTCTCGCTCCGACTTTAATTGCTCAATATTTGGAAGCGTTGTCAACATGGACTTGAATGGCTTCATTCACTTCCTCCACTGCCATTGCCAAACTACAACAGTAGGCAGCTTACAGATCAAAAGCAGCGCAGAAACTCAACGTCATTGTCCATGCCTCCTGCTTCTCTCTATTGATTGGCCAGGATGAAATGTATCCTGAGAAACTGAAACTGAGAAATGGGAAAAGTCCCTGACGAAGCACTGAAGGGAGATGAGCGAAATCAAGTTGCGTAGGAAGGCAATGGTCAACAGACCCGCTGCCACCCTAAAATCCCCACGAGTTCAAAAAACACAACTTGACCCAGGTCGAAAGTTACCTCAGGAAACAGCCCAGGTGGGTCCTCTGTATTACCATGAACTTTCAAGTGGAGCTTTTTTAATGGAAAGAGTTTCGGATTCATCATTATTTTTTTCAGTGGTCACTGAAAAGTGATCGGTAAAGTTGCTTTCATTGTATTAAGCAGTTATAACTTTTTTTTTTTTACAGCTTTTGTCCATGTAATGTTCAAATGCATCAAGGTTTGATGCATTTGATGCACAAGTTGTGGGTTGCTATATCTTTACTGGTATTTGAATGATTTTTTTTTGTTGAGTAACTTGTGTAGCATTGGCATTTTATTAACCACACACATTTTTCTACACTCTTCTTTAAAATTGTTAATTTTTATTGCATTGTCTACTTATGTGTTTTTCACTATAATGTCTGTTTGGTCTTTTGGTCAAGTCCAAACTGATTTTTGTTTCACTATTAATCATCATGGTCCTACCAGTTTTTGAAGCATTTTTTTTAAAGTACTGTTCTTAATGCAGTTTTTTTGTTTTTGAATCACTTTTTCTCCACCAGTTAATAGGACTGTCTTTGATGGAAACCTGAAAGAGAAACCCTACATCTGATCAATTCACCCTTTTCCTCTATCTCTTTCCTACTTTACTGACTTTGATATTTTACACAATAAAAATCGGCCCTTCC
The DNA here is from genome assembly GCA_014839685.1 of Anableps anableps. Lineage (NCBI taxonomy): Eukaryota > Metazoa > Chordata > Actinopteri > Cyprinodontiformes > Anablepidae > Anableps > Anableps anableps. The sequence continues at coordinate 31,699,948 of CM026076.1, forward strand.
AGTCTCCGTGTGAACTTTGAGTCCTATGAGGATGGTTTAAAGCTGGATTGCGTTCCATGTAAATTAAAATATTTCAATGTCAAACATTTCATTGCATTTGAATTTCTTCAGCACATATTCTAACATTACTAATTGAACCCTTCTTTACCTATTCATAACAAGCCCTCCATGCCCTGCCTGAGTGTATGCAATGTCTGTTTAAACAAAGAGACTTCATAATGACCTTGCACAGTTTCGCCTCTTGTGAAAACAAAAAAATTACAGCTTCCAAATTACTGGTTTCAGAAATATTCTTATAATGATCAGTTGTGTGTGTGTGTGTGTGTGTGTGTGTTGTGTAAATAGACTCTATATATTAGCATTGTGTCAGACAGAATCTAAAAATTTAAAACATCAAATAAGGTACATTTTGAAAGGCCTAAAAAAATGCATACAAATTACTAATAAAATCCAATCTGCTTTGAATTTTAATTCAGATTTGTATCTTGGCTGTGGTGGAGGTGGGAGGGCTGAGGGGGTTGGGAGGGGGTAATTGCTGCATAGTTTGCTGGTGTCTACAGGGAGGTCAGTGAACATTTCTGACAGCTCATTTTGGTGGTTCAGATGAATGCATTTCCCAGCTTAATCATTTTCTCTTTTTTTTTTTTTTTTTTTTTTTTTTTTTTTTTTTGCCTGAACGGACATCAACCTGGTTCAGATTTCAGACAGTCACCTGCCCCTCTGTAATTGCTCCTCTTGTTGGGTCACTGGAGTATTGCAGCTGTCTGCGATTTCTCCACCTTTAATTTCTGCATGTAATTATGGAAACTCTATGCTGTCACTTTGGCTCTGCTGCATCAGCTCCATCTCGTAAAACTTTACTTTAGTTACATCAGGCGGAGAAATCTCAAATGTTAACCCCTCTGAGGCTTCTCAAGGACACATTATGAAATCTTGGTGCAAGTTTAGAGAATCCTCAATTAGGAGAACATTTAACCTAGAAGCATTTGGATGAGAATTAAACTGAATAACAAAAACTTTTGCTAAATGGTATTTAAAGGTTATACAAAATGCCAGTGGAGGTCAAAGCACAAGTAGAGTCCTGTTGAAAACCTTGCTACTGACCCTGATAGCCATGATTCATGCTGTCTGCCAACAGGCGACAGCAGAGTGTCAGAGCCAGGCTGAGAATTTTCTTTTTCATTTTGCAAAAAAAGTCATAATATTACCAGAATAAAATTATAATATTACTAGAGTAAGGTCCTATATTAGGAGAATGAAGTGGTGATTTTATGAGAATTCCTCCATGAAAAATAATTAAATGATAAAATGAGGAATGTTGAGCATCTTGTGAAATTATGCTTTGGTATTGGTTTTAAAAATAAGCACATACTTAATCTTTTAACACATCAGCATCAAATTATTATTAGTATCAGGACTTTCAGAACGATTATGCAAACGACTGTGTCTATTTCGAGGAACGAATGACGGACGAGACATGCTGGTTACGTCAGAGCTTTATCACTCTATCGAAGCTTTGCTCTCATTAAAACATCTTTTTTCTAGTAATGTTACAACTTTCTTCTGGTAATATTGTGTCTTTATTCTACTAACATCTTGACTTTATTTTCATAATTTCCCCCAAAAAATCTTAGTCTGGCAGTAATATTCGGTCATAACAGGCAACTATTGGTTGTGCGGTCTAAAAATCTGGCTTTTGTGGCGCAGTGGTGAAAAGAAAGTAACTGTTGAAATAAAGCCAAAAGCAATTCCATTGGTTTATCTCCAACCATGAGGGGTAAACAGCCAAAATGTGAAGGAAGGTGCTCTGCTCAGATCAGACAACACATGAACTTTTAGGGCAACATGAAAAATGCTGTGTGGTGGAGAACTAATATTACACATCACCCTGAACACACCATCCCACTGGGAGAAAATGGTGATGGCAGCAACATGCAGTGGGGATCATTTTCTGCAGCAGAGACAGTGAAGCAATTCTGAAAGAATGTGTAGAATTCACCCACTTAAAAGTTTTAGCCAGTTTTCCAATACCCTCTCATTACTGCAGTACTTCTCTCTATGCATCTTTCATGCTGCTGAAGCTGTGCCAGAACTTCTTGATATATGAGCTTGTAATAAATGATACGTTATAAACCAGCAAACACAATGGAATTTACTGCTGCCAGAAGCAACAGAATTAAAGTTAAAGCATACCACATTATTTTCTTTGCTGCGAAACTTTCAGATACACCAGACGTCAAAAAACTCCCAAGTATGACTAATCCCAAATTTGAGATAACCCCCTCTCCCCCCAGAAAAATAAATAAATACATTAATGTCCATTACCTGAAGCTAGATTTTTTAAAAAGTCAAAAAAAAATCAGTTAAATACTAAACAACAGAATGTGAGTATTTTTTGGACTCATAGAACAGATGAATGAGGTAAAAAAAACAAACAAACAAAAAAAAAACAGATAACGTAAAGGGTAATAAGGTAAAGTACTTCATATCTACAGCTGTTAAGTATTTTAATAGCTTGAGGCAGAAAATTCCAGTAGTCTGGTGGATCAAACATGGGAGTGGTAACATCATGCTTAGGGTTTGCTTTGTCACCAGAGGTAGTGGGACATTGCAAAGGGTGGATTAAATTAAAAAGGATGATTACATTCTATTTCTTAAACTTCAAGTCCCCCTCACCCCCCATCATTGCATTATACACTGAACAGCATACAACAAAATGAGTTGGGATTTCTCTATCTTCCACAAGAAAAATTATTAGATTCAGGAATGTGTACATAGATGCTAGGAGGTGCTAGAGCACCTGCCCTTTTTTGTCTGGACAAAAAAGTGCCCCTCTGAAATCTTTTTTTTTTTCTTCTTTTTTTTTTTAGTGTATAGTGTGTGGCCCAAGGTAGCATTTCTGGATTTATCAGCCTATATTACCAGTGCTCCAATATATTTCTAATTTTGCCTAATTTGCCTTCTAATTTTTCAAGACTCCCTCCTACACACACGTGACATTTTCTACATCTACCCACCGATGGAAGATCCAAGTACTGATCCTCAAGCACTGGTTATGTTGTTGTTTTTATGATAATTATCATTATTAGCTGTATAAACCAACAACTGAATCAGTTAAACTAACCCAACTGGTGTCATATTTCAAAGACGTGAATCAGCGCTCATTTTAGGAGCTAGCTAAGGACGAGTGGAAAAACGGAAGGTCTGTGAAGCAGCTTTCTGTTTAACCACGTCCCCCCACGCCAAAACGGTAACAGCTTGCAGTGACAATATAACTTAAAGAACTGTGCTGTGGCATAGAAAGCTTCTCATTGAAAAACAGCTACAGCGTAAAATGAGAGTATCATCATAAGCTAGCTTCAATGTCACAGTTTCTATTTTCAACAACAATGTTTTCTTTTTGAATGGTTTGGAGCGACTCAACCAGGCTATGCAAAGCTTAATTTTGTCAGATGTTGAAGATACGTATGGCTGTAATAAAAAAGATGTAGAGGTTGCAAACTATCATGAACCACACATGAAAACCACACAGAAAAATTAAGAGTTCTCACCTCAAAGTGAGAGGTTAGGACTTAGAAATTTTTGAGGTACCAACGTCTGGGACAGTTCGCTACATCAGAACTTATTATTATTTAAATGTGTTTCCAGCTCCCCTTTTGCACATCAATTCTTTTTTGAAAAACCAAAAACCACCTCAAGCGAGCTTAAAAACATTTTTGTGAAACTGAGGAAGTTTTTTCGAATTTTGCCATTTCCAATAACCTTTTCTAAAGTGATACTTCAAAATGCACTTAAAAAACTGCTAACATAAGCTGTCACCATTTTAGCTTCATATAATAATTTAATTTTCACTAATCCTAAGAATTTAGTAAAATCCACTTAGAATGCAACCTTATTTGAGTTGATTTTTTTTTTTTTTTTTTTTTTTACAATATTAAACATCTGCATCAGACAGCATATGGGAGCACCTGCCACTCACCACTGATCAGATTTATCATAGAAATACATAAACAGATAAAGCACAGCACTCTCTAGTGTCCTCTGCATAACCCTCGAGTCTGTCACATGCTAAAGTGTATTTAATATTCTTCAACCACAACTCTGCAGAAGGCTGTGAGGATGCTAAAAGGGACTGATATTTGTGGCAGTCTCCTTTGAAAGTTTCACCATCCCAGTATACATCTTAAAAGCTCCATAAAAGCAGTTGTCATTTACTTGCCGAGTATTGTGCATGACTGTTGGAACTGAATGATGTGAGTAAAATGTTTCAATAGACTCCCTGGGTAAACTGATTTATAGAGTGCTCAGTTAAATGCTGGGTAGTTGGGGGGTTGGGGGAGGTTGGAGAGTTTTAAAAACTGCAGAGAGGAATCATCACGGAGTGGCTTTTCAGAGTAATTATTTATGCACTTAGAGTGAAAAAGGAGACACAACACCAGGAGACAGATGAGCATTTCACTTGTTCTACGATAACTCTTAACTGAAGCCTAACAAATAACTAGAAGCATGGAAGATTCAGAAAGCAGCCATCAGTGAAGAAGAGACAGCACTTGAAACTTTCCATGGGTCTTTAATCCTCTGCCAATTTTAGTTTTCATTTGATCACTGAAAGATGAAAAATATTTCACTTGTTTGTACTATTTTCTCAAGCAATAATCCAAAATGGGGTAATACAAAAGCTGATTTATGCAAACACAACCTATGATCCGTCTGACGTGATTAAACTACACGTGTTTTAATACTCAGAGAAACTGAAAGGAGCTATTCTGCTCACAGATCATCAATACAAGGAACTAGGTTTATGAGGTCGACTTCATTACAATTGTGTTGTCACTGCTTATCTGAACAGCAGCTGTTGGTTTTTGTTTGGTTTGTTTGATTTGTGTTTATTCTGAACAAGCAGCTGGTTAGAATTTTGCCCATGATGGTCAACACTAACTAGATCATGACACGTTTTAATTTTGAAATTTAAACAACAACAACAACAAAAAAACAATATTCAAGAAATGCTATTCGAAATGCTGTGGCAGTGCTTGCTAAATTTACCAGGTCAGTTTCTGGTATTAAATTATTTGAGTATTAAAGCATCTTGTAAAAGTATGCGAAGTTTTTAACATTAAGACCGCAGTACAGTGTGTTTTTCAAGACACATATAGAGTTTTCAAAATCTTTTTACAAAAGAAAATCTAAAAAATATGTGGCGTCCATATGTATTCATCCCTTTTTCATTTAATAGCCTGAAATAAAATCCATTTCTAGAACGTTCTTTTAGATTTCCTAAATCAGTAAAATTGTGTCCAGCTCTAAGTGATTTAAATGCAGATGTTGTCATTGTGTTTGTAGCTCAGGATAGTTATATTTACAGTGGACCCTCGGTATTCACCTGCAAATAAAATCTGTGAAAATACCCAAACCCCCCTCTAACAATCCTAATAACTGCCCATTTTAATAGTTCAAACAGCAAATATACCTAAATATGATATGATATATAAAATAAATGGTACTCCTGGATTTGCTGCTTTACAAATGCAAGCCAGTAGTGTGAAGTAGCATTGTACTTAGGTATTTCATCTCCCCAAGCTGCATTTTCTTTCCAATATTTTAGATATGCTCCATGAAAAAATCTGCAAATAGGGAGGTTTTCCATGAATAATTTGGAGTTACGTTCCACAGAAATATTTGAGAATAGGTGAATCCACAAATACTGAACTGCGAATAAGTGGGGGTCCACTGTACCATCAAGTCCGGAATCCAGAAATATGTTTAAAAAAGAGAAGAAAATTTCCGAAAGTAGCTGAAGAGTGAAAGATGTGATGTATGGACTCGGAACTTACTTCATTCAGACAAAAAAAAAAGTTGCTGTTGTAGGTAGTCATTGTAGTAAACTAAAGAACACAGAGAGCAATTTATTTACCTAATGACCTGTTCTATGCCAAAAGGGAACCCATAAAAGTCATGTAGACCAAGGCACACACCAGCCAGGCCAGGGATAACATTTTTGAGATATTCAGAGCTGCTCTGTTCAGTCTATCACCAGAGAATGGAAAAGAGAATGGAGAGCATACACAAAACAGCAGATTCAACAAGACATGGCTTTCCACCCTAAATATTTTGAAAAAAAAAAAGTCTTTATTTACCAACCCTACAAACTAATAATAAAATATAGATCAAGTGATACCAAGTCCTAAATTAAGATATGTGGCAGACTGAAGTTTATTTTTCAATAATAGAATTTTCTTTTTGCCATAGGGTACTTATTAAAAGCTTATTAAGAGCCGTCATGATCTATAGAACTTTGATTGTATCACTTTTGTCAATAGCCTGTTATGACAATGTGGAAATACGTTTTTGAGGTTTTTGCAAATTTATTAAAAACAGAAAACGTCTTGTTAACATTTACTCTTTGTTAGCAAGTAGATGTGGTAAAGATGGCAGAAGCAATAAAAATGAAATGCACACACTAGCTACCTATAAATTACTTCAACTAATTTGATGACACATTGAGAAAGTGACATGCTGTGAATGTTGAGCTCTGGATATACCATAACTCCAAAAGTGGGAAGCAACTTCTTTTTATGACCTCCTTTCTAACACCTCTGCTCATTTAAAGCCAATTACAGATGACATCACCTTCTTTAAAGAAATCCAGCCTTACAGAATTACCGAAAATAGGACTTTTAACACCTGTTTTTATCGTTGTGTGTTACCTCATCCACGTCTCAGAGCCTAGGAACAAAATTGTCAACACAGTTGAGCTTATAGCTCACTTTGAGAAGTGATAAAGTTGATTAGATTTAGGTATATGAAAAAGAGGACACCTTGTAGCGATTTTGCACTACAATTAAAGAGTAGAAACAAATAACTGTTCAAGCTCATGGTAATACTGTTCTGTACAATAAACTTTTGAAACTTTATGTTGTTAAAATACTTACAAAAAAACAATTTGTAAAAGGTTTTTCCTTGGTCCACGTGCAGTTTCTGTGTTTCTAAAAACAGGGTTTCTGTACGTTTCAGCAAGTCAAATGTAAGACTCAAATATAATACCTTTAAATGCCACCTTGAATGAAATTTAAGACAGAAAAAAACTATAAATATAGGGGATGGTTGGGGAATCCTGCATTACAATCAAGCATAGCAAAAATATCCAGCCAACAGGAGATAAATTTGCACTTACCTATGACAGATGCAAAAATGGCTGGCTAGCTTATAAGGGTATATTAGCAGCTCGTAAGTTGCAACCGCCTTGAGTCACAGAACGTAATATTGATGTCTGTGCACAACTCAAACTCAGACAGGAAAGTCCAGTGAGAAAATAACTGCATATACAAGATTAAATATTCCTGTTGCGACCAAAATTTAAGACCTGTGATAAACGTATTTAAGGTCAACTTAAATTTTTAAAATGAATTTAATGCATTTTAAGGCCTTATTTTAAGGCCTTATTTTTAAGGCTTTTAAAAAAGTTTTTAGGGTTACGCAGACACCCTGAAAAAAGAGTCTGTTGCTTGAGAAAGCTGCTGTGTGTAAATTGTGTGCTACTTGTGTGAACATTTTTTTCACAGTGCAAAGTTCTTCCAAACAACAAACCAAAAAACTAACTGTGTCCAAGTGACAAAAAAAATTTCAAATTTTTTATTAATATATTTGATTTATTCTAGTTTTGTCTTGATGTTTGCTTTTGATTCTTTCTAAACAGGGGCTGGAAGCTATTAGATGTTTTCAGGTAAAGGAATCGTGTTAACCAGTAACAAGGCAAACAGGGACGCTGGTGAGGGTCAGCAAACGTATCGCTGCAAACCATAAACACAATGATAAATCTAAATGTTTGACATGCAAACACAATACTAAGAGAGGTGGACAAAATTGTTGATACCCCTCTGTTAATGAGGGGTAAAAAGGCTGCAGTAGTCATTGAAATAACTTGAAACGGACAAAAGTAATAACAAATATTACATTTAATGAAAATTAACCAATGAAAATCAAACTTTGCTTTTTAATTGTGGTTCAACAAAATGCTTTAAACAAGTAAAATAATGAAACAGGCCTGGACAAAAATGATGGTACCCCGAGAAAAGATCCATAACATGACCAGAGGCATGTTATGAAAATGAAGCTGTGTCCTCTAATTAGCGCTGCATATGTCTTCAAGTTTGAAATAAGTCAGGCTATCTATTGTCTGGAGCTGCTTTGCTGGTTCATGATCTTATTAACTTGCAGTAACTGATGAAATCATTTGTTTGTTTGTTTTTAATTCTGAAGAACTATGTGTATCTATCAGTTTGGAACCTTAAGCTCAAGCACAAAAACATAAAATAAAGCTTTTGGACAAAGTTTGGACTTAAATATGATTGAGATGCTGTGGCATTAGCTTAGGCAGTTCATTAATGCTTGGAAACCCTACAATGGGGCTGGAGTAAAGCAATTTTGCAAAGAAGAGTGGGGCAAAATTCCTCCACAGCCAATTACATAATTTGAAAAATGCTTTTTGTATTTACTCCGGGTATATATGTCCAATGGTTACATTTGTTTGATTATGTGAAACATTTTGGTCGGCAACAAAGCAAAAACAGAAGAAAACTGTCAAGAGACCACTGTTTTTACAGCATAGTATGTTTCAACAGTTTCAGGGTGGGTTGCGTTAATTTAACAGGATATGTTATTGATTATATTATATTACAGCACATTTCAATATGGTAGCCACATAAAAGGTGTTTGCCTGGTCTTGTTCCGGTGTGGCAAAATAAAACAGTGATGACAGCTATTCACTTACTGGCTTCATTGATTCCATATTGCTTGAAGTTTACCAGTGATGGTGATAGATGGTTCATGCTACCACCTGTTAACATGATACTAGAGGGAAATTCCACAGATGGTTCTCCGTCACAAGCCATCTGTTTTCAGATTAAAAGTAAACTGTATCACCATCCTTTACTTGCACTCCAAAAACAAATTGCGTCATAAAAAGGTGCCTGCATTTTAATACTATGACCTGGAACAAATGTACTTTATTTTGTCCCTGCGGTGAAAGATCTCCTTGAAAGTAAAGCAACCAGTCCCTTCTGGAACCAGCTTTTCTTGCTTTACATTTCCTTAAGCAACACAGATTTTTTTGTATTAAACTACTGCATACTGGGTTGCTATTTATAATTTAGTACCATAATGTTGAAAATACAGTGTCGGGTAGATTTATTGGCATCCTGGTGAAGATACTTTAAAAGCTTTGAAATAATTTTCTTAAAAGGTGGTGACATCACTGTATAAAGTATTTGATGTAGCTGATATTGCTGCATATGTCAATTCTCCAAAGCATGTCATGAACAAAATAACATCACCTTTTAGTAGGGGGTTGTTTTGACAGGCCAGATTTCCCTCCTCAGTTAAGTGTTGGGTACAGTAATGATATGTGGCTCTATCTAGTGGATTTCACTGTTATTGGCTACAACCATATTTGGGAAACTCTTCAGTAAAAGGTGCTGAACATCATCTCAAATTGAGGTTATAATTGTGTAGTACTTCGCTATAAATGAAATTCAGCCACTCTTCTCTGATTCTCTCATCTTTCAGGAGTAAGTGGCAAATTCCAGACGTTTTTGAGCTCCCTCAGACATAACAGCTACGCTTTTTAGTAGCCATCCTCTTCTCAAGTGGAGTACCCAGACATGCTAGCATGACTCAGCCCTTAAATTAGCTGGTGTATCATCTGGGGGGATGGGGAGGGCTGTTTACTTGATGGTGTGCTCTAATTGGAGAATATGAATTACGTAGAAAGATAACCTATGTATAAAGATAAACTGTTCTCTGATTCATCCATTTTTGAGCAAAGAAACAAAGCTGACTGCCTCTGAGCAGGGCTTTTGATACCAACTCTAGACATTTACACGGTCTCATCAGTGCTCAACAGGTGCTCAACAGGTCCAAATGACTTTATGTAATGACTTTATGGAGTTCTTAGATCCCCAAAACCACAGAAAAATGACATTTGTTGTCATGATCCCTTTAAGGTGTTGCAGTCGCATAAACTCACTCTGATTTTTTTCATGGAAAATCCAACCTTTCTTTTGTTTATTGGGTTCTGTCCAAAACACTGACAACCCAGGGATCAAACCAGGAAGCCGAGTCCTTTCTGCAGCTTCTGAACTGTTACCCACCCATTACCTTATTAAGACAGTGTCTTGTCCACAGCCAAAATCAAATGGATTAAAATCATGAAAATCTCAGATAAATACGACTCTAACTGAACAGAAAAATAAAACAATTAAATGTGAACATAAGATCTCTCTCTTCAAAGACTTTGTTAGTTAATGACTTTATTTGTGATAATCAGATTGATTTGTTCTGTCTCACTGAAACCTGGCTGCAGCAAGAGGATTATGTTAGTATAAATGAGTCAACCCCTTCTAATTATTTAAATTTTCACAAGGCAAGGTGGAGGAGTAGCAACTATTTTTCATTCAGATTTATTAATTAATCCTCCGCCCATTAATAGCTACAGTTCTTTTGAACTTCTAACCCTTAGTTTTCCTCATCCTAGTTGCAAAGTAGTCAAACCACTTTTGTTTATTGTTTTATATCGTCCACCAGGCCCTTACTCTCAGTTTTTAGATCGTTTCTCAGATTTGTTTTATCTGATTTAGTGTTAAATACTGATAAGATCATTATAGTGATTCATGTTGACACTGAGGGTGATAGCCTAAATATAGCCTTTTATTCTATCTTTGACTCAATTGTCTTTACTCAAAGAATTCACAGTCCTACCCACTCGTCTCATCATACTTTAGACCTTGTGCTGACATATGGCAATGAGTGTGAAGAAATAGCAGTACTTCCCCATAACTCTGTGCTCTCTGAAATTTTTTTATTAGCCTTTGAGTTTATTTTAACTGAGTAATCCAAACCTGAGAGAAAAATTAATTTTAGAAGATCTTTATCAGACAATGCTGTAAAAGTGTTTAAAGAATCTGTTCCATGTTCAATTTCCTCAGAATCTCAGACAAACACAATAGAAGGTAGTAGTTTAATCTCCAGCCCTTCTCAAATTGATGTTCTTGTTCATAGAGTTACTTCCTCATTGCATGTGGCATTAGACAATATAACCCCCTTAAAAAAGAATGTAATTATGCATAGGAGGTTGGCTCTTTGGTTTAATTCAGAGCTGCGTACTTTGAAGCAGAATACTAGGAAATTTGAGAGGAAATGACGCTCTACACATCCAGAGGAGTCCTACTTAACTTGGAAAAATAGTCTACTCCTGTACAAAAAGACCCTTCATCAAGCTAGAACACTGTATTTTTCATCATTAATAGAGGAGAATAGGATGAATCCTAGGTTTCTTTTTAGTAGAATTGCCAAACTTATGCAGAGTCATGGCTCTGTTGAGACATCAATTCCTCCAGCTCTCAGCAGTAATGACTTTATGGAGTTCTTAAATAAAATTGATTCTATTAGAAAAAAAAAATTGTTGGCATCCTAGCGAACATGATTACTTCATCCTCAGTAAGTGAGGCAGCACTGAATGTAACTCTAGAATCTGATCTGTTCTTGGACTGTTTTGAGTCAGTTGAGCTTTCTGAATTATCAAAAATATTAGCTTCTTTCAACCCTTTGACTTGCATGTTGGACCCAATCCCAACCAAATTATTTAAAGATGTGTTCCCTTTGATTACTGCCTCCATTTTAGAGATGATTGATCTGTCAATTGTATATGCACATGAACCACAGGATTTTAAGGTAGCTGTGATTTAACCTTTACTAAAGAAACCTTCTCTCAATCAAGATGACTTAATAAAGTCATAGATTATTATTATTATTAAGTCATATATCATTTATATAGATAGATATATGCTTCCAATTGGAAAAGTCATCAGACAGCATGGGATAAATTTCCCATGCTGGATAAATTTCCACTGTTATGGTGATGATAAGTCCACCCATAAATCCTGATGAATCCAATCCGTTATGTACATTGTAGGCATGTCTTGAGGACATTAAAACCTGGATGACATTAATTTTCTTCTTTTAAATTCTGACAAGAAAGAAGTTGCTTTTGGACCAGAACATCTGAAAAAGACACTGCTTAGTCAGTTACTTGATCTGGATGGCATTAAATTGGCATCTAGTTGAGTCAAGTCAAGTTTATTTGTATAACACATTTAAGCAGCAAGGCAGTTCAAAGTGCTTCACATCATAAAAAACATCAATCAAGTATACAGCAAATCATCAAAATCATCACATGACAATTATAAAAAGTCATCGAGCAAATATCAGTGCATCAAAATCATTAGGATCATTAGACAAATATAGTTCAGTTTTCTACTTACTACTGATCAAAGGCAACTCTAAACAGGTGAGTTTTTAGCCTTGATTTAAAGGAACTCAGTGTGTCGGCTGTTTTGCAGTTTTCTGGAAGTTTGTTCCAGATTTGTGGAGCATAGAAGCTGAATGCTGCTTCTCCATGTTTGGTTCTGGTTCTGGGAATGCAGAGCAGACGAGAACCAGAAGACCTGAGTGGTCTGGAAGGTTGATACAATGACAACAGGTCTTTAATGTATTTTGGTGCAAAGCTATTCAGTGATTTATAGACTAACATAAGTATTTTAAAGTCTATTCTCTGAGCTAAAGGGAGCCAATGTAAAGACTTTAGAACTGTGGTGATGCGCTCTATCTTCCTGGTTTTAGTGAGAATGAGAGCAGCAGTGTTCTGGATCAGCTGCAGCTGTCTGATTGACTCTTTAGGCAGACTTGTTAAGACACTGTTGCAGTAATCAATGTGACTAAAGATAAACGCATGGATGAGTTTCTCTCGATCTTGTTGAGACGTTAGTCCATTAATCCTGGAAATGTTCTTCAGGTGATAGAAGGCTGACTTTGTAACTGTCTTTATGTGTCTCTAAAGGTTCAGATCTGAGTCCATCACTGCACCCAGATTTTGGGCATGATCACTAGTTTCTGGCTGTAATAACCGAAGCTGCGCACAGACTCAAGATCGTTCCTCTTTAGGTCCAAAGATAAGAACTTCAGTTTTATTTCTGTTCAGCTGGAGAAAGTTTTGGTACATCCATGCATTGATTTGTTTTTGGCATCTGTTCAGTGCTTGGATGGGTTCTGAGTCACCTGATGACATCGTGATATAGAGCTGTGTATCATCTACGTAGTTGTGGTAACTGATCTTATTGTTAAAATCTGAGCTGGGGAGCATGTAGATATTAAATAGGAGGGGTGCCAAGATTGAACCTTGGGGTACTCCACATGTAACTTTTGTCTGCTTAGTGAAAGAACATGATCCTCAAAGAGCTTCTAGGCTTCTCCAGGTGGGTCAGAGCTCGGTGCAGGAGGTAGATGATGGTGTCATCCACCGCAGTGCCAGGCTGGTAAGCGAACTGCAGCAAATCCAATGAAGATGTCACTAGGTGGTGTAGGTGTCTGACAAGCTTCTCGAGGATCTTCATCAGATGTGATGTCAGGGCTACCAGCCTGTACCTGCTGAGGTCCTTTGGATATTTGGTCTTTGGTACCCGTTTAAGTCTTTTTCTTATTATAGTAAATTACTTTGACCTAACATGGGGCAGTCAGGGTTAATTTGTTTTTTGCCTGCTCATAATCTTGAAAAATGACAGCATAGAAACTCCAGACAAGTTTGTTTTAATATGTTTTTCTAGAAATCTCAGTAGCTTAAAGAATTTTTAAAAGTCTGGCTGCTTTAATGGGGATGATCGGCAAGTTGGAGAACCGTCCTGAAACTGTTTTTTTACGACTGCATTTTTTGTATTTTTCCAGTTGTTTTCAGTTTTTTCTATGCAAAGAAGAAGACTACCTGTTGCCCATAGTGCGCATGGGGTTCGGCACAACCCCCTATGTGAGGTACAATACTTTCAGCCTCACCTTGCGCATTTTTGTTGCGCTTTTATGACCGATCACAAGGATTGAACATGTCACACACATTCATCAAATATATCAGACTGACTGTGGAAGGTCAGTGTGTGTAGTACATTTTTAACCAAACATGTATATTGATACAGGAATGGGCATATGCCAACTGCCTGCTTCATTCTCTGAGTATGACACAGCACCACCAGAGTTGAGGAAGAAATTCAGCAATTTTGAGCATAAAAATATGAAATCTTACTGAAAACACATTTAAAGAGCAGTCAAGAAAATAAATGTATTTTCTCTCCATAATCAGTACCCATTTTACTTATTATGACAGGTGACTGCACCTCACTCATGTAGACCCTGCTTGTTTAATTGCAAAGAGTTTTTCTCCCCAAGAGGAGGTCAGTAGTGACACATTCTCACCTTGCAAACTGAATGTCATCATTCATCACCTGGGTGAAGAGGAGATTTAATTTCAGAAAGGCTCAGGTGACAGAATCCAAGGTTAATAATCATTTCTCATAACAAATCAGTTTAGATGTCTGGTGGATAAATAGTGAAGGGACTGTAACTACACATGAGAAAGTGCTTACAAAGTACAATTTAATTCATAGTTATCTGAAAGGTAATTAGATATAAAGCTGTGTCTGCGAAGGAGTTGGATTCCAGTTTCTTCAAACATCTGTATTTTGGTCATTTTTAGTATCAATCCTTGCCAAAAGTTGTCAGTTCAAGATTTTTAAGATTCAGAAATGTCTGATAACATAGAAATACTGCCACTACTATTAGTACTATTTGTCAACATGACTTTTACATTAATTCCAAGTGTATAAGGACAAAAAGTTGTGAAAATATTTTGCAGTGATGTCCATGTCTTATTCCTTTTATATTAAAAAAAAAATCTGGCCATCTGGGAACCACGGTTAAATGTTCTATGATTGCACTGTTTGTAAAATGAAAGAAAAAAAAAAGTTTTATCAAACTAGGTCTCTCTTGTAAATGAGACCTTGGAATAAATATTACCTGAATTACTGAGAAAGTAGGTCAAGATGCCTTCAGTTATAGCCACTCAAATAATTTAGCATATGAGATGAGTAAATATTCATCACTGCTGACAGCATCTGAGTAGCATAGCATGAAGTTAAGTGATATTGTTAAAGCTGGAGTATGTAACTTTTAAGAAATATATGTTTTCTACATATAGATATTCTCCCAGTGCTCCCAGTACTAACTCCAGAAATTCATCACTCAGTCAGAAACAACCAATCACAGCCGGAAGGAGGGTCTTAGTGCTGTCAATCACCCTCATGTATGCACCGCTTACACACTCCCCCTTCCTCTCTGCTACGTTACAGCTGGTTCACCACAACATAGCCTGCCACGAATGCTAAGAGTAAAGTTAGTTAGCATGGCCACCAATGACAGCAAATAAGCAGTTTTCCTGGAACGTTAAGTTGTTTCTTCACCATTAGCACATTTAGCAGCGCATAGACGAGGTTTATTGACAGCACTAAGACCTTCCTCCTGGCTCTGACTGGTTGTTTTAGGTCGGGAGCGGTCCATTTCTTTAGATGGCAATAGTAGTTCGGAGGAGGTGGAGGAGCTCGATCTTTTTTACAGATTATCTGTCTCATACCATCATACCATACTGTCACATGGTGACAGTTTTATCAGATATACATAAAACATATTTTTGTAAAAGTTAGATACTGCAGCTTGAAAGGATCACTGCTATGACACTAATGTAGTAGCTAGTACAGTTAATGCAGCTAATGTAGTTAATATGTCACCTTCAAAATAGGTCTACCTTTTGACAAAAACAATCTTTAACCAGGTATTAAATATTATTTTTGTTAAGCCGAGATTTCTATGTTAACAATAGTTTTTTAATTGGTCTTATGTAATATTCTAATCCTAAATGTCATGTTTTCATTAGCTGTAAGTGGAAAATCATCATAATTAACAGATAATGGTTTGAAGACATCAGTTCCTGTGTAATTATTCTATATAATGTGTTTCACTTAGTGAATTAAGTTACTAAAATAAGTAACTATAGTTCTATGGCTCAGTATTTCACATTTCTCAGAGGTAAACTCTGAAGTATCTTTCCAACACCAATTGTTGTTCAGTTCTGCAAACTGTAAAGAAATACATAAATTACTTAGGTTTGTTCTTTCTAAATTAAAAACTTATTCTGTGCTTCAAATATGACACATATTTTAAACTTATGAAAAGCTTTTTTTTCCCTACCAAGCAGTAAATGACTTTTTTCAAATTTCCAACCTTGGATCAATCTGCGGAACAAAATAGAGCTACCAAATTATCCACTAGTACTAAATGCCATGGCAAAAACACATAATAAAGGAAGAGCTATATGCTGCTGAATGAGAAATTCTTCCTTGTGGTTTCATTTAGCAAATGCAGAACAATATAAATGCCTGAGAACTGGGTGGGAGAAAATTATGCTCATTGCTCATCTTGACAGACCATAAAAATAATGAAAAGGGCAAATTCCATGTTATGATATGAAAACCCTAAATTCTACAAAATCCTGGAATCCACTGAAATATGATCAAGAGGACCCTCAAAGCAAAAAATATATTAGGTAGCCTATTTATATTCACTTGTTTGTACAAATAGCAAATATGTCAGAAGCTCAGTGTAATTAGGCATCTAGAAAACTACTTGCTGAAGTTTGAACTAAGCATCAGAATAGGGAAGGCAGGAGGATTTAAAAGACACACAGCAATTTGTTGAGTTTACAGAAAATAGTTGGAGAAACACATAATTTCCACTGAGCATTATTTAGTTAAGTTAGTTCAAATAACCACTCAATACAACCAAGATATGAGAAATGCTATCTCTGAAAGCACAATACTTTGAACCAAGATGCAGAAGAAGACAACAACGGGTTCAACTCCTGTCAGGGTTAGAAGAGGAAACCGAGGCGAATCTTCTCACAGAAAAAAATTGGCAAGACTGGTAGAAGAAGAAACTGGTGAGAACTGAAAGAAACTTACAGGTATAATTGCAAGTCAACCATCCTCTCCAGAACCTCTAAACTTACCTTACCAAGATTAGGTGTGTTTTAACACCTAATAGTCCAGTAGACTCAGTTTGATTGGGGAGCAAAGTTGCAACATTTGTTACATTTTCAACTGGTGCAGTTCACTTTCCCACTGCACTGTGTCAAATGACCCAAGCCCTTTGAAAAACCTGTTACCTCCCTCACCTGTGGTGGCGCTCCACCAAGAACCACTGAAGGAAACAACACAAAAACCTCTGAACAAGACACTAAGCGCAAATTCCTTCTTCACGAAATGTAAACAAAAATGGAGTGGCATCAGACTGTAGCGGTTGTAGGATTTCTCTTTTGTCTTTGGTAAAAGACCACGAGCCGTTTCTCCTGCTAGATCTAGACACGCATGTTTGTTTTGGTTGTATTTACCCAGAATGCCCTGCACTATAGTCTGTTTCCTGCTTTTGGAGTGCTCTTCAGTCTGCTTGGCATTCCCATATGCATTTTAACCGCACCAGAGTTCACGTCAACTAAACCGACACCTATATTTTTAGGCGTCCCAGAGTTCGTTTTTTTGGTCCGCATCAGTTTGAATACACATTTACACCTCCCAATAAAACCAGACTTTCTTGGCAAATGAACTGGAGTTTGATTGAAGCGGACTAAACAGGGTTGGTGTGAATGCACCCTAAGGGTAACACATTTGGTCAGCTTCAAATGGACCAGAGTTCGTTTGCCTGGTTGGTCCGAACCTTTTGTGCAGGTGTGAATACACTCTACGAATCCTGGTGCGGCACAAACAACTGGACCGAGACCCACTTTTGAAGTTGTCTCGGTCTGCTTCCAAACAAACTCTGGTATGGTTTGCCTCTGGTGTGACTGGCCTTGATGCCAACCGACTATAGGAAATATACATCTTTTAGGACTTCACGAGCTACCGTTGCAGGACATTATGGTAAAAATGAGCCCTTCGGTGTTGCTAACGCTACTGCTGCATGTACTGATTGTGATGAAATCGTACCTGATCCACTGTTTCCTGCCTACCAATGCAGCTACCAGGATGTTGTGGGTCAGGACAAGCAGAGCATCTTGTCTCATTCAGCTTAAAATATGCCGACGCTGTTCCAAAATTAAAAATATCCCATCGTGAAACCTGTGTTTAATGAGCTACTCTTGACATTCAAAATGGCATTGCAGTTACGATAAGTGCACAAATTCAGCCAGCAGGACTTTCATCTTTGTTTTTTTCAGGTGTGTGGTTTGTCCCGCCCCCTTATTTCTTTCAAATGGCATTGAAGATCGTCACCAGTGTGGCTTTATTTACAAGTTGTAGTTCACTTGCAAAAAAGCACAATGGGAAAGCAAACAGCACCAAGCGAAAAAAAAAATAGTCTGCTTTTGGTCCAGACCAAGCAAGCGGACCAAAGGCCTTTCCTGGTGTGAATACACCTTTAGTCTCATCTGAATAAAGCACTCTGTTCCACTTAGAGTCACAGTACATAGAATTCAGCAAACTCCAAATATTTTGGGCTTGTGATGATAAAAGGTAGAAAATATTTTTTTTCTGGCATCACTTTCTGGCATGTAGACAGCATCTAATCATCGTAATGACTGCAAGATCAAAGTAAGTATGGATCCTCACTAGCCTCGTGGACAGTGTCCAGCAGGAATGTTGATTTGTGTCATATATTTCAGGAAACCTGAAAATAATGGATTGCTAACTAGAAGTTCCAAAAAAACAAGTTATCTATCTAAACAATTCAGTTACATTTATTTCAAATGGATTGCTAGGGGTGATACTACTTCTGCCACCATCCATTTTATAAAATTCAGTTCAGTTTTAATTCAGTTTATTTCTATAGTGCCAATTCACAACAAATGACATCTCGAGGCACTTTACAAAAAATAATTTCAATTCAATCATACATACATTCCAATTGATCAGAGTTATCAAACAGTATAGTAAGCTCAATTAATTACTCAAAGTAGTTCAAAAAGTTTCTAAGGAGACCCAGCAGATTGCATCGAGTCACTGACTTGCAGCATTCACTCCTCCTGGACGAGCATGTAGCGACTACATGGCGTTGTGTCGTTGACTTCACAGCAATCCCTCATACCGAGCATGCATGTAGCGACAGTGGAGAGGAAAAACTCCCCTTTAACAGGAAGAAACCTCCAGCTGAACCTGGCTCTGTACAAGCGGCCATCTGCCACGACAGACTGGGGGTTTGAGAAGACAGAGCAGAATGCACAAGAAAAACAGATGAACTGATGTAGGATTATTTTCGATGTTCATGAAAATAAAAAGTTAATAGGTGAAGGAGAATGATTAGTTGATGGCACCATTATCTCAGCTGAAGCCCTCCTCCAGGAAGGTATCACAGCCAATCAGAATGCCAGACCAGGTGAAGCTCTATGGAGAGAAAAATAACTGAAAGAAAACAAAAAGTTCTATTAATAATAGCAAATAATGCAAATTGGAGAGTAGTAGAAGAAGAAAGTGAGAAAAAGTGGTCAGCTTGTCCTCCAGTAGCCTAAGACTTTGGTAGCATAGCTACAGAAATAGCTCAGGATAACTTAAGCCAGTCTAACTATAAGCTTTATCAAAAAGGAAAGTTTTAAGCCTAGTCTTAAAAGTAGACAGGGTGTCTGCCTCATGGACTAAAACTGGGAGCTGGTTCCACAGGAGAGGAGCCTGATAACTAAAGGATCTGCCTCACATTCTACTTTATGCAATTCTAGGAACCAGCAGTAAACCTGCAATCTGGGAGTGCTCTGTTAGGAACATATGGAACAATCAGATCTCTGATGGATGATGGAGCTGATTATTAAGGGCTTTATATGTGAGAAGGAGAATCTTAAATTATGTTCTGGATTTAACAGGGAGCCAGTGAAGGGAAGCTAAAATAAGAGAAATATGATCTCTGTTTTTAATTTTCATCAGAACTCTCGCTGCAGCATTTTGGTTCAGCTGAAGGCTTTTAACTCCATTCTGTGGACTTCCTAATAGTAAAGAATTACAGTAGTCCAGCCTTGAAGGAACAAATGCATGGACTAGTTTTTCAGCATCAGTCCTGGAAAGAATGTTTCTAATTTTGGCAATATTCTGGAGATGAAAGAAGGAAATTCTGGAAACTTGTTTAATATGGGACTTAATGACATATCATGGTCAAAAATAACACCGAGGTTCTTTACTTTTTTATCAGATGCTCGCGTTCTCACTAAAACCAGGAAGACAGAGCACATCACCACAGTTCTAAAGTTCTTACACTGGCTCCCTGTAGCTCAGAGATTAGACTTTAAAATACTTCTGTTAGTTTATAACTCAACGGTTTAGCACCAAAATACATTAAAGACCTGTTGTCATTGTATCAACCTTCCAGACCACTCAGGTCTTCTGGTTCTGGTCTACTCTGCATCCCCAGAACCAGAACCAAACATGGAGAAGCAGCATTCAGTTTCTATGCTCCACAAATCTGGAACAAACTTCCAGAAAACTGCAAAACAGCCGATACACTGAGTTCCTTTAAATCAAGGCTAAAACCCACCTGTTTAGAGTTGCCTCTGATCAGTAGTAAGTAGAAAACTGAACTGTTTGTCTGATGATCCTAATGATTTTGATGCATTGATATTTGCACGACAATTTTGATAATTGTCATGTGTATTTGCTTTATGATTTGCTTTATGATTGATGTTTTTTATGATGTGAAGCACTTTGAACTGCCTTGCTGCTGAAATGTGCTATACAAATAAACTTGACTTGACTTGATCCAGACCAACACACAAAGCATTACAATAGTCTAGGCGAGAGGTGATAAGAACATAAATTACCCTTCTCAAGAGAGGCTTCACTTTGATAATTCCTCTTAGTTAGAAAAGGCTGGATTTAATAACTGCCCTTATTGGTTTATCCAATTTAGGAACTGTCCAGAATGGCTCCCACATTGTTAACAGCGAAGTGACTATGAGGAGCCAAGGGACAAAAAACATTAACTTAACTGTTGGGGGGGGATTAGATTTTCCAACCCAAATTACCTTGGTTTTGTGTTTGTAAAGGTTAAGAAAGTTTATTGTCATCCAGGCTTTAGACAGTGCAGTAGTGGATTACTGCAGTTCAGCTTAAACTGGCTGATAGGTCTGAATATCAGAAGCAAAGCAATGACAAGAAATGTTAGATAGACACCAGAGGCAACATGGAAAAAAAAAAGAGGGGCTGCCAAAAAGGAATAACTCATTCAGAAGCAGAAGCTCCTTTCTGTGAGGTAAGGTTTAAATCAGTACAGAGCAGTTCCTTTAATATCAGCATGTTCCAACCGTGATGTCAAAATGTTTTGTGTTTTTTTTTTTTTGTATCAAAGTCTGCCAATGAATTTAAAAGCACTAAAACAGAATTCTGTGAGTCAACAGTTAAGAGAATGCCTTGCATCTGGATGTTGTGACGCTCAGGTTGAAGGTTCCAAATTTGGCATAAACAATATGAAATTCTGAATCCATCCAACCATTAAAAGCGCCACTATAACTCAGCCTTTAGTGTGAGTAAATGATCTGGATTCTTCCATTGCCTGTTTTTCATCTCCAGTTTTCTGCCTCTTGCCTTGCCTCCGCCTCAATACTACGCTCGACTTCAGTCTACCCCTGTTTGGATTATTAGAGTATCATCTGCCTCTCTGAGATCAACCTTTGCCTGTCCACCAACAAAGCTCTGTCTCAATGGATTGGATTTGTTTGCTCTGTGGATTTCCTTGTGTACCAAATCCGGACCAATTCGAATTTCAACGCAAGAATTCACTTCTCTCGCTGCGGCATCATGTGCCAAGAACGCTCACTTCAGGGCTTCCCCACTGCTCTCACGGACTGGAACCTCTCACTCCCCCAGAATTGGATCTCTCTTAAAATCATTCAAGAGGTCAAACACTCAACAGTTTTGAAGCTTGTGATTTTATCATTAATCTTCCTCTCTCCATTTCACTTGTTCTTGAGTTGAGCCGCCTGTGTTCCAGAAGTCCCTCCACTACTTGGTTTTAAATAAAATCAGAAAACCACATTCTCTGTCTGTTTGTCCTCTCAGCTCTCTCTCGGTATTACACCTATAGCTTCCACAGCTACCAGATCTGAAACCAGTACAGAACCTTTTTGGATTTAGTGGAACAAAGATTTCACCTTCTGAGTGTACAGCTGATAAATCTAATGGCATCTCATTAATATGGACCATAATCTTAGAAATACTTCTGAAAACCTACTGTAACCTATATATAATTAAGAATTAAGGTAATTCTGAAGTCAGAAGAGTAAGTTCTATGCAATAAGGTAACCCATATTTTCTTTCAAAACATTTTTGTATTGATGACATTCATTACTATTGGTAAGAATTGACACAGATTTGCTGGTGTGCTGGAAGCTGAGTCTAAAACCTTATAAACAAAAAATCCCTGTAAAAATAAGAGTGATTTGAGTTCTTCAGTTGATTATCTTCGTTATTGCTGATTCAAAGGTCACTTGGGACACGTTCTAAAATAAATAAAGTATCCTCCAAAAACAGATTGTGCAGAAGCTTAAGGCAGACTTCATCTTCAAGTTGTTTTCCCACTAAGTGTTTCAGCTCATTTGACTCCACATTTGTCTCTCGGTTGCACACGAATGCACTCAGAGGCAGGTCTTCTCTCTGTCTGCTGTTTGACACGTTCTCCACCAGCGGGAATGAAACTCTTCTTTCTGCTGTACACTGAAGCAAACATGCAACACTGTCTGTTTGTGAGCAGATACAGCAAGAAAGACCACACACACACACACACACACACACACAATCATATGTGCATTTGTGTTTGTGTACAGACGCTCATGAAATCACACAAACAGACAGAGATGTTTTTAATTGTCTGCCAAAAAAGAAAAAAAAAAAACAGTATACACACACTTCTCTTGTTAGCTGCCGCCTGCGTTGTTTGTTGGAAGCCGCTTAATGATGATTACAAATGGAGGAGGAACCCTGAGAGCCAAACACGGAGAGACCTGAAACTTGTTCACAGTGTTAAGTGAGAGCACCTTGAGTGCAAGTATATGTAACAGGAGGGAGGTGTAAGGAAAAGATAAAGAATGCACATATATTTGCGTTCATTTGTTTTGAGCATTAGCATTCAAACAAGTGTGTGTGTAAGTGTGGATGCGTTCAATAAAACAGACAGGATGAAAGCCTATCTGTATGTGGAAGCCATTGTCTGACCTTATACTGTATGCTTTGCTTCTTTCAACAGCCTAATCCGTTTTATAAGCCTACTAATGATGTTCCTTTGTGTAACATTTTCTCTGTTTTGACCAAATCTTTTCGAATAAAAACAGGGAGATAATGGTTTACCTTGACAGGAGCCTCACATGCAGCCATGCACCTCCCAGTGTGTTAATTACTGTCTTTTAGAGGCATGTTGGCTTTAAACCTCGCAATAATGCAACACAGTGCATGAAAGCATTATTCTTGAAACCACTGACACAAACTGAGGAAGTTAATCTGGAAATAGAAATTAACATCTGCCTAACTGCTGTGTGTTTGCTTTGAAAATGTGATCATGAAAGCCACTAGTTACAGTGTATTCAAAACGTAAAACACAGAACAATGAAAAATATTTTCCCCTTTACAGAATACTATTGTTTTTGCTGTAGTTTTTTATTTTTTTGAGGGCATTTCATACTAATCAATATCTAATGCTCTGACACTCCAGTGAAGCACAGCAGCTGGGCAATAAATCAGTAACAACATATATCCTGATAGACACGTAATCAATATCAACAGAAAATACGTATGTTCAATAATTTCACTGAACTCTAATCCAGAACTGCATGGCATTCTGTGGGATGTAGGCAGAGGAAAGGCTTTAGCCAGTTAACCGCTCACGGCCAGCTAAGTGAGGTAGATGGTATCAACTAACCCACTCACTCATTAGTAAGATAGCAACAACCTGCACAGCAGCAGTTTCAGGTTTCACCAACGTGCTTCATAACTGCTTAAAAATAATCTTTTAGAAAGAGAATGTCATAGCAACATTTAAACACAGTAGGGGCATAGGGAGCCTGAGACTGCTTTGGTTCTTTGGGTCCTTGACAATTTGCCATAATAACTTATAACATAACTTGTAATGTCTAGACAATCCTTCCTGCACTATTGAACCTTAACTATGGTGAATCCGATTTCCTAGTATTGGTGTAACCCAGAAGCTGGAATTACATCTATGGGTGGTTTAACAAATCATTAATTTTAAGGGGTTTTATTTTTCAAATTTGTCCCTTCATTCATGTGTTATTCATTTGAGTAATAGAAGATACGTCATATTAAAGGTGGAAAAGGTTTAAAAAGATTTATCTTCTAATTTTTTCAGATCACGAAACCTGGCATTTTAACAGGAGTGTGTAAATCTTTTACATCTACTATACATTATGCATGCTATTCGTAGTGAAACAAGTCCTGTGCCAACATGGGCTGAAAGGCCACTCAGTGAGGACGAAGTCGAAAAGCAACATAAGAGCTCTGATTATAGTTTACAAATGGAAACAGCGAGAAAGACGTTAACTTTTGGACACATATCCTGGATTACGATGAAACAAAAATCGAAATATTTGGTCATAATGACCATTGGTTTGTTAAGAGGAAACATTTGGAAGTTTGCAAGTCACAGAGCTTGATTCCAACTGTTAAGTATGGGGCTAGCAGCAACATATGTGGGCATTAAAGCTTCAGGACAAATGGGTCTGCTAACTGAACATTGACTCTAAACATATTCCAGTATTACTTACTAACTGGAGTGTTCATCACAAAGCCCTTTTCTGAGTCCCAGTGGAAATTTGTGGCGAGAGCTGATACGGTGTATATCAGCAATGGGCCAAAGTTCCAGCAAGTTATTTTCTGAAAATCTATGTAAATTCCTGACTTTGAAAAAAGTTAAAATAAACCTATAAAAACTGTCTTGTTTTTTTTTATTCTGGGAATTAGCAAATAAAAATTATTTCATATTTTTCTATTTTTAATACAGTACAACAGCTTCAGTTATAACTTGTTTCATGAATTCCTTCTCTATAGCTTCTTGGTATCACAAACACAATACCAATTGTAGATAATTTTTCAATATTCAGATGTCTAAACCTATCCAAGCAGATTCCGTATCATAGTGTGGTCATCAGGAAAATTAAATAGAATCACTTGATGCAAAGAGGTGTGAACAGAATAGCCTTAACACCCACAAAGAATAGAAAGTATTAAATAGTTTCCAATGTTTTTCTCAACCTGAGTTTGATTTTTGTCTTTACTGCAAACCTGAAAAAGAACAACAGGAAATTTTATTTGTCTCTGCTGTCTCTTAAGAGAAAATGTATAAAGCTCAAGCCAAGTCCTCAAAGATTTGGATACACTTTAGGAACCTACATATACTTAGGAAATCACACTGAAGCCATTCAGATTGTATTGAAGTGCACCACCTATTAGCCCTAGGGGGAAATATTTATTGAATCTGGAAGGAAAATGTGCTAGAACTGCAGTTCATCATGGAATTAATTTAATTTGTCTTTTTCATTAGTTTCCAGGTTCCCACTTTTGGTCTCATAGTTTATTTAAGGATCACTCACTCACTTTGTTTTTCCAGGTAAAAATCTCTGACCAAAAGATATTTCTGTTCTTACTGCACAATATCTGATATTGAAACCCTTTCTGTTACTCTAGTAAGCAAACTAAGAAAAACCAAAATGATAAAGGCAGATTCTGTAGGATGAGACTAACAACACTAAAAAATTGTTATACTAACCTTAATGGAGAGTTTAAGAGTCTAGTATCAAGCAGTCATTGGGGAATAGCTGTGCTTTACAGTTCCACAGGTTAATACTGACTAGAGCACAGCCCGCTTCATGTCTCATCAGTTTATGCAGGTCAACTGGCACTTTTAACACTAAATGATGTTTCTTGTTGAAGTTAGAACTTGTTGGGTTAGAACTGACTTGATGATTCTGGATGAAACAGGTTCAAAAAGAATCTCTGGCTGGCGCACCTCAGAGCGTAGGCTGATGACCAGGTGATGTGATGCATGTGTTAGTGTTAGGGTTGCATTTCCCCTTGCTTTCTCAATCATTGCACAACTTTCTAGAATCACAATCAAACATTTTTAGACTCTATGCAACACCAGCTCCCCTATATTGATCAATAGGACAGCTACATCTTTGGACCTGACGCCAAATAAAGAGCTTTCCAGGTTTTCTGTAAACATAATGACTGTATATCTGCTGTTTAGCAGCAAAAAAGATCTAAGCATAGGAACTGATGGTTTTTCACAATTCCTACAATTTTAATCAAAAACAAGACATCCAAGTATTTTGAAATGACAGGAAAGAAAGCTTGAAGACTATATTCTAATTAGAAATTCCCTATAACTTCAGCATTATGATGTTCCTGTGCCTGACAGATTCTGGGACAGGTTCCAGCCCTTAATTTCAGTTGGCGGCCCTTACTTAATTAAAATGTTCCACCCTTGTCCTGAGGTCTTACACCTCAAAAATATGAAATGACAGCTCATTGTATGTGACAGGGCTGAAGATGCTACATGAAGAGGTAGGTCTATTATTTAACCCCAAAATTTGTAGCTTTGCAAATAAATGTCCACATTTCAGTGTGTTGCTACCAATTAGCGGGGTGTCATTGCCATTATCTCTGACCTGCTATGAAAAACAGATTTGTTAAAGAAAAGAAATGTTGTTGTGGGTTAAAACTTATAGGGAAAGCATTTTTTATTTACAGCTATATACCTTCATCCATGTTGTCACAGTTTATTGCAATATCCAAAGGTCCACTCCACTGTTGGTGGACTTAGATGAGATGGACTGACACAACCACAGTTTGAACCAACATAACTTTGCCAAGTAACACAGTCTGACTGAAATAAAAATTAAGCCTCCTCTCCAGTGGTCATTGGTTGAGAGGTGGGGTAAACCCTGGACAGGATGCCAGTCCATCACAGGCCACAGACATAAAAACATGCACGCACACACTCACACCTAAGGGCAATTTAGAGTGTTGAACTGATCATGTTTTTAGACTTCGGGAGGAAGACGGCGTACCCGGAGCCAACACTCAAACTCAAACTGTCATGTTTTTCAGAGTTCTGACCTACATCCAAGACACTCTGAGGAGACAATGTAACACCCCACCAAACTATGAAGTGTATTAATTAAGGGGTTGTGATTGACAGTGTCCAAAGCTGCTGAAAGGTATAACAAGACTAAAAGGGCAAATTCATCCAGGGTCTATGGCCAATTGTGATGTCACTTAGACAGAACGTTCATTACTACCAAGTGTTTCCCAGATGAGTTGGCACTGGCAATGTATGGGTGTGATGTCAAAGTCTTCTGAACTGATCAGGATTACATGGGGCTTTTGTCTGTAAACAACTTGTAGTTCTCTAGACCACACAGGTACTGGGAGAAACGTTCAGAGGCGCAAACTCCGGCAAGCAAATCTTTTATGATCTAAGCATACATTTTTTCGACAGTGTTCAATATGCCTTAGCAAAATGCCACAGGCTTCAATCTTCCATCAAGTTTCTTCATGAGGACTCCTTCAAGCCAACAGCTGCTGGCATTCACACTGACAACTCTTGGATCACTATTTTGGGGAAATTCCTTTGCTTATGATGATCTTGACCCTCTTTCAGCTTGGAGATATGCCAAGCTGTGATGTGGCAAACCAGAACTAAAGGTCAACATCTAAGAATTTTCAGAAATCTGGATTTAATCTTTTGAATAATGAAATTTAAAAAATTCTTAAATAGACTGGTAAAAAAAACCAGCCCCTTGTTCTACGCTTTGCTTCGTACAGGAGGTCTGGGCCCTCAGCTATTAAGAAACAATTCCTTGGTAAAAGGAGTGGACTCTAATGAAATTTTGAACAATATGATTTTACCCAATTGCTAACATTTGTAATGTGCCAACTTGATCGTGAAAGAAGGTATGCTAAGAAATTTCCTGCACTGTAAACAACCATCCCTCACTGCGAAGAGAGAAGTGCCGACCCAAACAACATCTTTGCCAGCAATAAAATGTCTTAAACATTCCTCTTCTTTCGAATTCATTTGCTCAATATTTGAAAGCATGGCCAACACAGACTGAATGGCTGCCATTGCCAAACTGCAACCACAGATAGACTACAGTTCTAAAGAAGTGCAGAAAATTGACGTAATCGTTCACAACTCCTCCTTCTGTTTGCTCATTGGCCCGGATGATATTCATCCTGAGAAATCGAGCTCAATGGGAGAAATCCCAGATGGAGCCCAGAAGGAAGATGAGAATAAAGCAGAATTGTGTAGGAAGGCAATGGCCAGGCTAATACTTGAAAGTTATTCTCTTGTTTTTTTTTTTAATTAATTTTTTTGGTACATATTTAGTAGAGGTGGGAAGCTCCTTTCAAAATATCGATAATATCTATATAAAGTCGGTGTCTGTATCAGATCGATACTAACGTGATAAGATCGATACTTTAGTTTCAGATTCCCTATTGAAATTTTATTTTATTTTTGTTTTGTAGTTTCCCAACTCTGTCTTAAAAAGATTTTGTTTTGATTTGTTCTCAAATTATAATTTTTTTGTGTAGGGAGAGATGCACACAGATATGTTTTGTTTTTCTACTGTTGCTGTTTAGCATGTTAATATATTATTAAAGTATTTTGTAGACACCTGTAAACTTTGTTCAAATTCTGTCCAAGATTTTAATAAAATATTTTAAAGGAAAAACCACAAAAATATCTAAAGATTAGAAGTGTGATGATTTTATTGACAAATTTCAATAAAAAGTATCGTATCATATTGATATCAGCGATAATGGTGCTGTATTTACTTATCGGATCGATACCAAAATATGTAGTATCGCACACTTCTAACGTCCAGATTTAGTCAGATTACGATTTCTTCCAGAGTTCTCAAGATTACACACATGGGGGAAAAACACATGATTAGGATCATTTTAGCACTACTTTATAGGTTGTTTCATGATTGATTAATTGTAAAAGTTACCAATTAAATATCTGAAACAAATAGGTTTCAGTCTATTTTTAACAGCTTTTCTTTGAAATACAACTCTAACTCAGCCGTGCTTTGAAGAATCCTTTTGACTTACATTACTAATGAACATTAAACACAAATCTGAAGGAATCAATTTTAATAGCTCTCCAAGGCAATACATATGTTCAGCTCAGTTAGATTCTTCCTCCTCCAGTATATGTACAAGCTATGAAGAATCAAATTGTTTTTCTTTGTAGATTAGCCTCTGCAGATCCTTAATACCAGAGTGATATATAGCAGCAGCACTCAGAGTAGCAGGGATGTAATCCATTATTATGACTGGTGACATCTCATTATCGGATGTTGAGGGTATTGGACGCAGCATAGAGCGTACACCTTCGGCTGCCACGCTGCTCAATTCCATTTCCGCTGCTCCTACCACAGCTTGGAATCTATTGCCATCGGTGTGCACTGAGTCATTCAGCTTAATAGCATACGCCAGGGAGCGTCAGGTTAATGTCAGTAAACGGCTTTAAATAAGGGAGCAAAAACAACTTTATTGTTTCTCTAAATGACCCTGACTCCCAGCTTTCTCGGCATATGAGAGGAAATACCGCAGAGCCAATTGACTCTCAGACATTGATTGTGTCTGACTGCCGAGGGTTGGACGAGGAGTTAGACAGAAATACGCTGCTGGCAAGAAAAAAACTCTGGTCTCTACCCAGAAAGTCCCATAGCTCAGCTCATCGGCACAAAACTATGCAAATTCAAAAGGAGGCTCCCTTAGCTAGTAGGATAGATTGGAAATATAAGTGTGTGTGTGTGTGTGTGTGTGTGTGTGTGTGTGTGTGTGTGTGTGTGTGTGTGTGTGTGTGTGTGTGTGTGTATTGATGTGTGTGGTATGGCGACCTCTACACAGTTGTGTGGATGCCCAGAAGGTCTGAAGAGGATAAATGGAACCAATTACTGGTACTTCACCACTCATTGTAGCTATTGCTGAGGCCACCTGGTACCATGACAACAGATACACAATTAAGGCTTTACACATTTCAAAGATCTTCAAAAAAAAAGCACTCCCTGAAAACCATCCTGCTGTAAGGACTGTCTTCATCCTTCCAGCCATGTTGTTTCTACTTTCTGCTGTTTGAATAAGTGAAAAGTTAAATTTTTAATCTTTATATTAAGGCAAATTTCTCCACATTTACAACATTCAGTTCTTTAGGATCAATAAAGTTATTTTTGAATTCAGTGAAAACTAACTGGGAAATTGAATTAGTCAAAAATACTTTATTTATCCCAAAGGTAAAATAAATGTCACAACTTATATCATCCAAGTATCTTCAAAGAATCATGGATGGTGATCCTGTGGGCAGGAAGGATCTCCAGCAGCAGTCAGTCTTTCAGCAAATCTGAGGAGGCCTCTAACTAAAGAATATGGCTATATGACAGTCTCATAACTGTCATGACATGCTAACAGTTCACATTCCAGGCAGCAGAGACAATATTCCACAGTAACATTTCCTGGATGACACCATCAGTTGTTGGCAAGTACTTCTAATCCACCTCATTTGGTTTTGCCGTTTCTCTTTAAATCTCTGTCTGATCTAACGGTCAGAAAGCCGGGTAGAGAGATGTTGGAGACGTTTAAGTCTCTGTATTGTTAATGTCTTAAATGAAAAGACATCAACGATTCAAATATATGATTTAATTAATAAATGTTTTGTTTGTTTGGAGGAAAAACTATGGAAAAGTTATAGCACCTTGTAAAAAAGTATTAAACACCTTTTCACGTTACAACCTGAAGCTTCAGTGTACTTTACTGGGATTTTAGGTGACAGATGTAGTGCACAATAATACAGGGCAAAATTCTATCTATCTATCTATCTATCTATCTATCTATCTATCTATCTATCTATCTATCTATCTATCTATCTATCTATCTATCTATTCATTATTTTTTAACATATACAAATCTGAGAAGTGTGGCACAGACATGTATTCTTAGCCATTTTGATACGTGACTCTGCTTTGATCTAAACCATGTGATTGTAGCTTCAGTCGTATGGCTAGGATCATTGTCATGCTGGACACAAACCTCCACCTCAGCCTTAAGTCTTTTACAACCTCTAACACATTTATCCCCACACCATGATGCTGCCACCACCGTGTTTCACATTGGAGATAATGTTTTTAGGGGGATATAAAGTGAACGTTTTTCACCACACAGTGTTTTTCATTTTTGGTCTTGTTTGACCAAAGCACCTTCTTCCACACAGTTGATGTGTGCCCAACATGGCTTGTGGCAAATTCTTATAGTATGCCACAAACTTCTTATGGTTATTTTTCAACAATGGCTTTCTTTCTTGCCACTTGCCAGATTAGTGGCGTGCACAACTAATAAGTTCTTCTGCCAGCAGATTCTCCCAGCTGAAACGTGCATCTAAGCAGCTCCTCCAAAGTTACCATGAGCCTCCTGGCTGCTTCTCTGATTAATGCTCGTCTTGCCCTGTCAGTTTAGGTGCCATGTTTTAGCTGTTGCCCCATACTCTTCCCATTACAAAATAAAGGTCTGAACAGGTATAATCAAAATTTGGAATAGTGTTTGATACCTCAAACCCTCTTCAACCCTCTCCTCAGCTGGTCATGACCTGTCGGATGTGTTCCTTGGGCTTCATGATGCTGTTTTTTTCACTAAGGTTCTCTAGCAAACATCTGAAGCCTTCACAGCAGAGGTGGACTCTACTAACTAGAATTCTCAAGGCATTTGGTTGCTCTAACTTTTATTTTGGGGTTTCAGACTAAACCAGATACAGATGCTTGGCAAATCTTTTTGAATTTTCTGATGAAATATTTGAAAATCATGTACCCTTTATCTTCTTCTTCACAGTTATGCTCTACTTTGAGCTGCTTTATCACATAAAATCCTAATAAAATAGCTTGAAATATTTGCCGTAATTTAGGAAAATGTTCATGTGTTTGAATACTTTTGCAAGGCACACCATTACAGTACTTAGAACATTCTGTGTAAAATTTTAAAATGAGTAAACATTCATATTGGTGAATCAATTAGAAGGTATGAATGAGCTGTGGTGAGTTTAAACCCATACACATGAAATTGTATTAGATTTCAGAATAGCTTTTGTTTTTTTGACTCCAAAACAATGGTGTGAAAACACTTATCTCCCTCTCTGCTGACTAAAATAACGCAGAAACTGAGATAAAGAGTATAAAAAGATAGATGTTCCCACAGTCAATTACAATCCCATCCTCTCCTGCAGCCGGTGCTGATTATCAGCTGCCCATCTCGGCTCTATCTAAATGATTTCACAGGCTGAGTAAATAAAGACGTCTCTTACCAGGAGGGAGTTGCGGTCGTGCACCAGTGGATGCGACCACTGGGGGTTGCTGTTTCAGTAAGAGAGAAAATGTGTTCTTTGGCACAAGTTAAATTTCTATGCCTAACATGCATGCATGTCTGGCTTCCTTGAGTTTCTGTGACATCTGGTGTGTTTCTGACACTATATTTAAAGGCAGACACAGCAATTATTACTTTAAAATACTATTCTTGACTTCCAAAGGTTCCTAAATACTTTTGACCCACTACAGGATAGATATATAATATTGCATGTATCTTCACAAAAACAGCCATATAGTACATTAATTAACATTTTGTTACCTTAGGATGTTTTTTTCAACATTTCATGCTAAGGGTGTGCAGCCAATAACAGCAACACAACTGTAGATTAGGTATAACATTTTGATGGAATTCAAGTCCTGACATCAGGAACTTTTCTGTGTCTCCTCCCTTTCCCTCTGTCCCTTTGGTGTAAATAAATACCACTAAAGCCACAAAATCTTTTTTTTAAAAAAAGAGGGAAAAACATTATATAGTAATTATAATTGATTAAATCTATTATGGCACTTGTTAATAGATGGGATCCAACAGGCAGTAAATTTGTCCTCAAAGTTGATGTTTTAGGAGCAGGGAAAAATAAGGATGAGCAAGGATTTAAGAGTTTGACAAGAGTTGGATTATGATGACTAGATGACTAGATCTCCATAACAACTGCTCTTGTATTGTGAGCAAGGTCTGCAGCGGTTATGAGCAGTCAAGGCTCATTGCAAAGGGTGTTCCATATGATCCGAACCTACAGCTAACTACTATAGCTGAAATTGCTGAGGAAGGTTTTGGAAAACACCGTGCATTGCAAACTGGTACAAATAAGACTGGATAGCCACATGCAAGTCAGGTCATCCATACTGACCCCTGCCTTTCTCTGTTAGCTCTGATAACTATGGGCACATGACCTGGTCTGCACATCTTGCACATTGGGAAGCATGCCCTCTAGTAGATGAAGTGTGATGCTTTGGGGAATGCTCTGCTGGGAAACCTGGCATCCTGTCAACCATGTGGATGGTATTTTGACACATACTGTACAAAATACTGTTAATTTACTTGTTTTCAGCCCACTAGTTTTGTATTCCTTTTAGGGTGTTTTACATGTAGTTTTTATTTCCGCCACTAGGTGGGTACCTGCGCATTTATATGCGCAGGTACCCACCTAGTGGCGGAATCACTAGTGAATCACCTATTCATGGTTCTGAGCATTATGTAGTTCAGAGATAAACCAGCATGACACGGAAATCGTTTAATACGGCTCTACAACCATGTGTGTCCATTGGAAGTAAGTTATATTATTTGTGCTTTACCCTTGTTTCCTAAATGCCCTAGAACTGTATTTAAATTCTGTTTGATAAAGTATTAGGTCCGTTTTAGGTAGTTTTCTGTGTAATTGGGGGAGCTACCTGCTAGCCCCTTAGCATTGCATAATTATCGTTTATGTAACTCCATTTGATGTAGTTATTGTTTGTGGCTCTCATTTTTCATTTGAAGTGTCTTATTTGTGCCGTCATCTCTGTCGTGAGACTATTTTCGGCAGCTGCGATTATTATTTATGTGTATTAATGTTGTACATTTTCAATGCTAACTTTTATTTAACTGTTTGCTTCGTGGTAGATTTTGGCTACTTGCTTATTCCCTATTTTTGGAATTTTTTGTTATCTATGTTAAAGAGTACTTACAGAAGATTTGTACTTATAATTCTTTATTTCTTGATACCCCCCCACACACACACCCATAAAACTCACACTGGCATGGTGTTATCTGCATGGAAAGACATTAAGACATTCTCTCATTTCATTTAACTCGCCTGACAATATATAATTGCTGTTCTGACCCGACACCCAGAAGTGATTGCTGGTCCACCAACAAATCAGTTGCAGTCCTTGTTACACGTATCACCTTGCTACGCAGTGTTGGTCATTGTACACCAACCCTTTCCTTTCATGGAAACGGTACACTCTTATGTCTAAACCCCACTTTTTGCAGGATACTGAACACAACAGCCACTTTAAGGTGTTGACTTGGCCTCCAAATTCCACAGATCTCGTATCTTCTTGCGTACACCTACAAGACCTTGGTGCCTGATATCACACCGATCCTTCTGGGATCTACTGAAACCCACGCATTGATGTTTCAGGCTGTTATGGCAGCAAAAGGGGATATCATTAAACTATTTGACATGAGGTCATAATTTTATATCAGATCAGTGCATAGCTTGATTTCAAGAAAGGAATTTATTTCTCTTACTTTGTTAAATGTTGCTATTTAGCATTTTGGATATTTGTTACAAGACATATTAGAGCTTAAAAAAAGAGAAGAAGAAGAAAAAA
Organism: Anableps anableps; assembly: GCA_014839685.1. NCBI lineage: Eukaryota > Metazoa > Chordata > Actinopteri > Cyprinodontiformes > Anablepidae > Anableps > Anableps anableps. Next base: position 31,734,590 of record CM026076.1, read on the forward strand.
CAGCACCTTGGATGTGCATATTGGACTGAAATCTTTGGAACATTAGTCTAAAATAGCAGTCGGATTGTTTCACTATATAAAATGAGAAGCACTTTCAACAAATCACTTAACTGATGACTGGTTGACTTACACTACTGTTGCTGGTTGCGGCCCATTTAAATCTACCTCTAGCTGACAGCATACAAACCTGATTCATTCAAACTTTTGCATTTAAGACATAAATTGATTCTTTTATGATTGTGATATAATACATCTCACAGAATCTGACAGCTTTCCAAGGGAAGCTTTGTATCAAGGAGCTCGTTAAAATGGATTTAGTCAGACAGGGTACAGGGGCAACAAAGCTTCGGAACCAATTCTGTCAGCTTGCCAGGTGCGATTTAAGCTAATAATCAGCAATAACTTTGTTTAGAAAAACTTGCAACAACAATTGTATTATTAGAGAGTTGAAATGTCAACTGCAGTATGTAACTTTTATGAAAAATGTTTTTTTTTTTTCCATATTTGTTAAAATTATCATTGTCATGACAGTATAATCTGAGAAAATCAAGCTCCTCTGCCTTCTCCCAGTGCTCCCAGTACTAACTGCAGAAATACACCACTCAGTCAGAAACAACCAATCAGAGCCAGGAGGAGGGTCTTAGTGCTGTCAATCACCCTCATGTATGTGCCGCTCACACACTCCCCCTTTCCTCTCTGATATGCTAGAGCTGGATCATAACTACATAGCCTGCCATGAATGCTAAAGCTAGTTAGCATGGCCACAGATGACAGCAGATAAACAGTTTTCCCTGAACGGTAAGTTGTTTCTCCACAATTAGCACATTTAGCAGCGCGTACATAAGAGTGATTGACAGCTGTAAGACCTTCCTCCTGGCTCTGATTGGTTGTTTTAGCTTCGGAGCAGTGCATTTCTTTAGATGGCAGCTTAGGGAGGAGGTGGAGGAGCTCCATCTTTTCATAGATTATTTGTCTCAGACCAAACTGTCACGACATGGAGAGAGTTTTAACAAATATGGAAAAAACATATTTTTGTCAAACTTAAATCCAGCTATAAACTGCATCTAGGTATAGAAAGAGAATGACGTGGCTTATTTAAACATTTTCAGAGGTGTAGAATTAAAGCATGTAAGCAATTTTATGCCTATCTGGAATATGTTCAATGGGAATTGATCCATCTTGACTATATAGCAGTGCGGTTATTGCAGTCCATTGGGCAAGAGCCGGTGACACTCAGGAAGGTCCGTCACAGAGATATAGAACAAACTTAAAGTTAACAGTTACCTTAAAAGTTGGGCAGGGAATTTAAGGTGTTAATTTCGAACACGTGAAACATGTTAGCGCAATTAATTGCATTTGTTTTATTTACAAACATAAGTCCCAAACCTTTGTATTCAGGTGTTTCTGGTACACCCGTAAATCTGCCGCACAGGCGACATCTGCAAACAGCTGCTTCTCTTGGCCCACTGGCCTTCAAAAAATGATTTGATGGGATGCTGGAAACGACTATTATTGTGTGCAAGTTGCGCAAATAGGAGTTGACCTATCACCAAAGCTATTCAAGACTAAAATACCATCAATGCAAAATGTGTTGCAGCAGCACAGACGTCCCTAACGCCACAAACCACATTTCTAAAAGGAGAATCTTTTTCAAAGAAGTTAACATAAATGACCAGGGTTTTCCTGAAGCAACTGAAAGCTAAATGGGTATAATGGCATTTTGTGTCATGATTCACACCTGTTTGTGTTTGTTGATTACACTCACCTGTTTTCAGTTGGTCCCCATGTTATTTAAGTCTGTGTTTTCTGTCCACTTGTGTTCTGGTTGTGTGTTTCCCTCCGTCTGTGTCATCACTGGTTCCTGTGTTTCTCTTGAGGGTGATTACTATTTCAGTTTATTAAAATATGAACTCTTCTCATATGCATCTGCCAATTCACCTCCACAAACCATGACACTTGGCGCCAATCTAATGGTTGAATAACCAAAATAACAGATTAAAAATAATTATCTTTGTTGTTGACTTCATATGTCTATTGATTCAATAAATTTGCAGCAAAAAGGGTTTTTGAAATGATAATGTTTATTTTGTAGATACTGGTTTTCGATTAAAATGTGATTAATTTTGCTTAATTAATTATAGTCCCTGCAATTAACTCTAATAAAAATTTTAATCAAGTCACTAGTTAAAAGTGAATACTTTTACCTGTTGGAGGAAGCTGGAGTACCAGGAAGAACATGGAAACTTTATGCAGAAAGACCTTGGGGGTAGTACATGTATTTGTTCCAAATCCTCAAAGTCCATATGTTCCAGATTTCATATTTCCACTGTGTTGTATGCTTTGGCCACTTATGTCATTACCGTAGTCTTTTACTTCACACAGAAAACTACAACTAATGAATTAAAGGAAGGAACTTCTTGATATTGTTGCTTTGATAACACAGTATATGGGGCATAACTTGTTGATCAAGAGAACCACACACCTTGAAAATACAATTTATACATTTTTGACTGACTACTTTTTCCTCCAGGTAATACTACTGTGCAAATAAAATAAAATAAATTCAGAAGCCAGTTTTGAAAGCCTTCCTTCCTCTTGACTTTTGACAAAGACAAAACACAAATTGTAATACAAAAATACATGAATGCCAATCATAAACAATCTAAAATTTCCCATCAACAGGTCTGACTGGTGATCACCACATCAAATGAAGAAAAACCTGAACTTCTGACTTGCTGTACCCTGCATGCATCAAAACTGAAAGCTCAAACATTTTTCAGCACATAGATGCTCCAGAAAACTCTTAAATTTCAACAAAATTTGAAAAAATAGGTGCATGTTAGCCTGGTATTGAGCAATGATTGCTTGCTAGAGGCGTGGACTCTGTTGAAGTTTTAAAATTTACCCAGTCACTAACATTTGGGCAAGATGTATGTAATGTGGCAGCTCAATGAAGCTTACCGGAAATTGTCTGCGCTGTAAACGACCATCCTCCACTGTGAAGAGAAAAGTGCCGAGCCAAACGAGATGGCTGCCGATGTTAATTCAATATTTAGAAGTGTGGCCAACATGGACTGAACGGGTTTGTTCACTTCCTCCTCAGACATTGCCAAAGTTCAACCCTATGTAGGTAGACTACAATTCTAAAGCAGCGCAGAAAATCAACGTCATCATTCATAACTCCTTCTTCTGTTTGCTGATTGGCCAGGATGAAATTCAAACAGAGAAATTGAGCTCAATAGGAGGAATCCCAGATGGAGCACTGAAGGGAGATAGGAATCAAACGTAATTGCGTAGGAAGTCAATGGTCGGGATAGGTGCATATTAGAGATCGAGAACACTGCTGGTAACTGTCGATTTTCAGCTTGATCTGATTCTAAATGTTTACCAGCTAATTGGAAACTTGGAATTTAATCATTTCTTGACCAGTAAATGCATAAATCCAAAATACAAGCAGGTTGTGCTGGCAACAGTTATTACTGAGTGAATGGAACTTAAAGTTAGCTACTTTCGGTGTCTCTGAGGTGTTTAAAATTAAGTCAAAAAAGGACAGTGGAGTAGGAAGCGATATTACATGAAACTGAATCTTCTGCAACATGTAAAAATGTCTTTGATTCATTCAGGCTGCAAGACAGCGAGACTTTCAGCAAATAACAGGAAGGCTTGAATGTTTTCCAGTAAAGTTGTTCTACTTTATCCTTTTTAGGCTTTTTACCTGTCAAATTCAAAACTCTTTTCATTCAATGATTAAATGTCACAATATTGACCATTACACAAAAAGAGAAAACAAAATCATAATTGAAGAGGTTGTGTGTATGTGGTATAATCCTTGGGATTATGGAACCGGGCAAAATCAAAAACAGCAAGTCAGACATTGAGGAAAAACAAAAACCCACAATGGCCAGAAAAAGCTGTCACAATGCAGCTCTACTACCTGGTAACTGTACACTGGGCTTTGATAGCCAAATTATCAAGCATCTTTACAATAGGTAAGATGTCATATCTACTTCTTTAAATCAAATTCCACAATTTTGCTTTCCTTACACTTTCTCTGACATGTGTTGTCATTGACATTCTCCCAATTCCTTGCTTTTATCTTTCTTTTCAGGTCTGTTTTATATTCTATCTTGCTCTCCAGTCTGTTCCCTCATCTTTATCAGCCCCACTCACACTTCCTTGTTCTTGTCCATCTCCTCGATCCAAACTACAAGTGGCAATGAATTCACTCCCTGGCAATAAGCTGTCTACCCTCAGGAGCAACAGCAGTCCTTGGCCATGAATAGGAAACATATCTCTGTTTTACATCCTTTTTACCCTGTGCTTCTGTTTATTGCACTGCATATTTAAGTTCTTACTGAAAAAAAAACAACATAGATAGAAGTACATATTGGAAATTGGAGTCTTACCATTTAATCAGTGTGCTTTGCCATGGAGATTAGGACTCTAAGAACCAAAGAAAACCTCTGAGGATGGTCCCAGATCTTCAATCTCCTCTCTACACCAATCAGTCATGTGTGGCCTAAATTATATATCTGCTGTGATTGCCCTTTGTTTGGACGTAATAGCAGCTTGACAACACGGGAAACTTCTTTTCAAACCGTTCTCATGGTTTCCGTTCGGATGCAGCATGTTTTTTGAAGTTTAACATGAACGGCAATAAATTGTGTGTACAAATTGTCAACTCCTCAACTGTGCGCCAGATTGAAAAGGAAATCTTAGAAAACGGCTTGGATGTTATTTAAAACTTGGTGTCAAGGTGGAACACAGGCAGATAAAGAACTCACTAACGTCAATGCTGTGGCCTGTGTATGTGACTTTCCAAAGAAATATTACTTCAGAAAAATGTGGCAGAATTTGATTCATTGGATGAAACCTTTTCAACTACAGTATAAATAATGTTTCTCAAAAATCACACCATATACTGTTTTTGAAGATACTTGGATGATATGAGTTACAAAAACACTCAATTTCCCTTTGGGATAAATAAGTATTTTTGAATTGTATTGATAACTTTTTTTGCCTGGTGATTACATTAAATAAAAAATGTTATGAATTAGGGGTCTAAGAATAGTATTGTTCCAAACAATCACAGTGCAGACATCACAATGTGGCACAGTGCATGCAATCAGAAGAACAACACAGTACAGGTGACCATCAGTTATATCCAAAAGAGGAAACATGTGGTGTTATAGCAGCTTGTTAAAGGCCAAAACAAAAAATTAGTTGCTGAAGATACAATCTAAAGTACTCCACCACTAAGCTCTGGAACAATGGTTGGTAATGAGAGCACAGGGGGGTTTAAAGAGCTGGCTTATTGTTTTTACTTTGTAGTATGAAAATGCTTCGAGTTCATCATTTTATTTAGAATTTTCTCATTGGATCAAGTCCTTTTTGTTTTTGAATTGTATTTGAGTTTTTTTGTTTTGCATGAAGTTAATATGTGCAGTTGTATTTTGAAAAAAACGTAATCTGATTTTACCATCCCAAATCACTGGCATTTTGTTAGTATTAGTATGTACAGTTTTGAGAGGCACTGTTCTTGAGATTTTATTTTAGCAAAGTATCGGACTTGGACTCAATACTGACATAAGTCTTTTCTTAAATGACTCAAATCAAGAACAGGGACAGCAATCCAGATTGGGAGACCTCTGGTAATGATTGTTAAAAAAAATAATGACTAGTCTTTAATTTACTTTAGCCTTCTCTGCAAAATTAATAAAAAAATATTTTTGAACATAGATGCACACATTCCTAAACTAATGATGCATTCCATTTGTAGTCGGAACTCGGAAATTCCGTCTTCCCAGTTGGAAAAATCAACTGGACAAACTCCAGCTAATGATTTCTAAGGCAGACTTTGTGTTTCAGTATGGCCGCTCCTCGCATCAGCAGCAGTAAGCTGTGGTAGAAACATTTATTCATCTAGACACACTTGTAAGAGTGCATCTAAAATCAATGTTTCATTTAGCGCCTGCAACTCTAAACAAATTAAAAATAGTGTTTATGGAAAGTAAAGCTTAAAACGATGTTCATAAGTGGTACCGCGAACAATGGCTACTTGGGTGTCGCCATGTTGAAATCCCAATTTCTATGACTGTGCAAACTGGAACGCTGTTACCTTGGTTGTGACATCAAACCCAGCTCCGAGGAATGTGTAACTAGTTTAAGCACCTTGTTATTCAGTCAGTTTTGCAACTTAAGTCTTTGAGGGGCAAGTCCAAGTCAAGTCTCAAGTCCCTAACAACTGATTTTCTGATCAAATCCGCAACATCTAGTTTTCCTCAAGTTCTGCATAGCTGGAGTTTAGGTTTCTAAACGTGCTGTTTCTCCTTAGGCCTAGATTACCACATGAACATCTGATAATTATTAACAAACATAATAAACGCTAAATCTTTTAAAATTTAATTTCCAATCCAAAAATTTGTCCAAGGATGATTTTTATTGTTTGGTAAAGTGATCAAATGCAGTATTTTAACCTATTAGAAATGTAAACATGCATTTAAGATCTCACAAACATTATAAAAAATACATTAAAACTTGTTATTGTTTTCTTGTTTTCTCTGGGTACTCCAGTTTCCTTCCATAGTTCAAAAATATGACTGCTAACTGAGATTTCTAAATTGCTGCAACTCCAGTTTCGGAGTTAATCAAACTTTTATCATTTGTTTCCATTTTCTCTTGAACTGAACTCATTCCTGACTCAAACTGGGGTACATTCTGTACGATGTCTTGAAGTGCATTGTTACACTCCTATTGTGAATATTATTGGGAGTTTTGCAGCGTTATTGTTTATGGATCATGACCCTCACACATTCTTGCTTCCTGCTATTCAGTAGAGCGATATTTCTTTCCAGATGGCAGAAGGTTAAACAGCTTGGGGGAGGAGGTGAGAGGATTCTTTCACAACCAAATGTTCCTGAAAACGTTCTCTAACGAGAGCAGCAAGACCCCGATGACCCTCACTCATTCTTTCCACGCATAGCATAAACTTAACAATCAATCATGGATGTTACATGAATGTACAAGGACAAGCCTAAATGGTTCTTAGAGGATGCAGCACTTTAAAACCACTCTGTCTAAAATAGATTAAGCCTTGAAGCAGAAGACCCTCTGCTCCACACATCTAGCAGGCAGTTTATCTTATGTACAGGTGCGTCATAGTAAACAGTGGAGAGAAGTGTTTTTTTTTTTTTTCTCCAGTAATTCAGTTCAAAAGCAAAAAAAAAAAAAAAAAAAAAAAAAGCTTAATTATATACACAGAGTGACATATATATAATTTTATATTACACTAACCATTCAGTTTCTTAGAAAATTATAGGGCCATAAGGGAGAATGTAGACTTGACAGTCACTGACAGCCTCCTCAAGGATGGTACACAATAAAAGAATTCTGGCTGTTCACAGAGTGCCATATCCCAGTATATCAAGGGATAGTTGAGTGGAAGTAAAAAGTGTCAGCCACCAGATCAAAATGTATCCATAATCTTCAGTTGTTGTTGTCCTTGTTTTGAGCCACACCTGAACAACAGATGTAAGAAGCCTCTCATCTAATCTAAAGAGAAAAAGGACTGTACTAATGCTAATAACTATTTTAACAGCTAAAACAGCAATTATACCGTAATATGCATTAATACACATAATGGAAGCCGTCTTAGCACTACTGCAGAAGCTAACATTCACGGTCTTCCTGATTTCCGCTCTTGGCATACAGCCAATCAGTGGCAGGAAAAACAAATGCCGCTCCTGGATTGGCTGCTTTTCAAGTACTTGCCAATAGTGTGCCAAGTAGCATTGTGCCTACGTATTTCAGTTTCCCAAGCTGGATTTTCTTTTAAATATTTTAGGTATCTTCCCAGAATTGGAAAAAAAAAAAAAAAAAAAAAAAAAAAAAAAAATTCACCAAATCGGCGGATTTTTGGAGAAATAATTTGGAGTTATGCTCCACAGAAAAATCCGCGAACTGAAACGTGAACATTCTAACATTTCTGTGTTGTAAAATCATGCGTTTATAGATACCATATGACAATTTTCAAAAGAAACAGAATTTTGTATTTCTTATTAGCTGTAAGACATAATCATCAATCAACAGAAATAAACACCTGAAAAATGTGAACACTGTGTTTGTACTGATTTTTTTTTTTTTTTTATACAAATACATATAGCACTGTTGCCTTGCAGCAAGAAGGAAGGTCCTGGGTTCGAATCCAGCCTGGGGTATTTCTGCAAGGAGTTTGCATGTTCTCCCTGTGCGTGTGTTCACTCCGGGCACTCCGGGTTCCTCCCACAGTCCAGAAACATGATTGTTAGGTTAATTGGTCTCTCTAAATTCTCATTAGGTGGGAATGTGTGCATGCATGGCTGTTTGTCCTGTCTGTCTCTGTGTTGCCCTGCGATGGACGGGCGACCTGTCCAGGGTTGCCTATTGCCCGATGACCGCTGGAGATAGGCACCCACCCCAGCCGCTGCAAGGATAAGCGTGACAAATAATGAATGGATTTACTTTTTAATGATATTCAGATTTATTGCAATACACCTGCATGTAAATAAAAAGTTTTGTTCTTAACCTGAAATAGAACAACATTTCTCTACGCCATTACAGATTTAACCATAAAACAAAGTTAATATGAAAGCTGCAGTATGAAACTTTTATGAAAAATGTTTTTTTACATATTTGTTAAAATTATCATGATGTCGTGACAGTATAATATGAGCCAGATAATCTGTGAAAAAATCAAGCTCCTCTGCCTTCTCCCAGTGCTTCCAGTACTAACTGCAGAAATACAAGGGTCTTCATGCTGTCAGTCACCCTCATGTACGCTCCCCCTTGCTCTCTGCTACGCTACAGCTGGTTCACCACAACATAGCCTGCCACAAATGCTAACGCTAGTTAGCATGGTCACAGATGATGGCGGATAAACAGTTTTCCTGGAACGGTAAGTTTTTTTTCTCCACCATTAGTGCATTTAGCAGCGCGTATATAAGGGTGATTGGCAGCGCTAAGACCTTCCTCTTGGCTCTGATTGGTTGTTTTAAGTCGGGAGCGGTGCATTTCTTTAGACGGCAATAGCATCTTGGGGAGGAGGTCGATCTTTACACAGATTATCTGTCTCATACCATACTGTCACCACAGTTTTAACAAATATGCAAAAAACATTTTTGTAAAAGTTACTTACTGCAGCTTTAAGGCTGTACGGGCCCACTTGGTTCGTCTAATCAAGAGTTTCTTTCCTCGACATTGCCACTTGAGAGAATCACTCACTTGCAGGCTTTCCATCTGACAGTAATCTTGTCTAGAGTTTGGCATGTCTCTAGTTCGACTCATTTCTCCACTTGTGAGCTGATGCTTTTCTTCTTTGTCCTCACAGCAACAGAAAGTGAGATCCCTTATTCCCTCTTCATGCATGAAGGCCAGCTCTTTACTAGTCACCTCTGTGGAGAGAGATGGAGCCTGGCAGGGGGAGGAAGTTTTACAGCTGGTGCTTTGGAGGAAAAAAAAGAGAAAAAAATCACAAAGGAAAACGTCACAAAGAAAGAAGCTGGCAGAGAAAGAGTTAGACAGAGATGCATGGCTGCTTCTTTTGGGAACGTTTTGTCATGCATCAAGCTGCAAATCCAGAGACACCCAGGGATACTTACCTTTTAGCTAAACACCGCCTGTGTTGTTAAGGGTAAATATTTGCACCACTTCAGATCTCCAGGTAATACCAGCCCTGTGAGAAAAAGGCTTTAGAGGCTACGTGTAAACATTACACTTAATGTAGGAGAAATCCCAACTCTCCAGTTTCCTCACATTCTCTACTATTACATCCCTCCCTCTCCCTCTGCCAGGGTGCCAGCCATGCCTTGGACTGAATTTATTAATCCTGGTCCTGGAGTGAAGAGCCCCTTGTGGAAGGGTGACCTCAGACATGGAGGTCATGATTCAGATAAACACCCTGTTGCTGTCACAATCCTCTGACAGCTGCACTGGGCCTGAGCTCTCTTGGCCTTGCAGTCACTTGACCTCCTCTCCTCCTCTCTACAGCACTTCACTCCTGCTTTTTCACTTTTTACAAAGACCTTAAAGCATTGTTTTTGTTACACTCTTGAACTTGGTTGAAGAGATGGGCATAGCTATGGTGATGTCATTCTGAATTGTTATAGATTTCAAAATCGTTTTATACTGCAGGAATGCTAAACCTGCCTCCTTAAAGCTGCAGTATGTAACTTTTACAAAAATATGTTTTTTTTTTTCAATATTTGTTAAAACTGTCACCATGTTGTGACAGTATGGTATGAGACAGATAGTCAGAGAAAAGATCGAGCTCCTCCAACTCCTACTGTTGCGTTCTAAAGAAATACACCACTCCTGACCTAAAACAACCAATCAGAGCCAGGAGGAGGGTCTTACAGCTGTCAGTCACCCTCGTGTACGTGCTGCTAAATGTGCTACAACTTACCGTTCCAGGAAAACTGTTTATCTGCCGTCATTGGTGGACATTAGCATTAGCGGCAGGCTATGTTGTGGTGAACCAGCTGTAGCGTAGCAGAGAGCAAGGGGGAGTGTGTGAGCATCGCCTACACAAGGGTGATTGACAGCGCCAAGAGCCTCCTTCTAGCTCTGATTGGTTGTTTCTAACTGAGTGGTGTATTTCTACAGTTTGTACTGGGAGCACAGGGAGAAGGCAGAGGAGTTTGATTTTTACACAGATTATCTGTCTTATACTGTCACAGCATAATGATAACTTTAACAAATATGTAAAAACATATTTTCATAAAAGTTTCATACTGCAGCTTTAATAACACTGTATTTTATTGGGGTTTTGTTTGGCAGACCAATAAAAATTAGTGCATCAGTGTGAAATGCAGGGGAAATGATACATGGGTTTCAACTTATTGCAGTTAAAATTCCTATTTAAATTTAGCCCCCTTTACAATGAAACACTTTTTAATATCTAACTCTAGCTGTTTTTTGAATGCCTAAAGGCATGTGTCAAGGCTCGTGGGCACAACCTGCCCCACCATAGCTAGTTATGTGGCCCTCAAGACTCCAAAGAGCTACAGAAATAGAACTTCAAGATAACAGTTTTGTGCTTAAATATAATTTTATCAGTCAAATCAAATCGTTTTTATTTGTGTCAAATTACATTAATGTGGAAAGATGTTGAAGATTATTTAATTTTAAGAAGTACTCATTAAATACAGAGAAAGCTATAATATTTTACCAGTTTCATAGACAGTTGTATTTATACAGTCTGCCACAACTGGCCCTCTGAGGACATTCAAGATCTTGATGTGGCTCAAAATGAAAATGAGTTTGACACCCCTGCCTTAAACTGCAATATAAAGACCAAGAAACACAGCAGACGGATCCAGGCTAATGTTCTGGAGAGGTTTAAAGCAGAGTTAGGTTATAAAACAATACCAAACTTTGAACATCTGTCATAACACTGTTCAATTCATCATCTGAAACTGCCAAAACATGGCTATACATTAGTGATGGGAACAGGGAAGAGCCAGCTCTGTTTGCTCCCAAATGGCTCTTAATTTATTATCTGTTGCATCATATTTTAACTTAACTTGGCAAATATGAATGTTTTGTATGTTGATAAATTATTTTTTCATTTAGTGTTTTTATGAGCAACCTAAACTGAATTTGGTCCTGCCCCTCAGCAATCCTGTGCGGGCCAGGCCAGCAGCAAGGCCACCGGGAAATTTCCCGGTGCTCCCAGTGGCCAGCCTGCCCCTGGCAGAGATCCAGGTTTCAAATTGGAAATTATAGTCTTATGGAAGAGTGTTTGAAAGAAAGGCATGTTGAAAGAAAGCCATAAAAAGTCTATAAGAACAAAGTTCTCTACAAGCAATTTAGAAGACACAGCAGACATGTGGATGATGGTGTCCAGGTGGGCTACATCACAAACACTACATTTGGTGAAAAACTCATGCAAATCATCCAGAAGGCAGCTTCCCTATCATAGTGATGCTAGCTACAATGAAATTGTTTAGATCAAACCATAGATATGTATTAGGTCCAGTCAAAGTCCACATCTAAATCCTATCAAGAATTTGTAGCAAGACTAGAACATTTCTCTTCATCAACACTCTAGATGCTTTTACAAAGCAATGTCCTCCTTATCTTTTGGCTTTTCCCTTCAGGGGTTGCCACAGTGAATCATCTGTCTCTATTTAATCTTACATACTCCATCCTCTACCCTCACACCTAACTTCATGTCCTCTTTCACCACATCCATAAATCTTTTTGGTCTTCCTCTCGGCCTCCTGCCCTGTGGCTCCAACCTCAGCATCTTTCTATCGATATACCCACTGTCATAACATGTCTAAACCATCTCAATCTGGCCTCTCTGACTTTATTTCTAAAGCATCTAACATGACCTGTCCCTCTGATGTACTCATTCCTGATCTTATCCATCCTCGTCACTCCCAAAGAGAACCACAACATCTTGAGTTCTGCAGTCTCCAGTTCTGCCTCCTATCGGTTTATCATTGGCATTGTCTCTAAACCATACAACATCGTTGGTCTTACTACTGTCTTCTACACATTTCCTTTCATTCTTACTGATACCCTTTAATCACACATCACACCTGACACCTCCGCGCATTCCAACCTGCTGGAACACGCTCCTTCACCTCTTTTTCTCACACTCTGTTGCTCTGAGCTGTAGACAAAAAGTACTTTAAGTCCTCTAACTTCTTCACCTGTGCTCCCTGTCACATCACTGTATGAACAGTGATGTGACAGGGAGCATACACATATGTATTCTGTATTGTTCATTCCTCTTTTCCAGTACATACCTCCACTTTTCTTGCTTTTCCTCAACCTGTGCCCTCCTCTCACTACAGATCACAATGTCATCTGCAAACATCATAATCCGTAGAGACTGGTCTACACTGCAAAAACACAAAATCTTACTAAGTATTTTTGGTCTATGTGTTTATCAATCAGTGTTTCTCAATTCCGGCATTCAGGGACCACTGCCCTGCATATTTTAAATGTGTCTCTGGTACACCTGATTGATTACATGACCTCCTCTGCATGTCATCAAGTGCTGCAGAAACCTGTTAATCACCCACTTATTCAAGTCAGGTGTGTGGCAGAAGGGAAGCACACACACCCTTGCAGGGAAGTGGTCTCTGAGGACCAGAATTGAGAAACACTGGTCTAGTTTCTAGTGCAAATATCTTGAATACACTTGAAATAAGACAACTAACTTACAAGTAACTTTTCAGCACAATATAGGAGCTTGCTTTAAGTCAATAATTCCTTAACATTGGTGAAAAAGTATTAGTTATAAGTGAAATAATTTGGCAGAGGGACATTTTTTCCTGTAAGTTAAAATTTCTTGTTCCACTGATAGATTATTTCACTTTTACCTTGTACTTTTTCATCAATATTAAGGAATTATTTCCTGAAAATAAGCTCTTGTCTTATTTCAAGTGTATATTAGCACTAGAAACTAGACCAAAAATACTTGGTAAGATTTTGTGTTTTTGCAGTGCAAAAACAAGAAGGGACCTATAACTGTTCCTTGATGTGGCTCCCCTCCATCTTGAGCTCTTGTGTGACTCCTACAGCACACCTCACTACTGTCTTACAGCTCTCATGCATGTCCTGGAACACTCTAACATACTTCTCCACCACTCCAGACCTACTCATTCAATACCACAGCTCCTTTCTCAGCACCCTGTCAGATGCTTTCTCTAAATCTACAAAGACACAGTGCAGCTCCCTCTGGACTTCTCTACAGAAGGGTACTACAGAAGCAAAAATCGCATCTGTAGTACGACATGAAACCATACTGCTCCTCATAACAGCTCATTTCTGACCTAAGCTTAGCCACCACTACTCTTTCCCATTGCTTCATTCTATAACTCATTAGCTTTATTCTTCTGTAGTTGCTGCAATTCTGTTCATCTCCCTTGTTCCTAAAAATTGGCAAAGCAATGTAAAAGTTGTTAACGGAGGAATTTTACAACCCTAAAGATAAGACTCTGTGCCATTCATGTCCATTTTGATCCTTCACAAATCTCTACTACCTTTTTCTCACTGAATCATATCCGTTCACATTCTCAACTTACATCTATAGTTTCTGCATCACCGCTTTAATTCATCAACAATTTTCCTTTTGTGCAGCTTTCTGACAGGGTCTCTCAGGGCTCATCGGAAGTGTGTCAGGACTTTCCAGCTCTGACCTTTGAGATCTCGATCACAGACAGATTTAGCAGTGGCCTGTCAAATCCAGACAAAAGCATCTGCCACCCGTTCGTTCACCTCGATTTAAACTGCAGAAATTTAGCTGCCAGAACAAGTTTTAGTATGATGAACACACTGTGAGGGTAAAAGGTTGTTCGTTGACGTTTTACATATTTTTACAGGCTGAAGCGATCCCTACTAGAACATTGTTTCTGCTCAACTGTATCTAACGTTACAAATAAAGGAAGTCAGCAGCTATTGACGGTTAAATGTCTGACACTGCTGATTGGCTGAGTGGGAGACTGCAATTGCTCCCAGCCAAGACTGCAGCAGAACAAAATTATTACAAAAACACACGGTGATGCTCAGTAGTCCTAATCAAATCATTTTTTTCTAGACGCTTTAATTTGATTATTTTTGAGAATAAACAGAGCCAAACAGGTTTGAACTTGATGTTTGTTCTTGTTCTAAAATTAACAAGCTGATTTTTTTTATTTTTTTAATTTTTTTTTTTTTTTTTTTTTTTTTTTTTTTTTTTTTTTTTTTACCTTCAGCTAGAAGCTTTCCGTCCTTCGCACATTTCCCCTTCTTTTGTCTCACAGGAGCTTTTAGTGCGCTTTTGGAGTTCGAGAACAGTCACAACACAGCTCCAGGTTGGCTGGCTGAGCGTCTGTGATTTATGTTGGAGGGCTCGCACTGGGAACACTTGAGAGACAGACAGAAAGTGCTAGAGGAAGGAGTAGAAAAAAAGAAAAAGAGGTGGACTGAGGGAAGCAGAATGAAAAGGCGAGCTGGTGTTTGACTGAGCAGCGAGGAGATATTCACCGCAGTGTGTTCTCTTGCCATCCATGGAGGCCTGGTCTTTATCGTCTCCCTCTGTGGGCAGGCAGGAACAAGCTGAAGGGGGAGAGAGTGCAGACAATGTTACGTGAAACGACTTTAAAATGGAAGCCATCAGAAAGAACAGAAAACATGCCTAAAAAAATGTTAGTAGATGGCCTTAACGCTTTTTCTCTCTGTTCATTGCAAAGAAAACTCCTGACTGCTCTAGGATTTATCTTCTGGTAAGAGAATCAACCCAACCTCTGCTTTTCAGAAGGAAAAAGTTTTTAATTTTGATTTACTGTGATGAGCACTCAGAGTGTCCTTCGCCAAGGCTATTAAGCTTTAATAGAAATGATGCACACTCAGTTTTATTTGGCTATTTCCTGACCACTCCTCCACTTCTCTTCCAAATGTGATTAAATATGGCCTTGTACATAGGAAAATATTCAGCAGGAAAGAAATCTATGACAAGGTTGTTGCTAGCTGCTGTGAATAACTTTCTTTTCTTTTAGATGTTCTCAGCCAACACTTCTTCTGCAACTATAGCTTTATTTAGTCAAATACCCTTTGAATTTCTGGTGTATTTTCTCAAATTAAGACGTTATTCCAATGATACATACAAGCTTTAATATATATACACACACCCACAGTAATCAAGGTGGCGCATTATATTTGTCGCAGCCAAACATTAATTATTGGTTAAAATCTGAATCAATCGCTTAAAACTTCAACAGAGTCCATCCCTCCAACAATTCTTTCTCAACAGCCAAGGGTTTAGACCGTCTGTATGAAACAAAGCATAGAACAAGTTGCTGCCGAGGTAGAAACATAAAATGCCCTTGCAAGAACAGTTTTATAGTTAGACGAGACAATAATTTAACTATTTTGGCAGGATGACAAAAAGTAATATGGAGGACACAAAAAGAAGCTTTCCATGCAAAAATACTCTACCAACTGTCAGGCATAGCGGTGGAGGTGTGATGCTATGTGGCTGTCTTTTCTTTAAAGGTGCTAGAACTTTGCATAAGTAGGACTGATAAAAAGGACTTCTCCAAAATTCTATAACTACAGGTATAAGCTACAAGTAGATTGTTTAAACTTGCACTTAAGTAGATATTCCAACAGGACAATGATCTAAAACATATATCAAAATAGGTCTGATGAAGGATAAAACCGGTGAACAATAAGGTTATGGAAAAAGGTCCCTTTTGAAAACATGTTGAGTATGTCTACAATCTGAAACCAATCGAACAGTTTATTCAAATTTATTCCACCCATTCTACTGAGAGGTCAGAATTATGTAAGATGTCTGTGGATTGCTACAAAAAGTGGTTGAAATTGAAGTTGTATTTGCTAAAGGTCATGGTAGGGATGAATGTATTTGTTCAAACCTGTATGAATAATGGTGACACTATGTGAATTAAAGAATCCTCAATAAATTTCAACTAGTCTTCCCAGTTCATATAAGTTGTATAACAATGGGTGGCTCAGTTGGTAGAGCACGCGCACCATGTGCAGAGGCTATAATCCTTGATGCAGTTCTCTTGGGTACGATTCCTGGTCTCAGGTCATTTTCTGCATGTCTCCACCCTCTCTCTCAACTATATTTTGTGTCTATCTACTGCTAAATAAAGGCCACTTGCGCCAAAATCTTTAAAAAAGAAGTTATGTAACAATTTCACATTGTTCAAATCCACCAAACAGGGTGCACCAAACATTAATAAGACGTATGTGTCCATGCAAAGTCAAATACCGTGATAATGACATGAAAGGGTGTTTTCCTTTATTGGCTCGTTTCCACCGAGGAGCACAGCAGTGTGGTTCCGTACGCTATTCTATGGTCTGCCGTATTCAGGAAGGCATTTCCACTGCCAGCTGGACAGCCGGGGTTAAATCCAGAACGCCTAACATGGTGCCATACTAGTGTGGCGACAAACGTGATGCACTTGTATGTCTCGTGCTTATTGCAAGCAGTGATGTGTTTCTGTCCCACAGTCAATGGTCAGTGTTGTGTGAAGCCAGTAGCTCCACCTAACCCTAACTGTACCATTGTCCTTTGGGCTTACAACTGAAGGGGGCCCAAGAATGGAACGGTATTGGTCAGTTGTATGGACTGCTTTTACAATAGAAACAGACAAAACTGCATACCAAACTGCACCGACTCATGCCGTACTGCTCAGTGGAAACGAGGCTTATGTACTATCAAAAGAGACTTGCGTTCTGATGTTTTTTAATCACTTTGTTTTTGTCAATGGAGATAGCAGCTTGCATTTTACCTCACCACCCAGTACACAAAAGTAAAAATCATGAAACATAATGGAAAAGCTAAGAATGATCTATTTGGAGTTATCTTACCAAATGTAACCAGATATCAACATCCCAAAACACATCTTTAGTCTCCTTCAGCTTCTCCATTGTCTTTTATCTTCTTATTTCCTCTATGGGTCTGAGTCACAGTGGGAAGAGGAAATCAGTTTGCTTGGGAGATAATTACCTGGACCTCCGTGGTCCGATCAGTAAGCCTGCTTAAAGAGGATATAGCCACACTGTCTCCTTCCCCGGAATTTGTGATGTTGTATAGATGGTAGATATGGTAGCGTGCTTGTCGTTGTGTGCTCTGACAAACCCGCAGCTGTTATCTGTGGTTTCCTGTCAGGCAAACTGAATGAACTAATGCACCCACATAATCTCCTTCATTGTCCAAAATGCATAAGTGTATCTTGCTAGTTAGATTTCTCTCCTTTCTTTTTCTACTCGTCTTTGTTATTTCTTATTCCATTTGCTGGATCTGCCTCTGTTCCTTTAACCTCGCCATACACTATCATCTTTTTCTTTTAAGTCGTTTCATCTTTTTGTTTTAACACACTGTCCATTTTCTTCTTAGTCCTCCACTAGTTTTCTTTCCTTCATCTTATCTTTTCTGTTATTTCATCTTCTTATGTCTTTTTATACCCTCCCTTAATTTTGTGTTTTTCCTCCTCCTGTCTCTTTTTCCTTCTTTTCTGTTTAGTCTTCTTTCTTTCCCATTTATTTTCTGCAACCAACCTTATTTCCTCTTCTCCTCCCTCATTTCCCCACCCCATGTCCACTCTCATTTCCTTGTCTTCTCTATTCTTCGCCATCCTCTCCTCCTTTGTTTCTCCTGTCTGTGTTGTCTTGTTTCCTCATTTTCTCCAAATCACCATCTCATTGTTTCCTTTTGTTTTCCCACCAATGTCCACCCTTCCATCCCATCTGTGGTTCGTGCTGCCCTCTCATTCACATCTTAGCATGCTTCCCACGTATTCAATTACTTTGGACTTGATAACATGACAAAAATTCCGACATTGAAGAGCGAACTTATTCACCAGAAGGAAATCCATTGGTAAATTTCCAAGGCAACAGGGTTTTCCCCAACTTTCATTTTGTTTCTAGAAGTTTCTCTCCAACACTATTGCTGTCTGGCGTGAAAGGCAGCAGCCTCCTCCTGACATGGATCAGTAGTTGTTTGAAATGCGCTTTTTAACCTTGTAAAAATCACTTTACACTGTAGTAGTCATAACATTTTCAGATATATCCCAGTATTAGGGACCACAGCCACCAACAAATATCTAAAATCCCCAAATACTTGAGACCCCTCTAAAAACACTTATAGCTGCCTGTTTCAATAGCTGAAAAACCAAATGGACCTTAAGATCCGTTAATAGGTGCATTGAAAACCATCATAACACTACTCATGAGCAAATATTTACAGTCTTCTTTACCTCTGCTCTTGGAGGTTCAGCCAGTCAGCAACAAGGGAAAAAAATGGTGCTTCTGGATTTGCTGCTTTGCAAATGCCAAGAAATAGCATGTCAAGTTCCATTTCACCTGATGTCTCATCTTCCCAAGCAACATTTTATTTCAAATATTTTAGGTATGCTCTGCAAAAAAATCTGCAACTAGGCCGATTTTATACATATAATTTCGGATCCACGTTCCTTAGAAAAATCTGCGAATACTGAAGCGCGGATAGGCGGGGGTTCACTGTATATACTTTTATTCAACAGTTAATGTTTGGTCAATATCTTTTGTGATTTCAAAAAGTGACCTGTACAGGAGTATTATTCAACAGTAAAGCCAGTTAGAAATGGAAAATGTTATTTAGGATGACTGTGTGGACATCTGATACCAAATGTCTCTCCTGGAGTTCCACACATAAGTGCTCTGCATGTGTACAGGTTTAAAACAACTGTACTCAGTGGGTACTCAAGTGTGCCAAACGCAAAGGGCTGCATGGAAATTCTCTGGTGTAATACGTGTACTGTTACAATTTTTACATTTGTGGCAGCCATATTAAATATACAAATAAAGTTAAAAAATATAGGAGACTGAAACCAAGACACATTGAATGTGAAAAAATTGAAGATTTTGTGTCACTCATCTCAGAAAGTGAAACTCATCGAACATGCAGGTTCATTCCACAAATATCTCAAGCCTTTATTTCCAGTAATTTTGATGATTATAGTTTACAGAAAACACAAAATTTAAGCAAATGCAGCAGTGTTATGCTTATTAGTTCAAATAGATAGGGTTACACCATGAGCAGCTCCAGTTTATGAGCCTGGGCTGGAGGTGACCCAGACCCAGTGTGCTGGTTTATTCATCCTCACCCATGGGTGTGACAGACATACAGACGACCTTGGCATGAATTATTCGGATTTTCATGTCTTTGCATTGGGACCTTCTCTTGTGAACTGGGACTTTCAGTGAAAGTGCCAATGCACTGAGACCTACACGCTAACATTAATAGTGTTAATATTTATTCTAAGTCAAAGTCAAGAGCATCCCCAGTGAAACAGAGAAATCTTTTCTAACCTGGACCCAGTTTTCTCTTTGAGATTTGATGAAGTTTTCTTAAGTAGATCATGTTGTGTGTAGGCAGGCATTGCTTAAAATATCAACGGTAATTAGCTTCCTTTGTTATTATGTTTGAATTTTAATTAATTCTTCTTAGTGAGCCAGTTATTTTTATAAAAATTACACTAGATTGTCATGTTACTTTACAAAGACTGTCTTTAATATAAGCTATGGTAATAATACTTGCAACTACAACTATATTAATTTTTTAAAACAGTGTTAAATATTTGATCAGATGTGCTCCATCTGCAGTGAGTTTTCACCATGTCCTCATGTAGTGTTGAGCATTAACATCTCACTGAAGCTCATACTTTTGAGAACTTTGATCTGAACTATTCTATATTTTAAAGTGAGAAACGTGGAGAGAGCTTAATATATTTTAACGACACGTTGTTTGGGTTTGAACACAAGATGTACTCTGTGTTTTTTAGGTGAAAGACTGTGGATATTTAATGGAGAAAGAGCCAAAGCAGTTTCTCTCAAAGCTCAGCGACTCCTGCCTGAACGCACCCGACACAAAGCAGAGACCAGCGTCTGCCATTGCGGTTAAGCCAGAACACTTGCAGTTCATGTTTGATTCACTCTTAACGCTGCAGTATGTAACTTTTATGAAAAATAGTTTATATATTTGTTAAAATTTTCATTATGTCGTGACAGTATGAGACAGATAATCTGTGAAAAAGTCAAGCTTCTCTGCCTTCTCCCAGTGCTCCCAGTACTTCCTGCAGAAATACTCCACTCGGTCAGAAACAAGCAGTCAGACGCAGGAGGAGGGTCTTAGCGCTGTCAATCACCCTCATGTACGCATCGCTCACACACTTCCCATCAGGGGTGGTCCTATCCTGTTTGGTGCACTGGGCGAGACCCCCATCCCCACCCCCCCGACTCCCCTCCATTTAAATTTATTCTCAAAATTCCTTTTAGTACCTCTTGTGAATAATGTGGAAGTGTGATGCAGCACAGGTTTAAGGATTGTTCAACTGAAGCAGAGAATGAAGGCAGTGTGGTCACTTATACATATGTCAAAAGTGTAAGGAAATACATATAATCTACATGACATTGGTAAATATCGGTTATTGACCCAAATTTTGCTGTCAGTGCATTCCTATTTAATAAGCTATAAACCATTCTAGAGAAGCAGCCTAATGCAATAGAGTAATTACTGCAGGCTAACATAACTTTCCTAACTCATGTGAAATGATTAAGGACTGTTATACCAACATAGCAACTGGCTAAAAACAAAGACAAAAACAAACAGGCCAACAAATACTTCCAACTTGTGAAATAGTCAGAATAGCAGACCAAGCAACACCTCTTCCAGTGAATGGAAGACCCATCCCAAGATTATTGCCTTTAGTAATTATTGTATTACTAATTGTATTACTAATGGCAAACTAAACCATGTTGTTTAGTTTTAGAAGAATTTAAATCTTCAAACGTTATATTTTCTGCCATAAGAAGAATCATCTACACTTCTGCACGTAGCCAGTGTGATATATGACAAAAATTATTCTTAGAGTTAAAATTATTGAGGTTAATTACGAGCCCTGAGAACTGATGTCTGGTGATAACGACATATTAGAGTACTCTGATCATCACATCATAACTTTTGCACACAGAAATAGAAAATACAACTTAATCTACATGCTCCACTTTTATGGAACATAACTTTATTAAATGTAATAACTACATCTATGAGATACATTTGAATTTATTTATTTATTTATTTATTTAATCTAAGAGCTACAAAGCTGCAGTATGTAACAATTATAGAAAATGTGTTTTTTTCCATATTTGTTAAAACTGTCACCATGTCGTGACAGTATGGTATGAGACAGATAATCTGTGTAAACATCGACCTCCTCCCTGAACTACTTTTGTCGACTAAAGAAATGCTCCACTCCCGAGCTAAAACAACCAATCAGAGCCAGGAGGAAGGTCTTACATCTGTCAATCACCTCATGCACGAGCTGCTAAATGTGCTAATGGTGAAGAAACAATTTACCGTTCCAGGAAAACTGTTTATCCGCCGTCATTGGTGGCCATGCTAACTAGCCTTCGCATTTGTGGCAGGCTGTGTGTAGTGAACCAGCTGTAGCGCAGCAGAGAGCAAGGGGGAGTGTGTGAGCGACGCTACTCCTCCTGACTCTGATCGGGTATTTCTGACTGAGTGGTGTATTTCTGCAGTTAGTACTGGGAGCACTGGGAAAAGGCAAAGGAAGTTGCTTTTTTCACAGATTATCTGTCTCATACCATTGTGTCACAATATTATGACAGTTTTAACAAATACATAGAAAAATATTTTTTATAAAAGCTACATACTGCAGCTTTAAGTATTATACAGAAGTAAAAACAGAAGAATTCTATAGTGGGGCAAATATTGCTTGAAAGGACTGTTGGTCTGTAAAGTAAAAGGTATTTCCCAATACATGTTACATTCATTTTTAGCATATTGAAGAACTGTGAACTGAATTATACAAACCAGAAACTATGTATTGGTATAAAAGTTAGCTATAAAGTGTTTTTAAATCATCTCTTGGCAACAATAAAGTATTTGAGATAAGTCCTTGCTTTCGCATAGGAGTACAGGAGTCTACAGAAGTAGACTCGATGTATTTTTCTAAGGTAACAAAGATAAGAACCTAAGAAATAGCTCTAAAAAGATGTACATTGCCGTCCAGTGTTCAGAAAGCTGATTTAAAAAGCTAAAAACACTCAGATTTCCTCTATAAAAGCTCTAATGTTGGGCTTAAAAAAATGTGTCAACATCATGACACTACAAATAAAGAAATACTTAACAGGTGATGTAAGTTTTCTTTTCTAACTACATCTGAAACTGCATGTATTAAAAAAGAAACCTTGCATTACAGCAGTAAACATTTAGCAGAGAGAAATCAAATGACTTGGCACACCACCCCGGTGAACCGTGCTTCAATTAACAGAGGTGAAAGTGTGATTGCATGCGCACACACACACACACACACATGCCTACACTCAGTATATTTAGCGAGATATTTGCACACACAGCTAACCTACGCTCTGCTCAGCCCCCGACAGGCTGACATGTCTCAGAAACACACTGCTAACAGGATGCAGAGCCTGAGTCACAGTGCAAAGAGCCTTGGGCCCACTCAAACATGCAAGAAATCACACTTGAGTAAACACACACGTACACGCACAACAAATACCTCTCAGGAATGGTATGGCAGCTCACCAGGCTAAAGCAAAGAGCAGGTTCTCACAGTGTCAGTAGATGATGGGATGATGAATCTGGCTCACAACCATTCTTGCGTATCATCCCTGCACTCTCTTTATCTCGTGTGCAACCTGTCACTTTTCAACGTAGACACTGCTATCTGATAAACAAGCATTAAAAGTAATCTCAAATCCATAAAAAGCTTTTTGTGAGAAGATTTAGATTTGAAAATATTTTCTCCTCTGAAGCGAGCATCCCCAGAATTAGCTTGTCTTCTGAAGACAAAATGGCAAGCCAGCTCAGTTGTTATGATGGTTATTAGTTACATTATGTTTAGAATTTTGAATCATTTCATTTATAATCAGCTTAACTGGCCAAGATGTGTGCACAAACAAGGAATTTGACTTCAGCTTATGTTAAGCCAGAAGTGCCCTAACTTTTTTCTATGGGGGGCCAGAACTGTCAAGTTGATAGTAGCCGCGGGTCACAAAAATGATAGTCTTTAATTTATTACATTTATTTATTGTATTTTTTTATCATGTAAATAAACTAAATATCCAATATTTTAACAAAACAAAGTAGTCTGAGCTATTTATTTAAAATATGAAACATAACAAAAAAAGGACAAAAAAAAAAAATCCTCAAACTTTTTTCTTCATCTAGATTTTTTTGTGTATTCCCTGTAAAAAGAACAGAAGAACAGGATATGGGTAATTCTTTCTTTGAAAACTCTTGTCTTATTTCGCCGACTTCAATAAATTGGTGCACCCAAGCCTAGCTTTCAGTAAAAAGTCACAGGATGTTTGTGGTCGTGCTGTAGTCAAGACCACCTAACCTGAGACCAAATCACGGCTAAGACCAGAGGGTATCGAGACAGAGACAAGACCGAGACTTTTAGGGTCCGACACAAAGACCGTCTTTGTGTTTTAAATAGATTAAAACAAAAAAAAAAAACATCCGATTACACTAAGTCAGATGCTGTATGAGGAACTTTGAGTTAGCTGGACAAACTGTACAAACTGCAGAATAATTTTATTTCCCCAGAGCCGTCTTTCCAGTCTGTTCTCCGTAAGAGGACTGGCAACAGAAACCACGAAGACATTGATTTCAGAGTTTGCATTAAAGTACAAGGTCTTTGTGTCGGACCCTAAAAGTCTTGGATGGCGAGACCGAGTCAAGAACAAGAGCAGTGCCCCACGCTCACGACACAATAAAATGTGAAACACGATCAAATTGCTTCTCAAACTGATCGAAGAGATCCAGATTCCCATAAAACACCTAGATATTAATATCTAACAAGCCATTTTATCCCAAAAATATCTTTTTTATTCATTGTTTTTGTGGTTGAAGTTCAGAAAAAAGTTGCACCATCTTCATTAATAAAAAACACAGAATTCTCTTGCAGATAAAAATACATATATACCTTTACCAAATTTCAAAATATAAATGTTAAAAACCCTTGTAGTGTTTTTTTTTTTTTTTTTTTTTTTTTGAAAGGCTTGGCTTCAGTGAAAATTTTTACAAAAAACAGAAAATGTTAAGTACAACACAAATAATTTTTCTTTAGTTAGCCTTTTTTTTTTTTAACAAATGTTTATTTTATAGTAAGTTGTGCCACAAACAGCTGGCGACTTTTTACTCAAAAACAGATGTGGGCACAACCATCCATTACATTTGGCTAAATACAGCTAAGGTTGTAGAAGAAAGTTCTTATTTTTGTTCTTAGGAATAAACTAAAAAGATTTGATAGACTTAAAAATTTGAAAATATTAAGACCAAAAAGTTAAATATCTGTAAACATTAAAGCTGCAGTATGTAACTTATTTGAAAAATATCTACATATTTGTTGAAGCTGCCACCATTTCATGGCAGCATGTTATGAGACAGATAAACAGTGAAAAGATCTATCTCTAAGAATATTCGATACTGGGTGTGGGGGCCCACAGATCCACCCCCCCAGGACATGAGGACGACACGAGGAAGACCAGAGCCACAGACACCCAGTGGCCCCCGTGGCAAGGAGCCCTGGGAGCCCCCAATTACCAGCCATTCCATCGGTATGAGATTTATTGCTAGAAAACATTCATAAGGAATAATTTATTAAGCACAAATTTACCTAGTTTTTGTTCCTCAAGAGCAATTAGAACCCATTACCATCAGCACAGGCAACTGAAAGCTTTGCAAACAACAAATATTGGAAACTGACCACAAAGCTCATTGGTGCATCTTTGTGGAATATTCACCCTCATTAGGAAGAGATCTTGTCAAACAATAGAACTGAATATTTTTACTCATTCTTGATCTTTTGTATTTCATTACTCAAATTGCTTGAACAGTGCGTCAATGTCTTCGGTATTCTAATGTTGTGATGTGTGTGGGCGTCTGTAAACCAATCAATAAAGCCTCTGAGCACAGTGCTTTAACCAAGGCTTCCTTTCGGTACAGTGGGTATCTGCAGACTATCAGACCCTCGCACTTTCAGTGATTGATTTAGTGTCAGGGACGAGTCAGTTCAAAGTCAGTGTTTGTGTTTAAGAAACGTGTAAAGTTTCAGGACTGTTTGAGATTAGAATTCTTACATTTCTGATTTCTAAAGCAAAGTATTTGGTTTGTTTACAGCAAAAACTCAGATAGGCAAAGTATAAAAATCACAATGTAAAGAATAGGAACAAAATATAATCTCTTATCAGTTCATTGGCTGTGAACAATCAACACAACACAGGTTGGAAAATTTAGAAATAAGGAATAACTCCTGTGCCAGAGACAAAGTTTGGGATTTGATCTTAACTTTCCCAAAGCTCATGACAATGTGTTGTTTAACAAGAAAATGAGCCACACTTGGACCCCGGTCTGCTGCTGTAGAACTTAAGTGGTGAACAAAACTACAAAACTGCTTCATAAGTGCAGCTCAGTCACCATTTGGACCACAGGTAAAATCTACAGAGCTTTATGCGCTGTTGAGGAGGGCTTCAGCTATAAAGCTGTGGATGCTGTAGGGACGTCATTAAAGTTTTGTAGGTGCAAATAACAACTGTCCGTATCATTTTCTGTTCTCTAAATAGAGACTGCACAGCAAAGGTTTGCTTATGTACAAAGATGTTAAATGTGCAAAGAGGGGATTTTCAGAATCCACGTTTTGGCACCGTCTAAAGAGGAACAGGGAGATTAGGCTGGGCCAGATTCACTTATACATAGGGCTGCAACTAACAATTATTAAAGTAATCGAATATGCTATTGATTATGCTGACAATTAATCGATTCATTAAATTTAAAAAAATGGCATATATTGCAGATTTTTCATTGAATCACTTGTCTTTTTTATACAATATTAGAAATACATTAACACGTGCAAAAACAAATAATTCAATTCCCTTTTTAAGTAAGAAATTAAACATTTTATTGCCTAAAATGCAATAACATAGTATTCCTTTAGTTAACACTTGATCATTTGTAGTAAAGGATGCATCTGCTAATTAAAACTCAGCCCTTGCTGCTTGACTTCACATCAGCACAGTGTAGGGCTGATATGTGGATGCATTTTTACTATTAACCAACTAATAATTGAATCGTAAAAGGTGCCTAATAGGAGATTTTAGTTTTTGTACAGAATTTGAACATGGTGAAGTTGAAATTATGACCCTTGAGGAGTTCCAGGTGGAAAATAATTACAGACAAAGAAGTTTTTTTATCTTAAATGGAAAATGTATACGTTTTTTGTACAGTTTTGGCTTAATTACTGCTCTGAGTATGTTTTTCTTTCAGCAAATGGCCTTTTTTTGAGTCTGTATGTTCCAGTTGAGGATTATTCAATTACTACATTAGTTGATTATTTCAATAATCCATTCATCACGATTAATCTAATTAATCGTTTCAGACCTACTTATGCAATAAGGTCAGTTAAATTAAGAGGAATGCACATCCTAATAGTGAACGGTACTTCAATGGAGGTTCCTGGATTGGTGAGGCTTAGTCAACGAGTCTTGAGATCAAAGAAGTGAGCAGATGGTTGGGGAAGTACAGTGGACGACCGTGGCTTAAGCTGAGTCATGAGGAGGTTCTGTCACTAGGAGGTCTGCTGAGGGGCTCCAGAATCTGAGCGGTAACTTCAACCTGGGAGCACAGAAGACACGAAGTAAACGTGAATAAAGGTAAGTCAAACATTCATATTCTTCTGAATATTAGTAATCACTAAGAGTAACAACAAAACACTGTATCTGAAAACACTGGGGTTTGAGTCTTCCTACAAAAGGTCAATCATCAGGCAATGAATAGTCCTGCTGCAACTCCTGTAATCACCAGCAAAATACTGAGGAAGCCTCAGACAGGTGTGCAGTCTGCAGCAGAGATCTTCTGTGCAGTGAAGACTCACACATAAAAACACACCAGCACAACCAGGATCATATTAGATTCACTTTCAATTTCATACATTCTAGTTCCTTTCTAGTTAATATCCAAACACTCAAGTTTAGTTTATTATGCCAATCTTATCATTGGTAAAAAGCAGTGGTGGGCATACTTCTGTGAATGCACTAACAGCAGAGTTAATTTTTTGCTAACTTTAGCACACTTCCCCTAAGATCAGTTTTCCAGATAAATTCTTAAGTGCTACTGTACTTGGCTGTTTTGTAAACTTTCAGCTGAATAAAGTTCAACATCTGTGTTGAAGTTTTGGTTATTGACTGTTACGAATTCTTGTAGTAGTTAGCCCTTTATATTCATGCTCCCGTGTTGAAGTGGGTGAAGACCGTTTACGCAGCAGTTATGTTTCTTCTCTTCACGTTCTTTCTCTTTTTTCGGCAGTAACTTTATTTCAAACAAGAAACATACAGGAACAAAATAAAACACGGACAGTAGAGAACATGATATAAACAAATACAATACCTAAGGGCATTATAGCACATGTACGAAGTCAAAATTAAATTGGTGCTTGAGAAGGATTGATATAATTTGAATTTAAGGTACAGTGCTTTAGCATTAGCTTCCGCTAAATATCGTGTTGCTGTTGTACTTTAGCGTTAGTGGAACTATTGTTTATGATTGGTGCTTTAGGGTTAGTGTAACTAACTTTTTAGTTAGCGGTGTCCACCACTGGTAAGAAGTGCTCTGTTTTGAAGCCCAACCAGTTGCATAGGGTCTTTCATATCGCACCAATCCCTCCTCCTGACAAAGCATGCACTGAGTGGAAAGTAACCATTTTCCTTTATGTACTAGCAGGAAACCTCAAACAGAACCCCGCTTAGTGAAAGCACTGGTACAGGGGTACTTCCTATGTTCAAGAAAAAGCAGCTGATTACAGCATTATCAATCATTTAGTACCAGACACATGCTGTAGCTGATTATAATGTTAGCTATACTGGGCCAAACAGCTGATTACATTCTGAATTCAACACAAAGGCTGGTGTTAAAGTTTTTTTCATACACTGACATACATAAGAGAGAGAGTTTGGGGATTAATGGAGTAGAAATGGAGCAAACGAGAAGATAATGTCTGGAAGACCAGGAGTTGGTTGAGGAAGATTAAAGGGCCAGGTGAGAGCAGCAGGTATACTGGGAGAGGGAGTGGGACCAGGAAGAGAACAAAAGAGAATTAAAAAAATGTGTGAATGTGGAAAATCTACGATCATCAGTCACATGACCACATGTGCCATCTTGATGCTAAGGATGCTGGCTCTCAGCCAAACAATGCCAGAGATGAAAGTGGTTTTTGTCCCTCAGTATGACTTTAGATGATATCATATATTAAGTTAATGAAAGCATATAGTCAAACCCTGAAGACTGCAGACATCAAGAACGGCACTAAAGTTTACTTTTATATCTCATTCTTGTGTTTTTTTGTTTTTTTTTTTTAATTTTTTATTTTCATGGCTATTTTGTTGATTTTGTCAGCCTTTCTGCCATTTTCTTCTTTTTTCCCTCTGTGTCTTATACTGTATACAAAAAAAATGAAAAACTGATTTGTTTTTCAATTATTTAGATGCTGACTTCCAACCTTCAAACAACAATAGTATTGTACTCTAAGGAAACAGCATCTTATGAATATATCCAATCAATTGTAAAAGCAAAAACACTAACATGTTTTGCAGTTTTTGGAATGTTAGCGATTACCAGTATTTTAAAGGTTTGTGAACTTTGACTGTATGGACTTTATGAATTGAAAAAGTGCTTTTGTTTGACAGAAATATTTCAGGTTGAGTCAAAAAGAATGTCGTGACCATAGAAAAAGATGCA
Organism: Anableps anableps; assembly: GCA_014839685.1. Taxonomy (NCBI): domain Eukaryota; kingdom Metazoa; phylum Chordata; class Actinopteri; order Cyprinodontiformes; family Anablepidae; genus Anableps; species Anableps anableps. The sequence continues at coordinate 31,763,907 of CM026076.1, forward strand.
TTGTGTTATAAATAAAGAGTTAGTATTTAATTAAAACTGTGTTTTTTTTCTTAAAGAAGTTAATTTGGCCAATTGTGTATTATGAAGGTGTGTTGTGTTGTGGTGTTAAGAGTTTAGAAAAAACCCTATAGAAAAGTATTTTAGGTATGTAAAAGTATGGAGAAGCACTTACAATTACAGAAAGATGCAATAACAATCTGTAGCATTGTTTACTGTGCTTGTTACTTGTGTAAAAGCGAAAATTAATGTTTTGGGGTGGCCGACCCAGAGGGCCACCTTCATTCTGATGGAGAGTTTGTGGAGGAATCTACAGATTAGGGTGATGGTACGGAGCTCATCACCAGAACATGAACCTTCCAAATGTCAGTGAAGACCGGCAAAAAGCTGCTCAGCAAGTTTAAGAAAGGTTTGACTGCTGTAATGGCAACACTGCTTTTTCCCACTGAATATAGAGAAGGGTGTACATCACAAGTCATTTTTATTAAAATGAAAATCAAGACAATAACACTGAACAAATATTAGGAAAATCAGTCATCCTCATGCTGTTTTGTTTGTTGTTTGAGAGAAAAAAAATCAGTAAAAAGAGAATAACGAAAAAAAAAGTAAATCAAAAACAGATTTAAATCTTTTTTTTTCCTGCTTGACACTAATGTTGCCAAGAGATCACTGCCTTTTTTCCAATCAGAAACAAACTTCATGGTTGAAAAATAATATTTTGAAGCCTTAACCAGGCAGAGGTGTGAATGATTTTGGGCAAAGTGGCAGAGAAATATTTTTCATCTCCCCTGAAAAAACATCTGGGAGCTCAATCACATCCAGTACATTTCTAAGGAAAAAAAATCAGTTACAGCTTTTTTACAATATGGAGTATTAGTTTGTTTATGAATGATGAAATCTGAGCCCAGGAGGAAAAGCTTTCTCTCCATCCTACACTTCCAGAAATCCTGGCTCAGATGCTGCTTTGCAGTAAATACTATAGGGAGAACCAGAAGAAAATGATGTAATCAGAAGATCACCATGACATTTTGAGCAAAATGTGTTACCCAGTGCTGGAAACCAGGGTTTGAGGTGAAGATACTGAGTGCTTTAGATAGACAGCAGCCCGAAGCGTGCCTCCAACATTTAAAAGGAAGGTTCAGAACCAAAAAGACAGTTTAAAGCTGCCCTGTGGTGAGGCTGCCCTTAATCCTGCAGGAGACCTTTTGTGATTGCTGAAATCTGCCACTTCCAAAATGGACTCCTGCAAACTTAAGAGCCTGAAAGCAGACTAATGGGGGTAGAAGAAACTGTCATCAGAAAGCTGCAAAAACCTCCAAAGGAAACACTGACAGACTGCTTTTCATTATTTCTGGTTGTGCACTTTTGTGATTCACAAGCTTGCAGTTTTCATTATTGCGATTAAGTGGGTTTAGATAATGGATGGATGTTATGGCTTCATGAATCCTTCTAAAAAGAGATAATGTATTGTTTTTTAAAGGTCAAGACAAAGAAAAAAAATGATCATTCAAACAAAATGACAAAATAATCAGGTTTTCCAAAACAAAAAACTCACAAAAAGCCAAAACACACAAATTATTGAGTAGTTTTTAATGAGACAAAAGGTGATTTATGGAGACATAAACATGATGTTGGAGTAGGCTGATTGAGGAAACATGCTGCTAACATCACAGATGTCTGCTAAAACACTGGATTTAATTGTAAAATTACTTTAGGAAGATAATTCAGCACTGAGGGTGGTGAAATATGTGGCTTGTTCGGCGTTAGCTGAACATTAAATCTGAAGTGGGTGCGAGGAGAAAGCGGTAGGAAGTCAAGGTTGCCAGAACTTAATAACTAAAGGAAATGCACCTTGAAAACTACGATTTATCCCTGGATGCTTCACTACTAAATAATGTGGTTTGATGACATTTGATGACATTGATTCATTTCCTTAATAAATAAAAATGTTCACCTTGTAAGTCAGATGTAAGAAATGCAACCAACATTTCACTGCAAAAAAGAAAACAAACTGAAAGATATCTGTAAAAAAAAAAAAAATTATATTATTTTATTTATGGAACTGTTAAACCAAGAAATGAAATGTTTTAAAAGGGAAGTGGATCTAAAATTGACGGACAAGGTAAAATTATATGTTTTGGGAAATTAAGCATAGGAGGATAGAAAGGGATTAAATCACATGCAAAAGATCACGTTAAAGGATAAAGTTGGAAAGAAACCTTTAAAGCTGTAAGGCTAATTAAATTAAATTTAAACAGTGTGCCGTTAGATGCTGAAAGCTGTGGTTTTGTAATCAAGCGATTTTTAAACTTTTTCCAAATCTAAACCTGCCATATTCCTTGATCTTCATGATGCTATTTGTTCATAAATAAACCTCTGAGGCTCTCACAGACCAGCCGTGTCTACTAAACGCAGTTGTTTGCACTTTGCTTTATTTAGAGGCATCAGAGTACAGGGGGCTTTGCTCTGGCTTTTTTAAAGTCTTTATTTATGTTTGTGAAAACCTTTGAAGATCGTATATCCCTTTCTTTTCGCTGTGCAATTATGCACTTGTTTGTGTTGTTCTATCACTTTAAACCTCAATAAAATACAGCTTGAAACATGAAATGTGAAAAGGTTGCTGCAAGGTGCAGAACAGATTATTATTCTTTTCTTCACTCTATAAGATGTAAACAAGCCATGTGGGAGTTTCTGTTTTCAGAATAATCTAAAATGTGCGAATATGTTTGGAGCTTGAAGCTATTCACACATCTTTTTTGACATTGTGATGGCAGAAAACCACCTTAGATATAATAAAGGTATGAATACTGAGGTTTTGTGTGGATGTATCCCTCTGGCAGTTCAGCCTTTTGGTAATAAAAAAAATCCTCCTCACGCTGGGGCACTTACTGAGTGGTACCATAAGATGATAGCTTTGACTTGCTGGATGCTTATCTTAATGGTTTGTGTGGGCGTGTGTGTTAAAACCATTATGTCGATCCAACTGCATCTTCAATATCAGATTCTAGCCATCACACTGACACAAAAGTCTCTTTTTCCTACACTGTAAATATGTGAAATTATGTACACAAGCAGCTGCAAAAGAAAGAAAAGGAACACATTTCATGCAAAATCTTTTGCTCACACTGAAAAATGATATATGAAAAGCTCTGAGTAAAAACCCAAAGGAGACACAGGCAACATCCTGACAAAGATAAGATTTTTTTTAACATATCATATCCTGTAATTAAATCAAGTAGATTTGTTTTAAGTTTAGAAACATCTTGGCTACAATTAATTCCACACCAAATGTGGAACTAATTGTCACCCTGGCATACCCTGCATTTTAAATTCCAGAAATATAGGGCTGAAATGATTCATCAGATTAATTGTGATGAATCGATTATTGAAAAATTCGTCAACTAATTTAGTCATTGAATAATCGTCAACTGGAGCATACAGACTCAAAAAAGGCCAACTGCTGAAAGAAGAACATACTCAGAGCAGTAATTAAGCCAAAACTGGACAAAAGATATAAACATTTTCTATTTAAAATAAAAAAAAATAAAAAAAAAAAATTTTTTGTCTGTAAACATGTTCTACCTGGAACTCCTTAAGTGGCTTAGTTTCAGCTTCACCAGTTCAAATTCTGTACAAAAAAAAAATAAAAATCTATAAAGCACCTTTTGTTATCCAATTATTAAATCGGTTAGTAGAAAAAAATACATCCACAGATCAGTCCGACACTTTATTGATTTATTCAAGCAGAAAGGCCTGAGTTTTTCATATGTTGATGTTAGAAATATTTTTTTGCTGCAGATGCAGCCTTTGCTACAAATGATCAAGCATCCACTAAAGGAATGCTGTGTTATTGCATTTTAGGCAATAAAATGTTTAATTTCTTACTTAAACAAGGAATTGAATTATTTGCTTTTTGCATTTGTTCATGTATTTCTGACATTGTATAAATAAGGCTTAAGCAGTTAAATGAAAAATTGTAGAATATGCCAATTTTTTTATTGCATTAATTGTCAGAATAATCTATAGAAGAAACTGATTACTAAAATAATCATTACTTACAGCCCTACAGAAATTATTATCTTAATTTTTGCAGGCCATTTTTATTACAGAAGAGTTCTGATATAATTCTTATGTTTCTGTTAGTCTCTGAATGTGACTCTTCCATCAAACAAAAGTGCAATATCTTGCTTCCTGTCCTTGCGTTTCGATCACAAGGCAATATTTCAAACGAATCCGCAAACTGTTGGGTCCTAGATCCCTGGGTTATGGGATCAGAGTGGTGACATGGCAGATAAGGAAGGTAAAAATTGTGATTCAAATGAATGATTGTGTGTCTGACTGCCTGCTGGTGTATCTAACAGAGGGTGAGTGTGATGGGGCTGACAAGACAATTGAGAACAGAATCGAGTGTTCTGTCACTCTTATATAACCAACAGAAAGCCACGGCGCAGCTTTCTTTTCACCTCAATAGCAACGGATACATGGAAGAGACATGCTGTATACAAGTCAGTCAGCAAGATAGATGAAAAGATATATACCATCTCCCTGCAAAATACAATAAACCCTTAGACTCAAAGAATTCAACATTATTTATCATTTTAGAAAATACTTGGATGAACCATTATTTTCTGCTGTTGAATTCATGTAAGTATACTAATTTGCCAAAAGTATTTACTCTTCCACTTTTACACATATATGAAGTGAGGTGGCAGCCAATTCTTTATCCATAGGGTCCAATATGACGTGGGCTCATCCTTTGCAGTTAAAACATCTTCAGCCCTTCTGTAAAAGCATTCCATAATGTTTAGGTGTGTGTTTCTGGAAATTCTTAGCATCCTTTCAGAATTATATTTGTGAGGTCAGACATTGATGATGGATGAGAAAGACTAGCTCACGGTTAACACTCCAATTCACCCCAAAGGTGTTCTGGCAGGTTGAGGTAAGAATTATCTGCAGGTAGTTTTGCCACAGTTACTATGAAAAAGCAGTCAGACTATGGATTACTGATTAATACTTTAAAAAGTAACTTAGTTACTTTACTGATTATTTGATTTCAAAAGTAACTACATTAGATTACAAGTTACTCTATTTGTTTTATTCAGCAGCTAACAACCCCCCCACCCACCACCAACTACCTATACCTAAAAATGATAACCGGTCTTGCCAATACTCACTATATCGGAAGTGTATTTGTAATATTAACCTCAACAGTGTTTCTTCTGAAATTTCAAATTTCCTAAAGAAAATATGCGTTTTTTTTCTAAAAAATAAAAGAAGTTTTTCTTTACCTATGTAACATAAATACTTGCTTTAATAATAATTTTAAAAAAAAAACAAAAAACACTTCCTGGTTTTGCACCAAAGTCAGCTTTTGTTGTGTGGGTGTTGTGTAGAGAATATCCTGCATTACTCGCAGCTCTCTGCACTACCAGGTGGAACCAGCTGCCAAGCCGCAACCCAAAATGTTTCTTAAAATTGTTTCTTAAAATTTTACATTGTTTTTTAAGCTAGATACGACTTTGACACCATCACAGAGTCTACAGCGAACCTCAATATTGTCATCTTTAGCTGATACAAACTCAAAATAGTGATGGTATTTTCAGCTAGAAAGCACATATCTCTCTCCTCCTTCCATTGTTTATGCTTGTGTTGCTGGCTGCTTGGTATGCATTTTCCTGGATGGCGGAGGTGGGTAACCACCCACTGCTTGTGTCTCCGCTTTGTCATGGAATGGACTCTGCAGTAATTAAGCACCCATTGTAGTCAATGAGAGTATTTACACTGCCATCGAAGGGCTGTGGGCCACACCTCTGTGTCGCCATCCAGCTAAATTACCCCCAACTACTGTGAGTTGTCAGGCTGAAAAGGTGAGTTGTTGCATATAACCACTCATCGCGATGCAAGAAGATAGTAAATATATCTTTTTACAAAGGGAAATGACAAAAGTGGTAATGCACATTGACTTGGATAAGTAACTTTAATCTGATCACTGGTGTGGAAATGGTAACACGTTAAATTACTCTTGAAATGCATTACTTAGGAACACCTTACTGGCATCATGGTCTGCAGCCCAGTCAACCTCTTTTATACCAAACTCGGTCATCATGTCCATTGAAATCCATTCCATGAAGGTCTCTGAACTTTGTTCTTGAGCTATTCTGAAGGCCAATTAAGTTCTGAGGTCTGTAGATATCGACTATGGAAAGTCGGTGTGTCATATCCATAGAGGTGTGTGTGTGTGTGTGTGTGTGTGTGTGTGTGTGTGTGTGTGTGTGTGTGTGTGTGTGTGTGTGTGTGTTTCCTCACCTTTTCTCTTGCAGAATGTAACTGGCAGGTGTGCTTCTGCAGCTACAGCCCATCAAGCCTAATCAGGGGGAGCATAAAGAGGAGCAGATTACCTGAGGCAGATGCCAGACTGTTTAGCTCTCATGTGTCATAATCAGGCCTACCTTTCTTCTTTACCTACCCTTCCTCAAGTACCTTCAAAGCACTTACCTTTGCTGTCTTCCTTTCCACAGGAGCCAGCATTCCAATGCTCTGCTTCCTTGCTCCTTGTGATTCCTGGAGAAATCATTTCAAGATTCCCCACCACCACCCCCTCCTCCTGTGACCACCCTCCTGATAACATCTGCCTGGATCAGTTGCTCAGCTGCCTGTCCACCCACCAACGTTACTCCATTCTTAACACTCCAACTTTGAAAGAAAACAAGTAAACATTTACCAAACGGGCATTCACCCATCAACCTCCGACTCTGTGGGTATACTCATCTAGTCTTGGACCTCTTTCCCCTCCTCAAATGGCAAGAATTTACTCTAACAATATTTCAACATAATTCCTCATTTCAAGCCTCAAACATTAACCACTTACCTTTCCTTCACAGCACCAACCTGGAATCCTGCTGCAAACCCAGAAGAACCATCTGCTTGGACATTTGTTTCAATGAATGTTTCAAACTTTTCATTTGTGTCTGTAATTGTTGCCAACACAAGAGTCTTATTCTTAACAAACATGATATGGTGACCTTAGCGCACTATGCAAGTCAGCATCTGCTGACCTTATTCTGTAATTTCACAGAAGTTTCAGCCAATGGAATGTAGCAAAAATGAATGTTTGACAAGTAACAATGATGTGAAGATAGAAATATTTGTTTAATGGCAGTGTTCATAAAGTTATTTCTAAAAGGCTTAAGTATGAAAATCCTCTCTTCAGAACAAAAACATAAAGAAGTTATCTTGTTAATTTTTGCTTTAGAAAAAGATCAGTTCAAGGATTTGTAGTTGGTCGTGTCAGGAAGCTCTTTGCAGCGAAGACTGGGGTAAAAAGGATTATCCAAAGCCAAGGACCTGAAACTATACTTTTCTCTGTTTTGTCTTATTCTTTGAAAGTTCAGCAAGCAGAGATATCAAGGGTTATGATGAATCAGCTTTTCTGTCTGCTCCTCAGGGTTTCTTTGTGCTTCAGATTTCCTTGCCATAATTGCTCTATTATTATTTCCTAACCTCATCCTTCACACAGTGGCTCTTGTTACATCTACTGTAACCTCAATTTTGGGTCAGATTTAAAATATCTTTGTGCATCGCTCAAATTTGAGTGTGTCTGATTGGTTTTCTTAGAATGTTCAATGTAACTTCACAAAGTAGCATAATTTTAGCTATAAGTCAATAGGACACCTCATGTCCTTTATGTGTGAGGATAAAATATGCCCATATCTTAGTTTTCTACTGAAACAGACTCTTAAAACACTTGGTGCAACTGAAGTATTTCCAATGGTCCTTTTTTAAAAACATCTTTATAAATGGATGTCATTTTCAGGTTTGAGAGGAACAGTAAATAAGCTTTAGATACTCTGTCAGTATGATCAGGCTTAGAGCCAGACACTTTAGCCTCTGTTCCCTGCCAGTTAGACCTACCTGGATGAATAAAATACTCTGTATCAAACAAACATAGCGCGTGCACTATCCAAAATTAGGAAAGCAGTTTAATGTTTACAGTGTAATTAGCATCACAGCATATTCTGATTTTAGGCATTTTCTTTTTATTTAAGCAGTCTTAAGAATGAAGATGCATGTAAAAGTTAGAAAACGATTTGGTAGCACTGTCAGAAATACATGTCGTGAAATCCAAGTAATATTGGACAGGAGATATGTGAATACTTCAAGGCTTATGCTGCAATATTATGCTCTTTCCGGAGCCAAATAGAATATGTATTTTATTTCTGCAGTAATCTTGACCTGCTGTATGTGTTCAGATGTGGCTTGCAGTGCCTGTTTGCAGTGCCTTATCTCCATACATTTGTCACTCTTAGAGAAACTTTTATCCAGGTCACTGCACTATTAGTCAAGTTTATTTGTATAACACATTTCAGTAGCAAGGCAGTTCAAAGTGCTTTATATCATAAAATAATCATGCAAACATACATCAAAATCAGTCATCGATCAAATATACATTATATCAGCAATACATCAGAATCATAAAAATCATTCATCAAATATACATCAAAATCATCAAGCAAATACACATCAAATATACTGATCAATGTTCCACTTACTACTAATCCAAGGCAGCTCTAAACAGGTGGGTTTTTGGCCTTGATTTAAAGGAACTCGGTGTTTCGTCTGTTTTACAATTTTCTGGGAATTTGCTCCAGATTTGAGGTGCATAAAAACTGAAAGCAGCTTCTTCATGTTTGGTTCTGGGAATGCAGAGCAGACCAGAACCAGAAGACCTGAGTGGTCTGGAAGGTTGATACAATGACAACAGGTCTTTAATGTGTTTTGGTGCTAAGCTGTTCAGTGATTTATAAACTAACAAAAGTATTTTAAAGTCTGTTCTCTGAGCTACAGGGAGCCAGTGTAAGGACTTTAAAACCAGGGTGATGTTCTCTTCCTTCCTGGTTTTAGTGAGAACAGCTGACTTTTTTTTTTTTTTTTTTGGTTGACAGACCTGTGAAAACACACTGGCAGTGATCAATTTGACTAAAGATAAACCCATGGGAGAGTTTCCTAGATCTTGTTGTAATATTAGTCCTTTAATCCTGGAAATGTTCTTCAAGTGATAGAAGGCCAACTTTGTCTATGAAGGACTGGCTGATTAGAATGGCCTTTGATGATATATGAAGGATGGTGGATATCTTTTTGTGGAAAAGGGGCTGTATCATCAACTATTAAGCGGGGGCCTGGCTCGTTCTTTGGACTAATCACACTTTACCTATTGAGTAATTATATTCTCTCACACTCCTTGAAACCTAATTCTAATCAGTGCAGCTGACCCCTAACCCTCACACTTTTCCTTACTCTAACTACATACTTACATACTTTACATATACTTATGTTTATGTACATACTTTAAATATACTTACCTGTAATTACAAACTTCATATATACTCACAATGTACTTGCATACTAACAATATGCTTACATATACTTACATACACATACAGCTACGTATTACATACAATAGTCAAAAACCCACATCTGTTAAGGACAAAAATATAGTGATATTTTATTTCTTACCTTTTTTTCTTACCCAAAGCCTATAAAGGGAGGGTTTCCAGACTGAGCTCATTCAGTTCATTAGACAGCTGCATAGCAGCAACTTCATTGAACTAGTCTAGCACACCATTAGGCTGAACAAAATGGGAGAGATAGCAAGAGAGAACATGGCAATCCTGCTAGAGGAGTGGAATTCATCTAGTGATGTGGATTAATTCTTGCATGACCCCAACATCCTTGTTCCATTGTGTACCACCAATTTAGAACACCCATCACAGCATCTAACACCATCATTTGACTCTAGTGGGGTCATGGTGAAGTTAAAAAATGGAAGGGATAAACATTCCCTTCTCTAAGTTAAACTTGGGTTTGGTTGTAACGCACAATCGGAAATCCTCATGGCACATGGTCAAAAAGCAATACTGCCTAAAGGACATGTATGCTGAGGGTGTGGCTGTGTATGCCAAAATCGCTTGGCTTTGTGGATCACAGATTCAACCTGTATGAGTACTTACCTATAAATCCCATGCAAATGAGCAATGGTGTCATGAAGTCCTTTGCTAAACTGCTGTAACAGCTTTCCAGAGACGATCTCAGATGAGACACATTGAGTAAGACCCTACTTATCGACAGAGGTTCCATGAATGTTCTGTCCCAAGACATTCATTTTGACTGTCTTAGACAAGGCAAGTTACCAAGTTTGAAAACTAAGTCTATCGTCATTAGGCCCCTTTTCTTTTACAAGTTTGTGCTTGTGATCACTGACAACAACATTCATGGCATCAGTGTTCATGTTGAATGCACCCGGACCCCGACTGACTCTAATACCACTATGTTTTGGTCATGGGCGGGAATGGAGAACAAAGTGGTGTAAGCTGTACTCATCCATGGCCATGCATGAAACACTTAACATGCAGGCCACGCTAGTGAGGTTAGACATGTCACAACCATCAACTTCATGCAGATGTATGTAGACAGTCCCCACATACACTCCATGGGGACTTTTTGACATACGGCCAGCACCCTGGTGGTGACAGCTTGTCTGTCCCACCCTAAATACAATTGGACAATGAAAAGAAGGGCCAAGGAGTACGTGACACACATGGAGGACATGGCATTGAAGGCAAAGTCCAGGTTCAATCTTTTGATTGAATATGTCATGCTGTTGGATAAGCTTCATGTCCTCCCACACAAGCTCAAGCCTCATGTCTTTGATCCAGATTAAGACACTTCCAAGAAAGTTTTGCATGGTGGTGCCCTTTACTTGGCAACAAGGTTCCATTGGCCTCCATGAGATCTTCTCTGGATGTCTTCATCACATGACCAGGGAGTTGAAGAGCGCGCAAAGGAGGTTTCCATCCCACATGGAAAACTTTCCAGCTGGAACTGCCCCTAGAGGAGACCTTATATGGCCATCCTCTGTCGATATTGGACGTCCCCTACTTGGCAGCACTGGGGATCAGCACTGCATGAGTTTAGCCTGACTCATGTCAGGGGCTTCATGGTGCTGGGACCCCACAATGTTGCTGCAGTGGAGGAAGGCCTACCCCCACTTGCCCACTGGTCAAGGGACTCCTTCCAGAAATACAAGATTGCAAGGATTTTCCCCTTGACATCCAGCCTTGAAGCAGAGGCTCCAGTGGCAGAGGCTGAACTGGTGAAGGTCTTTCTTAAGGACCAGTGCAAAACAAACAACTGAATTCCACTGGCTGACATGACAGGCTCAAAATGTCCCAAGACCCTGAAAGGTCATGTAACATTAGAAGACTTTTATTTGAATTTACTATGACAGAGTAACACCAAGTAGTGTTTAATTGTGAAGTGGAAGAAAAACAGAGAGCTTAAAGTTTGCAAATTTAATTAACGTCGTTCATTCAACTTTCAAGACGGTCTGTTGTTTCATACAGATGCAATGTGTTTATCATAAAAAGCAATAAAAATGTACCAAAACAGTAAATCAACACCACCAAAACAGAAATGCATATCTTGCGATGCGGTTAAATCTCCGGTGTGCTTTTCATCCCATTTAATGTTTTTCAATTGTAACTGAAAAACTAAACACAAGACGCTTGTCTCTGTTTTTCTCCAAATCACTGGCCTTGTGAACTTCCATGGTCCACTCCATCAAGGTAATGTGATTAGTTTACTAGGCCAGGGACATGGACAGGTTTCCTTACTGAGAGTGTTTGTGTGTATGCATGGCTTTATAAGTGTGTGTTCTTGGCCTGTGTGCACACTGTGATGGATGCTGGAGATGAACAAATCAATACAAAGAGCCTGCCATTTCAGCTACATCCCAATTTACCTCAGCATGTCTGCACTGTCAGTCAGCAGTCAAAGACAGAGGAAGAGGAAAAAAGAGTGGAAATAATGATGTGGCTATAGGCAGGTTGAGATGACTCAATGGAAAACAGGGAAGCGGGAAAAAAGGGAAAAAGGGAACATGAGATGAGGGACTGATTTGCAGAAGGTGATAGATGGAGAAAGGACTGGCAGTATGGTGTTAGGGAAAAGAAGAAAAAAAGTTAAAAATCATGATGCAGAGACTGAATTCAATATTTTTCCAGGAAAACTATCAGTCATGCTGGGTGGGTGATACAGTGAGTAGACCTATTAAGTTATACCCCTGCAAAAGTATTTCTACCCCTGGCACTTTTTCACAATTTGTCACGTTATAAACACAATGTCAACTTTTATTTGAATTTACTATGACAGAGTAACACCAAGTAGTGTTTAATTGTGAAGTGGAAGGAAAACAGAGAGCTTAAAGTTTGGGTTTTTTTAACAGTTGAGAGCGTGGCATTCATTTCTATCCAGCCCCTCCTGAATCAATATGTCATAGAACTTCCTTTAGCTGCAGTTCCAGATTTCAGCTCAAGCTCAGTCAAGCTGGATGGAGAGCTTCTGTGAACATACATTTTTAAGTCTCCTAGAAATTAGGCATGGACTTTGACTGGACCATTTGACCACATGAAGATGACTTGACCTAACCCATTTTAGGTTGGCTGTATTGATCCTTTCTAGTTGGAATGTGACTCTTCACTGGAGTCTCAAGCCTTTTACACCCTCTATTTTTGATTTTTTTTTTTTTTTTTTTTTTTTGCTGAATTGCCCTATGTTTAGCTTCCACTAACCCTGACCAACTCACCGGCCATCCTCAAGAGAAGCATCCCCACAGCATGATGTTTAACCATGGGATAGTGTATTCAGGGTCATGTGCATAGTGTTTTGCATGTAGGTCTAAAAGTTCACTTTTCGTCTCAGCTGTACAGAGCAATTTCTACATGTCTGCTGAAAACTGGATTTCTTGTGACTGTTTTTTGAAACTGACTTTTTTCTTACCACTTTTGCATAATGGGCAGATTTAAGGAGTGCACAATAAATAGTTACCCTGTGGAATGACTGCCTGCAGGAGCTGTGGATCTCTGCAGCTCCTCCAGAGCTTCATTTACCTCCATTTAGCTTTTGGCTGCATCTCGTATTGATTTTGTCCTCCCCCAGCTGTTGAGTTTAGGTGGACAGTCATGTCTTTTGTAAGTTTGCAATTGTGCAAAACTCTTTCCATTTTGTAATGATGGGCTGAACAGTTCTGTATGCTTGGGAGACTGACTTATAGCCTTGATTGATTTATAACCTAAACCTGCTTTAAACTTTTCCGCAACTTTGTCTGGCGTGTTTCTTGATCTTTTCGACGCTGTTTGTTCTGTAATGTTCTCTAATAACCCAAGATGGCATCACAGAACAGCAGAATACTGAGGTCAAATTACACACAGGTGACTAATTAGGTTACTTCTGAAGGCAAAGGATTTCACTGGATTTTCTTTTGGCGTATCAGACCAAAGGGGGCGAAATAGAAAGAGACTTCACACATCTCAAATTTTTTGTGTATAAAAACCTTTCTGTTGGTGTATCTCGTAAAATTCTACCAAACTACAAATATATTTGTGGTGGTAACATTAAAAAAATGTGCAAAAGTTTACTTCTGCAAAGCATGGTATATGCAGACACTATTGCAGGAACACAGTGTGAATTTAAAAAACACCCCACTTCATTTCAGTTTCAATGGGGAATGCTCTCGTCTCTTGTAGGGTGATGAGAATGCTTAACCCTTGACCATGTTCAAACTGGATTAAAAGTGTTTTTCTTGTGAGTTAATTTTCTCTGAGCTATAAGCCTTAATGTGTGTTTTCAGCCTGAGTGCTTTGCTTTTATTGGTTCCTGTCTGCGTTTTGAATTTAGGCACAGAATTAAGCTATCTACAGGGAAATAAGTGGAAACAACAAGTCACAGTAGAGCGCTCCAGAGCTGTGTGCATGTTTATACATGCGCACATATGCATGTCCATGTGTCCGCTAAGCCTCCGTACAGAGGAATAATAGACGTCTGTAGCTACTTATCGGGTTATTTCAGAAACAGAGCTTTTTTTCTGTCCTTGATTATGTCTGTTTAACTTTCCAACACAGACAAGGTGACAAATGAGGTTTTTTATGTGTCTCACAATTCAAATTTTACACTAACGTCTCAGGGCTGTGTATATGAAACATCATGACAGCAACAATAATGTTCAGATTGGATCAGTGAGAATCCACTTTGACGGTTTATTTGTTAAATGTCTCGCCTGCAACATCCAGCAAATGGATCAAATCTGAGGTGGCAACTAATACCAAAACTAATAGAAACTGTGACTGTGTCATCCATGCAGTTCTGGTAACAAGAACTGACCTTTCGGATATTCCATGCATTTGTGGCATCAGGATGAATGGGTTGCTCTTAATTAGAAAGCTGTTTAAATTATTGCTTGTCTGAAACTGAAGAATTAAGATAAAAGATGACAATTATTTTTCCTAAGTAATAAAACAAATTCCAAAAGGAAAGATTTCACTCCCCAACAGTGAGCATGTGCTGTTCAAAAATTCCTTCATAAAAAGCATTTCGTAAAAACAAATACCCGCCTTATTTTTCTGCATATTCTCATTGCAGTCTAAAGTTTATATGCTGACTTTAGCCATCCACAGAAAACCGGAATTTTAGATGTTCATTTGTAAACCTCTTGACACTGAATTGTGATATTTTCATGACTTCAGGGCTTCTAAATCTTCCTGGAAGTGAAAAATGTATTTTTGTTAAACTTATTAATGTCACAATTGGTGTGTTTTGAGCTGGAACAAAGTGCAGACAGGAAAGCGGAACTGTCACATTTAAGCCAAGGCTTAAATGAAAAAAGCAAATCTTACAAAAAAAAAAAAAAAAAAAAAAAAAAAACGCACCCTGGAACATGGAGGGAACACAACAGACGGAACCAGTCGTGAGTAATGAGTTCAGGAGGTAACTATACAGAGGAGGGAGTGGAGATGACAAAGGAACTAATTACAAGTAACTGATTGCAGCTGGGTAAGGGAGCGCCTGAGAGTAATGAGGAGATGACAAGCAGCTGGGGGAAAGGGAGTAAATGGCAAACTGGACAAAGATGGAACCAGAAGGAAACCTAAACAATAACAGAAATAAATATTAAATCTAACAGAATCATTTCAACACCTAAAATAAGAAATAACTAAACAGAGGGAATAAACTAACATGGGAGGATAAAAACATGCTCAGCGCTAAACAACAAATCCAAAACTCTAATAAATAATTGAACTAACAGAGGAATAAACTAGAATGAGGGAAAATTATGAAAATAAGAAATAATACAAAGAAATAACAGAAGCGAAAAGTCCAAAACAACAAGGGATCATGACAATCAACATTTGAGGAATGATGCTTCAACTCCTTTTTGGACCTGTTTAACCTGAACTATCTGAGTAAACACGACTTTTTCATATCAATTCAGAAATCTAAACTGTTTGTGACACGGCTTTGTTTTCTTCTTACTGCCCCCATTGCAAGTTTATATTGGACATTACGTAATATTTCATAGACATGGTCAGTTTATTGGGGAAAAACATATTATTATCAGGACATAGCTTGGTATCATGATTCTAGCGTGTAGTTGTGTGTGTGTGTGTGTGTGTGTGTGTGTGTGTGTGTGTGTGTGTGTGTGTGTGTGTGTAGGTGTGCGTGTTTATATGTAGCTGTAAGGACAAAAGTTGGCTTGAAACTGGTGTTGAGTGGACATTTGGTCTAATGTGGATATTTTGCTGGTCCACACAACTGAAAAACATAATTTGTGGGTTAGGGTTTAGGTTTAGGACTAAGGTATGAATTGAGTTTCAGTTTGGGGTAGGGTAGGTATGCACTCATGGGGATTAGGTTTAGGGAAAAGGTCAGGGGTAGGCTATCAAAATAATGGAAGTCAATTGTAAGGAAATTGATTGACGCACTATTTAAAAATTCTAAATTAATGAAATTTGATTTCATGAAATAAGAAACCACTAAGATTCTATGAAAAGCAATATTTTTTTTAAAACTTTTTTTAATTTATTTATAACATATTACGTAAATGGAACCGAACACTGTACAGAACATTGTAAAGTTACAGTGGCTCAAAGGTGTGAGAGGTTTGCTGATGTGTGTATTTCTGCTTCATGCTGAAAAGGAGCTCATGTATGCAGAGTTGCCCCAGAGACCAGACTCCTGAAGGTAATTTCCTTAACATGTCAGTCACTGCAGCGGCAAACGTGCCTCCTCCAGAATCCTCTTTCAGGGCTCTCTCTCTCTGCTCTTCACTGGTCAATGGCTTGTTTTGACATCCATCATGGCGGAGTGGGCCACTTCCTGAAGACCGTGACATCACATGCAAAGGGTCAAGAGTGCTTCATCATACTTTACACTACTGCCATATTTGCTTTATTGTATTCAGAAACGCACACACATTCATATACTGATATACTGATGCGCAGATTTGTAGGCAACTTAGGGTTAAGTTCCTTGTTCACAACAGCATGTGACATGAGGATACTGGAATTAAACCCACAACGTACCGAATGTAGGACAGCTATTCTTCCGACTGAGCTGCAGTCACTCCTATTTTCATGTCATAAACTGAACACTTGGCTACCCCGCAGGCACAAATTCAACAGCTATCACTTCAAGACCTGCCGGTATACAAACACCATAGTTGGCTTTGTTTGCACATGGAAGACGGTGGAACCCATCGTGACACAAGCTGTTTGCAGCTTGCACTGACGGTGGATCATGCGTGAAAAAACACCTTTATTGGCAGATTACAAGCCACCTGCATAAAAAGGCAACACCACTCATGTTAAACACATTTCACCTGACGGGTTATGTGTGAGTCTTGTGTAAAATTAGATTGTATATTGGCACATTGTATCACATGTTAGCCATGCAGGTCCGGAGGCATATTGTTAAGAGGACATTTGACAGCTCTGTAAGTGTATAGCTTGAAGCTCTATGATCTAATTAAGAGGCTATTCTGAACCTGTTAATTAAAACTTATCTTGCAGAGCCACAAATTTAAACTCAAACTCTGTAGTCCTCGAGTATTTATACCAGCGCCTTTTTACCTGAAGACAAACATTTCCTTCCTTATGTTCCTCTACTCCTCCTGTCCATCATCTTACTCTCCTTCATTTATTTATTGACAAGTACAGGTCACTGGTCTTATATAATGCCTTGCAAAACTATTCATTCATTCAAAAAGAATCTACCTGGATGATTTCATGTTATAAAAGCAGATGTTCTCTATTATACAATAATATCCAAGCTTTACATCTCCCAGAACACTATCCAAAAGAAAACATGTAACCTGCAAACCTAGCATCCGTAATCCACCTAAACTGACAGGGGACGTATTCGTCAGAGAAGCGGCTAAGAGGTCCAGGGCTGTGTTCATACAAGAAGTCTTGATGCCTAATTCCGATTCTGTTGCTGAAATCCAATTTTTTTTCATGTGGTCATTCATACTTCTAATTAAATACGACTGCAGTCAGACTTCTGTGTGAACGGTTTATGACCCCAAAGTGACCCGCATGCGCAGAAGAAGAACGTAGACGTCACACAGCAGCGTTCTGTTTACGGAAGTAACAATGGATGGAGCCTCTGTGGATCAATTTTAAACTTTATTCAGCAAGGGGAGTCGACAGCATTGTCATAAAATCATAACACAAAAGAAGCTAATAAAAAGAAAGTGCGACAAAAAGCAACGCCTTTTTGTGGAGCATTGACTGCAACTTCTGTAGAGACGTCTGTTTGGATGTGTTGTCAGAGCCAACAGTGGTGTGATTGTGATGTGATGTGCTTCTGTGACACAGACGTCTTTCATAAGTTCATAATCATAATTTTCAGCCACTGTTTACGACCAGACTGGCTTCTTCTGGTGCAGAATTATGATGCATGTCTAAAGTCAATGACGTAAAAGTTGGATAAAATGTGACAGGACCATTCTGACTGCAGACGCTTCGAAAACAATCGGATACGTATCCGATTTAGTACCAGATATGGAAGTGGCTCAAATTGGGTTTTTTGGGAGGGTGAAAAGATCAGAATTGGGCCGTTCAGACTGCCTTGAAGAAGTCGGATATGGGTTGCATATGGGCAAAAGAAATTTCATTTGGGTCACATTCGCCTGCTGTGTGAAGGTGGCCCAAGTGTCAAGGCTTAAAAATTAGCACTAAGAGACGCTCCTCTTCTACTCTGATTGAGGTTGAGTTAGATATCTAATGCTAGTAGAAGCAGAAACCAAAAGACTTTAAGCTATAACTACAGCAGTTTGGCACTGTGTTGACTCAAGATGATTAAATGCAGATCCATACCACACTTTTCAGATTTTTATTAGTAACATGAACCATGAACCAAAACTACATTCAAGTTTGTTTGGAATTTGACAAAATAAAAAAAAAAAAAGGTAAAAGGGGCACAAATATGCTTGCAAAGCACTGTAAATGCCATACTATGTAACACCTTAATGTATAGAAATGCTAAAAGCTGAACTTCAGCAATATGTCTCATGGGTTTCACTTGAGTTCAGAGTTTGAAGAAAAAAAAATTAGACAGGGATGAGGAATTTGCATGTATCGTTCTCAGTTTTCCTCATGAGCATGCTAAGATGTATGGAAATAATTAAGAGAGATGGTATTTCTCTACTTCTGACTTTGAGATTGACAATGAGGAAAACGCCCTGGGGACCTGGGCTACCTGCGGTGGTGAGGGAATTGTAATTCCAGCATATTCTCCGGCTGGTCAAACACAGCAATAATAACTCTGCCAGCTATCTCAGCTGGAGGTATTTATTTTTGACAAAACATATCCAAACAACACAGAAACCTGCACCACTATGCTGCAGCCTTTATAACGTCTTTCAAATCACAAAATGCAAACCATACAAACAGCCGGTGTAAAGTGCAGCGATATAACATTTTAGATTTAAATTGCCACTCCAATAGAATTGTAGCCAACAAACAGTGAAAAACACTGAGCCAGGCTCTACTGGAGGTTTCTTCCTGTTAAAGAGGAGGTTTTCTTCTCTACTGTCACTACTGTCTACTGTCGATATGTGCTCGTCCAGGAGTAAATGCTCCAAGTCAATAGCTGTTTCAATCAACATTTTCTTATGCACATTTTGAAGTATCACATTAGAAAAGGTTGATGGAAACTGCAAAATTCGGAATAACTTCCTCTGTTTCACAAGTTTTTACACTTGCTTAAGTTGTTTTTTGGGGTTTCAAAAAAAAAGAGTTAATGAACTAAAGAGGAAATGGAAACATATTTGCTGAACAAGTTCTTATGTACTGAACATTTATCTCACATGACTGATCAGCGGTTTCCGCTGTCAGAATAATTCAAATTGCTTTTCTTTTTCTACGTCTCTGGACAGCATGTAACATCACCAATACTAGTTGACATGACAAAACAATTGCAACTCACCCGATAGCAACACAATCCTGAAAACCTCTCTCCATTTGTCTGAGATGTGTGGTCTGTTCTAGTTTACAATTTCAACTTCCTGTTTATTACAGCTATGTGTACCGTCAACATCTGAAAATTACAGTTTGCGTAGCCTGGTTGATTCGCTTCAAACTAGTCGATGGAAATAAGCCTAATTGGAATTTTCTTTTCCTTCTTTTGCGATATTTTAAAAGTTTGCTCAAAATTTGCATGACAGTTGGACGGAAACACAGCTAATGACTCAATGCAATCTACTGGGTTTCCTTAAATAGGAAACTTTTTTACCAGTTTGAATCATAAACTGAACTTGACGGCAATGTTTGATAAGTTTGGAACGTATGTACTGTACAACATCAAACAGTACTGTCTCTGACAGATTTCTTCTTTTTAGCCTTATTTGTCACACTAAAATGTTTCAGATCAAACTTTTTATGAGATAAATACAACCCGAGTAAAAGCAGAAAACCCCCCAAAAGTTTTCAAGTAATGATTTTATTAATTAAGGGGAAAAAAACAATGGACTCATGTGAAAACGGGCTTGCCCCCTAAAGCTAATAACTAGTTGATCCACCCTCAGAAACAACAGCTGCCATCAAGGATTTGCAGTTAGGTTGACCTTGCTAATACCGAGTTGGACCACCATTTGTCTTTGGAACTGTCATTTTCATCCCATCTAAATGCATAAATGCATTTAGTTGCTCCCCTGGGTTTGGCTGAGATGTAATTTGTGTTAGCAAGCAGTAGAACAGGTGTGCCTAACAATGTGTCCTTTTTTCTTCAATCACACTCAGAAAACCTTTCCAGGTTTAAGAGGCTTGAAGGCCTGTGTTTTGCTTTTGATTGTATACATGTTGTTATTCTTGCCGTTCAAACACGTCTTTGGTCAAATCCCGAATTTAACCCCCTTCCTGTCCCGTTTGGATTTCTGTCTCAGCTCATTTGACTTACAGTTTGCTTTGTTGCCCAGCTAATTCGCACTTTTCTAAGCCACAGGTTTTCTGTGTATCGAAGCCCATGGATTAAGCTGTGCCTGTCTGTCAATATTCACTGAAACTTGTTTAAAAAAAAAAAAAAAAAAAACTTAAAAATACCCTTGTCATCATACTGCTGATGACAAGGGTATTATTTAACATTATGTACACATTAAAGGCATGTCAAGTTGGGATTATTTGTTTTGCTAAATATTTTAGTTCAGAACTCCGAGAAATTATGCAGAGTAGACTCCTACCTTTTATTTTCCCATTGTATCTGCATACTATGTCTATGCTAGAGTGTGCGTTAATAAATTCATATAGGCTGTATTCCTTCCTAAAGTTTCTAGTGTTTTATTTTTTATTTACCACAAACTTAGTTTCTGGAATTTTCCCAGGGAAAGAAAAATATCCTTCGGCACATTCCAATTTGCATTTCCACAGCAGAGCCAAGTCCCTTAGAAGAATAAAAATCCACATACCTAGAGAAGGCCTAACAGTCTACTATGAAATATGGTCAACTGAGCCATTCACGTTTTTGGCCATTTGTTTTCATAAAATGGGTTAGGTTAGGGTTAGGGCATGGGTGTCCAGCTCATGTCCTCAAGGGCAGGTGTCCTAACAGTTTTAGATGTGTCTCTGCTCCAACACAGCTGATTCAGATGGTCCAACTACCCCTTTGCTGGGTCAAATTTCTGCAGAGGCTCGCTAATGAATTCATTTGATTTCATTTGATTCAGGTGTTTTGAACCAGAGAAAGAAGCACAAGAAGTCAGTCCTTTGAGGACTGACTTTTGGACACCACTGGGTTAGGTTTAATAAGGTTTCGATCACAAGTCAAATGCATCTAAACAGGAACATACAGTAAGTGAAACAAACATGCAAAAAAAAGGAAATCAGGAAGGGGGCAAACACTTTTCTACACCAATCTAAGTACAGCAATATTCTCACAATGTTTTTTATGCTTTTTCGTGGTTATGGTTTAAAACCTAAGTATTGTCAATTTAGACTTAATATATTAATTTGAGCTGATCATGACTCTAGAGGGTGAAGATATAGTAAGTGTTGGTGGGATGTTGTAGATGTCAGGGTGGGTCAGGGGAACTTGAGGTGTAAGGACTCCAGGTGGGTAACTGATCAGTTTGAAGCTAGGCACTGACAGGGAGGTGGCTATGGAGGATTGTGGCCTACTGATCAGGGGTTGTTCATGGGTTGAACTTTCAAACAGCAACGTTGTGGGACATCGTGCTACTTCTGTAGTACTGGACAGGTTAGTCCTAAATTGGAGACCAGAACAGAGGACATATTTGGCATAAACCCAAATGCAGCATTCTGTACTGTGAAGCATGTAGCTAGAAGTTTCATGGTTTGACATTGCTTTACTGCAGCAGGACCAGGTCTGCTCACTGTCATTGAATCCACCATGAACTCTACAGTCTATCATAGGCTGCTTGAGGAAAATGTGACTAGTTGTAAAAAATTCAAGATGAAGCAGGGCTGGATCCTGCAGTATAACAATGACCCAAAACATATCTGGAAATCTACCAAAGACAGGGTAAAAATTAAGAAATAGAAATGCCTGGAATAAGCTATAACTCAGATCATAATCTCATTGAGATGATGTGGGGTAACAAGAAATCTCTTAATCATCCAGCTAAAATTGAAGAGTAGGAAAACTTTCAGATGCTGGCAGGTGCTACAAGCAGAATTTATTTCAACCATGTGATATACCACTGGGGTGTCCCATTTCCTCAGGTAGAATATACATTTTTGTTGATATCTTGTGATTAATCAAGGCCAATATCCGTTGTTTCCAGCAATTAAAGAACTGTTTGTCTGTGATAAAAGATCAGATATTAACTTGTCTTAGAACAAACTGAACATCCAATTTGTTTTACATGACTTTACTAGAGGGAGTTTCAAACAGTGTATTAGATAAAGACAGAGATGCCTGTCTGACAAGGAGTGCTGGTGCTACACTTGATTGAAAACTGGTTCTACTGTAGAATCCAAGTTTTCTTAAACTCTTACAGTGACTTAAAGAGAACCAAAAGAAACCAGAATTCCACAGAAAAACCTGTGCTATTCTAAGGATTTCTATCATTCTATGTAGATTTCAGCTGAAATTGGACAGAATCACAATCTAAAGATGTCCAATTAAGGTAGAAGCTAGCCTAATAAAAACCAGCCCCTTATTCTACGCTTTGCTTCAAACCTAGGGTCTGGACCCTCGGCGATTGAGAAATGATTGCTTGCTGGAGGCATGGACTCTGTTGAAGTTAGAAACGGTTGGATCCGATTTTATCCAATTGCTAACGTTTGGCGTATGTAATGTGCCGGCTCTATCATGAAGGAAGCTACGCTATGAAGCTTACTGGAAATTGCGTGCGCTGTAAACAACCATCCCCCACTGCGACAAGAGAAGTCTTGAGCCGAATGAGATGGCTGTTCCTGAGAGGGGCCATAACATCTTTGCCAGCAATAAAATTTCTTAAATGTTCCTCTTGCTCTGACTTTAATTGCTCAACATTTGGAAGCGTGACCAACACAGACTGAATGGCTTCCTTCACTTCCTCCACTGCTATTGCCAAAGTACAACCCTATATAGGCAGACTACCATTCTAACACAGCACAGAAAATAGACATCATCATTCACAACTCCTCTTTCTGTTTGGTGATTGGCCAGGATGAAATTCATCCTGAAAAACTGAGTTCAGTGGAAGAAATCCCAGACGGAGCACAGCAGGGAGATGAGAATCGAGCAGAATTGCATCGGAAGGCAATGACCAGGCTAGGTGAAAGAGGACATTATGGTGATGTCAAAGAGGTATAATCCCCTTACTGTCACTGATACTGACTTTTAATTTTTAAACTCTGAAAAAGTGAACAAATAGGAATTACAGCATTCTGGTTTTAACTTAATAGGGAATAAAATGTCCCATCATTGAGAAAGTGTGTCTTTTTCAAAATTTATTTACATGTCCTTTGAAGAAACAGTTATAAATCGTGTATACTTTTGTAGACAACAAGACAGAACTATAATGGTACAAGAGCCAATAATTAATTCTTTATCATCTTTTAATTTGATTCACATTCTGGGTTTTCTGATTGCAATTATGTTGCATCTCATAGAAAGACAGAACCTTGATTAAACCTAATGAAAGTGCTGCCGGCTCTTGGAGAATACATGTATTATCTAGGGTGCTTTTTTTTTTAGCTGACAAAGTGGTAATTTCTCAGTTTTCAAATAAACAGAGCTCCATGATTAAACTAAACACAGTTCAAACAGTTTTAAACAGAAATCTGTCCAAAACCTCCTTAGCAAACGTGCTCCCCATAAATTAGGGGAGTAATACTAAATTTACGTTTGAAAACGGATGTTTACAGATGCTGTACAAAAAAAAAAACACTCAACCCTTTTTCTCACTGTCTGGCTTTAAATCAGACTAAAAATTTCAGATGAGATCTCGTTTCATCACAGGTATAAACCCTCTAAAATAGCTGAAAACACAACAAAAGCCTCCAGGTGACAGTTTTGTTGTGTGTTCCTGTTTTCCAGCTATTTACTAATTGAAAAAGGCAGGGTATCATCCAAGCTTAATTATTATGGGAGTTGTTAGTGTGCGTAATTATGTTAGTGCTTTAATCAGACTATTAACCTAATAATAGTTGAGTGTTGTCCTCCTGCATTATAAACAGATGCTAAAACATTAGCGCAGAACAGACCCAAAAATCCAGAAATACAACAGATTACACGAAGCGTCACACATGAAACGTCGAACATGAGTGCCTGTGAGGGCTCACAAACAATCTAGGGCTTAAATAAATCTGTTTGATAAAATGATGGCAGTAACAGCTGCAGGGAGAAAGAAACGGCTGAAATGAGAGGTAATTAATTCCTTGTGTTTTTTTCCCCTCGATCTGTCTCTGTCTTACGTCCCCTTTATCTCCCTTTGTTTCCTCTGGTGGCCCTCCTTATTCATTTCATTACTTTCAGCTGGTCATATTCTCTCATTCCGCCACCTCTATGGCCCAAAGGCCCTTCCTACGCTGCTCAACTTAGAGCTCATAACTGCGGTAATTGAAACCGTCATTGCCTTAATTGCTTTAATTAATCACCTTTCCTGGTAAAGTCTTTGTGTGAATTTGCATTAGGTGCTGCTGACAATCCCAGTTTGTTAAAAATGACATGGGAAAGAGAAGATGAATATCTTGACTCTAAAAAGAGAATAAAAGGCTGGAATAAGAAGGTTAATGGACACAAAACAATCATTACTCATCTGTTATTTAATGTCAGACTAAGATTTAGTCCACTGAAAATCTGGGAAAACTAATTCATTTTGGCCTTTTATTCACATGAAAACTCTGTTTAATATCACTAAAAACAATTATTTAGAAAAACTCCAACCAAAACGGAGATATGAGAAAACTCTGTTTGTGTTTGCATGTGTATATGTGAAAACAGAGATTAAGTGTCTTGCGCATTACAGTCTGTGAAAATAATGCACCAATATGTCCATATACTTGCTTTGATATAATTCTCAATCGACGGCGTCTTGTTTTATTATCTTTTTAGTCTAATACGCTATTTAAAAGTAATGCAACCTACATATAACCACACAAATAACCCTCCTGGCGCCATGTTTAATTCCTATCAGAAAGCTGTGGTTGTTTTGAAGCAATCTGATTGGCTGACATAGGTTTTAGCTTTGCGATACACCATCCACTATGGGTTTGGCATGTTTAAACCAACGCTCAGGGGCATATTTGTGTGGATTCATGTGGATGAAAACTTTTCTGAAACTGATCCTGTGTGTATGATTTTTTTTTTTTTTTTTTTTTTTTTTTTTTTTTTTTTCAAACAACGTGGCGTTGATATTTGTTTTTTTTAAACACCCGGCTCGTGAGTGCAAGGCCTAAATTGAATGGATTAAGGTGTAGTCCACTCTATGAAGAATACTGATAAGAAGAGTTTTTCCCCTTTACAAAGCTGTGTTTGAGGAGCAAGATGCAATAAATTTAAAAATTCAGTTAGCCTGACTCTTCTTAAACCATATGCTGTATTTGAAAAAAAAAAAAAAAAAGAGAGAATATGAAATATCAGTTGGGAACATTTGCTGCTCAGCTCCCTTCTAGTGTTAGGCTTGTATTAAAACTCTCAGTTCAGACCTTGCATGCTCTCTATGCATCATGTGGGGGGGGGAATCCATAAAACTCAGGAACATTCAGCAGCTTCACTGCAGTGATCTCGACTGTTATTTTTTTCCAGAACATTTAGAAGTGACTAGTGACTGGGAATGTGACATGGCCTGAGATCATTTTACTGTGTCGCTCAGTGTAGATGACTCAGCTTTTAGAAACTCTGCAATCAAGCCCAGTATTCAGACTGACTACTTACTGTCAGTACTCTGTTGTGAGTAGACACATTTTCATGTTACATCCATAGAATTCAGTTTATCGTATACAGATTTTACATAGGATAGTGATAGAAAGTACTCCACAATATTGAAGTGGATTTTGGATTTTCTGGGGGGAGGGGGGGTTTAGGCTCGAGCAGTAAATGGACTGGTAATAAGGAGGAAAGAGAAGGGGAAGACATGTAGCAAATGGCCCAAGACGGGGAATTGAACCCAAGACAACTGCGTCAAGCTTGTGCACATGTTCTACCAACTGAGCCACCCAATGCCCCTGAAGTGGATGGATTTTAGATCTTTTTTTTTTGTTTGTTTTTAACCAAAAAAAATACGACAAATGTGGCCAGTATTGGATCAAAGGAAGCAAGACAGCTGGAAGCCTTTAAAATTTGTCATGTGAAGCTTGCTAAGGGTCTGTTAGATTCCAGAGATGTGGTCACAGCAGCTGTACAGGGGGGCAATTTGTTTTTTAGTCATAGCACCAAAATTTCTGGCAGCATCCCTGAGTAGTAGTAGGGGGTTGGGGACCAAAACAGCCCATGATTAGCTGAAATACACGAATACGTGAGACCCCGTCTAAAATCGCACACGGACACTTGCACGATAGATTTTCCGAAACGATTAAGAAAAATGTGCGTCCACACGACAGAAAATGCTGTAGTAGGTATGCTGGGCCAATCAGTGGTGCTGTAACACTGCCACAGAACGACTCAAAAAACACCAAACGGCGCCATGTTTGTTATCTGTAAGAATGAGGGGCATGGAGGATAGAGAGATGGAGCTACGACGTCATTGGTTTAAAAAAGACGCAGCTCGCATGGCTACACGGAAACACGAAAACAGCATTTGAAATTATCCACTTAGAAACCAGTTAAAAAAAATGATCGTTTCTGGTCTAAATGACAAAAAAAATAAACTTTTGTGGATACACCAAAAATCATATCTGTGTATAAACCTTTGCATTTTCGTTTAATTCAGTAATGTACGAGTCTGCTGCTTCCTCTCCGGACAATTTAGAGTCAGGGCATGTCTTACATGGTCACCCAAGAGCGTAGCCGGGAAAAAACAGCCCCTTGTATTAACTTGCTTCATACAGAGGGTCTGGATGCTCGGCGATTGAGAAACAATTGCTTCCTGGAGGCTCGGACTCTGTTGAGGTTTTAAAGTTTACCCAATCGAGAACGTTGGTCCGTGACATATGGAATGCGCCAGTTCAGCGCTATGAAGCTTTCCAGAAATTGCCTGCGCTGAAAACAACGAATCCCCCACTGCGAAGAGAGAAGTGTCGGACTGAACGAGGTAACTGGTGATATTAATTCAATATTTGGAAGCGTGTCCAATATGGACTGAATGGCTTTGTTCACTTCCCTCAGCTCAAAAAAAGTCGATTTTACATAATACCCTCCTTTAGTTAAGGCGGAAGTGGACTGAATGATGATCCACGTCACTGACAGGGTCCAACCCCAGCATTAAAATCCCCCAAAGTTACATTTATTTCTGTTTGACACAGTACAACATATTACCTATAGTTAATGTTTTAAAATGTGTAGGTCTGAATTCTATGTTTGGCAAATTACTAAGAAAAAAAAGTGTGTATGAACATCAACAGACATACACTACTTGTCTTAAAGGATTTTTTTTTTTTCCATTAAAACTGAAAACAGTAAAAGACAGTGGAGCTAATATATAAAATCTCTCTGGTGAGACAGCTTTGATAATAAACTAGTCATTGCTACACACCAGAGAATTTTCTACAGTTGATTTGGTTTTCATATCGCTCACCTGCCATAACAATCAGAAAAGTTGACACTATAATTTGGAGGAAGGCGACATATGTATGGAACTGAAAGGCTTTTTGGTGATTCACACAAGTGGTTTGGATGAAAGGACAACTTGGGGGCCCGTGTCCATACAATTATCTGTCAAAATTGTGGAAAATTACAAACAGTTAACAGGAACCGTGAGGAATGAGTTAAATTCTGGAGGATCAAGAAACTTGAAGATATCTTGCCAGATTGCGTGACAGACAACTTCTACTGACAAAAAAAAGTGATACTCTGGTGTACTCCTCAGCCACATGTACAGTGGATCAAAAAAGTATTTATTCAGCCACTGGTTGTGCAAGTTCTCCTACTTAGAAAGATGAGAGAGGTCTTTAATTCTCAACATAGGTACACTTCAACTATGAGAGGCAAAATGAGAAAAAAAAAAATCCAGAAATTAGGATTTTTAATGAATTTATTTGTAAATTATTGAGGAAAATAGGTATTTGGTCACCCACAAACAAGCAAGATTTCTGGCTCTCACAGACCTGTAACTTCTTCTTTAAGAAGCTCTTCTGTCCTCCACCATTACCTGTATTAATGGCACCTGTTTGGCTTTGTTATCTGTATGAGAGACACCAGTCCACCGCCTCAAATAGTCAGCCTCCAAACTCAACCATGGCCAAGACTGAAGAGCTGTTGAAGGACACCAGGAAGAAAACTGTAGACCTGCACCAGGCTAGGAAGAGTGAATCTACTGTATTCAAGCAGGTTGGTGTGAATACATACTTTTTGCCCCACTGTACATGAATGATTTAAAAAAAAAAAAAAAAAAAACAACACAACTCTGTTTTCAGATCTAAAGTTCAGATTTTGAATTTTGAAAGTAAGCCCAACAGTGCCTTACACCAGTATTAGTAGACCTTTTTTCCTTTTCCAAAACATTTTCCAGTTTTGTTATATACACAAACATCAATGTATTTACTGAGATGTTACAAAGTTAATCAAGATGAAGCATTTAACTGATTGTAAAGTGGAAATAAACAAAAATCAGAAGTCTGTGTTTCATTATTATTTAGCTGCTTTCAGTCAATACTTTGCAGTACTTCTGTTCATGTATTTTGGGTTGTCTCTATCAGCTTTGAACATCTACAGACTGAGGATTTTGCCCATTCTACTTTGCAAAATAGCTCCAACTCAGGCCAGTTGGATGAAGAGAATCTGTGTAACATAAATTTTAATGTCTTGCCATTGGGTGTTTTTCCAGTTGAATGTAAGTCTGACTAGGCTTTCTTACATATAAAAATGCTTTGTACAAACCATCCCATTGTAGTTCTGTTCTGTCTTTAGTATTTTTGTCCAGCTGTAAGGTGAATGTCTGTACCAGTCTTGTGTCTTTTATTGCATTAAACAGGTTTTTCCAGTTAAAGTTTGGGCCGAGCTGACACACTTATGAAGGCACACACCATCCATCCATCTCAGCTTATCCATGATTTGATGTTGAAGATCCCAGAGGTTTTCAGGCTGGAGAGATGTATAGCCCCCCACAGCGAGGGGCCTAGAAGGCATAGGGTGCATTCACACCTGCCCTGTTTAGTCCACTTCATTTGAACTCTATTTCGTTTGCCTAAAAAGTCATTTGGGGAGGTGTGACTGTACCCTGTGATGGACTGGTGACCTGTCCAGGGTGTACCCCGCCTCTCGCCCAATGACCACTATCTATGGAAACAAAAGTAACATTAGAATCCCACACAAACTGTAAGAAACAATTTGCAGTTAAAACAACTGCAATTCAAGCAATTGAGACAACGACAACAACCAAGAACCAGCTTTGTTAGGTTGTGTGACCAGGTCTTGGAAGGACGTGAAATTATTAGTCTTTTTTTAGAAACTCTGAATGGTTATGCTACTGCTCATTAGCTTTCATGTGCTAAAAGAGTCTTTGTGTCTGCAACTGCGAAAGCTTAAGCTACAGCTCTTGAGAAATAAAATGAAACCACTGCAAAGTACTGAAACAAAATGAAAACTTAAATAAGGAAAACTCTTGAAATGTCACTTAAGCTGAGAATGTTTGAAAGGGGTGTAAAGTAGAAAATGTCAAACTGGGAATATTATGCCTTTTTTCAAACTTCTAAGGACGAACTTATGAAAGACTTGCTATAGAGAACAGATGCTAACAATTACTGAAGAAACTGAGTCTAAAAATTCTCCTTTCAACCATGAATTTACTGGTTGTCCTATGTGTTTTAGACTATTCGGTGAGCAAATTTGGACTGTGAAATAAAATACCAAACTGCCATTTTACTGCCACATTTTAATGGGTGTGTTTTTTGCTATTTGCTGAGACAGTTGCAGTGCATTATTGTTCAGAGCAACCAAGAAAGGAAGTTGTTTTGATCTTAAGACACCAGGCCAGATTTGAACCACCAAGGCTTTATATTGGGATAAGCTTTCAGTAGATGGCGAGACTGAATTAGGCTAAATTAACACTATTAATATGTGTTTTGTGGATATGTAGACGTAGACTTAGCTATATAGCTTACATAAAATGTTTAAATGTTAGTATTTTGTTGGAATTTGGAGTTCAGTAAAAATGACAGTATGTTTTTCAAAGTTTAGAGTCAGTTTCTTAATTCCCCCCCCCCCGAAGTTCCATATTTGAAGCGTAACTAATATAGAAATATCTGTTATAAATTTATTCCAAACTTTTTGTATTTTAAAATGAAGGAACATGGTTAATCTGGAAAAGGTGATTCTGAAAATGTTTTTTTTTTTTTTTTTTTTTAAAGTGTAGAAACAATAGAACAGGAAAAACTGGCTATTTAGATCTCTGGCGATCATTCTTTAAATAAGTAAATGTAAATCACTTAGGATATAAGGAAGGCTGTGAACATGACAAAATAAATTATAGCTGCACTGGATAGCTTGCTTATAAATTGAGAATATTTATTTGCAAATTGGAGAGCTTCTTGTTTCATGTACACAGTTAAAATGTATGTTTGTGCAATTTTATATTTAGTTCTGTCTTTACAATGAGTATTTTACACAACCAAGCAATTAATCAACCTCTAGTTTACTCGATTATGTTTGATTAGCTGAGGCTGTCTGACCCTCTGTCTCTTTGACACATTATTCTCACCTTTGCTCACCGGGTTTATCGGGTTGAGTCTCCTGCTGATAAAGGTCAGGATAGGCAACACTTGGGATTCAAGAGAAATGATGTCTTTATTTTACCTTTTTCACCCAACATGTCACATGCTCCGTCATCCATCTCTCCCCCACGATGACACTTTAAATTGGTTACGTCAAATTAACCTGATGTATCATAGCGCCATGCAGGGGGTTTTAAATTGGAGTTGTGGCCTGATGTGAGCAATAAAAAGTCACTTACCAAGACTTAGTAGCTGTCTAGAAGCTGGTTTGTTTTGCACTTTTTTTTTTTCCCATCGGAAATTAACTAGATACGTTAAACCAGTACATCTTTCCTGTTGCATGACTCACAAGAGGACGTTTCACCGAGGCTGACTGTGATATTGCAATTAAAAGTCATGCACTCAAGAATGCATTTTCTTTTAAAGTGTGACAAGCATTTCGGACCAAAAAAAGCCTTCACTGTGGCACGCAAGCCATATTGGCAACAGAATGTGTGATTGGAGGCAGTTCTGTTTAATTGTAATTGTGGATTCAAATGAGAAAAAAATTGCCATCTTTACAGAATTATACTGAAAATAATCTGAAAGTCAGGCTGTTTTGAAAATTCAATCTCCAGCTGTGTGATCAAAGGGAGGATATTATGTAAAATCGACTTTTTTAGGCATTATATCATCTTGTTATTTCCTCATCAAAAGCATATCTGGAGTCTTGCTTTGATTCATTCATGCATGTTTGAGAAATCCTTGAATCTCTGGTGGCAGCCATTTGGGGTGCCTAAACGCTTACTCTCACAAAGCACCTCCTATTTCCATGAAGCTCCTCCTCGGAGCTGCCATCCCCAGGCTGAACTCCAGCCCCACAGAGCACACCTCCCCAGCACTTCCCCCACACAGCTCCTCCAGACTAGCAGCAGCAGCAATTAGCAAACACCTGGTGGAACTGTGCATCTTCTGAGCTCATGATACGGACTACTTCTCAGTTCAACACTCCAAAAAAAAAAAACTGGTTGTAAATGGCTTAATGGAGAATTGTTGTGATGACATGCTGAAGGTGAAGTATTGGAAAGAGCAGGAGCTTCTTAAAGAGGCAGAGGCCAATTTCAAGGGGTCAGATTGCGAAGTTGATAAATACAGCATTTTTATAACTGAAGGTAACATGGTTACTTGTATGTGCTGTAAAATGGCACTATGTGCCTGGAAATTACATAATTCCACACCAGGAAAGTCTTTGAACCACACAGGCATAATAAAAGTAAAAGTGGACCTTATTTATTTATTTATTTTTTTAGTTTGGTGCGGTTTGCTTTCACATTGTACATTTTGCTATTGAACTATACCTTGAAAACAAGCCACATGGGTGAAGATCATTGCTCCCATTGGATAGAAATGACGGGGGCAGAACAGAGCACAGATCTGGAAAGAATACAAACATGAAAGTCTTGCATGCTTAATTTTTGTTGTGCACATTTGTGTTATTACAACTGCACTACCATTTTGAATGTCAAGAGAAGCTCATTCAATGCATATTTCTAACTTGGGAACAAATGTATGCTGCAAGCCAAAGAAGATGAGATACTCTGTGTGCCCTGACCCACAACATGCTGGCAGCAGCATTGCTAAGCAGAAGATGGCGGATCAGGTATGATTTCAGTACAACGTTCACGATTGGTAAAGGCTACTGGATTTTGATTTGTGGGGCTGTGAGTAGCACAATGGTGGTTTAAGTCTAAAAAGGCATATATTTCCAATAGCTGGTTCTGAATAAGGCATGTCTGTATTCACACCAGAAGCAAACTGCACCACAGTTCATTTGGAAGTGTACTTGTCATAGTGATGTTTAAAGGAGGACCCCAGCACTTTGTGAAGCAAAGTCTTTTCATGAGCATTAACAAGCATGTCAGTTTTTGTTGCCTTTTGGTTGTATATTATGATCAAAAAAATTCTGTAAAATATAAAAATGTGTATTTTAACTGTGCATACATGAGACCCACAGGTTTATTTATTTTGAGGCAATGAAGAAAATGTTGACTATGACTTTAAGGAAAACTCCAACAACCCAGTTTATTCAGTATTATGTGTTTTCCACCCACATAGAATTATTTTATAGCAAAATCAAGTAATTATGCTGTATATATCAATATACATATAAAGAAATTTGCCTTAGTAATTTAACGCCTTGAAATTGGGCCTCTGTCTCTTTAAGAAAGTCCTCCTGTTTCCAGTGCTCTGCCTTCAGGAAGTCATCACATCATTCCTCTGTTAACCCTTTAACAACATTTTTACCAGCTTTGCACTGACAAGTAGCTCATATAATGAGCTCAGCAGATGTGCAGTTCCACCAGGTGTGGCTGGCTGGTCTGAAGGAGTTGAGTGGAGAAATCACGGGGGAGGGGAGCTCTGAAGTGGAAGCTTAGAAACTACAGCTCTGAGGAGGAATTGCATCTTGATGGAAGAGCTCGGTCCATCCAGCACAGCTGAATGGTTGCCACGGGAAATTCAAGGATTTCTCAAACATGCATGAAAGAATCAAAGCAACACTCCTGGTATGGTTTTGATGAGGGAATAACATTATTGTAAGATGTAAAGCTCAAAAAAGGTCGATTTTTACATAATACTGCCCCTGTAAGGGCAGATCCACAGTTAGTTTGGGAACATTTATATTGTAGCAGACAGAACAAGAGTGGCTATCTGCTCAAGTATAGAAGCTGCTGTCTTTACATACAGCATAGCTGGTTGCTGCATTATGGTCTAATGTAATACAAATGTGCCCTTTATTACAGCCAGTTTCCTTTGTGTATACCTGGATTATTAGTGTCACATGCTCCCTGCAGATAAGATTAAAGTTTATTCATCATCAGATCATGAAGCCA
Organism: Anableps anableps; assembly: GCA_014839685.1. NCBI lineage: Eukaryota > Metazoa > Chordata > Actinopteri > Cyprinodontiformes > Anablepidae > Anableps > Anableps anableps. The sequence goes on from CM026076.1 coordinate 31,797,412, forward strand.
CAACACATTTTTGAATGTTATAACGCTAGCATAAATTCAAGGTGTATCATAAATGTTTTATGGTTGGATAAGTTATCTCCTTCTGGAAGTACCAGGAGACAAGGCGTTACCATTTGTTGTCACGCTGAGCCAACACCTGTCTCCCTGAAACAGAACTCGCACAGCAATCTTTTGTAGCGCTGCAAGCATGCATGTTTAGACTTTTTAAATGCTGATCAGGAATGACACAGTTCAGAGAACCCCCATCCACACCTCCACCCAACTCCCTTCTGGGAACTGCAGCCAGAAGCTGTGAGTCAGTTTTACACGTTTTAACATTACTTGGCACATGCCACAGATGGATTTCTTTTAACAATCGCATAAAACTCAGAAATAGCAGGACACATCGCCACATGACTGCTCAGCTGTAGAAAGGTGCCAGACAGCATTAAATAGATGTCCATCAACACCATGTCAGCATCCTTCTCTCTGCTTCACATACCTTTTTGTTTTATTGAATTTATATCGTGGTTTTCACAACAGAATACAAAAAAAGCACTGTGGTGAGTTTCACTAAAAATAAAACAAAAACTCACGATAAACTGAAGGGTAAAAAAAAAACTAAAGATATCCCAGCAAAACAACAAGCAGCAATTCAGTGATACCTCAAGACAGTATCAGAATTTAACTTAGTACATAATCACATAATTATTCATATGCGATGACATTTTTACTGGGTTTCCAACATTCTTGTCACTTATGATACACATGGATTTCAAATGACTATTTACCCTCCTTTTTCTTTTCAAAATTATTACTTATTTCTAGGGCCAGGACTTTAATTTTGATTAATTAAATAGGTTTTAATGCATTACTAATTTTAATTTTTTTTTTTTTTTAACATACAAATGTTCTGGCCAGAACCTTTGAATTTGCAAGTTTCTGGTAGGCCTGTAAATCTGACACACGAGTGACATCTGCAAACAACAGTGATGGATGACGCAGCCCTTCTGCTGGCCCTCTGGGGGTTAAGTTTTGCTTCAAAAAACAATTTGACTGAAGGCTGGAAAAGACTATTGTTGTGCAAAGAGAAATTGGCTTATCACCTAAGCTATTCAAGCCTAAAAAGATTTTTTTTTTTGTCGATATACAGTTTTCAATTCAAATGAAATTAATTGTGATTAATTATTTACAGACCCTGCAAAAAAACTCAAGTAAACATTTGTATCGAGTTCCACCTCTAGTTATTTCATATCTTTATAGAGTTTGGTTGCTTTGTACCCAGAAAAGTTGGAGCCAAAAAGGATGTGTGTACCACAGGAGTTTACACACCAACCATGTGTCAGTTCATCCCCAACAGGGGGATGTTTTAAACCCCCTTTAATAACTGGTGATTTAAAGTATCGTTTTATAACCTACTCATAGGCCATCTGTAAGAACATGCTGTTAAGTTAGAGTAGATTATTCCGATGAAACAAAATCTATTAAAAATAGGGTGGAATGCAAAAACAGTATACTGTAAAAATATATTATACTTGAGATTTAAACATATTTATGACAATTTATTTCCAAATAAGTCCAAAACAGCTTGGTCACAGGTATGAAATGGAAATAGGAAGGGACAAAAAGGCAACTGGTAGTTATGAAATGGGAGTGTCTGCTGTTTTTTTTTTTTTTTTTTTTTTTTTTTTTTTTTTTTTTTTTTTTTTTACACCATAAAGTGGGGTTGAGCTTTTCACATTTATTACACCAATAAACTTTCTTTGTTAAATGAGAATCATACATGTAGAACAATAATTTCAATATTTGCCAAATCATAACAATAGACATTGCAACAAACAAAGTATTAGTAAATTGTAAATTGCTTTAAAGATCACCCTCACTACTGGACATTAATGTCTCCTCTGTAGAGTCTAATTTGCTTCATTTTCAGCTGAAAGTGATGGATAAGTAATTATTACCTTGCGCTGCCCCTCTAGATTGAAACTTGTCGACAGGAAGGTGACTCCAGCTTTTCAGTCCTGTTGTGTATGATAATGTCATGGTAATTTCTGCACATGCTGCTATGCTGTTAATATATTCAAGCCTGGAGCATATCCAAAAATATGTAAGTCCTGGTGACAAATAGGCCCAGAAGTGCAAAAAACAAAAACAAAAGCTGTCAGGTTTTATCAGCGATCCAGACTGCGGTGAAATTATAATCAGCAGTATGTCGACAATTATGTCAATTATTCCCAACACAATGTTTATTTTAGTTTTTGGAGAACATGTGTAAAACTAAAATGTTGATTAGGTTCTACAACGTCTAAACAGGTATTTTGTCATGGTTTCAGTAAAAAGCTGTCACACACTTGTCACAACATTAAAACCTGTTAAAGACTTGTGTGTGTCGATTTTCTGTGAAACATGAGGAAAAAAGTTATTAAGCTAAAAAGCTGCTTAATTGTTGCACTGAAAAATACTTTTCATGTCTTTTTTCCCCATCTGTTGTATTTAAGTGAGCTGAATTTGAAGCTCTAAAAACTGGTTTAAAAATGACCAGATTTGGATTATTTTGTTAACCCAGTCCTGGATCAGATATGGACACAACAGGATTGGGTTAAGAGTTTGCTTCAGCAGACAGTACTGGGTCAGGTTTTCATTCCAAATACAGTTACAGTGTCTAATGTTAAAGCTACACAAGAGTGAGTTGAAAAGAATAACGTAAAACCTGGAATACTATTCAGTTAATATTGGAGTTAAAATGAATGATTTTAATAATGCTTAAATATTTAGATAAAAATAAAGACAACAGGGCTCATTGGTAGAGAACGTGCAACATGTGCACAGGCTGTGGTCCTTGACATGGTTGTTACTGGGCCACTACCTGCATGTCTTCCCCCTCGCTCCATGCTATTTCCTGACAATTTACTGTTCAATAAAGGTCACTATGCTAAAAAAAATCTAGAAAAATAAATCAAGATAACAATCTCATAATATTTAATAAGATGAACACATTTTTTTTAGGTTTTTGCTTTCGACAGACAATAAACTCAATTAAAATTTTTAATCGAGTCCCACCACTCGTAAGGTTATATTTGAAAATCATATCACCCAGAACTCTTTGAAACAACTGACCTAGACATGGTTTTGCCCATATAAAAACTACTGGGGTTACCTATAGAAGCAAAATTTGATGTTTCCAATGATGATTGGTGCATTAACCAGCACTGAATCACTTAACCACCCTGAGGTGGTTATGTCTGGTTTATTGGAAACCTTTCCTAACTTTCTTGACTTCCATGTAGAATGTGGAAATGCTGAATATAACTTGCTCTAGCTTGCACCGATGATCTAATGAGTAAAAGGCAAAGGTGATCTTAAGTGAACAAACCTGTGCTCTCGAGCAAACTTCAGTCATTAACACAACACACTGACATCAGAGTTATTATTCAGCATCATTTTACCATTTCCTGCTGCATCCTGTGGGAGAGTTTTAGTGAAGTCTGATCAAGTTGTTTTATAGTTAGAAATTTTCTGTGAAGAACGCTAAGCCTCCTCCTTGAATTTTCTCTAACCCAACAAACGAGATCACAGTTTTTGACCTGGTGATCGGAACTGTTAAAAACATTGAGATTAAAACCATAAGCCAGCAGTGTTTGTATGTAAGCAACACTGTGCAGAATTTGTCCTAGCTGCCTTTTACTTCGATAATAAGTCGATTGTCGCTGATTGTTGCAGTATTCTTTGTCGAATGATGTAGTTTGAGATGCTGAATTATTTCAGTATTTTATGCTCTTTGGTATTCTCAGGACTGCTTTAGCTAGAGAACAAACAGATTGGTCCAAATCATACCAGTCTAAGAATGCAATTAAACCTGAATCTACTGTGTAGTAATAGTTGCCTGTTTCTTCACTCATTATAGTTTTGCATTTTGAATCATTTGTTGCTCTTGTCATCTTAATAAAACCGTCACACAGTGCTGCATGCATCTTACCAAATTGGACTTTTTAAGTTTTATTCTTATCGAAATGTTAACTTGTAGTATGATTTAATTTTTCTGGCAGTTAAATAATCTACTTTTTTTTTTTTTTTTTTTTTTTTTTTTTTTTTTTTTTTTTCCAGGAAGGAAACAGAGACGTGTCTTCTAATGTCAGCTGCTAATAAGAAAAGTGAATGTAGTTGCTGTGGTTACCTGTTATGCTCCGGATTTACTTGAGTAGAGTATGATAATAATCCTGAAGTACATAACATGTACTAACGGGGATGGTTATGATGTCACATTATTAACTCAGGCTGTGTGTTTTCATGAAGAGGGGTTTCTCATTGGTGGTTTGACTCTAGTTCTGCCTGAAATACACCCACTGACTTCATCATGCATAACTAAAACAGATCAGAGTACCAGTTCTACAAGGAGAAGTTTGGCAAAAACTAGTCAATCACAAGTTACACACCCACTCTTTAGGTTGTAACTTGAAGATCCTATTAACTCTAAAAAAATGAAAGTTAATTTCTGACCCTGTGTAATTTTTTAGCCATTCTATTGACAAATGTCATGCAAAATGTTCTAATTAAATGTCTTACTTCCAAATGCAGGTTGTTTTTTATTTATCCATTCATCTATTCATTTTTTTCTGCTTACCTGGGATTGTTGGTAGCAATGTGCTCATTCTAGTCCCAAGGCCAGAATGTCCATCCAGCAAGTCCTTGGCCTGCCCTAGGGTTTGCATCTGGAGGAGTGTCCTTCCAAAAAAACCCCTCCAAAGTTAAGCACACAGGAAGTAAAGCTCATTAGAATCCCGAACCATCTTAACTGAATTCTTTCGATGTGTAGAAGCACCGGTTCTACTACGAGCTCCTCAATATATAGCAACCATATAGAGGAAGCTCATTCTAGCAACTTCTATCCAGGATCTTGTTCATTAGGTCATTGTCAACATCTCATCAGCATTTGTGAAGGTAATAGACAGACAGCTCTTTCTTCACCATGGCAGACTGAAACAGAGCCCACTTCCCTTTGGACAGGCCCTTATTCCATCTATCTGAAAGCTGCTGGTCTTGAAGAGTGATGAGGCCAAGAGCCATGGACTAACCCTTTCCACCACTATCAACAGAACCATTTCAAGAGAAGTTGGTAGACCGGTCAGGACTATGCTAGTCGGCCCTGAGCTGAGCCATGCTAGCTGTGTGGGATGGAATTACCATCATGTTAACCTGGTTTCTTGGGTTCCCAAACAATATAGCTGAACAAGTCAACATAGAAGCACAACCTATTGCTGGACGACCTTCCACGGACGGTTCATAAGCAAGTCTTTCTACTTGAGGCCCCTGGTCACATTGTCACAAAACCTTGTTGACTCTATTTTATCGAGTTTTCGTTGAATCGGTTTTATCTTTCTGCTTGGTGTACTGCTTTTGTATTCTAACTTAAAAACAAGACCTGCCTGAACCAAATAGTAAAATGGTCCAGAAAGTTGACGGGTGAGATGCAGCTAAGCCCGGAGTCCGTGTACCTCTAGCAGGTGCAGAGGTTATCTACACCCATCTTAGGAGACGTGTCTCATCCTTTGTGCAGCGAGTTCAGGCTCCTTCCATCTGGACACAGATATTTGATGCCCAAATGTAAAACTAAGCAGTACAAAACACGTTTTGTTGCTGTTGCCATAAGTTTCCAAAATTCGATTTAGTATAGTTGATATATATATATATATATATATATATATATATATATATATATATATATATATATATATATATTATCTTGTCCTAATGAGTATACTAGATTCAAGTCCGTTTTTATTGTATTGTTTTTATGTTTTTTAATATTTTTGAAGTATTGAGTACCACTTTTAATCATGTTATATTTATATTATTGTGCGTCTATGTCAAGTTTCCTGCTTGGCAAGAAAGCTGACTCACTTCACTGTAATCAAATAAAGTTGATTGATTGACTGTTCCAGAAACTTCTCTAGTCCTCCTGAATCTGAGGAAGGAAAATTGATTGGATGCTCATTTCCTTCAAATTTTAAATCTTTGTTGAATCAAAAAAAAAAAAAAAAAAAAAAAAAAAAAAAAAAAAAAAAAAAAACACAGTCTAAAAGAATGGAAGACAGTCAGCATAAAATCAAATATCATATTTAAATTTTGTATTTAATTTTTGGTTGTTATGGCACTGTGGTGCACTGTGTGCTGTTTTTTTTTTTTTTTTTTTTTTTTTTTTTTTTTCATCCAAAGAAGTACCAACCCACCTTCTGGGTTGGTACTTCTTTAGATCAAAACCTAAATGATATACCTAATATCTGGCTCTGATTTCACTATCCTATGTTCATTAAATGTCAATGAGGAGCTTTTAAATGGGTTACTATGAGTCCTGAAATATTGAATACATCTATCTGATGCCAGTATTATATGATGTAGTTTGTCTGATTTTTCTGTCTAATGTATGCAGAAAAAGATTTGCAAATAGGTAGAGCTTCTTACAGATGAGTTAAGACTGCAACACTGAATCACAACTAGGAGACCAAGATGGGAGTGCAGGCTGTGTTACCATGGTGATCCAGCGGGGCTAAAATAGATTCATCTTTTTGATATGAAACCACAAACTATGATTTTTAGCTTAGCATAGCCAGGAAGACCTTTAATATTACTTTGTAGTCCAGCCCTCTGGCGTAAGAGCACAGGTGAGCGTAATGTGGAACACATGCATATAAAGGAGGAGGATGCACCTCACTAATCACTTTCATCCAGCACAACTGTACAAGAAGTGAGCTCAACTCTGGGGTGACTGAGCTTGTGCAAACACAGTAACTTCTGCAAACAATTCATAAGGATGCTATATTATTGCACATTGACTGCCGGACAATGTGTGCTCAGAGAATGAATGAAATCACATCTCATAAGGCAGAAAAGAAAATAACTGTTTTATTATCACCAAAAGCAAAACCAGAACCACTGCTAAAGCAATAGTTATCGGTGCTCATGGCAAATATGTTTAAACATTTTCTATTAGGGAAGCATCATTTTACACTGCTAAAAATGTAAAAAGAAAAAAACTGTTAATCCCCTTGAGACGATTGCCATAAATTTGCCTCAGATACTTGCCTCAGGACCTTCTTTATGTAGTTTTGTCTTAACATTAAAATCTTTAATACATCTTCCAGGTCAGAACTCGTATCTTCTCTAAACATTCATTTAAAAAAAAAAAATCCATAAAATTTAGGAACAGTCAGAAGCTACACTGCCATATTCTGATGGTTTCACATAACTACAGATTTTAAGTGACTGATAGGAGGGAAATCAAAACAGCCAAAAGGGGTGCAGCTAAGTACTTTCTGAGGCGTATGCAGATACATTTTAGACACCCCCAGGAGGGTTTTCAATGCAGAAACAGCTGTCAAATACAGAATATGCAGACTAGAAATAATTATTCTGCCACTGTTTTGGCACCCCCTCTAGGGTGGTGCCCACATGCGTTGCATATAGTGCATACCCACTTTTTGCGCCACTGATCTAGGTGGCATATCAATGGAAAACTGCAGTAGTACATCAGTATTAAAGTTAAGTATCATACAATGCCGCTGTTACTAGAGCAACAGAAACGTCTGCACACAACCGATGCCACTGAACAAAAATATTTAACCAGGCAGCAGAACAGATGCCCGTTTTCGGATTCCCAACTTTCTCAGTGCCTCAAAAATGACAGTTCTTGATTTAAAAAAATGTTTTGAAGCATTAGTACTACAATCTTTAATGTTTATTTTGTGATAGATCAACACAATGGAGTACATAATTGTGAAGTGAAGGGAAAAATCTATACATAATTTTCAAATTTTTTATAAACAAAAATCTCAGAATAGTGATTTGCAATTGTACTCAAACTCCTTTCATATTTGGTATCTTTGAAATCCAGTGTAACCAACTAACCTTATTAATCTTTCTGCTGTTGCTGAACTGTTGCGGCGGTCTGTCTCCTTCAGTGACAGACCGCCGCATCCTAGGTGCACTAAGGAGCATTACAGTAGATCCTTCCTCCAAACAGCTGTCAGACTTTATAACCATCACTGCTACCAACAAATTCAATACATATTTACATAGAGACACATACCCTTTTTTCTCACTGAAGTTATATCAGACTAAACTTCTCTTGTTTTAGGTCAGTTAGAAATATCAAAATGATTTCTATTTGCTAAATACCAGAAAACTTTGTGAGAACATTTTTTAAAGATTTTTTTGATAACTTTTTTCAAAACCAAAAGTTTACATACATTTGGTCAATATCAGGGATAATTGTATTTTACACTGTATTCAGTGTATAGAAACTTCTGGTTTCAACTGTGCATGCTGGTATTTGTACAGCTTGCACAGTTTTTATTGTCACTAATTGTAAATAGTCTGTCTCTTTAATAGACATGCACATCTTGTACAGTTTTAAATTAACCAACTCTGAATATTCTATCTTTGTGTCATTGTGGGACAATAAAGGATATTTCTATCCTAAATCACCTAATAGGGTAAACAGAGTCCACCGGTGTGTAATTTAAACTCAGTATAAATCTAGCTGTTTTGTAAAGGCCTTAGAGGTTTGTTAAAGACCAACGAACACAGCAGACAGGTCAGAGAGAAAGTTGTGGAGACTGTAAAATCAGGTTATAAAATATTATCGTAAGCTCTTTAAACCATCCAGAGCACAGTCCAATCCATTTTAAGAAAAAGGAAAGCATATGGAATTGTCATCTTGGGTGTGGAAGTAGTTGGACTAAATTGAAAGCAGAATCCAGAGGTAATTATAAAATGAAGTTTTAATAAAGAAATCCAATAAACAACTACAAAAAACTGGGAGAAACACACATGGAGCTAGGGAAACAATGGAGACCAGGTAACATGAAGCAAACAGAGTCCAACGGGGTAGAACAGGAGAATCCAACAAGGAGAGAGAGAGAGGAGGAGAGATGTTTAAATACTGAGAGAGTGAAGGCTGAAACAAAAGACCAGAGCTGGTTAACTAATGGGTTGCAGGTTTTGAGGGGAGAAAGCAGAAGGCAGGCTGAGGAGAGGGAAAAAAAAGAGTATGGCATTAGGAGCGAGGGGGAGTAAACAAACAGGGGAACAGGGAAAACAAATCTAACCAATACAAAAGTCAACTCTGCACAAGAAATACTTAATAAAGAAAATCTAATTTAAAATAACTATGAAAAACTAACTATAAAATAACTATAAAAAAAGCCCCATAAAAAGCCAACTGAGAATCTGTGGCAACATTGGAAATGAACATTACCAGATGCTCAAAATCAAATCTGACTGAGCAATTTTGCAAAGAATTGGCAAAAATTTGAGTCTCTGGATATGCAAAGCTAGTGGTTCCCCAAAAGACTTGCCCTGTAATTGTAGCAAAAGGTATCTCCACAAAGTACTGACTCTGGGAGGTTGAAGGTGTAGAACTGCTAAATGGTCGTAGATTTCTGTAAGAAATGATTATACCAGACTTTTGTATTTGTTGTGCAAAGTAATATTTGCATTTATAGTATGATAATGATCTTTTAATGTGGTTGAATCACAATCCAATTTAAAAAATCGACCCCATTCTTTCAGTTTAGCTGAGTGGTAATTTGCAGGATACGATAAGTAAATACCCATCCTGTACTTGTATGACATATATGAAAAAACTGAAATTTCTGAACTTGTTAAATAGCCTTGAGACATAGCCTTGTTCTCTTGTATGAGTCATTTACAAAAATGCTTTGATGCATAACCTTTGCGAGCAAGCAAAAATCTATATCGGATGCAGGTATATGGATTAATGTGGGAGGGCTTTTTACTGGCTTCACAATGCCCAGCATTTACCGATGGGGGCATCTGCTCAGCTCATTTAAAACATTTCTATAGCTTGGTCAAGGAACGTGGCAGGGAAGGGCATGACATTAATCCACCAGCTCTTCATTCAATAAACAAACAGGAACTAGAATTTGCACATGGATGGACCATAAGTAAACACTTTAGTATTTTTCCTGCAACCCATAATTGTTTAATACATAGATTTTTTTTCTGATGGCTCCTTGGGGAAGACAATTATTGTCTAAAATATGACAAGTCACAATCTGCACCTACCTTGTTTCAGTCTTTGGCTTTGCATCAGTATGGGTTATTTTTTTTATTTCTTACACCATAGTACTTTTAATTAATGTGTGGTTTAATGTGGATGCATTGCTGTAAAGACATATTTGCCCCCTTAAAGATTTCAGATCATAAATTCGAACAGCAAGCACAACCTGAGCAGATGTAAAAACACTCTTTTCCAATGACAGTTGATTTTTTTTTTTTTTTTTTTTTTTTTTTTTTTTTTTTTTTTTTTTTTTTTTTTTAATGGGAAACAAACAGTTTGAACCATCCTGCCCCTAAAACAATTTAGCCATGACTAACCACGTCTCCTAGGGAGCTGAGTTCAACTTCATTTACTACATCCAGACACTGATTACCGCCAAACCACTAGAATCAACAACTCACTTAAATAGAGCCGGTGTGACAAATAAAGAAGGGTAAAAGCTACCAAAAAACAAAACATTACGCCTTGATTGAAGGAGATTCAACAACAGATGAAAACAAGTCATCGATTATTCCTAGCCTGGCTATGGCCTTCCTACGCAATTGCGCTCAATTCTCATCTCCCCTGAGTGCTCCGTCTGGGATTTGTCTCATTAAGCTCGATTTCTCAGGATGAATTTCATCCTGGCCAATCATCTAACGATAAAATCGAGTATCTGCGCTGTTTCAGAATTGTAGTCTGCCTGTGGTTGTAGTTTGGCAATGGGAGCGGAGGAAGTGAACAAAGTCATTTCAGTCTGTGTGGCCCACACTTCCAAATATCGAGCAATTAAAGTCGAAACAAGAAGAAGGTTCAAGACATTTTATGGCTGCAGCTCTCATTAACAGCCATCTCGTTCAGCTCGACACTTCTGTCTTCGCAATGGGGGATGGTTGTTTACAGCGCAAGCAATTTTTGGTAAGCTTAATAGCATAGCTTCCTTAATGACTGAGCTGGCACATTACATACGTTATGGCCAAACATTAGCGGCTAAACTTTAACTGAGTCCACGCCTCCAGCAAACAATCGTTTTTTAATAGTCAAGGATCCAGACCCTCTGTATGAAGCAAAGTGTAGAACAAGGAGCTGGTTTTTATTAGGCCAATTAGTCCAGAAGCGTTAAACAGCTATGAGAATCCACTGAACCAGAGTGAAAGCCATCATTAATAAAGGAAAACATGAAAAAGTAAACAGACTTCCCAGAGGTTGCCAGTCGACTGAAATGACTTCAAAAGCACCCACAATTCATCCAGGAGGTCTCAAAAGAACCCAGAACTACTTCTGAAGTACTGCAGATCTCACTTGCCTCAACCAAAGTAGAATCCATGGGAGAATACCAAGGCCAAAACTGCTGCATATCCAAAAGAACAGAAGATTCCTCTCATACTTAGTGAAAAAAAAAACATCTCGATCTTCAAGACTTTTGGGGAACTATTCTATCGACCGACAAGCCAAAGGAGGAATTTTCTGGAAGATGTGTATCTCATTAAGACAGCATATCAAAAAAACCCCTCAAACCTACAGTCAAACATAGCAGTAGTGGTATGATTTGAGAATAGTTTGCTTCTGCAGGACTTGGATTGTTTTATATTTGCTGTAATAATGAATTATGCTCTCTAGAAAAAAAGTCCAGCTATCAGTTCATATACTTATGCTTAAGTCCACTTGGGTCTCGAGCAGGACAATGACTCAAAGAACAAGATTTTGAAGTGGCCTAATGAAAGTCCTGATAATCCTCAAAAGCTCTACCATGTGTCTGAATTAAAACAAATCTGCAAAGAGAAGAGAGCCAAAATTCCTCCACAGTGAATTGAAAGACTAATTTCCAGTTAACACTTATGTTTGATGGGCGGTGTTACTGCCAAGAGTGTCACAGTTATTTGCTTTGGTGAGCCTTTTTTTTTTTTTTTTTTTTACAATAGGCAAAGCTGGTTTAGGTAGTGCTTTTGCTTAATCTTAACTGTTACCTTTGTCTGGGTTTAAAAATTTGTTTGATGATCTGAAACATTTAAAAGTGATTAAAAAAAGGAAAAAACAGAGTAAATCTAAAGCAGGAAAAAATACTTTGAATAGCCCCGTGGATGCTTTTTCATTAAACGCATTGTGGACTGTCTTTGGCTGATATTTTGTTTTTGTTCTGACAAAAGAAAACACGAAACATAAATTTCAATTGCACTTCACCTTTCACAATACGGTTGGTAAATAATAAAGTAAGTCTGAGCGATTATGGACAAAAGAAATAGATTTTTTTACAATACATTTGTTCCTAAAATGTCCTTCTGCATTTTTATTGCAAGCATTACTTGAGCAGTTGCTGAAAGCATTTCTCTGAAGCTACATTCTAATTTATTTCACTGTGTTCTTATGATAATAAATATTTATACCTTGTTTGTGATGTCCTAGCATACATACATACGTGCATGCACAAATGCACACAAATACTCCTACAGACCCTGGTTATTCTGAAAAACAGTACATATAGTTCTCTTGTACATTAGCCATACACTCTTAATGCATTATTCAGATAACATTTATGCTGCAATTTCTTGCAGTCCTTTTAAGTCAACAAGCCAACATAAATTAATCACAAGAATGATACAGGGGGAATGACGCATTTAGTATATGTCCATCACTGCAAACATAAAGATATAATTGTTTTAATCCGTTCCTTAGTTTTCTCTACTTGCTTATAGTTGCTGGGGCATGGGCAACTCCAGTGGTCAGTGGATGAGTACACCCTGGAGAGATCTACCCTGACCAAATTTTGGATAAGCAGAATAGGCATAATTGGATTTTTATGTTAAATGTAGATTGAACATGTGGACTGAAATAGCTGTTAAAAAAAAAAAAAAAAAAAAAAAAAAAAAAAAAAAAAAAGGCAGGTTGAATTCTAGCAGTTTTGATGGTTTCATTTCACTGTTTGATTATCTGAATTATATTTTACAGACCTGCTGCCATTGCTCACCAAGCTTTGACAGAAACACCCTACTTGCCGTTGGCATTCTGTCTGTAAGTTTTCAAAAAAAAAAAAAAAAAAAAAAAAAAAAAAACGCTGCCTGAATCTCTCCCATGTTGACATTAAATTTCCGTCACTCACGTCTGCAGATAAATCCTGAATGAATTTCTTTTTCTCATTTGGGGTCCACTTTTCTGTAACTTTGTGACATACTGACACTCATAGACCCAAAGAACTGTAACCTGCAAGACCAACAAGTATCAATTTATCACCACCATTCAAAATAAAAGTGCTTCAGTACATTTACTAAAGCAATCTTACTTTTCAGTGTGTGCTAACACAGTGATATCATTCACAAAGCAGCATTTGTCATAGGTTACCATAAGGGAGGCTTATTCTAGTTCCCATACAAGATTATTAATGTAAATGAAGATTTTTGGTTTTAATTCTTAGTAGTTTCTGAGTAAAACCACAGTTTTCAGACACTTTTTGTATGAAAAAGCTTTAATGATAAATTTAGTCACCATCAACAATATCAACTGCTCGTTAACATAGGGAATAAAAAAATCAAAGATAGCCTGAAGAAGAGAAAATATAAAGTGAGCAGCAGTTTTATAGACAGAAATTCCTTGTAAATCTCAGAGGTCAGAGAAGAATGGGCAGACTGGTTTGTGATGACAGAAACCCAACAGTTGATCAAACAACCACAAATACCAACAAAGATGGTGTGAGCCGACTCCTGGTCAAGATATGACATGGTTTATAAAACGACAGTTTCAAAATCATTAAAATTGTCCGTCATGTCACTCCTACAGTTTAAACTCGCGTTAATAAAATGCATTAGAAAGTTCCGAAATGGCAACAGTTTGGAATGAAATCGCAGCACCCTTTCCTGCTGTAGCCCTCTACTGCTCCAGCCACTCACATTTCTCTTGTTTACAGTAAAGATAGCCAGCTTCTTGACAAATTGTGGGCTGGAAACTATATCATTAAGGTAATGCTTTTTTCAAAGTAAAATGCTATATTATATATCTAAAGCATTATGGGTTGTCCAGCATCCAGGCTGGCTTGGCTAACCAAGTCCGGTTGTTAGCTAGCTAATATTAGCTTTCAGTGTTAGAACTAGCAAAACAACAAAAAGCGACAACATTCTGTGCAATAAGCATGTTTAATTTAAATGCTTCTTCTAAATTATTCCACATTATGCTTTAGTTTTCCACCACTGTGTACATCTGTTGAAGAAATGCTGTGAAATGACCAGCCATGTTTAGCTAACAATGACTTACATTTTACTTGACTACTTGTCCCTGAAATAGCAGATTTTTTAAAAAAAAGTCTAAACTTGTTGGAAAACAAATAATTTTAAGCCATTTTGTTGACACTGTGAAGTAGCTGACTATCAACATTTGGAGCTATGTTCTCAACAAGGAACAAAGAAAAAAATAAACATTTTAGTACTTGAAATGTAATATCTAATTCTTTCTTGTTTGAAAAGAAATGACATCATCTCATAGAGTTTCATTGTTTAAATATGATGACACTGAAACAATTATATTTTTATTGAAACTGAAAATCTCATCTGTCCATGCCTACAACCAAGGTATGCTGAATACTATCTGAATACTATCTCTGAACATGTCAAACCTTGAAGCATATGAATGCACGGTAGCAAAATACCACACCGGGTGCTGCTGCTGTCAGGTATGAACAGAAAATTGAGACAATCAGTACTGGACAATTAACAGATTGGATATATGTTACAGGATCTGATAAGTGGGCGATCCATCTACAACATTCAGATAGTAGGGTCAAAATTCACAGTCTCTTAGACAATCTCAATGATGGGAAGTAGAAGAATTAGCCTGATTAGCTATGATTTCCCTTCAGATATTTGACTCTGTCTCACTGTTGTTCCTTGCCGTTAAAACTGATAGGGACTCTTGGAGAGTTGCCATGAAAGAGGGCACACACTCAACTCAATCAGGCACCACTCTCTTCTGGACTTGACCTTTGAACTTTATCCAGGAGAAGTTAACAGCATTAGCAAAAAGTCATTTATCACCCACTCTGCAGCAGAATACTTTGGAGACTATAATGCTTCTGGAAACACTGGACAGTGCCAGGTTGTTTATCCTGTTGGGCCAAAAGACTCTACAATGACTGTATTTTTAATTTGTTATATGGTGCTCTTTTGTCAAACAATTTCTCATATCGCCTTAAAAAACTTTGCAAGCCACATAAAATAAATAACCCTAATGACTGGTAGCAGGGATAACGTCACAATTTTTCCTCTGACTAAATCAAAATGATAAATATGAGCACAGTTATAAAATACAAAAAGTAATTATCCATTACTTCTCATCAAATCTTTTTATTTTTAAAAAAATTCTATATAATGACTGAAAATCCGTGGTAATAAACACTGTTATGGACTGATAAAACAAAACCAACCAAAAAAAAAGAAAAAACTGTATCTGGTGAGGACCCCCCCATGATCCAGCAAACAAAGTCTCCTACAAAATTCACCTTACAACCACAAACTTTGGTATAAATTCAGCTGTTTTGTGAAGACCTCAGAGGTTTGTTAGAGGACTTTAGTGAAGTTACAGGAACATCACAATGGTTCAGAGTTTCTCTGAAAGAAGTACAATTGTGATTGCAACAAAAGGTGCTTTCTGATTTACTTTCTAAAAAAAATTAAAATTGTAAAAAAATTTTTTACACTTAAAAATGTGTGTCCTGTTCCTTCTACTTCACCGATATTGACCATTTGCACATGACAATGCTCTTCAGGAAGCGGCCCACTCCACCATGATGGACGTCAAAACAACCTATGTGAGCATTGAATCCTGTAAAGTTTGACAAAAAAAAAAAAAAAAGTTTGTAGCCCAATATCACTTTTATTTAGTTGATTTCACTGTAAAATGTTCCTAGCGTGGTGGGGTCAGCTGCACAAACATACAAGAGTGCAAACCAAACTTATTTTACTGCATATATTTTGATGAGGAAAGAAGACAGTGAGGGATGGCATAGCAATCATAAGGACTGGCAGCCCTCGGTGTATTTGTGAATTTGTGTAAACACTTTTACAATTTAAGATTAATGTTTATATATATATAACATTAATCTTATATAATTAATTACTTAAGTAATTAAGATTAGTAAGATGCAAGCAAATATTGCATTAGCTCAACTTGAACAAGTAGAAGCCATGGCTATATTGGGAAAAACAATCAGTCGCTCCGTTCAATATACCCGTCCCTCACTTCTGTTGACCGTGATGGCACCTCAACGTGATTAGGTGACATATTTACAAAGATTCAACACTGTCATGGTTTTAACAATATGGCTGACCCATATGAGGAATCACTCTCAGGAGGCAAATGAAAAGTTTAAAAGATTTATTTACATGTGAGAATTGGATTATGGCAATAGGAAAATGGTCTATGATCCGGAGGGGTATGTGTTTCAGGAACCAGGCTGCGCCTGGAACTCTGGAGAGAACACAGGAGATGGTGAATATGCTGAAACGGATATCTGTGTGAATATTTCCAGAGATGCTTACTTGGTAGGTAGAGGATATCTGCCAGGGAGCGTTCAGAGGTGGTCTGGGAGGACGAGAGGTTCATGGATGAAACCAGATGTTTGGGTGTAAGGAGAAACCAGGTGACACGGTGGAGGGCGGAGAGGATTCAATCGTGAGACAGGGGAACGAGGAAGAGGAACCAAGGACTGCCAGTCAAAGAGCTGTTACCAGAAGGTTTGCAGGTTTCTTTCAGTTGCCAGGAAATTGAGCTGGAATGGAATCCAAACTCTAATCAGGAGTTACCTGGCGAGTAAAACACAGAGGGTAAGTTTCTTTCCAGAAAGGAGAAAAGACTAAGACCATCAGTGACCTCTGAGGGCTTGAAGTTACCAATAGAACTAGCACTCAGTTAAAGGACTAGCAGCAAGCTCTTCTTGTACTCCTCCTTGATGAGACTGATTAGATGCAGGTGTGAGCCCCACCTGCTGAGCCAACCCAGTCACCATGCTCCATGACGACATCTGGTGGTTGAATGATGGAACTGCAAAGAAGGTGTGAGCAAACTCCCAGACCCCAACAAACACAATAATAAATACATTTAACTTTGTTGTTGCTACGCGATCAAAAAGGAATTTCAAGGGGTCCTAACACTTTTGCATACAATAAAACTGTCTTTTCAGTTGTGATAAAAAACTACTGAAATGATAATCTTAAATTTCAGTCAACAGTTAGTCTTAAGAGACACCTTTCTCAACGATATTACACTGGACCCCTGGTATTCATGGGGGTTAAGGACCAGCTGCACACAAAAAGCTGAAATCTCCAAATACTTGAGACCCATTATAAAAATGCTTATAACTGTCCATTTCTATAGTTCAAACACCAAATATACTGTGCCTTAATATACATAAATACGTACAGTGGGAAAAGAGGAAACTGCAAATAGGCAGGGGTCCACTGTATTGTCTTTTGATTATTATTGCAAATTTTATTTCTCTATAATTGCATCCTAACAGTACGTTAACTAATTGATATATTTAATGAACTCACACCTGCAGGTTACTCAGATTGTTTAAAACATCCATCCATCCATCCAGTACCTGGTTGTTCTTGTAAGGTCGTGGGGAGGGTTGTGCTTATCTCTTATCCAGGGTGTACCCCACCCGTCTATCACAAGGTAACACAGAGACACATAGGAAAGACAATCATGCACACACACACACACACACACACACACACACAGACACTCTTACCTAAGAGAAATTTAGAAAGACTAGTTAACCTAATAGTCATCGTTTTTTTTCCGGAATGTGGGAGAAAGCTGGAGTACAACCCGCACATGTACAGGGAGAAAATACAAACTCAATGCAGCTGTTTAAAGCTCTCTGTTCTTTTCCTTCTTGTTTAAAAGCATATATTTTTAGATTCTACTTGCTGTTCAAGTCTCCTTCATGTTACTCCAAGCATACCAATAATCTAATAAAATTTAATATCACAGATATATTGTTGTTTCGGCTGCTGATATGCTTCTACTTCTGTTAGGCCTGTGACCTATATTTACTTCTTCTTGCGTACTATCTTGGTGACTGAATGGAATGATTTCTTAACGTGATGCAAAGGCTGTATGACTCCACCACATCATCACATGCTTTCAGCTCAAACCTGTCTTCTTATATCACATGAATCTTATTCTTTAGCACTTTAAAATAGCATTTTTCTTTTTTGTATCCTGACCAGAGGAGAAAATCTGGAACCTGATACTGTATTTATGCTTTTTCAAGACTGATCACTCATAGATTAAAACTTTTTAACATTAGATACAATTTGTTAAAAAGGACATTAATGAATCATTAAATATTTTAAACCTGAAGTCAGTGAAGACTGGCCAATATAGGGCACAAGGGTGCCGGCCCACCACTCACCACATTACCCTTGAATAAGACAAGAAAAATGAAACAAAAATGAAATAATAAAATAAAAATATTTAAAAATATATGTATGTATTTTTTTTAGTTGTTTAAGATAAATATTTCATAGTTAATGATGAGTAAAAATTGTTTTGCTCATCGACGATGTCTGATTGGTGACGTATTTCCATCCTGGGGCACAAAAATCTTTGCCCATAAACTCTACAAGAGCTAAGGCCATCCTTGGTGAAAGCAGCTTAATTTGCATACCACCACCCTCCCGCCACGGGGCAGACGTCAGAGCTGATGTCACTGCCGTCCGTCTCAAAGTTCGCCTGACCGACAGGTCGAGCCGCGGGAGATGGAGACGATCAGACAGAGATGGGAAATGGAGCAAGAGAAATGAAATAATTCAGTCAAGTCACTTAAAACAATACCTTTTGAGAGAAAACATATCAGGAGAAGCTAGCCTTGAACGAGCTTGGACCTGATCAGCCAAACATTACAGTTAATCAGCAGTCCAAAGACAGAGGGAGACAGTACACTCGGTCTTTTTCCAGGACCTGCCTGGTTTAGCAGGCTTGGCTAACTGCTTGTAGCGAGGCTAATGCTTTATTCTGCTTTCCCTGTCTCCTTTTTCAAACATCAGGATCTGACCCAGCAAGGATTAAGACAGGTATTACTGATTTAAAGCATTTTTCAGAAAAGGCAAAGAAGCATGAACAATCTGGGATCAACATGGAAAATGCACTGCGACTAGCCATGTTTGGGAAAATAAACATTTTATGTCAGTTTGATGAAGGCTATTGAGAAATTTGCTTCTCTCAAGGATAGAAGGACAAAATATGTCTACAAAAAGAATTCTACATGTCAGCATTAAAATGTTGCTTTTATTGTTTACCTTAATGTAAATACACTGGTGCAATAGTCACGTCAAGTCAAGTTTATTTGTATAGCACATTTCAGCAGCAAGAGAATTCAAAGTGCTTCACATCATAAAAACATCACGTATACAGTACATCAAGTATTCATAGTAAATGTGAAGTCGAGTTTTATGCCATTTACGTTCAGCTCTTCGACAAAAGCTTCTTTCGCTTCTTACAAGTGGAGCACTTATCCACCGAGATTTCTTCCTTCCAGACACAATCTGCACTTTAACAGGTGCAATGAAATCAATGATGTCTGAAATTTTAGAGCACAAGTTATATACCAGTTGATCAACTGGTTTAAAGCATGGAAGTAAGGTATAGGAGTAGATTTGATTAAAAGTTTCAGCTGTGTTGTCTGTAAGAGAATGTTTTGTAATAATATCTGTTTTACTAAGCGAGTCAACAGAGATTGTACTTTGAAAAACAACAGAAAAATGATCAGAGCGACATCAATTACAGAGACCTTGGGGATGTTTGCTCACTTGCTGATAATCAAATCCAGAGTGTGCCCTCAATTATGTGTCGGCTGTTTAACATGTTGAGTCAAACCAAAATTTTGAAGTACATCATTCAGCTTTTTTGCCTCTCTATTGGGTTATCAACATGGATGTTAAAGTCTCCTGTAATTATTAAACAATCATAATCAATGCATATCATAGATCACAGCTCACTAAAGTCATTGAAAAAATTTGCCACATATTTTCGGGTTTTGTATAATTAGTGTCAGAGTTCATTTGTGGCCTTTTACCTTAATTCCCAAATATTCAAAAGAGTCAAAATTCCCCAGGGAAACCTTTTTACAGTTTAGTGAAATATGAAATACTGCAGCAACTTCTCCGCCTCTCTTATTCTTTTTATTCTCACTTAAAAAAATTGTCATTAGGGGGTGCTGATTCAATTAGTACAGGTGTTTCATTGTCATCCAACCATGTTTCTGTGAGAAACATAACATCAATTTTATGCTCAGTAATGAAGTCATTGACTAAAAGTCCTTTTGCTGATAGTGATCTTATATTTAGCAGAGTCAGTTTAAGTGTCTTGGGGTGGATAATTCTACAGCTTCAGGTTGATTAAGACAGGGGATTAATCTGAGATTTGATTTTAGACCACTGCATTTCCTTGCTATTTCTCTACTAGTAATTCTGACAGGGATGCTCCTGTATCTTATCGCCAGGGGACCAGACACTTTCTGGAGAGGGACAGGTCTACTAATGTCTGGACCCCCGTCTCAGACTTCAGAAAGTCCCAAAAAGCATGCTTTTTGGGAACTTAAGAGGGAAGTTCCTAGTAGTACCTGGTGGTCCATTTTCTCACTGAAGTTGAGAAACATCAGTTCTGGTGACGAATTTTCTGAGCCATTCTGTGTTCCAGTATTGTCCTCCAATAAGCAGTCTTGGCAGTAGTGATAACTTAATATATGTTTTTAGGTATATGTCTATCTTGGCGTTATAGCCCCATCCCAGAGAAAACTCCACCAGCTTCCACTGCTTGAAGTGCTGAGAAGGCTTTCTATCAGCATTAAAAATAATATGTATGTAACTTTATTGTGCCTTGTGGATAGCACATTAATTATTTAAGAATAAAGTGCACAAACTGTTGCTAAGAGCTGCAGAGTCTGGCTGTTTCAGTACTAATAATCTGTCAGACTTTTTAAAGAGGTGACAAACATTAAAAAAAAAAAAAAAAAAAAAAAAAAAAAAAAAAAAAAAAGGTTAACAGGAAGAAACAGTCTCCTTTTCTTCTTTTTTATTATGAGAGTAGCTTTAGCAGGCAACGCAGTTTTTTGGTCTCTTCATAGTGCCATTTAAGTCAAAACATCAAACTGTTCCTTATAGATATGAAACAGAGCTTGAATTGTGGAACACAGTATGATATTGCATTTTGTCAAAATTAAGTGGAGGGAAATAACCTTTTAGTTTTGTTCTCTTGTTTTCAATTGACAAACTATTTTCTTGTTTCCTTGGTTAGGAGATACACGTTTTTCATCTGATTTCTTGTGGCTTCTAGGGTTCATTTTTGTAATTTACTTTGTTTTGGTGCTTTCCGCGCATGAGTGGATTCCAGTACTGGCTGCGTGGTGAAGTCAGAACGTCCCATGTAATTACAAAATAAAGGCCAAAATAAAGCAGATTTGTTTATATTTTTTTATTTTTTAAATCAATTTTGGTACATTTTAAGTCAATTCTGAATCGTAGTAAATGAGAATCCCAGTTTTTATGTGAATCAATTTTTTGGTGCCACCCCTATTTTCCATAGATACGTAACACCTCGGAGTCCCCCCAGATGAGCTGGAGGAGGTTGCTGGGGAGAGGTGGGAAGGTCTGAAGGTTGGGAATGGACGAATGGCTGTATCTCTGTCTGTTGAAAATACCAATGCCACGATAAATATGACTATTTTTGAGTCTTTTAACCAAATACTTTTCTTTCTCCAGCAAAGTTGCTATGGCATCCATGTGTGGTGATGTTTTGATGTGAGGTCTGAGGTGGTAACAAGTTAGAAAAATCACGAGCTCCAAATATAGTGACACATACATCCGCCTACATACAAGCAGGCAGACACTGTGTAAATGTGCCGTGCTTGGTGTGAGAGAAAAATACTTCAGAAGTGGAGAATGCAGAAGCTATATTCTTATTCATCCTATCCTTACCGGATTAAACAAAAGCAAGTGTTAAAATGTGTTTTAGCCAATAAGAATGTGTAAGATGTTAGAAGTGTAAACAAACTCATGAGAGCTTTTTCTTCCATTTGCTAAATTATTGTAGATCCATTTTGATACTTTTTAAAGCATTAATAAATGCGTGAAAAGTCTGTCGTTGATGCTTTATGATGCCAAAACCATAACTTATGATTTAAAAAAAAATCAGAAACATGCAGAATGTAATTTTTCTGCTGAAGTGTAACCATGCCAGTGGGTAGCCTTTGGAAGCGGTGCTTACATGGTCACGGCTCGGAGATAACGTCGGCTGACCGTGGACTCGCCCTCACACTGCCTTCATTCTCTTCCACATCAAAGTGTCAGACGTGATTATACAAACAAGATGATGTAATATGCTGACTGGACATGACTATAGTGCCCTTTCAATAACCTGCTTAAGATAAGCGACAGAAACTGATGTTGCTTGTGGACTTGCAGCTAAGAATTTCAGAATATCACCATGTTAGCTCTTGGATTTTGTCATTTTCTAGACTATTTTCAGTGAGAAACTCATTTTGCTTTATATGTTGTGCTGCCTTGGTGATTTTCGTAAGCATCTCTGGGACTGTAATATCTGCTATAATGAGTAGCCATGGCAACAGGACAGATTTTTACATGAAAGAATAGGTGATTAAGCTTTCCAAGGCTAGAATTAAAGAGGAGACATCGCAGATGTGGGACATAGAGAAGAAAGTTAAACTATCTCCTTCCATAATCCTCACATCGAACATGAGATGCCTTGGTGGGAGCGCTGATTAGGACATAATTGAAATATTATAATTGCTGAATTTTGTGTTTTCACCAACATGTCGCTGCATAAACATATTTCCAACTATAACGGCTCACTAGTTACTTAGATTAGACAGGAAAAAAACCCACCAGAAATAAATGAGATAGTGCAGGAGTTACAATCCAAGACATGTTATTCTGAAAAATCAGAACTGCATTCATTCATTTCATCCATCTTTATCTACTGAGAGAGTTCACCAGTGCTGCTGGTGACAGAGGATACTACGCATTCAGCTTCTGTTGACACTGAATGTGTTAGCTCAGTTGTTGCCAGGCTACAAACACAACCCACAAATGAAGTCCTGACGATTACAGAAGATTTCAACAGTTTCTCTGTTTTTCCACATTTCGACTGTCAAAAATATCCCAGAAAATTTTAAAAAATAAGATGTCTTGACAGATTTCTTCTGTTTTTCTCACACTTATATTCAAACTTATTTGATAATCTGAAACATTTAAGTTTTTTTAAAAATGAGATTATTTAAAAAAATTAGTGTTTAAATAATGATTTAAGTTAACAGAAAAAAAATGTCCAAACCAACCTGGCCCTAGGAGAAAAATATAATTGCCCTCATTTTGAACCATATTTCTTGGTTCAATTTCACTAGCCACACCCAGATTTGATTACTCCCAGATATCTTGAATAAATAATTCATGGTGGTCAAATCTGTTTGGCAACACGAAGTAGGTAAAAGCTGCAGTATATAACTTTTATTATTGCCGTCTAAAGAAATGCACCGCTCCCAACCTAAAACAACCAATCAGAGCCAGGAGGGTTTTAGTGCTGTCAATCACACTTGTGTACCCATTGCTAAATGTGCTAATGGTGAAGAAACAACTTACTGTTCCAGGAAAACTGTTTATCCACCATCATCGGTGGCCATGCTAACTACCCCCAGTATTTACGAGGGTAAGGGACCACAGTTGTCTACAAATAGCTAAAATCAGAATAGTTGCGATCACCTCTAAGAATGCCTATAACTGACTATTTCAACAGTTCAAGCACCAGATTAGTTAGTTATGCATCTATATGCACAGTGGAAACTGTTTTAGAACTACCGCAGAAGCTAACATCTTTTGTCTTATTTCCACTCTAGGGCATACAGCCAATTTGGGATTATGTTCCACAAAAAAAACTGGAAATAGGTTAATCTGCGAATACTGAACCAAGAACAGTCAAAGAACCATTGTATTTGTTGTTCTAAACAGGCTGTCTGCGCATCCTTAAAAATCTCTGAAAAAGTCTTAAATTCATGTGTCTACAATTATGGTGTTAAAATGTTTTAAACTCATTAAAAAATGTAAGTTTGCCTTAAATCCGTTAATCACGTCTTAAATTTTGTCCTGACAAGACTATTTAATCTCATGTATTCTCGTGGACTTTTCTGTGAGGCAAAAGTTTGAATCGCCCTCAGACATCTTACGTTATATGACCTGAACTTGTAGCTAACATACCCTTG
Source organism: Anableps anableps (assembly GCA_014839685.1). Taxonomy (NCBI): domain Eukaryota; kingdom Metazoa; phylum Chordata; class Actinopteri; order Cyprinodontiformes; family Anablepidae; genus Anableps; species Anableps anableps. Next base: position 31,821,711 of record CM026076.1, read on the forward strand.
CTAGCCAGCTGTCTAGCTAGCTTTTTTGCATCTATCATGGGTAAGTGCAAATTTATTGCCAGTAAGCTTGACGAAGTTCATACATTTCTGTGAAGCTATAGATCTTAAATTCTATTCATAAGGTCTGAAAAAGTCTTAAATTTGAGTTGGTGAAACCTGTAGAAACCATGCTAAAGCACTTTGTTATTCGATATCTGTAGAAATTTGTATATAAATAATTTCTTTCTAAGGTTTTGGGACTCCAGCGAAACACAGTGAGAACCTTTAACCACAAATGGAGAAAGTATGGAACAGTGGTGAATTTTCTCTGAAGTTACCTGCCAACTGAAATGAATCCAGGAGTGCCTCATCGACTTATCCAGGAGATCACACAAGAACCCAGAACACCTGAAGTATTGCAGGCCTCACTTCTCACAACTATTGTCAGGGTTCACGATTCAGTAATAAGTAACAGACAGGGAAAAAATTGGCATCCAAAATTAAAAACCAAAAAAATAGAATGGTTTGTTTAACATTTTCTAATAAAGATCTTAATGAACCTAAAGACTTTTGGATAAATATTTTGTGGAAAAAAGACAAAAGTGGAACTTTCTGGAAGGTGTTAGATCTGGTGTAAAACTAACTCAGGATTTCAGAAAAAGAACGTCATGACTACAGTCAAACATGGTGGTGGTAGAGTGATGCCATGGTGTTGTTTTGGTGCTTCAGGACCTGTACAACCCACCATAAGTGATAAAACCATGAACAAAATAAAAGTTGTAGAGAGGCTTAGTCAAAGTCTAGACAAGGGATCCTTCAATGTGGCTGAATTGAAACAATTCAGCATAGAAAATCTGGCAAAAATGATTCCAGAGTAAGGTAAAAGACTCATTGCTTGTAATCGCAAAGGCTTGATGGCGTTGGTAGCTGCCAAGAATTGTACAACCAGCTATTAGGTTTAAGGGGCAATTACTTTTTCATATAGGGTCACATTTTCCCAGGTTTATGTTGGTCTGATATTAAAATGTGATGAACATGTAAGTGTGTCAAAAAGCAAAGACTTATTTATGATAGATTTCTCACCTTTTTAAATTTTCCACTACATTTTCACATTCACAGATGGAAGGCGATGTCATCTTTTCTATCTGTACACAGGAAAATGTTGAGGAAATGTGTGTTCATATTCTGCTTTTTTAAAATAAAAAACCTGCTTTCAGACTCTTTTGTTGCTCTTCCTGTTTGGTGAGCGCCGCATGCAGCCACCTTGCAAAAATTGGGACATGCACGATTAGCTAAAATGACATAGCACACCTCTAAGTGACTGGAGTTGGGGCCTTTTGCTACACAAAAGCCTGTATTACTGCCTAGTGGACAGAGAACAGTTTGTCAGAGTGAAGGGTATTGTGTCTCAGAGGGTGGTCAGCATTATGTGAGCTGTCTCTGGATTGCAAATTATAGCTCCAGGGATGTATTTTTGTTTCTTTTATCCGGTCCTGTTGTATCTGGGTCTGCCAGTTTACTCATTTGGACTATGCCCCTGGTTATATTGGAAGATATTCCTTTTTTATTTGAAGAAATGTGGTAGAACTAATGTAAAACCTGCAGAAAGAACAGCAGTGTTGCACAGTACTGCCATGATAAATGGCATGAATGTATTAAAAAAAACGGAAACAAAGGATTCGCCCAGAGGTGAAACAACATGAGTCCGATGAAACATGAAGATAAAAACTGGAGGGAGAAAGCACACTACACCTTCAGTTGCAGGGATCTCTTAATGCCAAACAAAACTTGTTAGTCAAAATGTTGAGTATGTAGCACACCAAGCTATCCACGCATCAGCAGGTGATTGCTGTGTCTTGTATCTGTATATCTTGTCTCTTTTGCACATTATTAACCTTGAGCACTCCTACATGCTTTCCACGCCATCCTCCTCCCAAAGGCAAATCTATTACCCTCCGTTTAAAAAGATATGCTCTTCCCTTGATACTCATCATCAGTAGTCAGCTAGAACGCCTGCAGTGTGGAACAGAGCGCAGCCGCTAATAAGGAAAAGGCTGAGCTTTGAATACACAGACGTGGACTAATCCACATGGAGACGATCAGCATTTAGTGGCACTAAAAATAAACCAGGACAGCTCTTTAAAAGAAAGCAAGATGCAACAGACGAGACAACAGACAAGCTGGCAGGTGTCCTGACAGATCTAAAGAAAGGGAAAGTGGGGCGTTGCGTGGCGCAGTGGTTGGAGTGGACACCCCGTTTACTGAGGCTGCAGACCCCAATGCGGCCGTCCTGAGTTCAAGTCCTGTCCTCAGTACCTTTGGCGCATGTCTTTCCCCCTTCCTGTCATCAACTTACTTTTAAATAAAGGCCACCAGAGCTGAAAGCATTCTTTAAAAAAAGAAAGTCAAAGTGTTGGATGAGGATAATAAAATCTAACCAAAACACTTATGACGCTGAGAATAAGAACTGACTCTTTATAGAGTTTTGAGATTTTGTAATAGAGTTCACAGTTAGTGAAATCAGTAGTTAGAGACAAAACATATCGACTGGTTTTAGAGAAAGTAACAAGAACGTCAGAGTTTTACAGAACAGTGCCTCGCAGAAAGATTCATACCATTCAAGATATTTTATTTGTAAAAAACAAAAAGACAAATAAAAATCAGAACTGTGGCATCCATATCTGTTGTGCCCTATTTACCCTGATACCCCTAAATAAAATGTAGTGCAACCAATTATACCAGACAGAGGGATGGTAAATGCTTAATAGAACACATTTGTAACTTAGGCTGCATTCACACCAGCCCTGTTTAGTCCGCTTTAATCGAACTCCAGTTCGTTTGCCTAGAAAGTCTGGTACCTTTGGGGAGGTGTGAACGTGCAATCGAACTCTGATACGGACCAAAAAAGCAAATTCTAGTCTGCCTGAAAACCTAGGTCTGGGCTCGGTTGAAGTGAACTCTGGTGCGGTTCAAATGCGAACATGTGAATACATGTAGGTTATGTGGAAGAAGGTGCTCTGGTGCACCCTGAACACACCATACCCACCATTATACATGACAGTGGCAGCAGCATGCTATGGGAATGCTCTTCTTCCTTGACAGAAAAGGTGATTCTACAGAGAACTGAGTCATGTGGGCTTGGTGCAAATGAATGCCACACTTTTCAGATTTATAACAGGAAAAAAAAAAATCCGTTATTTTTTTTCACCCTCCAATAATACACAGTAGTGTGTTGGGCTGTAAGTTAAATCTTGATGAAATCCATTGAAGATTTGGGCTGTAACGTGCCAAAACGTAGAAAAAAATTCAAGGGGCATGAATGCTTTTGCAAGGCACTGTACATGCGGCTCACGTGGAATAACATGCTCCTGTAAACATAAATATTCAACACTTCTTTGGTGTTCGACACTGATACTGATGCTGAAGAGCAATTACTCTCAATCCCCAGTCCACAAGCCACATTTGACCCCTCATTGACAGTTTGCCCGCCTGCAGCCGTTCGGCTAATTCTCCAGTTCACTTCTCCTATTAACATATAAGTGCATTCAGTGTTATCTCTCCACTGGTGCAGAAAAAGAAAATTAAAAAGCCTGTACAGAAAATAACAGCTAATAGAAAAGTAATTCAGTTTCAGTTCATACTGAGCTGCATTAAACTATACCATTTCTTTTATTTCTATTTAAGGGAAATGTCTTTGCAAGTCCGAAAGGTTATGATTTAATGTGCTGGAAAAGTATTTAGCTTCTGCCCAGTGAGTCTTTCTTACTGTGATAATTGGCAGCCGCCCACTACTGACATTGAACAGCTGCCAGATAATTTTTTGAATAAAATATTATGCGCCAAGCGCCTTGTGAGACCTCATTGGACTGCTGTTTCCTCAGTTTGGCTCTTTCAAAGGGAGATTCACAAGGATGTTTGGAATAATTTGTCAAAACCTCAATTTTACTTTGTAATCCGTATTTTAATGTGAATGCTTTAAGGTGATTTTATTCCAATGCTTTCAAAACTCAAATACAAATCCCAGGATTTACAAAAAACATATTTTATCTTAAATATTTTACTAAACCCTTAAATTAAATTACAGGTTTTTGAGGAGAACCCAAACCTAACAAAAGGTAATAATCGACATACGTATGACATTATTCCAATAATATGCATCCGTATCCCTGGGCATTCCTATAATCCTTTGAAGAAACGTAGCATATTTCAAAAACAGCAATTGCTTTGACAGTTTACATAGGGTTGTTGGCTTTTTGTCATTTTTATGTTAGGGCTGAAACAATTAATCGGATTAATCGTGATGAATCAATAACTGAAATAATTGTCAACCAATGTAGTAATAGAATAATTGTCAACTGGAGCATACAGACTCAAAAAAAACAAACAAACAAACAAACAAAAAAAAACGTTAATTTCTGAAATAAAAACATACTCAGAGAAGTAATTAAGCCAAAACTGTACAAAAATATATACATTTTCCATTTATGATAAAAATAAAACCTTCTTTGGATGTAAATATTTTCCACTAGGAACTCCTCAAGTAGCATAGTTTCAGCTTCACCCGGTTCAAATTCTGTACAAAAAAAATGACCTCCTGTTAAGCACCTTCAGCAATTATTAATCGGTTAGTAGAGAAAAAATGTCCACAGATCAGTGTTGATGTTAAATCAAGCAGAAAGGCCTGAGTTTTTCACATGTTGATATTAGAAGTATTTTGTTTTTACTGCAGATGCATCCTTTGCTGCAAATGATCAAAGAAACAGTACAGGAATGCTATGATATTGCATTTTAGGCAATAAAATGTTTAATTTCCTACTGAAAAAAAGGATTGAATTATTTGTTTTTTTTGCATTTGTTAATGTATCTCTAATATTTTATTTTAAAAAAGGCTTAAGTGGTCAAATGAAAAATCTACAGAATGTGCCAATTTTTTTTTTTTTTTTTTTTTTTTTTTTTTTTGATGATGAATCGATTAATCGTCAGAATAAAAGACAGAATAATTGATTACTAAAAAATCGTTAGTTCCAGCCCTATGTTATTTCCAGTAGTAAGAAAGCAGTTTAAGAAGCATAGTAGTGGTTTCGGTAAGCACCTGGGTACCCTGTAAAAAGGTAATAGATGTTGATGTTGATGACATGATGGGTCACATAAATAAAAGACAAACTCATTTTAAGTTCGAACAATGTAACGATAATGTTTAGCTGTCTAAATAGTATCTGTTCTTTAAGGCATTCACTGAGAGACAAGAAGCACAACATCAGTAATGCACTCTGCTATACTTAATGTTCATTTCTCAGAACATTTAACGGAACAATTACTAGGCTCCAGGATACATGTCTCTGTAAGACAAATAAACACATTTTTGAGCCATCTCTTACATCACATATATTTTACATCTCTTTCAGGGTAACACAACATATTTAAATAAGAAAGAGATAATTTCCCAAATTCTGTTTCAATCTTGTATCACAAAGAAGGGCTTTTCCCTTTGGTTAAAAGATATGTTGTACTTCAGAACTACAAGGGGGAGCCATTGTAGCCTGATGAAAAACGGCCCCTTGTTCTACGTGTTGCTTCCTACAGAGGGTCTGGACACTCTGCTGTTGAGAAACAACTGCTTCATGGAGGCGTGGACTCTGCTGAGGTTTTACATTTTACCCAATCACTATTGTTTGGCCATGACATATATAATGTGCCAGCTCGCCCGTGAAGGAGGCGATGCCATGAAACTTATCGAAAATTAACAAAGCCAACTGGAAAATTAGACTTTTGCTAAAACCTGTGGGGAGTAGGGCCATGACATTCCAGCAATAAAATGTCTTAAACATTAAATCTTTTTGCTCCGATTTTAATTGCTCCATGTTCGGAAGTATGGCCAACACAGACTGAATGGCTTCGTTCACTTCCTTCGCTGCCATTACCAAACTACAGGCAAACTACAATTCTAAAACAACACACAAATTCAGTGTCATCGTTCACAACTCTTCCTTCCGTTCCCTGAAGGGAGCGGCCAAGCTAGGGCTAAGTGGTACCTACACCGTTCCGATTCCAAGTGGTCTTGGAATCGGAACGGTGTAGGTTTGGTTCCAGCTTCCTCCTATCAGATGTCGACATGTCCCTGGCAACCACAGGTTGCTTACGGATTGGTGTGTGCAAATGAATGAATGTGGTTGTAGTGTAAAGCGCTTTGAGTGCTCAGTATGACTGGAAAGGCGGTTTTGAAGTTCATTTACCATTTATAACAGCTTTCTTGTGAAAACCATTCTGCTGCCATGTATACCCTAGTTTCGGTACACCTTTTTTAATTGCTCGTTAACACAAATTGCAAATCTGACAATCTTGTGACTGCAACTCATCAAAGAAAACTAAAATAACCTCGTTACAACAAAGATATGCAGAAAACCACGTGTAAAAGCACATGTGGTGAAGCAGATGGGCTACAGCAGCAGAAGACCACAGCAGGTGCTACACCTGTCAGGAAAGACGAGGAAACTTTCTTGGTTTCCTCGTCTTACCTGTTATTAGTCATGCAATATTTTGGGGTATTTTTATTTCCTTGATGTGTAAAATAAAAATTGAAATAAAAAGTTGGTTTCTCTTGATTCATACAGATTACGTTTGACTTGAACAGCATATACCAACACAAATGAACATTTCTTTCCAGGATCTAGACGTGGAGTTACCACAACTACTGGAGAAATGAGAATGAAAATTGTGACTCATTGCTAAATCAGTAATTAAAACACAAATTTCCAGGAAACTGGTTTATTTAACTAGAAATTTCTCAGGAGTCCTTTCAATTCAGTTCATCCGCAGTACACAAGTGCGATATGCTATGTGTAAAAATTTCACACCTTTGAGGATAGATCAGCCTGGATGGAGCCTACAGGGTCAACAGGGTCTCCATGGTATCTGTCAGTGGATGTGTGGGTCTCGGTTTTTTGAATACTAATGTATGTACAAAGAGATGAATAATCTTGGCTTGTTTAAATAGGGAAACACAATTTTCTGGCTTGAGTCACAGCATCATCAGTTTTAGCTGATATCCCAAATCACACCATGTCTAAATGTGACTCAATATAAATTTGTGTGCATCTCAAAGATGTGGAAACAGTTCCAAATACTAGTGTTGTTTCAGAGACTTTCTCTGGTTTTCTGTCCAGCAAAATGGTGACTGAAAAGACGAAGAAAAAGCAGCATGAGGCAAAACTGTCTGGTCATATTATTATGGCCAGTTATTTTCAGTGACATGCAGTGAGCTTCATGACTGGTGAGGCACTGATCCCCCAGAATCGGATGTACAAATTCAAAATCCAATACAGAATAATATAATATTTCCATTTTCACCTTAACTGATTAAAGCTTTTAGTTAAGCTTTAATCAAATCCATATAATTCAACAATATGACACCAAGAAAAATAAAAGAATATTTATTATTCAGTCACATTTGATTTTTTTTATTATTATTATTTTTAATGGGTTTTTTTTACTGACCTCTCTTTTCTGATTAAAATTGAAAATCTTGTATGATCTTACCTTTTTATATGAAGTCTATGCATATATCCATGAATATCTCTGTCACTCTGATGTAAAAAACAAAAAAGGTCCTTGTTTTTCCTCATATTTTCCTTTGGTTTTTAAAAATCTGGCAGCTTTAAAGGGGATGATCGCCAAGGAGGAAAGTGGCTTTTGAACAGTTCTATTCTGCCTGTGTTTTTTGTATTTTCCTGATTGTTTTCAATCATTTCAATGCATAGAAGAAGAGCGCTTGTTGTCTGTTGTGCATATGGGGCTCAGCACTGCCCCCTATCAGTGAGGCACGGTACTGAACTGCCTCACCCTGCGCACTTTCACCTCGCATTTATGACCGATCAGAAAGACTAAACATGTTACTCACATTCATTAAATATATTAGAGAGACTGTGGAACAGCAGCATAAGTAGAACATGTGTAATTAAACAAGTATATTGGCGACATAAAAAGAGATAGCAGCGATTTTTTTTCCCTCACAAAAATATTTATATTACTAAAAAAAAAAAAAAAAAAAAAAAAAAAAAAAAAAAAAAAAAAGTTAGACAGAAGTCAAGTGGAAAAATTGATTTTCTCTCATTATTGTTAGCATCTATTTTACTTCTCATGTACCCCTTTTACTTGTCAGGATTACAGGTGAGGCACTGCCTCACTGCCTCAGTTGCTTCACCTGCCGCACGTCACGGTTATTTTCAAATACATGGAGCAATGCCATGATACAGAACCAACAGTGACCAATATAGCCATTAAATACAGCTGCAGTCAGAAGTTTACATGCACTCATTATGGACATGGATGCATAACATTTATAGATTTTGCCATTGCATTCGAACTGTTCTTTGTGCACAAGGGGATAATTTTACATACAGCATTTAAATTGATTACAAGAAAAAAGAATTTGGTACAACAGTTATTATTCGTGGTTCATTTTCTCTACTCCATTTTCTCAGAAATATTCATTGAAACTTAAATATAGACAAATATTCCGTTAAATATCTCTTAGCAAGTTGCAGAAACGTCTAAAATTAGTTACAGTTATAATAAGATCTTAAAATCTATAACATTTGTCTACTGTTATTCAGATTTTCGTTTTGATGCTCCTGTATGTTACCTGTTTCTCCTTCAGTCTCAAGCTGTGAGATAAATTTAAAGTTAGTGTAAATTAAAACAAGAAGTTTTATCATATTTATTTTTCAATTTTTTTCAAGCAATGTACACAGTGGGGGAAGACTGAGTGAAAACTGAACAAACAGCAAATTGAGTTGCAGAAGCAAATTTTGAAGCAGTCCAAATAAAGTTCTGGCAAGTAAAAGGTGATGTGAAAACGATAACTAATAGAACATACCAAGAATTGCAATTGTTTGAGGAAGAAATAAGTTAAAGAGATCTCAACTCTACAATCTGTCCGAGGTTCAATTATATTTAAGATGTTTGAAAAATGATTTTTCTGCAGGAAGAACTTATTTACGTTAAAGATCCCACCAGCCTAAATGTAATATATATATATATATATATATATATATATATATATATATATATATATATATATATATATATATATATATATATATATATAAAAAAAAAATTCCCTTCTCACCCTCCACGGGTGGTCTTTCTCAACCTCTGAGCTCGGGTCCTCTACCAGAGGCCTGGGAGCTTGAGGGTTCTGCGTAGTATCTTGGCTGTGCCGAGAACTGCGCATTTCTGGACTGAGATGTCTGATGTTGTTCCTGGGATCTGTTTTAGCCACTGCTCCAGTTTGGGGGTGACTGCCCCGAGGGCCCCGATGACCACAGGCACCACTGTGGTCTTCACCTTCCAGGCCTTCTCCAGTTCCTCTCTGAGGCCCTGGTATTTCTCCAGTTTCTCGTGTTCCTTTTTCCTGATGTTGCAATCGCTTGGTATTGCTACATCCACCACAACGGCTTTCCTCTGTTGTTTATCCACCACCACAATGTCCGGTTGGTTCGCCATTACCATTTTGTCTGTCTGGATCTGGAAGTCCCACAGGATCTTAGCTCGGTCATTCTCCACCACCTTTGGGGGTGTGCCCCACTTAGATCTCGGGGCTTCCAGTCCATATCCTGCACAGATGTTTCTGTACACTATGCCCGCCACTTGGTTATGACGTTTCATGTACGCTTTCCCTGCCAGCATCTTGCACCCTGCTGTTATGTGTTGGACTGTCTCAGGGGCCTCCTTGCACAATCTACACCTTGGATCTTGTTTGGTGTGGTAGATCTGAGCCTCTATTGCTCTGGTGTTTAGGGCCTGTTCCTGTGCAGCCAGGATGAGTGCCTCTGTGCTGTCCTTGAGTCCAGCTTTTTCCAGCCATTGGTAGGATTTCCTGATATCAGCCACTTCAGTTATTTGTCGGTGGTACATCCCATGTAGGGGCTTATCCTCCCATGATGGTTCCTCCAGCACCTCATCCTCTGGTCCCCATTGTTTGAGACATTCGCTGAGCACATCGTCGGTTGAGGCTTTGACCTTGATGTATTTATGGATCTTGGATGTTTCATCCTGGACAGTGGCTCTCACACTCACTAGTCCTCTGCCTCCATCCTTACGGCTCGCGTATAGTCTCAGGATGCTGGATTTAGGGTGGAACCCTCCATGCATGGTTAGTAGTTTCCGAGTTTTAACATCCATGGTCTTTATCTCTTCCTTTGGCCAGCTTATTATTCCTGCAGGGTATCTGATTACTGGCAAGGCATAGCTGTTTATCGCACGGATCTTGTTCTTGCCGTTGAGCTGGCTTCTCAGGACTTGCCTTACTCGTTGGAGGTATTTGGCCGTGGCTCCTTTCCTTGTGACCTCATCGAGGCTGCCATTTGCTTGTGGTATTCCCAGGTACTTGTAACTGTCCTCAATGTCTGCTATTGTTCCCTCTGGGAGTGAGACCCCTTCTGTGTGGGTGACCTTCCCTCTCTGTGTAACCATCCGACCACACTTCTCTAGTCCGAATGACATCCCAATGTCAGTGCTGTAGATCCTGGTGGTGTGGATCAGTGAGTCGATGTCTCGTTTGCTCTTAGCGTACAGCTTGATGTCATCCATGTAGAGGAGGTGACTGATGGTGGCTCCGTTCTTGAGTCGGTATCCGTAGCCAGTCTTGTTGATGACTTGGCTGAGGGGGTTCAGACCTATGCAGAACAGCAGTGGGGACAGAGCGTCTCCTTGGTATATGCCACATTTGATGGACACTTGTGCAATTGGCTTGTAGTTGGCTTCAAGGGTGGTTTTCCACATCCCCATCGAGGCTGCAATGAAGGCTCTTAGAGTCCTGTTGATGTTGTACATCTCTAAGCATTCAATGATCCAAGTGTGTGGCATTGAGTCATAGGCTTTCTTGTAATCAATCCAAGCCGTGCACAGGTTGGTGTGTCGGGTTTTGCAGTCTCGGGCGACTGTTTGGTCTACCAGGAGTTGGTGTTTGGCTCCTCTGGTATTTATGCCGATGCCCTTCTGTGCTGTACTCATGTATTTATCCATGTGCCCACTTATCTTAGCTATATATATATATATATATATATATATATATATATATATATATATATATATATATATATATATACACACACACATATATATCGAAAACCAAACAAAATAAGCTACATTCTCAACTCAAAAACCCTTTTGCTGCTAAATTATTGATGACAACAAAAAACAACAACAAAGATATTTATGGTTTTTAATCTGTTAATTAGGTTCTTCAACCGTCAGATTGGTGCAAAGTGCTATTATACCTATTCAACTTTCAAGTGTTTCGGGAACTCCTGATCATTCATGTAACTTTTTTTTTTTTTTTTTTTGGAAAAAATACTTTAGAAATGCGGATTGTGGACGCTGACATTGGCGTTGGGGAAGTCTGTGCATTGAGATGGAATTCTGGGCTTGAATAGCTTCAGCAATAGGCAGTAAACTCCTTTTTACACAACTTGCACTCAATAGTCTTTTCCAGCCTCCCATCAGATAATTTTTGAGACAAAATTAGTCCCCAGTGGGCCAAGAGAAGCAGCTTTGCCATCCATCTCTTCTGTTTGGATGTTGTTTGTGCAGCAGATTTACAGGCATAACAGAAACACTTGAATATAAAGGTTCCGCTCAGAACCTATATATCCTTTTTGGGGTCCATCGTGTTCATATGTTTGCTAGCAGTGTGGGTTAGTAAATGTAGTAACCAAATGCGACCAGCAGGGTCTAGCACTAGTGAGCCATAGTTAAGAGCATGGAACTTCTTCCTCAGTCAATACACGCTGTAGCAGAGGAAAGACGGTGTCCGCTGGTCATTTATTGAATTATTCTCCTTTTCAGGTCTGAGTTTACACATAAACTTACCTGTACTGTTGTAAATTGGTTTACTAACTGTTAAAAAGCTTGTGAATACGTTTTGTTACTGACAAAAGTGTAATGGTTTTTCAGGACTTCTTTCAGGACTTCAGTGCGTCTTTGTTTTTGTCTACGTCTTTTTAGAAGAAAGGAAGGATAAATGGGCTACACTAATTAACTAAATGACTTTTTGAATGAAGCTTTTGCCAGCTGCTCATTTTAATAATCAAATTGTTCAAGTGATAGCAGAAAAAAAATCTTATCTGCACTTCAGCAAAGATTCTGACAGCTAGACTTGGCCTGGCTGAGGTAACACAATGAAAATAGTGAAAATAAGAAGAATAGACAGACAGACTAGAGAAGCAACAGTTCATACTGAGCATGAATAAAGCTACCTTCAAAAAAATGTTGAAATAAGAGAATCACCTTGGTTCTGAATAGGGTGAATGTTTATAAAAGGGTTATAGAGAGGTGAGACAACACATGGATGACAATGAGAGTAGAGAAAGGATTAGAGAACAGGTTAAGAGAGATGAATCGAGAACGCGTTGGAGCATAATATCCCCCTGCTCTTTTAACATCTGTCTGCTTGCTCCCGAAACCAGGAAAGCAGCTGCTGCTCATCTGCTGATTAGAACTGTAATCAATCACTCATTGCTCTTTGTGTGTGTAAGCAACGGTAGCATATGTGCCAAAGGGGATGTAATTAATAAGCAAATTCAGTCAATTCAAGTCCATGATATGAACTTACTGGGGACATTTCGGGAACTAAAAATCAAGCTTGTGCTTTTTTCGTCAATTTGAGAAACAAAATGTGAAAAAGTGGAATTCTTCTATCTGGATGAAACAGTGCATCTAGTGCTAACAGTTCTCTGGCTAACAGAGCCTTTGCAAGTGTCTGTTTGCTTAATTACAATAAATAAGTCAACATATTAATGGTGGCAGAATGCCACTTAGGGGTGGTCTCAGTTAAGGGCTTCCTGGCTCAATGGACTAGCTTTCTCTATCATTTAGAAGCAATGAGTCACTACTGATGTTGGTTAAACTCACATGTAACATTTGTAATTCTATCTATGAGGATTGTGTATTAAAGCTGCTACACAGACCTTTCTGTAAAATTAGTTTAGATATAGTTTATCATGGATAATACAACACCCAATGGTCAGTGGTGCAGTCTTTATTGCTATTTTGTTGTAAATAGTTATTTAATGAAGATAAAATCCGTCATCCCCAGGAACAGGCATTTATGACTATGACATCACAAATGCTATTAGGCAACTGATAGAAAGTTTTCCTTTCATCATCTTATTTGCATATTTTATATCAAATTCTTCCTTCAGACTGTAGTATGCTGAGCTGTATGTGAGAACATAAAACAAAATTGAACAGTCTGGAAGTATTTTGTAAGGAGAACCAGGGTAGACTGCAATATTTCAACTGAAAATCAGTTCTAATTAGCCCAATCTTAGTGGCTAGCACTAGCATAACACCAAAGGGAAGAAGTTAGAGAAAAAAATCTCATCACTCTGCCTTGATCAGCTTACCCAATTTGTAGCGCCACTATACTGACAATTTTCCTAACTATATTAGCTGATCCTCGAAGAATACACCATTTACTCATTTATTGAATACGCAGGAAATTGAATCAGATGGAAAAATGCAAACAGCCACACAAAAGATCCGTACCAGGTATAGCTGTGGCGACAATCCTTTTCCATTGACACTATTTGCTCCAGCTTTGCATTCAGCAGCAGTCTCTGGGGTCTTTGGAGTCAAACTCTTGCTTAAACACAAAAGGACCATTTGCAACACACACACACACACACACACATATATATATATATATATATATATATATATATATATATATATATATATATATATATATATATATATATATATATGTGAATTGAATTTTAAGCAACCTTTAAGATTTTTTAAAATGTTGTCTTTTATATTTTAGTAATTTCACTTACCAAAGAAAGGGTAGAGATTTTCTTTATGAGCATTTCTTATCTTTAGACTGAAAACTGTGAAAAGATTATGACCATCGTGAGAGTTTGCAAAAAGAAGAATTTCAGGATTACGGTGCAGGACGATACAACATACATAGGACATTGATCTTTGCATCATCTTAGTGAGATCTGTTGGCACTTGTTAAGAGAGTCATGAGCTCTATGTGACTTGTTATAGAACTTGAGAGTTTCCCCAAACTGTTTTGAGTATGCTCAAAATTTCAGTTGTGAAGTTTGGTCAATTAAAGTTCATGTAGCAACTCTCTTTTCAGTGTAGCTGCTATGGTAAGTAGATCCTGTCTTTGCTGTTACTCTGCCTAAAATGATTGTGCTCCTCACGTGGCTTCCATGACCAACCCATGTTCTCGACATTCCTGTAAATACCATGCCACAGTCAGGTTCCTTGCACACAGAAAAAACTGGAATGCACAATGCTAGCAGCTGGAATAGAGCCAGCATTGTGCAGTAGAGAAATAAGCACACCTCCAAACTGTGCCTACAAGCTGTAGCTGTTCTCGTTGCTGGGAGACCAACCGGAAGTGAGTTTTTTTCAGACCTCAGTTTTAATACACTGTATTCCTGTCAGGGAAAAGAGTTTTATAGTAATGCCAGAGTTCTTATTCAGTCATGTGCCTGAATAAGGTGCATCAAGGCAAAGCAACACATCAATCTTGAATCTGAAATTCAAGAACAAATGAGAAAAGGTTACAAAGCTATTTCCAAGGCTTTTGGGGTCCAGAGAGAGCAATTACCCACAAATGGAGAAAACAGAACAGCAGTGAACCTTCCCAGGATTGGCTAGCCTACCAAAATTATTCTGCGCATGTCGAGGACTCATCAAGAAGGTCACAAAAAAAACCCAAGAAAAACATCTGAAGCACTGCATATCTTACTTTGGTTGAGGTCAATGTTCACTGTTCAACAGTAAGAAATAAACTGTATCTATGGGAGTTATCCCTCTGAAGATGCCACTCCTGACAAAAAAAAGCATATCCAGAAAATCCAGAAGTACTCCGATCAGTTTGACACTTTCAGTTTAAGTAAGCTTGCATTAAGCAGTAGAACAAAGACCCAGATCTAGCAAATTCTTGTCTGAATGGCAAGATAAAAAGAAAAGAAAAAGGTTTTGAAGAAGTCTAGTCAAAGTACAGGGTTAAATCTGAGATGAGTTCATATGATCGAAAACCCTCCAATGTGGCTGATTATAAACAAATCTGTAAAGAAGAATGGGTCAACTCTTTCCTACGTTGATGTAAAAGTTGTACTGAAATTTATTGCAAACACTCCCCATTATTAGGTTTAGGGGCCAGTTACTTGTCACAAAACATTGTCTGAAAACTGCTTTTTATATTTAATCAGGTTGTCTTTTTCTAATATTGAGGTTTTTTTCTTTATCTGAAATATTTAGGGGTAACATATATCTATATTCTTCATTATATATCCCATCACAGCAGTATGGCGGAACGCACTTAACTGCTACAGTTGAAGAAATGATAAAAAAGAATTTCATTACAACTCCTTAAATTTCATAAAAACATGATCATGACTTAAAATTTGTTTCCCAAATTAGGGCATATTATAATCCTCCTACCTTTTAAATTGCTCTTTTGTTGGCTGTCAAATCAGGCATCTGTTTAAAAGTTGTGACACTAATATGAAGACTATGGAGAAATTAATGCTGGTTTTGTTCAAACATGTCAACAAAAGTGACTGAATGAACCATTTGGGACTCAAATATTTGCAAGACACGAAGATGTTCAATTGTTTTCTGTTTATTGGAAACAATGCATGAAAATGAATAAACAGACAGATGTATATGTGTGTATGTGTGTTTGATTTTAGGTAATTTAAATTGTTTCGATGCTTGGTGAATTTGCCCGCTGAAGCGACACCTACACTATTACTAGCCATAAATAAATGAACAAATTATGTCAGTTCGTGTTGTAATTGTATTTCAAAAATGACAAACAGTAGAATGTGTGATGCACTCACAGAATATTAAATTGAACTGAACAAGAAGATATTCTGCAGTAGGTGTTAGGAGGATTTTACCAATTTCCCAAAAATGACATGTTTTTGTTCCAGGCTACTTTGAAAACTTTCATCATATAAAGATTGTAAAATCTTCTCAACCAGCTAAAATGATTGACGCAAGCGATGATATTGATGTGATAACTTTGTATGTGGGGTTCATTCTAAATGTCCTTCTCTTAACCTCACTTCGTATGTGTTCTTTTTGATCACACATTTTCACTAGTTTGTAACAAGTAACTTCAACTTTTCATTTGAATGCAACCCTGTCTTAACAATGCAATCATAAAGTTGGTCCAAAAAGATGTTGGTTTACAGTAAATGCTGCGAAACTGCACGGGGACTTCTTTATGGAACATAATCAACCCTGTTATTAATCTGTCAACTCCTCGTTTCCTCGATGTATCAGTCTCCAAATGTAATGATTTTCTTTTCTTTTTTACAGACAGAATGGCATCTGTTAGATGCACTGGCTCATCTGCTACTGTCAATCTGTCTGTTGCTGTTAAAGTTTCAGCTGTACTTTAACAATTCGAACCAGTGTCTATTTTTAGATAAGACTGTACAACATGAAACCTTCCAGGTAAATTGACAAAAGAGGTTTTTATTACCTTATTTTGCTGATTATAAGTCGCCCTTTTGTTTGTAGCTTGGCTGGTCCTGTGACGTAGGCTACGTTCACACGGCAGGCAAATGCGACCCAAACATACTTTTTTTTTTTTTTTTGCCCATATGCGACTAGCCTGGCCATTGCCTTCCTGTACTATTCCACTCGATTCAAATCTCACTTACAACTTTGTTTGGGCTTTCTCCCATTGAGTTGGATTCCTCTGCTAGAATTCCAACCGGGCCGACCAGCAAACAGAAGAAGAAGTTGTGAATGATGACAGTGATTTTCTGCGCATAAAATCCGATCTGTGCCACTTCCATATGTGGTACTAATTATTTTACGCATCCGATTTTTTTCAAAGCGTCTGTAGTTTGAACGATCATGTCGCATTTTATCTGGCTTTTATGTCACTGATTATGTGTCGTAATTCTGCCGTAGAAAAAGCTAGATGCTGTAAGTCAGGATGTAAACAATGGCTGAAAATTATGATCTTATGAAAGATGTCTGTGTCAGACCACTCCTGGCTCTGACTAAAACACAGCCCAAACCTCTGACCAATGTGTGAGAGCAGTTTAAGATTCAGACGTTGCAAAAACGTAGAAGAACACCGACTGTGTCATGGTTGTCAAAAGTAGCTGTCTCAAACAACAAAAAATAAAAAACAAAGAGTGATAAATATGTTTGGGGGATGCTTGTGAGAGTAATATTTGTTGGAATTGTGGAAAAAGTGTAGCTAATTTCTTTTTTTTTAACCAATGACATCTTTTCTTTAGAGACCTAATATTTCACATCATTTGAATGCATTGCAAGTGAAATGTGCATGGTTACAGTGAAAGGTACAATTAAAATGTTTAAGCTTGAATGCAAACATTGTGGAGAGCTGCCACCTGGCTTCTCCTCAAGAGCTCATTCAATCCGGTTCCAAACATGTGATTTTCAGAGCAATTTTCCTTTAGTTTCTTGACATATTCACTAAGAACATACTCATTATAGTATGTATGCAAACCCAAGTGAGTTCCTCTGAATGCATCCCTTTTTTCTCTCTCTCTTTAAATCTGTGTGAACAAGCTGCTCATGCTTGACTCTCGCTTCCTTTGTCTGGGAAACACATTGCCGAGGGAAACAAGCACATTCATCTCACACTGTGCACACTTGGTAACCAGGGAAAACACCACAATAAAAAAAAAAAAAACAAGATGTAGAGCAAGACACAGGAAGCTTGGGACTGGACGCAAACCAATGCCCAGGGATACGGAGAGAAAAGGATTTAGAGAAAACACAGCCATAAACACTCATATATTTGGAATTTGTTAGATCCAATAAATGGCTCCAAGCTTGCTTGTTCAGTCACATAGTGGTTTTTACACACATTAGAAATACAATCCAAACAATGAGATGTAAGTTGAGTGTGCTTCCACTGTTTCTGCTGTCAAAGTACTGAGATAAGGAATACAGCAGGTCTTTTGGAATGTTCTTTATGATATACCTACACATTCATGAGTTTGTTCTGTTTTAAAAAAAAAAAAGATTTAACCAAGCCACAGAATGAAATTGTAAACACTATTTGTCAAAATTACATTCATGAAGAACTCTAAATGGAGTTGCTGAGGTGGTTTAAGCACCTGACAAATATGGCTCCTGGTATGAAGCAGTATTAGGTCCAAAATTAAGATTATTGCGCACCCAGCTGTGGCTGCTTCCTTACCGCAGGAGGCTATATCCATTCGGAAGCCATCTACTGATCTGATTATTGATAGGTCAGCACTGGTCTCTGAGCAGCCGGCACCGGCATATGAGAAGGAGATTATTCACTTAACACTGGAGAGGCCAGTGCTTAGGCTGGTCACCTACTGGTTTGGCTATTCCCTCTGCTTTCCGTTAGCATGGATAGGCTGGCATTAGCATTGGAGAGGCTAACTGCTTGTACTATAAACCCCTGTCATTTTTTCATGTTAACTGAATATTTTCAGTTTTTTTATAGATAGATAGATAGATAGATAGATAGATAGATAGATAGATAGATAAGGGCTGTCAACATTAACTCATTAACGCATGCAATTACTCTAAAACGTTTAGCGCATTAATATTACATAATACAAATTAATCGCATTGCCCATTTTGACCTAACAGCCTGTCTCCCACGGAGAGTTACTTAGTAGAGAGAGTTACTTAGTTACTTAGCAGGTTACACCGTCTTGTACTGCGTTCAACAATGCAGAATTGCAAACGTGAGAGAAAAGATGAGTGAGGAGAGTCAGACTGGTGTGCTCAGTGGGAAATTTTGCTTTAAAAAACACAGTAGTTAGAGCGGGCACCCCGTATACAGAGGCTATAGACCTGGAGGCGGCCGTCCCAAGTTCGAATCTCAATTCCTTTCCCACCTTCACTCTGTCCCCTTCCTGTTAGATTATTGTCAAATAAAGGCCACTAGTGGCTAAAAAATTCTTTAAAAAAACAAAACAAAACACACGGCAATGGATGCTTGGATAAAACTAAGGTAATATGTAGACTAAAAGTTTGTAGTTAACATTTCTAAATTACGTTTGAAACTAAATCACTTCTTTAAACCTTCCAGAATATGAAAACCTGGAAAACCGAGATGTTTGGTTTGAGACAATAAAACATTTTCTTAAACATCTTTTGAAAATGTGCATTTTCACATTTTAAGCTTACAAAGTTGCATAGCAATTAATCGTGATTAATCACAGCGCTAGAGTGTGATTAATCTGATTAAAATTTTTAATCGATTGACAGATCTAACAATAATTAAATACATGCACACACACACATATATATATATATATATATATATATATATATATATATATATATATATATATATATATATATATATATATATATATATATATATATATTTATATTACAAGATGGTTTTGCAATGGAAACAGAGACGGAAAAGTAGGGGAAAGAGAAAAAAAGAAACGAAGAGAGGTGAGGTAAAAAGGGAGAATGTGAAGTAAGAAGAGAGGAGAGGCTGAAAGATGGAGAGAATACAAGAAGACACACTAGGCAACTATACCTGTGCAAAGTGAGAAAAAAAGAGAACCGAGAAACCAGAGCAACAAACACCCTAATGCATATATAACAATGTCACTGAAAAGCACAGGGTAATAATTAATACGAGATATGTTTCGTGGCAACGGCAGCACAAGATAGAGTGTACCTGTGAACACCTGCATCCATTCCTGAGTGAACACCTGTGTGTGTGTGGGGGGGGGTAGGCTTGTGTATATAAGGTTTCCCCATATGAATGTTCAATAGTGAGTGTTAGGACACACAGACCTGCCCCCCAGGACCCGAGGCAGACATGGAGGAGATCGGAGCCCCAGTTATCCAGAGGCCCCCCAGAGCATGGGAGCCCCAGGAGAAAAACTGTGCTGTTTTTAAAGAAAGTTTGATCAAGAAAATTTGTTGACATACAATATATATATGCTGCATCTACTGCAAGGCAATGTATTCTGTCAAAAGAGCACATGCCAAGCATTAAAAGCACTGATGTGTTCTTTTCACAGAATTTACTGTACCGTACTGGATGTGCAGCAGTCTTAATTTTGGCCTTAATATTACGCCATATCCTGGGAGGTGTTTCAGTTATTTCCTGCTGAATGAGATATTGGGGTCAGAATTCCCTGACTGAATCCCATTAGGGTTACCAGTACACCCCATTTAGTTCAACTTTACTGTATCAGCTTCTTGACACTTCTTCAAGAATCTGATACATCATGAGTTCTCATTCTTGTACGTCAGCCAGTTATCGAGCCTGCATAAAGTGTAAACATATGCATATTTTTTATGCTTGCTCACGAAAAATAAAAACATAATACCAAATGCAACACTCCCAGAAACTTTCTGAATAATCTTTTCGGTCCTGTAATGATATGCAATGATATAATAAATCAAATATATAAAAGAGAAAAATGCATAATTTTTTTCTCTTCATTAAGTTTCAGACTTTTACAGTACCACATTTTGGACATAAAAACAATGCAAATGAGCTAAAGAAGACAGTTTCAATTCACTATTATATGACATCATTAATTACTTTTATTAGTAATGTCTTATGATAATATTCTACATAGCAGGGGCAATGTAAACTAAAATATAACACAATTTTAGGTTTTGAAAATTCTTTCACACACCCTTTACACCTGATTGGTCTAAGCTCAAAACACAAATTTAACCAAAAAAAATAAAAAATTCCCCCAATTTCAATAATTATACTAATATAAGACCACCTTTATTTCAATTTCACAGATCAATAACTTATTAGGAGTAATAAATATTTCTTACATTGAACAAATTAGTTTGTGTTGAGGTAAATGACATTTCTGCTGAAATTAAATGTTTAAACACAATATAAATATTCACGTGACGTTCTGTAAGGAGTGTTTTCTCCTAAAAGCTTATTATAACTTTATTATGAAATAATTCTTTGCAATATTCTTTGCAATATTGCAAAGAATTTATATAGATATGAAGCGTTTTCCAAATCTTTAAAACACCGTATTGAAGTTTAAGGATTTCAAGCACCCATACAAACATTGTTTATGAAAGATAAAATTAGAAAATATACTAATATATCCAATTCAAAAAAAAAAAAAAAAAAAAAAACCCACATGATCTGTTGTGTATTTGCCACTGCATTATTTTGAAGTGTATCTGAAAAATCTATTTTTAAGCACTGAGATCCATAAATAAAATCATAGAATCATAAAACCAGATATTGGATAAGTGGAACTTGTGGTTTGGTTTTCTTTAACTTTACAAGATGTAATTAAACTAAATTAATGTTTAGATTTTATGTACCACACTGTTATCGAAAAATTGAAAAAGAGAACATGTTGCGATAGATGTTTATCTCCTCTTTAAATTACGAGCATGTGCTCTAGTAAATATTCATCTAACAATATGAACAACTTAATTGTGCTTGCATGTCTGTAATTTACCTCTTCGTTAGACATTCACCAAATAAGAAGTGTTTTGTAAGGAGTGGTTTTAATACATTTTCTGCTTTAAAATGATGTATATAAAACCTAAATGCCACATAAACCTTGAGTAGTTATTTTGCGATTTAGAATTTAAATGGCATGAAAGTGAAGAGTTACCAGTGTATCGTTGAACGAATTAAAATCGATGTAGGGTGTCAGTGTTTCAGTGAAGTGAGTGTTTTTGAGAGCCATCTGTCCTCTGAAAGGACGCATGTGTAAACACTGTATTCACGCTTGTTGCTTAATTTGTCACAAAGGCATTCAGTCCCTTTCATCCTATAATCCCTTTGATTCTGGTGTCTAAGTGGCACCATTTAGAAGGAAAATCGGCTTTGTTTCTCCTCAAACACCATTAAATAAACCATTGGTTCATGTCCACTTCTCTTTGAAAGTCACAATTACAAACGATCAAACACTCGCCCACATGTACGTCAGTGGATTTCAGTGGTCGAGAGAACTCCTTTGAGTCCAAATTGTGCAGCAACACAATCTGTAAGCCTGTGTTTTAGAAGCACATCACCAAAGTGTCCCGCACTTTTCTTTGAACATTGTCGTTTGAGCAGACGCAGTTTGACATCAGAAAGTAGACAAACAGGCAAACTAAAAAGCTGAGCTTTTCTATGTTTTGACATTTATCTTCAGGGTTCAGTGCAGATCTGATCTGGGTATTTTACAGCCCCTGAGCCACATAGTGTCACCTTCCAGCTTGAAGGGGCCTTGTGGGTAATGAGAAATCATATAACCACTCATTTTTTTGCTTTTACTGGGAAAGAGTGTCCTACTTTCAATATTGCTTTATATTGAAGGCAGTTGCTGTGTTTTTTACTTTGGCTAGCTAGCACCTGTGTGTGTGCATAGGTGGAACTTTTTATAGCTAAAAATAGTGCTCATGTGGGATCCAATAACAGTACCGACCTGGACTTCATTGAAGTCTTAAGAGTGCTCCGTTCTTTCACAAATATTTGTAGAGGCAGTCTCCATGCCTGGGTGCAGGTCATTGAATTGACTGGAAGACCTAAATTCAATGATTTGGAAAAATGAGCAAATACTAATGTCCAACCACATGGGAGCAACTGAAACTTAGATAAACTGTGTGAGAGGTATCAGTAGATATCTGTCTGCCCTTTCTGAGCACTGCAGTTTCAGAAATATCACAAAGATGTTTTGTGCCTTACCAATCACCTTTCCTGCTATCTTAATGATTTTTCACTGAATGGAAAAGATCTGATTTTTGAGTTTCTGCCTGACTGGGCACCAGCCCATTTCATGCAAATTTCAAGTCTGCTTTGGAACATGATTCCTTTTACTAAATCCCTTTTACTAAAGCCCAAAACTTGGCAAGCAAACCTAGTGTATAAAGGTAAACCAAGACCAGATTTAAAACAACAGTATAACTTAGTTGTCAAAATGCATAAATAAGGGATGAATAAAGAGTTCTCGGATTTCTCGCAGGTATTTTACAGTACCAATGAAAACATAATCAATTTTAAAAACAGGAACTAGGGCATCTGTATAAGCTTATGTTGGGTTAGAAAAGAGAAAAAAAGAAAAGTTGACTCAGTTCAGGAGAGAAAAAAGTTAAAAATAAAACTGGAAATGAGAAAAACTAGTCTGGCCATTGCCTTTCTGCGCAATTCCACTCAATTGTAATCTCACTTCACAGCACAGTCTGGTCTGGGCTTTCTCCCATTGACTTGGACTCCTCCAGTAGAATTTCAACCAGTCCAACCAGCAAACAGAAGGAGAAGTGGCAGGTGCCCGTGCACCCTTAAGAAGTCTCAAATTCATGTATCTAAAATTAAGGCCTTAAAAATGTCTGTGAATCAGGAAGTTTTCAGCAAATAATTTGGGGTTCCACAAAAAAAACTGCAAATAGGTATATATAATGTGCGAATACTGAACCGAGAACAGTCAGGGCTCCATTGTATTCGTTGTTCTAAACAGAGTGTCTGCACATCCTTAAAAATCTCTTTAAAAGTCTTATATTCGTGTATCTACAATTAAGCTGGTAAAATGTCTTAAATTCATTTAAACATGTAAATACGTTCATCATAGGTCTTAGATGTTGTCACGTCAGAACTATTTACTCTCAGATAATCTTTTTTTTTTTTTCGTGAGACTTTTCTGTCAGGCAAATGTCACACACAGACATTTTTATTATGTTTGGTAACTTGAGGCACTTGAGGCTACTGCTAACCAGCTGCTCATATACCCTTGCTAACAAGCTAGCTAGCTTTTTCCATCTATCATTGATAAGTGTAAATTATTGCCACTTGGCTGGAGAATGTTCGTCTTCGCCACTGGCTCACTTCTGTTGCTAACCCTTAAGATGCTATGTTCATTCTGGGCAAAAACGCTTGGCACTACTATATTAAACATGATATTTTTTTGTACAGTTTTATTGTGATACAGGTCTTAAATTTCATTCATATTGGTCTTTAAAAGGTCTTAAAAAGTCTTAAATTTGAGTTGGTGAAACCTGCAGAACTCCTGAGTTGTTAACGATGACGTCGAGTTTCTCTGCTGTTGTAGAATTGTAGTTTTAGCAATGGCAGCAGAGGAAGAAAACGAAGCTATGCAGTACGTATTGGCCATGCTTCCAAATATTAAACTAACATTAACAGCCACAAGTGGAGGATGGTTGTTTATGGCGCAGGCAATTTCCGGTAAGCTTCATAGTGTCGAACTGGCGCATTACATACATCACAGGCAAACGTTAGCTTGCCTTGCTCTGGGTAAAATGTAAAACCTCAACTGAGTCCACACCTTCAACAAGCAATCATTTCTCAATAGTCAAGGGCTCAGACACTCTGTACAAAACCAAGCGTAGAACAAGGAGCTGGTTTTTACCAAGCTGGTAAAAAACAAACCATAGAGAAAGATCATTTTAAAGTAAAAAATAGTCAAGATGCCACATCTAGATTTAATCTAGAACATTTCAATAAAATATACCAAACATGACCATGAACCATTCTGTTTTCCTTCATACCGCTGCAGGAACATAGAGCCAAACAGTCTGCCAAGCTCTGCTCAGGTTGGGACAGAGGTGGCTGGTTTAGAATACCAATAAAGAAGTAAAGAATAGGTCGAGAGTGACTCAGGCATTGGTATACCCTGTGGACACACACGCACACACACACACACACACCCAATCCAGGCCCCAACTCCCGACTGTGGCAGACAAAATGCCCCACTCAATCATGTTGTCTTTTTCTCCCCTTCATTGTCACTCTGACCTGCTGCAGCATTGCTGCATAGACACAAAACAAGCACCCTTTTCAGCTGAATTTCCACCTTTATCACAATGCAAACAATCAACGAATCCAAATATGCCTGCATGGCCATCTCGTAAGTCATCAGTCTTCACCTGAGCTTCAGGTTTATGGATAGAAACCGCAAGAATGGCTTTAATGTAGGAGACGTACAGGCGCTGTAATTGCTTGCTTCTTATCACCGTTCTAAGAGCTGTGCAAACAGTCAACAGTGTTTAAAAATGAGGAAGAAATGCACACAACAGAGTGGTCGCCAAGCCACATAAAAGGTCTCCATTTTTTGATGTCGTTTAGCAATGCGGCTGGGAGTGGTGCTTTCCGTCACCATCTGAGTGAAAAATGCATCGGGCTTAATGACGTTCTCCTCACATTACCTTCACACTGTCTTGCTTTTATCAAGTCACTCAACTTACTTTATGTTTGCTCTGTTAACAGCAGCCAAGGTTTAACACAAACAATCTGATCTAGGGCAAAAACAAGACTTGTGAAATGCATGGAAAGGTTCTTCATACCTGGTGTAAATGTCCCCACTGCCTTTTTACAGATTGTTTTGTATTTTTTCCATACTTAAATATTTTCAGACCTCAAAGTAATTGTATTATGAAACAAAAATAAAGTAATTGAATACAGAATGCAGGTTTCAGATGATAACTTTATTAAGGGAAGAGGACAACATCTCAATCAAATTTAGGTCTATTATATTTCCCATAGGGTGTAGATTTTCCATAGGATTGGTGTAGATTCTCTTTTTCTTTGATAACTCAAATCATCACTTAAAAACAGCTTGTTGGATTTACTCACCTTATCTTTTTGTGATATTAAAAACTGTTTGTTGATTTGAGAAGCAGGAGAAATCTGTAAAGCACAAAAACCTTTTTTAAATACTGCAGCTTGTAACACAGAACAGACTCAATTTGTAACTCTAAAGCAGACTAAAAAAACTTGCTTTAAATCAAAATCGGGTTGATTATGACAGAAAGAATAATACCAAAATAAATCTTTTGCTATAAACAAAACTGAGAACATTGGCAAAACAAAGGGGAGGCCATGCTGCATCCAGTTAAACTACTTCTGAGAAATTATGTTAAGTTATGATAATTGCATTCAAAGTAGCTTTAACTTAGCTGGAGCCTCCCTATAGTTATTCACATTTAAATGTTTGATGTCTGAGCAGCAAAATAAACAAACAGTGACATTTCAAAACAGCCTGCAACTAATTTTAATAATTTCTTCAAATGTATAGAGCTCATATTAGCATCCAAAAACCTCTTATGAATGCAAAGTTAGAACTGCTACTGCTGTTGACTTCTTTTCATGAGATAAACCTGTTCAACACCTTGCTAGCATAAATAGCAAGTCAGTCAATCAGACAGAATCTCAAGACATTTAGGTATTGAGACATGTTGAAAAAGACTTGTTGAAGTTCAAACTGAGCATCATAACGGAGAAGAGTGACTTTTAACATGACATGGTCTCATTCTTTGAAAAACTGCTGATGTCCTGGGAGCTACTTGGTGAAGTCAAGGTATACGTATAGAATAACATCTCCAAACACACAACACATTGAATGGTAAGACAGATGGGGAACAGTAGCAAAAATCACACGAGGCGCCACTCCTATTAGCCAAGAACAGAAAACTAAGGATGCATTCACACCAGCCCTGTTTAGTCCGCTTTAATCGAACTCCAGTTCGTTTGCCTAGAAAGTCCGGTTTGTTTGGGGAGGTGTGAACACGTAATGCGGACCAAAACAGCGAACTCTGGTCCACCTAAAAATCTAGGCCTCGGTTTGGTTGAAGGGAACTCTGGTGCGGTTCGAATGCATATGTGAATGCCAAGCGGACCCGAAACAAAAGCAGGAAGCGGACTGTAGCACAGGGCATTCTGGGTAAATACAACCAAAAGAAACACACGAGTCTTGCGCGAACCGGAGAAATGGCTCATGGTTTTTTGCCAAAGACAAAGGAGAAATTCTGCAATCGCTAAAATCTGACACCACTCCGTTTTTGTTTACAGTTCATGAAGAAAGAAGTTGCGCTCAGTGTCTTCAGAGGTTTTTGTGTCGTTTCCTTCAGTGGTTCTTGGTGCAGCACCACCTAGAGTTTCATTCAGGCCTAAAAAATCCAGCCAGGTCTGAGCCCATAGAAACTGTGTCTGAGCCCGAGCCGACTAATTAACTCTAATTAGAGGTCCGAACCCGGAGCACATGTTTTTTAAATTAAGCTTTTACTGCTTTTGTAAGCAAATCAGTATGACATGATTGTTTAAAAAACATATTTCAAAGATTTCTTATTTATAAACAAGTCACCAAATGAACATATTACATTAACATACAAAACGAATAGCCTTAAAAATCAACTCTAAAGATAGGCTATTATACAGATTAACAAAAATATTTTTAGAGCAAAATTATTTGGAAAAATATAGAACAAGGGTATTCTAATTTAGACCTAAAAAAGTCGTGCAAAATTAACCTGATTCGCTGATGATTGAGCAAGGCAATTTAAACTGACAATGTTAAATGAAAGATGAGAAAAAGCAGAGAAATGAAACCTTGGGATTCTTTAACAACAAGCTTAGTTAAGAGTTTTTCTTAACTACTGGTGTTTATGGATAATATATACCTCTAATATTACTATAAGCAACAAAATAAAGATAGAAATAAAAACTGATTTAGATCGATTGGCATAAACACATAGAGGTCTCAGCTGTGAATAAAACTGATAGTTGTTGACGGAAGCATGGGCCCACAATTAAAGCGACTCTAATGTCTTTGTTGTCCTCTCTGGGAAAGTAAATACTTTGTTCCTTCACTTGAGTAGTCCTATTCCTCACTTTGATTAGTTTCCAATTCTCCACCAAGTGTATGCTGAAGGGAGATTAGTTCGTTTCCATTGCACAAACAAATTAAGACTCGTTGATGTAACTGTCTTTTGCAGTTTTCTATGCTTGTGTGTCACCCAACAGGCCTAAGGAAACATGAATCTGTACACCTAAACATTAGGCCTTATGATCATACCTAAACATAATCAGCCCACACTGAGTAAACACAGCTCATTTGCAGTAAATATGTGTGCATATACTGTATGTGTGCACTGTTTGCAAGCTTAGGGGTCCAATTATCCACTCATCACAAAATTAGCAGTATCTTGGACTGGACCTGTGCTCATTATCTTGTAAAATGTTTCTAGTTATGATGCCAGAGATTGATAAAAGCTACTTTGATAACTTTGTTTACTCTTGTTTTTATCAGCTTCCAGGAGTAAAAAGCTGCAGTCTAAGCTAGATTTATAGTTGGGATTTTTCTGTGGGGTCCAAGCAGTCACTGATGTTATACCCCCAACACACTACAGCATATCAATCTGCCTTTTGTTTCTGTGGCAAAGACGCCATGTTTTAGGAAAATAACACTCAGCATCACTTTTCTATGCATTTGACATTGTAACATTCACAGTCTGATCACCAGAAAAGTCATCCTGCCATAAATAAATCCCCATACGAGATACCTGAAAGTGAAAATGAAATTGAAACCTTTTCCTGGTTAATTCAGCTGATAATAATAAAACATGATGGTGAAGTCAAGGGAAAAGTGATATACCCCATCCAGATGCAGTAGAACACTGTGATTTCCTCAGCCTCGTCCCAATAGACATGCACTATTCAAACTAGGAGCATGTCAACAGTAGCTGTGTTTCCACTACAAATGTGCGCAAAACTTTTACAAATTTTGATACGGCTGGAAAACCACCTCATTCTAGCGCAAAAATGTTTTATCAAAGAAAGTATTTTTTTCGAAATTGCCATTTTTTTTAAGCAAATTTATTTTCGGAATTCTAATTTGTGCAACTTTATGGTTGTTGGGAAAACAGATAGTGACACACATGCTTTTTTTCAATTCGCCAGCACTCATGGTAAGATACAAAACAGTGAAACAAACACTTCCTTTTGACACTCAGATGTCAAGATTAACCAACTGATGGCGTTTTATGCTTTATGTCAGTTTTTACTTCTTTGCACCTTTATAACCTTATAACCTTTAATGTTTAAAAGAAGTAAGCAGGTTTGTTTCTACAGGCATCCATCCATTTTCTATACATGCATAATCCTTCTGTGCTTCAAGGGGCTGGTTCCTATTTACAACAGCAACGGGCAAAAGGTCAGGGACACAGAGACACAAAAACCTAAGAGAAAGTTGGAGAGATTTAGACAGTTAGCCAAACATGCCTGGGAAGAAGTTGGCGTACCCAGAGAGAAGCCACATGTATATGTTAAGAACCTGCACACTCTATGCAGAAGGATTAACTCATAAAAAATGCAAATTTCTATTTATAATCATTTATTTTTAAAAACACACACACACACACACACACACACACACACACACACACACACTTTGCTGTTCCCCAATTAGTCACTGAAAGGGATGCACATCTGCTGCTTGGCAGATTCTATGCAACACTGCGGCTCATTGTTTCATTATTTGGAAGCTAGGCTAGACGTTATGCAGCTGTCGTGATATTATGAGATAAGGCCTCTTTGTGAAAGATTGTTTTGTTAATAAATGTTTGGTCTCATTCTCTCATGCAGCACAGCATCATTGTTTGGTGTGGCCTTGCACGGCACCGAATCCCATTCTGTTCAGTCACACTGTATACAACACACTGAAATGCACCAAAACACAATTAAGAGGTGACCTATTTTGTGTTCAATCTTTTTTTTTTTTTTTTTTTTTTTTTTTTTTTTTTTTTTTTTTTTTTGCATTAGGAGTGTGGCTGTATACATACACAAAAAATCGTATTGGCCCCAATATATGATTCATAACCCTATCCCCCACATATTACCCACATAAACAATGATTAGCATTTAACACAACCATCTGACAATTTATTGATGCTGCATGATCTTTTGAAAATGGGTATTAATTTGTAGGTTTTAGTAACTTTTCTCTTTTCACTCATCACACTGTCCCGACTACTTTCTGTGTTTTAGCATCTGTACCACTGAACCTATATGTCCGGAGTGTGCATCAATGGCAGTAAGAGTCCACCCAGCTGACCAAATGATTGAAATGTAATGTCCTGTTAAATTTTACATCCAAGCTACGATTTGCGAGGGCGACATTAAACATTGAAACTAAGATAAGAATTGCAATTCAATATACTATGCAACTCTAGAATTTATATTCAAATGTACTGAATATGAAATTTCAACCAAAAATGTAATAATTCATGACTATTGACTTAATCTAAAAATATTTCTTTTGTACAATATTTACATTAGTAGGTCAAGATGTAGTTTCACTTTCTTTTCATTTCTGTAACTTCAGTGAGAGTTCTGAGGACCAACAATGTAGGTTAAAGTGATTTGCTTTATAACCAAGGACAGCTACTGAAGCCCTTCACCCATTTAAAACCTACCTACGTCCTGAATTGCTCATTGGTCATGTTTTGGAGTAAAGCAATTTAAAGTGAAAGCAATTTTACTGATCGTTACACTGCTTTAATTTTATATCAGACTACGACTCTGACTCTAAATGCCTTACATTTTTTTGTCCTGAGTTCATGTTTCACGCAGGAAGATTGTTGATGGCACAATGCCTCCAACGTCCATTTGGTGTGTGACTAATCATTTACTTCTGTGTAAAATACTGTGTGACAACAGTTGCTCTCCAACACAGTGGAGGTAGCTAAAGATTAGGGTGATGGCAAGGGGGCCTTCCAACCTCAAGGATTTGGAGCTCATCGCTGAAGATAAATCTTCCAAATATCAGCAGAAACAGCTGGTCAGCAACTTTAAATGTTTTTTAAAAAGGGTTTGTCTGTTGTGATGCCAACATAGATTTTTTTTTTCTCTTTTTAAATTTCTAAGAATGGTATAAATAACTTTCAACATACTATTTTTTTAACAAAATGTTTTTAAAAACCCAACAAAAAACAGATATTTTCAAAATAGCTTCAACTTTTGCATTTTTTCACCATCTTTTTAGAGATGGTCATCTAAATTTCTTAAGAAACAACATTCTTGGTTGAATGAAAATCATTTTAAATTTGAATTTTTCAGGGTCATGGATCATTTTGGGCTTAACTATAAATAAAAACAAGCAGCAGTGCTGGAAATTTGAAATAGATTTCCCAAAGAAATCAAAATAATGCACAAATAAAATGTAAAATGTGTTTAATTTTCTTTGTTTTGACATCAAGTCACAGTATCTACATATTTTTTTCAAATTTGGTTAGTGCCAGACAGAGACTGCATAGCTGTTCAGTAATGTTTCAGTAAATTTTCTTCAGTGGTTTTCAGTAACTTTTCAAATTAATATATTACCAGAATTGCTTGTTGGTCAATGTATTTATCTACCATATTATAACTGGCTGTTCTGAATCTTTGCAATTGAAACAAGGAATGTTGTTCTCCAACAACTCTTAAAGCTGCAGTATGTAACTTTTATTAAAAAAATATTTTTCTACATATTTGTTGAAACTGTCGCTATGTTGTGACAGAATGGTATGTGACAGATAATCTGTGAAAAAAATCGAGCTCCTCTGCCTTCTCCCGGTGCTATCGAGCTATTGAGAAACAACCAATCAGACCTAGGAAGCGGGTCTTAGCGCTGTCAATCACTATCAACATGGTGCTGCTCATCCCCCCCACCCCCACTTTCTGCTGAGCAGAGACTGTTGTGAATGCTCAGGCTAGTTAGCATGACCACCGATAATGATGAATAAACGGTTTTGCTGTAGCGGTTAGTTGTTTTTTTCCGCCATTAGTACGCTCAGCAGCAAGTAAGTGCGGTTGACTGACATTGCTAAGACACATAGTGGCAGTTTCAACAAATATGTAGAAAAATATTTTTCGTAAAAGTTACATACTTCAGCTTTAACTCTTATGTATGAATGTTCATTGAAAACACAACAAAACCAACATCTGTTAATATCTGCAGTTTATCACCACATTCATTTTTGCACATAAACACAACTTAACCTAGTTAAAAGCTTGTGTCCTGTAACCCATAAGAGGCCTTTTATATCTCCCTTTATCTTTCAGTGCAACTTTGATGACTAGTCATCCGTCCACTTTATGTGCTTCTGTCTTATCAATAACTCCATGGTTGCATCCCAAATAAGTGAGGCTTGTTTCTTTCCTGTAAGATTTAAAGGCACCTGTGAACGACAACTGAAAGACTCCGAGAGTGATTCAACAGCATTAAAGGCCGTTCAGTGTGAACAGCAGACATCTCTATAAAAGAGGCAGCCTTAGTCAGATTGAAAATGTGGCAGCAGCTGGCAGGATCCTTGATTCTGGGCACATTTCGATTTTATTGGAGGTGTGAAGATGAGTGAGAGGGACTCTGGACGTAGAGATAGTGTCATTACCAGCTAGTTCACCTTGAGGTTATTCGTATTCCTCAATAAATCTCAAGCCTGCTCTCACCTTGGCCAGGTGCCGCAAACTGCTCCTCGTTCATCTCGTGAAATGCTCAGGGAAGATCTGTTTGAGAGGCTGGACAGGCCATTGAGCAGATCGCCTTGAGTTAATCTGTGGCTCAAAAGCTCTGTTGGTCAGTAGCACTGTTAGATGTGTTACTTATGTGTTTCAGTAGTTGTTTAAGTAAAGAGAACAAACCTAAAGGCAGAGTTATATTTTGTGTGATTTTGTTGGTTTTGGTTTAGCACCCTAATCCATTGAGTATATATTTCTTTGGCAGGTCTTATTGTACATGAAAATCAAGCACACAATTAAACTGCTGCTGTTGTTTCCAATCCTACCATGTATGTAAATTTCTCTAAAAATTACATAAATATTACATAGGTCTAAATGTAAATAAATACAGCTCATTTTAAGAAACATCAGGCCCTTTTATGTCTTTAATGTATGCTTGTCGCTTTTGATGCTATCACTGTCTTATTTAATTTTTTTTTTTATATTTATGAATTAACCTGATCATATGGAGGTGAAAGTTCATTGATATATGGGTGGTGCCAAGAGGGCAAAATGTTTTTAGCTCAATCAGAAAGTGGGTCAGACTGCTGTGAGTAAGAGCCATTTCAAGTATGTGAAGCTGGAAGAATTTTCATCAGTGTAGAAAGAGTGTTTGCATCATATAACATGAGCTTAAGTAATGATAATATTGGGTCATTGCTACAATATTTGAGAAGCGCTTTTTCAAATTTCATAGAAGTGATACGTGTGTGGTTTTTATGTCTTGCAACACAAATCCCACCAAAATCTTTCTAAACATATAAAAAATGAAAAACAGTGAAGGCTAGCTTTGCTAAAGGTCAGACTCTGTATGCTATGTTAACAAAGGTGATTTTAGAATGGTATGGATTTCTGCAGTGCCATTAAAAACCATTTCCCCGCCTACATATGTTTTGCTTTTTTGTCAGAATTAAATGTTTCCGATCATCAAACAAGTTTTTGTGTTAGATCAAGACAACTTGCGTAAATAAAAAATGCATTTTTCAAATGATGATTAAATTCACTGAGGTAAGAAATTATGTGAACGAACTTGAGCACAATGACCCGCTTAGGTCATACAAAAAGTTCCCAAAGTCAAGGCTTTCACTAAGCTACTCCAGAAGCTTCATTTTGTTTTGGTTTTTTGTTGTTTTGCTTTTTGAGCCATTCAGTAGTGAATTTTATATGTCTTGGATTGTGTCTTGCAGCTAGTGCTGTAGTCAAGACCACCTAATCTGAGACCAATAATAATAGCTACTGCAGTGTGTGCAGAGCGTTACAAAAACAAAGAATGGCTGTCACTGAGACTCGAGTCCTACCGGTCATTGTAAAGAGCCGTTCAAAACAATCAAATCATTACTATTACATGACTATATTTCAGACTTTGGTAATTCAGCACAGAGAGAGTTTTTTAACATCACTTTCTCATAGCTTCCCTTTCTTTGTGCTTCCTTTCTAAGTGACAACAAAAGTTGCACGTAGTCTCTACCATCTCTGAAAGCGAAGCACTGCAGAATTCACATGCCGCTGTCTGCTTTCTTCTGGATGCTGTTTTACAGATATAGTCTTTGTGATTTATGTAGCTGAATTTTATTACTGACGATTTGGCAGACATCTCCCGGATTTGAATCAGTACGTTTTGCATCCAGTGAAAGCAAGGATGTTAACAAATTAATTGGAAAATATTCTGGCAATTTAGTGATATTTCTACAGTTGTGGTCTTGACAGGTCTTGAAATAAAATCCTGAGTCCTCAATGTCCGAGACCAAGACAAGACTGAGTACAAATGCGGTTGAGTCCAAGACGAGACCAAGACCATCAAAGAGTGGTTGCGAGACCAAGACCGGTCTCAAGTACTACAGCACTACTTGCAGCACAATCCAAGCACTCTTAACCTTTAAGATCTTGAACTGATGACTGGAGATTATCCTTTAAGATTTTGGGTAGAGAGTGAAATTCATGGTTCCATCAATAACAAGTCAACCAGGTCCTGAAACAATAAACCAATCCCAAACTTTCATACTACCACCAATATGTTTGCCTCGCAGTTTGATGTTCCCTTTTGCAAACCTTCTTAGTAATTCCACTTTTATTTTGTTCAGTGACAGAACATCTCCTAAAGGTCCTGTGAATGGATCATAGAGATGGTTTTTTTGGCAACCATGAGTTGACACTTTGTGTTCTTTTTGTTCTGCTATAGTTTTCGTCTTGGAACTCTTCAATGGATGCCGTGTTTTGCGCCAGATTCTTTGTTGAATTGTGAAGACTGACCTGAGACAAGTGAGACCCAAAGTGCTTTAGATGTTGTCCAAGATTATTTTGTGACCTTCTGAATGAGTCATTTATGCACTCTTGGAGTAATTTTGATATCAATGTTCCACTTTCTAATAATTAAATTGTTCTTTGATAATTGTTCTCACTGTGGTTCACTAAAAGTCCCACAACATCAGAAAAGGCTTTGTAATGTTTCTAGACTAATGTCAATTATTTTCTTATCTGTTCTTGAAATTCACCCAAAGGAAAGTGGTTAATCGCAGTTAATCATTATTTAAAAAGGGAGGACAGATACATTTTCCCATTTGCACATGTTTCTGGATAGCTTTTTTCTTTAATAAATGAAATTATCATTTGGAAACTTTTTTAAATATTGCATCAAATTAATTTTGATATAATTTTTTTGAAGATCTAAAATATGTATGACAAAACAGAAAAAAACAGACAAGACAAATACTTTTTCTTTACACTGATAGATAATTAAATGTGAATTTGATCTGTTTGTCTTGAAGTGACGTTTGTTTCTAACTGGCCTTAAGTGAACTGAACTTAATCAGCCCATACAAGGCAGTTATGGTATGATTAGGATTTCCTCCTGATAAAATCCAAAAAATCTGGACATGTGAACTCCCCAGTAAAAAAAAATATATTGTGCTTTAGTTTCAGGCAAAACATTCTTCCTCATGCTTGCCTTTAGGTGCCTGGGTTCTTAACTTAATTCATGAAATGAGCATACATTCTTATTTCTGCAGTCTCTGTCAGAGGCATCCAATGTGTTAAAGTCACCACACTGAATTAGAACCCAGACAGAAGGCTGCAGTGAGAAAAAGCCACCATCTCTCCTTTATTTTGGTTGCAGCTTGTAGCATGGTGATTATCCACCTGCCAGGTATTGATTTTTGAATAGCTGGCCTAGCAATGCTACTCTAAGCTGAAAGGCCCTGTCAATACAAATCTCATAGCTACATTGACAAAGTGAAAAGATTGAATTATTTCCACTGCAAAAAAGTAGAGGAAGGGAGAAATGATGAGGTCTGTATCAACTTTGTGCAGCCACATAAGAATTTTACACAGACAGAAGAAGGACAAAATAAAAAAAAGTTACCAATAGTTAATCTAGGAGACAATTAAAAAAAGATAATTTTGAACTGACTATATTTATAAAATAACATATACTATGTAAATGAGTATTTTTCATTATTTGTATCTTTCCTGTGGTTCCTAATGTTGTTCAGTAAGACAGTCTAAATAGTTTTAGTCTACTTGTAAATACTAAGAAAAATACCAAGTTATTTCCTTTTTAATTTTTTGAACATTTTCCGGAAATATTAATTAGATATCAGCTTCAAGTTGTGGTAAACAGAACAGAGTTTTATAGCTCTAAATGTTTTCATGCAGATCTCTGCAGAGACACATCCTTCTCTATCAGGAGAAGAGGGATAAAGTAGAACGAGGAATGTTCTACAGGTTCATGCTACCACGCAGACACATACATTTGGACATAGGTTACACTGCTTATTCTGTATGGTACTGTGGCCCAGAAAGGTCAACAACATCCAAAAGCCACAATACCATACCAAAAAGTCACATTAGAGGTTATGCTAGACCAGAAGTTATGCTAGCTAGTTTAGCATAACTTCCATTTTAGCATAGCTTCCATTGTGGCTTTTGTTGTGTTGTGGCTTTTGCATTTTGTTGACCACTTCTGGGCCACCATAGTGAGGTCCCACTGCTAAACAAAAATAAACATGATTTTTATATACTCAATTTTCTCGAATCTGCAGTTTGACAAAACAAAGCTGACACTTTATCCTCCTTTGTTAGCTTGTTCTTGTCATTTACCATCCAACAAACTGTCCTATGGGTATAGTTCTAAACTGTATTCCTCTGTCTTGGTTCCAATAATGAGGACACCCCAAGGCAAACCCAGAACTTGGAAGATACTTTGTAAATATCCCTTCAGGCTTAAGAACACCTTGGAATCAACCAAAATGGAGTGCAAAGTGTCCCTGGAAAAGGAATGTCTGAGTTTTCCTACAAGAGCTGTTACGGCAAGATGATGGATTGCGACAGAAAATACCATCCTCAGGTCCACAAAGTCTAGGCTTTTCTTGGTCATTCGTAATAAAATTGTGGCTACTTTATACTGCACTAATCACTAAGTGACATATTATTGACTTTGACTGAACAAAAAAAAATGAAGATAGCAATTGTAAGTGAGGTGTGCAGATTGATTGTCAAGAGCCAATCAGTGAAGTCAGACAAGGCCGATTTAGAGAGAGTTGTGTTTGTGGCTTTTATGATGCTATAGCAGATACATATTTCACAGGGGTCTAGGGGAGCTTGTGGGAGTTGCGATAATGAGAAATTTCATTCTTTGGACAACTGTAGAAACACCTGATCCTGGTCATACTATCACACTAAACCAATCACAGTGTTCCCTGGTTTGAATCTGAATTCATAACTGCAGCCAGAAAGTCACAGGACAGACTGTAGACGAAAATCAGAAATCAGACAAAAGTGTGTAATTCTGATAAAATGTCATATATCCTCAAAAAGGGTCAGACATTCAATCCCAGAAATGATCTCCAACAGACGGTAAGCCTGTTTCACTCAATAAATGTCAACTTTCATCTACGGAGGTTTTGTAGAGAGGTTATTAAACAAAGCACTAATAAATGATCATTTCTTTCACTGAAGTATGAAAGTCCTGCTAAAATTTTACTCTTGAGAAGAAACCTAATTGCAAAGTAAGTTTTGCGATCTCACTTCTGAG
Source organism: Anableps anableps (assembly GCA_014839685.1). NCBI lineage: Eukaryota > Metazoa > Chordata > Actinopteri > Cyprinodontiformes > Anablepidae > Anableps > Anableps anableps. The sequence continues at coordinate 31,858,997 of CM026076.1, forward strand.
TTACAGAGACTAAAGCATGATTAGTAGCTGCATATAGGCATCATCAAACAGGTGCTTTTCGTTGCCTTTTAATGTTTTAATCAACCCAAACATTGTAACTTCATACCACAGAAAATTGGACACATTTTCCTAATTAAGTAAAAGTCCAATATATCTTTGATCAAACTTAACTTAAAGATTTGCTAAAAACTTGTTTTATGTTTACTCGTTGGTGGATGTTCAAATTCCTGTTACTTAGCAGGCAATGACAGAAGAAAAAAACAAAATCAATTGGCTTGGACTCACCTGTTCACTGCAATTTCAATGAAACAAAATACACTAAACATCAACCTTCCATCCTGTTAATATCTGATCCACAGGGAGTGTGTCCCACAACCTTCAGGCTGAAAAGATGCATGATCCTGTTTTTCTGCACTGACACCTTAAAACTGTTGCAAGGAACAACATGACATACCTAATATTAGGAAAGGGATTTTTCTGCTTTGGCAGAGTTCACCTCAAGCTAACAACAGAGTATGGCTGCTGCTACCTGGCAATCGAGGCAGAGGAGGAACACTTAGGATACCACGCTGTCACTGTTTGCTAATTTAGCCAATTTACTATACAGTGATTTACTATACAGTGGACCCCTGACTATTCGGTATTGATGGATTCGCCTATTAAGGGATTTTTCTGTGAAGCATAATTCCAAATTATTTGCAGAAAATTTGCCTATTTGAGGATATTTTTCTAAAATATTCGAAAGAAAATGGAGCTTGGGAAGCTGAAATACGTAGGCGTAGTTCCACTTCGCTCACTATTGGCGCTATTGGGTGCACCATTCATTTTCCGTGACACTAACTGCGTTTCCAATGACCATAAAATTGCGCAAATTGGAATTATGAAAATAAATTCACCTAATGGTAACACGTCAATTTCTAAAAATCTCAAGTTTATCGATAAAAAATTTTTATGCTAGGACGATGTGCTTTAACAGCTGTATCGAAATTTGTGTATTTCACAAAACTGCAATGGAAACACTTTTTTCCACATCAAGCCAATTTGTATACAGCAGTAACGCACATATTTGTAGGTGCTAGCCTCCCTGGATGATGCACAGCTAGCTCCACCAGAGGTCTCACAGCATGACGAGCGCTAGTGCCAGGGCTGAAAAATGAAGAAGTTTTTTTACATCTGTTGCAGCCATGATTTTTAATGACTCATCACAGGAACCTGCTGATTCATATGTGATTTTAATTACATTTCTTATTTGACGGAGACACAATTACAAAATTTTTTTTTTTTTTTTTACCATAGCAGAATATTGAAAAACTTTTGCCCATATTTGTAATGGAAACACAGCTACTGATTGGCTATACTCCCAAGAGCGGAGATTGTACACGTTAGCTTCTGGTGGAGTGCTAAGATGGTTTCCACTGTGCATATTAATGCACATTTGGTGTTAGAACAATTGAAATGGGCAGTTTCTAGAGACATTTTCAAGTATTCAGATTTAGCTTTTCATTGCCACCTGTGGTCCCTAATCCCCACGAATACCAGATATACACTGTATTAGTATTAGCAAAACATATCTTTCAGATATGGAGAGTCAAGTTAAAAGAAATGACTACTTGGTTATAGACATCAAAGAGAAATAGTCTTTAGAGCATGATCACTTGATCTATGTGTGAGATTTGTAGCAAGACGTGACAGAAAGAAATGTAAAACAGCTGTACTTTTTATGTGTAAAAGTTAATACTGCAGCATTAGTTTGAGCTACATATATCTCAGAACTTTAAAAATTTAAAGATTTAAAAGGATTAGAGTTATAATCATCATTTACTTCCTACATATTTCACATAACTTCAAATCTACCAAACATTATGAGGATTTATGTGGACTGAATAAATGTTTCTGACATGAAAAGGGGCTGATTGGAATATTGTTGCTTCATAGGGAAATTAGACTGAAGTTCAGTTTCTAAAGCCCATAAAACTCAAGTGGGACTGTTATTAAAAAGATAATTATTACAAATTTTTAGTACCTTTTCACAAAAATTGCAACGATGATTTCTCTTAAAAAAACAAAATTCATCTGAAAGCAAAATAGTAAAAGAGACTATTTCTTCTTCTGATTCCCCACAATCATTCCCTTTCCCTATTTTCTCATATCTTTGGTATTCACATCACAAAAATCATCACTGAAACAGTGTTGTATATAAATATAGGTTCTAAGATGCAACGGAATGCAGGCTGTCATGTGGAAATCCAAATGGTTCTGCCTGCTGATTGAATTTTTCAGCTTCATGTGTTTCCAAGCATGTGGGTTACACTTGTTATTCATGTCTGATCTTAGTTAAAGCTTAACAACCAACAGTAACTGCTAATTAGTGATGCTAGGTAGTCTGAAATACTAATATGCATAAACAAAATGCATGTTGGTGAGATTTTTTTCAAAACAAGATCCAATCAGAAAGCAACAGAAAAAAAATGTGGTAGGAAGAAGTGATGAAGTAAGACTGGAAAACAGCTTCTGACCTTAATGAATGTTGCTTCTGGATGTGAGTCCCATCTAAATTAAGTCCATCTTTTTTTTTACTGTCCTGGAGTAGCCTAATGGGTATGCAAAATGATCTCTCAACCTGAAGGTTGAGGTATTGCTCAATACTTCTCAGCTGCAACATAAAATGTGAAAACCTGACTTAACACATGAGAAAAAAGTGGGACTTTAAATTCTAACTGCATCACCCATATACTGTGTCAAAGCACTAAGTAGATTTTTGCATAAATGGTTGAAGTGCATGGTGGATTGTTTTTTTTTTTTCTCAAGCACAATAAAAATCTTTTTCCTAAATATTCAGCTACTTGAATTTGTTCGAGGCTCAAAAGCAAAATAACTCTGTTCGCATCTGAGAGACAAAATGAGGCTTTGACTAACACATTTGTTGTTGCATTGATTAGAACAAGTTGTGGTCCTCTCCATGGGTCCTGCATGTTCATTTAAACTCGTGATTTCACCACAAAACATGTGATGCAAAGTTATATCTAAAGGCCAACTAAGAGCAGAGATGCAACTGTTCTGGCTCCTGCGTCTGACAAAAGGTTAACTTGTTTTTGGATTCTTCTTCTTCTAGATCTTTGTCTTCAACCAAATCAGGACATGGTGCTGCCCGCTTTGCCTCCCTCTCCTGCCTGTCTGTATCTAGAAGTTAGGTGAAGAGGCAGCAGGAGAGACTGAACCAGAACAAGGCTCCAGGTCCAGATGGTGTCAGCCCCAGAATAGAGCAGCTCTGTGGGATTCTGCAGCACCTCTTCAACCTTAGCCTCACCAAGAAGAAGGTTCCGTTGTTGTGGAAGACCTCCTGCCTTCTTCCGGTACCAGAGAAAACTCACCCATCAGTCATCAGTGACTCTAGACCTGTTCCCCTGACATCCCACATTATAAAGGTCCTGGAGAGACTCCTGTTGGCCCACCTGAGTAAGCAAACCAGCACATATCAGGACCCCCTGCAGTTTGCTTATCACTGTGGAGTTAGAGTTGAAGACGCCGTTATACACCTGCTTCAATAAACCCACTGTCACCTGGACAAAGCAGACAGCACTGTGAGGATCATGTTCTTTGGTTTCTCCAGTGCATTTAATACAATTCAGCCTGATTTATTAGTCAGGACCTTCAGAAGGTGGAGGCCACATCAATCACCTGGATCAATGACTACCTGATCGACAGACCATAAGTTGTAAGACTGAAGGGTAATGCAGGATGGACTCTCTTTTGTACTGCAGACAGAAATGATGCTTTTACAAATGTGTTTGTTAGTATTTAGCAAAAGTTTGTGTCATGATCAGTGGGTCTTTATGTTTTGATACTTACCTTGGTTTTGTTTTCTGATGTTTTTCATTTTAATAATTTTTTGATTTGTCACTTTTAGTGTTCTATACATGGTTCACTCTTGTTTTAAGACCATTAATTTTTTTGTATCATCTGTGTATTGATTTAGATCCTTACTTTAATGTTAGTCTTCAGCTTTTGATTCAGTGGATCATTTTCCAAATTAGATCCGTGTGTATTAATTTCTACATCCATTACTCATTTTCCCTCAGCTCCTTGGTTCATGTCCCATCACTGCTGCAGTGGATGCTGTTGTTAAGACTCACCTGGTTTCTGATCATCTACCCAGTAGTTAAAGCCAGTTGTTTTTCCACATTTACTGCCAGATCCTTCTTCACTCATTTGTTTTATTTTTTTGTTTTTTTTGGTTGTTGTTTTTTCCCCTCATTTGTTTTCATTGTTGTGCCCGTAATTCTTCTATGCCTCCTGGTCCCCTAATATTTTTATCTGAGTTTTTTTCTTTAATTAATTCACATTTTACCATGAATCATCCCATAGTCACCACCTACTCTGCAATTGAGTCTAACAAGATTTTCAGTCATAACAGTTCTACAGTTGTAAATATCAGCCAGTGGTAAAAACATCACTGTTTGGACTATTTGCTTTGTTGGACCCGTTTTTATTTAATAGGATTTAACATCAGTGTCTTAAAATTTGATTGCAAAAATTGGTCAAATTGAGAAGTCAACACATTGGTATTAATGTACTACTATTATTATTATTATTATTATTATTATTATTATTATTATTATTATTATTATTATTTGCTTGTGTATGTTGAGTAGTAATAATTTTAATACTAATGTAGATAAAATTTATGAAGCAGATTAATGGATTAATGCCTGCACTAGCTTCGGAATGTCAGTACCCTGATGGATTTGCGCACAAAAATCATGATACAAAGTTTTTATATTGTTACATCCCTTGTTTTTCAATACCCTACTGTTTTAGTGTTTATGTTGACAATTTGCATCTGTTTTTGCTTAGGAAAAAGAATAATAAGATAAAGGTTTATGAAATTCCAACTTTATCACAAAAAACCTCATTTGCTGTGTGTTTGGGCCCTGCCTCAGAATGACCTACCGGTGTCATTTCAGTGATCTTATCATTAACTCGGGGGACAGTTTAACGAGGACAGGGCAGCTGATACCGCTCTGTCATTTAGATTGAATTTGAAGAGCAGAACGCTTGCTTTAACAGGTAATGATCCTTGAAATCATTGTTCTTTTGTCAACCATTGTTACCTCCAAGGAAACATGGGCTGTCATCATCGCTTCGCATCCAAACGGTTTGACGGGCAAGGATATCGGGGCTTGGAAGATTGCACCCAAATCAGTCGTTTATTAAGTCATCAGAAACTTAAAGGAGAGACGTTCAGTCGCTGGCAAGAAAGCATAAAGGGTTCCGCAAGAAGCAGGACTGTCTCCTAAGCAGGATTTAATTCAGGGATGGGGGTGACAACAGTGGAATGGCAGCAGGCAGGTGTGTGATTCTGTATTCAGAGTGAAGCTGGGATGGTTTCAAGAAAGGCAGCAAAGAAGTAACTTGTGGAGGACGTAGTGGGACTGGATTGGAGAGACCACATATTTTCTCTAAGAAGTTCCTTTCAGGCCGGGAGAGCTGGAAAAAGGGTTGTCCAGAGAAGAAAATGTGTTTGCAGTTAAACATCTTCAGAGTATTTATCCCCCCTCGGGTTACCTCTCATACAATAGAGTGGACTCACTATCAGTTTTACCTCATGGAACTGCAATGAATGAAGAGTGAGACCAAAACATCCTCCAGGAGGAAGTTTGTCCTACGTTCCAGGAGCAACGAGGTCATTAGCAATGACTTTTCCAGTACAATGGCGCACATTTTTGCTTTGTGGCCAGATATCTCCCTAGATCTTAATCCCATTGTGAACCAGTGGTCAGTACTCAAAAAGCTAAGTAGACTAAACATAAAAACAGATCGAGCAAGAGAGATTCACCATTAGAAAGTGATATTTCAACACGGCGAGGAGAGTTGCAGAAGTCTTGAAAACGAAAGTCAGACAATGTGGAGGTTTTGCATAAACTTGAATTTCTTAATAAAAGCCTTTGAAACTAAGACAAGTGTTGTTATTGAACATCAGATCACAGGAACATGTAACACAAATATCATTTTTTGAGCACTTCTGGGAGATCAGCCAGTTTCCTCAACGCCATTTTGAAACCCTTCTGCTCTGCACTAATGTTAATTTTCAGCACCAATAGTGTTGATATTTCTTTAGATACTTGTTTTTTTCTTTTCTCTATCCTTTTCACTCCATTCTACAGGACAAGAGTGTCAGAATAAAACAGATAAGACGTTTGGTAAAAAAAAAAAAAAAAAAAAAAAAAAAAAGTAAAAAAAACAAAAAAAGACCATGGCAAAAAATACCAAAATCCAGAAATGACAAGAGAATAAGGATTTCATTAATAACAATGTTTCAATTATATCAGTTTTATTATCTTTAAGATTATTATTGCTCCAAACATAATAATTAATGTCAAGAGCATGGAAATGGGATTTATACCATTCTAATGGCACATGCCAACAATTTATGAACACATCATAATACATGGAGACAATCCAAAAAAATGCAAAAAAAATGTAAGAGCTTTTCCAAGGCACCTTCACTACCAAGGTTGGACACAGTAAGACACTCATTTTAAAGCCATTGAAGGTTAGTAATAGATCCTAAAAAGTCAATAAACTCAAAAGATTTTTACCTGCGCAGCGCTGGAGGATCCAGCAACTTGTCTGTTAGGACACAGGCAGATGGTGAATCCAAATTAAAGTTGTTTCTAATGCTAACCAGGGGGACTCATTTTCCAGCCAGGGGTTTCATGCCTCAGACCGGCCCACTTTAGATAACGACCTATTATCATTGAAATTATGGAATTATAATCTTACATGTTAAGTCTATAATAAGGCGCTGTTCTGTAAAGCCTTGCAATTCAGTCTGTTTTTCTAAAATATTTGCAATTCTGTACAGGTAAGAGTTGCTTCACAATGTAGATTTATTTCAACAGGAGTGCACATCTCAAAAAATATGCCTCACAACACATCCTTTTCAACAGTATCACAATCTATGTTTTGTTCAAAATGAGCTGAGAAATACAGAATTTAAAAAAAAGTGTTGCACTTTCTTATATTACCTGAATATAAACTCTGGTCCCAAAACTGGAGCGCTAATCCCAAATTACCTGCCTTACAGTCGAAACAACATTCTTTCACATAATTAAAATTCATTATTGAACCAATTTCCCTTTTTTTTGTACTGTTATGAAATAACACAACAAACTAGGTTGGAAGGACCCATGCCATCACTCCTTGCCATCACCCTAATCTTTAGCTCCTTCCACTGAAGTTGAGCCTCTGACTGGGCCATTGCAACACATACATATTAGTCCCAGTAATAGGAACCACTTTGAGCTGAACTATAGGAAGGGGGTGAATGATTTTGATCTTAACTGTATGTATGAGTGAAGGCAACACAACTCCATGCAGTTTGTTTATAACTTACGAGACGAGCTGCTGATTTTGGTTTAGGAGTAATGCACACAGAAAGAAACTATCAGGAGCAGCAGTGAAAAGGAAGCATATGACAGCCAAGGACAAGGTTTATTTTTGTTGTTACCCTTGTTGCATTAGTATTTGTGGGAGCTTTCATTTCAGAGGGCTTACTTGTTTTTTAATCTGTAATACTACAGGAGCACATTCAGAATACACAAACACCTTTAAAGCTCATAATAGGGAGTCCTGTCTCTCTATCAACGTGCTAAATAGATGAGGGTCATAGTTCTTCTCCACCTCATTAACATAGTGCCACATATAGTTAATGTGTGTGCACTGTATGTTCTCTTTATATGAGAGTTTGTCATATAGCACTTTTTTTTATAGTAGATTCTTACACAAATTCTTATCACTATTTATCTCAAAAATTACATACTCCCAACCTGCACACACACATGCAAGGTTCACTCTGACCTACCATTCACTTACATTTACACATCATGCTGTGGGGATGTTTTTGTTTAGCAGAGAAAAGGAAACTGGGGAGACGGATGGAGCTAAATATAGTGCAATACTTAAAGAAAACCTGTCAGATGTTGTAAAAAAAACAAACTTGAGACTGAGGTGGAGTTTCAACTTCATAAACATTAAGCCAGAGCTACAATAGAATAGTTTAGATCAAAGCATATCCCAGTGTCTGAATGGCCCAATCATAGTCTAAAATTAAATCAAACTGAGAATCCATGAGTAGCTTTAAAAATCGTTTTCACAGTTACTCTCTATCCAATCTGACTGAGCGTAAGCTGTTTTGAAAGTAAAAATGATCAAAGAAATTTGGGTGTGCAAAGCTGGTAGAGACATAACCCAAACAACTTGCAGCTGAAGGAGGCTCTACAAACTATTGACTTGGGAACGGAGGTTGATTACAAAGGCACGCCAAGCTTGAATCATTGTCCTTCTACTTTTGGTCACTAATATATGTAGGTCTATTACATAAAAGTGGAATAAAGTACTTTGCAGCTTGAGATTCTAAATGTAAAATTTAATGAAATATAAATACTTTTGCAGAGAACATTTGTTTACTGACAAAGAAATGAACAGTTTCTGCTCATTGTTAAAATTTATTCATCATTCAATCAATAAACATACTACTGTGGTTAGGTATGTAAAACATCTGTCCACAGAACACATTTCTTCTAGTCTAACCTCCAAGTCTATGAGAAAGACGAGGGAGTCTGTCAGATCTCCACAAGGATAGACTTGGTTTTACCTGGTTCACTCAGCAAGATTTTAAAATTCTCATCTCATTTTCAAAACCCAGGAGACCCCACACATGACAATAACAAATCATAGATATAACAGGTTTACTCCTACAGTGTGTGATGTACAGTCACACGGCAAATACAACACAGCATGCATTGACAGATTTCACAAATTTTCAGATGGTCAGATGGGAAATCTTGTGAAACCTCTTGAGATCAAACGTGAGAAGAGAGTGAATAAACATGGTCGATGAGGAAGAAGCAATGGTGATAGTTTGAGGTCTGTTTTTAACAGAAAACAAAAACTATACAAAAAGACATCTCTGATGTCCACCGGAATTTCTGGTGCACCACAGCAGTCTTTTGTATTTCTGATTCCCCTCCATGTTTCCCTCACCTCGCTTTCTGATTGGCTACACGTCACATTCAACAAGCTGCTGCTGGTTTGTTCTGGGGGAACACCCCACATGCTATTGATGATAATGATATTGGGCCAGTGGAAGATATTCGATTTGAGATTGAAGCAGTCCCAATGTCCTTCCATGCAGACTAGTTTACTCTTAACACACCGCATAGGGCAAGAATATCTCATAAGATTATCCTTCGAGCCATTACAATAATCAGATCATCCCTAAGATTGTTGAAAGGGGAAAATCGGGTCAAAAATTGACATGATTATCTTGCTGTATAAACCAGCCATTACAGGATCATTTACAAGAAGCTTGGTAAGAAGGTGACTGTCGTCATCTTCTGTATGGAGCTCATGTAAGACCTTGCTTTCAGCACTGAGAATCATCAAAAGGAAGATAAGGGATCAGCAACTGCAGTGAGAGGCAGGTACACCCTGGTTGAATTCGCCAGTACAACACAAGGCAACACAGAAACAGAACAAACAACCACACATTCAGACCTAAAGGCAATTTTAAAGAGCCAGTTAACCTAACATACAGGTTTTTATATAGTGGGAAGAAGCTGGAGTGCCAGGAGAGAAGCTAAGCATGCATCGTGGAAGCATGCACACTTTCCCCTCGCTAAGATTTGAACCACAGATTGTCTTGCTTCAAGACAACAATGTTAACAACCACTTCACCATGCAGCTACCCACAATTCAGTTACTCAGAAAACTGGAACGCTACATTAGACCAATTAAAAAAGGAATTTTAAATACTGAAAAGTATTAACCATGTATATACCGAAAACCAAGTCCATGAACTGCACGCCATATGAACTCGATACTAGGTCGGCTCTCTTTTAGTTTGATGTGATGTGGTGTGGAGGTGATCAGCCTTTGACACTAATGAGGAGGTGTTAATGAAGCCCAGTGTGCTTTAACAGCAGCCTCCAGGTCATCTAAACATTGTTGGGTGTCTCTCATCTTCCTCTTGAGAATGCTTCATTGATTCTCTAAAGGATTTAGGTCACGCTAGTCAAATCAAGTTTATTTGTATAGCACATTTCAGCAGCAAGGCAGTTCAAAGTGTTTCACATCATAAAAACATCAATCAGGTATCCATCAAAATCATCAAGCAAGTATACAGCAAAATGATCAAAATCATTATACATCAAAATCATCTAGGAAATATCAATGCATCAAAATCATAAAGATCTTCAAGCAAATATCATCAAGAGAATATAATTCGAAAATATTGATCAATGTTCCACTTACTACTAATCAAAGGCAGCTCTAAACAGGTGGGTTTTAGCTTTGATTTAAAGGAACTCAATGTGTCGGCTGTTTTGCAGTGATCTGGAAGTCTGTGGAGCATAAAAACTGAAATCTGCTTCTCCATGTTTGGTTCTGGGGATGCAGAGTGGACCAGAACCAGTAGACCCGAGTCTATCTATCTATCTATCTATCTATCTATCTATCTATCTATCTATCTATCTATCTATCTATAGATAGATAGAAAACTAATTTTCATTAAGACTTGGATTTTATCTGGACTCAATTAACCAAATTGTGAAACACTGGGTTCTGATAAAACTTAAACTACAAGAGCTTCAGAGTTATTTTTGGAGCCTCCAAATGAGGAGGCTATCTATCTATCTATCTATCTATCTATCTATCTATCTATCTATCTATCTATCTATCTATCTATCTCAATTGATCGATCGATCGATAGAACAAATGTTAAATAGATATCCCTAAAACCACCTGTTTTTTATGTACATGGATGTTGTTTCTGATTTATTTCAAACAGAATAAAGGCACTTGTAAAAAACAAAAAAAAAAACAAAACAAACAAAAAAAAAAAAACACCAACTGCTAAAGGTAAAACTCATAGCTCACTTGGAGGAAATTCAGTGCGAGGATTAATGGTTTCTGTCAAAGGAAAAGCCTCCTGGGTTCCGAAAATGATTTTTGCTAGAGGTCACCAGTGATCGGGAAGAAGGAGAGTGGGCAAGGTATTATTCTCCAGTTTGTCAAAGCAGATTGACTTCCTCTGTGTGTTGGCATGTTTTGCTTAAAGGATGGCAGCCAAAAACCCCTAGGATATGTATGCTCTGCAGATCTCCTAATCTCAGTCACCTTTTTCTCTTTTTTCTCTCTCTCTTTAATCCCCAGCGTGGCTGCCTCGGATCATCCACCTCCCACCCAGAGCTTGTTGGAAATGCTCTCTGCCCATTGCTCTGTGGGTATGTCCATTAAAGCTGTGGCAGGGAGGACCATTAGCAGCACGGCTCAATTACTGCAGCCCAGCCTCTAAATCAGCTGTCTGGGCACTTTCTGTGGTTTACACAGAGTCACCGTTTCAGCCCGAAGATAGATGCGCGACCGAAACACCGCAACACTCTTCACAACTGCTGGAAACATTTCTCCCTGTTTTTTTCTGTTTGAGCCAAAACTGTTTCTTGCTTTTCTTCTCACCTGTTTCTACAGTTAGGTTAGCTTGTTAAGATAACATCTTAACAAAAATCCCTGTTAAATCTGTTGTTCAAAAGTTTAAAACATTCAGAGGAGATAAATCATAGCCAGGATGCATTTTGGGAAATGCATTTTATTCAGGATTTAAATTTTTTATACATTTGTTTTTAGGTAATATACATATAATTGTAGGTGTATCCATTCCTTGGAGATATGACAATGCATCCAGTGAAGTAAATGAAACATTACTGGTTTCACTGGGTTCACCAGACAGAAATTTAACTTTTTTTATTTATAAAAAAAAGAGTCTATTTTTTTCCCACAAAAAAAGGTTTCATAAATGACAAACTGTGTGTTTCAAAGAAGCTGCAATCAAAGTAGAATAATTCAGTCTAGGTTTGACCTGTCTCTATTTTGCGGTTTGTGAATTCTCAAACGTAAAGTGGTCTTAATGCCATAAAAAGACAATGCTCTTTTGTATTTTCAAAATTTAAATAAAGAAACTGAACAGTTTTTCAAGGAAGAATGGATTAAAATTGTTGTGTCAAGATGTTCAAGCCCCACTGAGACGTATCCACACAGACGGTGCTGTGATTACAGCCAAAGGTGCATCGACTAAATACTGACTTGAATGGGCTGAATATGAATCCAATCACTTGCATGCAAAATATTTTATTTGATTGTCATTATTTTGTAGAAATCAGTTTATCTATCTATCTACTTTTTCTTATTGGTTGTTTTTTAAATATTGTTCTTCTCTGCTCCTCATGCCTTTCATATTTTATCGCTCTGTAAAAATGTCACAAGTTCTATCCCATCAGATTGGGTAAATTAGGTATAAAAACTCTAAAGCTTTAAAAGCTGCTGTTTTTTTAGCTGCCCTTTCTACCAGTGCTCTACAAACAGTGTTTTGTTTTTCAATTATAACATATGTTTCAAAAAAGAAAAGAAAAAGTCTTAGAATCTTCTAATGAAATCTCATAATTGTAGGTATTTTTGTTGTCATGGTTGCCTTTCAGAGCGCTGGTGTGTTTGTCAATGTGTCAGCAAGCTGACTCATTTCACCTTGAAAAATTCAAACATAATAATGTGAGACACAGACAGGTGAGTGGGCTGCCTCTGTAGCTCTGTCTGCCCATAAGCCTCCATTAGAAAACGACTTGGTGAAAAGCTCCATGGAGGCACAGAAAAGGAAGATTGCTGAAAGGATTGTGGAGGTAGCTGATGCAGATGCTTAAGTGTGTATCTGTGTCTCTCTCTGTGTGTAAGGCAATTATTCTGTCAACACACAGCAGAATGATTTGATTTCTGGGTAACAGTCGGGGGTTCATGTACACAACTGGGTCAGTGTTTTGTAGCACACTTACAGCTCAAGTGCCTGGACAGACACACAGAAGAGAGCAGTGTGAATACGAGGGTGGTTATCGGGGGGCTTTTTTCGTTTGCTCACCTCATCATTTCACCATGCCGCTGAACAGCTGACACAGAAGTGCTGTGGGATGAAGGGTTAGCTCGCTGCTGTAGGTGCAGCGGAGGGTGGGTTGTCACGACGACAGAAAGTTCTCCGCAGAACATGCCAAAACAGATGCCTCGCTGCGATGCATTGTGTTAATTACTCCAGTGATGAAACCGAATATGATTTCCCAAGCCAGAAGTCTGCTTCGTGCCGTTAAATGAAGTCAGCAGGGTCTATTTATTTTGCTGGATTAATATACTTGAGAAGATTACTCTGTGTGGAAATAATCACTCTGCTTTAGTTAAGTTATTTGCTGAGTCAGGATATGCATAATATGCTAAACTAGTATGTAGAGACTGCCCTTTGCTATTGCACACAGTATTAAAAGATGTTGCGGATAGAGTCTATGTGTGTGATAGCACATGTGGCTGCCACACTCAAAAGCATGAAAGAACTTCCAGCCTGTTCCTTCTGAGGAGAGGAGAAAAAAAGTCCATTTTTTATACAGGTATTGCATTTAATTAGCTTGCTAAGGTTAGGCTTATTCAAAGTCATCAATAGAAAATGATGAGGTGATGAGATTTTTTTAGATTTGTCTCAGCAATCAGTGATCATGATCTTCCAAGGAGCTGCCAAGCACTCTCGAAATTAAACGAGCTAATCTTTACAGAGCAGGAGAAGGCTGTAAGAGGACAGTGAACTATTTACCTGCCGTGCATGCATTTTTAAATGAAAGATCTTGTAGAAATGAGTTGTACTTAGATATTTTGCGACTGTAATGATCTTAATCTTCACTTTTTGTCAGATTAAAATCTCAAACTTCCAAGCATTTTTAGGGGGGATTTTATGTGATTGGCCAACACAAAGCAGCGCTTAGTTGTGAGGTGGAAGGAGATTCCACCATTTTAGACACACAGATGGACTCTATCTACCAAATCTGTTACTTCTGAAGGCAGTTTAGGGCACTGGGTTTTATTCTGGGGTATCAGAGTAAAGGCAGATGAAAAAAATGTACACCACAAGATACTTTAAAAATTATATATTATTTTCCATTCAGTTCACTTTCAGTATTTCTAGCAATACAATACATATAAGTTTATGGTTTTAAAGTGACAAAGTACAAGCGGTGGGAATATTTTTTTAAGGAAACAGTGCTAGGGGTGTCTCAAACTGATCCCAGGTATCAGATTCTAATCAGGGAATTTTCATATTATCAATATCAAGATGAATCTAATTATATCCTGATGAAAACATAACTGCTGTGGCTAGTTTTTTGGTCTGGGATTGTTTTCACCCTCAGGAAGAGCCGTGGACACATTTTGGGCACCTACTTTTGAACATTCACCACATATTTTCTAGTGCACCATTCGCAGTTATTGTCTTTTGATTACATCTTTTCTTATTTGGGTTTTGAATCTAAGGCCAGTAAATTATTTTTCTAAAACAGGTGGTCAGTTTTGAACACACCTGCGTCCATATGAGGCCATTTATAAAAACGTTTCGATCCACAAGGGAACACAGAGAACAGCCCAAATTGTTATTTTCACTCTCCCAGACCTAAAGGTGGCGCTAAACATGTAATACGGGACATGCTAATAAAGTCTCCACACGAGGTTAGCAGTAAACAAAACAAGAAATCAAGCACTGTGTGTTTAGCATCTGGAATATGTCATTAATTAGCCTTCTCATTTCTTTGAAATAGTACAGTGTGCAGAGGATTTCTTCAAGTTGACTAATGAGATTCTAAAGTAGCTCTAGCACATTGATAAATTTGTAATACACCATTGTTGTTGTTATAGTGTCAATAAAAAGTATTCCTCCCTTGCATGTTTTATCGTTTTGTGTAGAAGGGACCTGAGCCTTTTTCTTAGAGTGACAAAAAGGCTGCAGTGGCGTCCCGACTCCGTCGTATGACTCGCTCAGTGAGCTCTTGGTGTAGCAGAGGGAGTGATGCTTACCTAAATTCAAACATGACTAATAACATTCTTAAAACAAAACTAGTTTATGAAGCAGTTGAACAACTTTTTAGTAAGTTTTGTCAGCACTGATTAACTGACACATGTAAGAAGCCAAATTAGGAAACATGCTAGCATTAGCCTATTACTTCAGCTAATTGCTCCTGATATAAGCCTTTTCAGCAAGACCAAGACATGAGTTTACTGTAGACTGTATGTGATCTGTCACATATATGTTGTATCATTTGTTTCATGTACACCATATGAAACAAATGATAATGCTATGCTCATTTTAGGTAACGTGTGGCCAAAACATTACAGAAGCATTCTTTAACCAAGTTAATCACATCTTACAGCATTTTACTGCCCATATGTGGTAATGTCTAAAAGAAAGAGATTGAAGAGTCCTAATGGTCACCACAGTCAAACTTTTGCTAACTAGAATCAAAGGGTTTTGTTTATTTTACGCCATTCTGTGTTTGATTAATTATTAATTCTGATACTGGAATAACCTGTCTACTTCACAGAACATCCTTGTCTCTTCAAGTCCTGGTGTCACAACCATTCCTTAAACTTTGAGGTTGATGTTGTGGACTTTCATATCTGTGTTATTCATGTTTGCTGGACACGAAGTGAACCGGTACTTTGTACTTACTGGTCTTGACATTTGACAACTTTCTTTGTGCATTTCAAATATCCTGGTATTTCAAAGTTGAAGTTGTACATCTAAGCATTATAGGTTGTTTGTCATGAGACACTATGTTGGAGCAGCATGAAGTTTCAGGTCAGATATTCCTTACTTTCAATGCCCCAGGTCTCCTAAGTTTCTTTTATACAGTAGCTAAAGTCTTGAGATCATTCATTTTTAAACTAGGTAAGAAGTAACTTCCACATTTCCATCAGTCACCTAAACACAACCTTCTTGGTAAATACATAAAAGACAGAAAATCCAAATTCTTCAAGACAGGAAAAAAGACCTTGAATCAACAAATTGCTTCTCTAGCAATTAAGCAAGTGAATCATGTAATGTGAATTCTTCAGCAATAATACATCATTGCAGTCCTGCATTGTTCAAAATGTGAATAGCTCTTGTGCAATTGGCCCGTCTAACAATGCAGGGTCCTATTATAGGCCCATCAGAGTAGCATTTCCCCCTCTACAGTCCTGGCTGATAAATGTCTTGTCAAAATAAAGTTGGTTGAAAGATGAAAAATGCCTATTTAATGATGGTAGACTTAGCACTTTGAAAAAGTTTTCTGGGCTCTTTCCTGAAGTCCAGCTTTTTTCACTTCTGCCTTTGCTGATAGGTTCCCTCTGTTGTAAAGGAGACTATTAATGGTGTCTATTCTTGACACCACCTAAAAACCCTCTTCATCCTTTGTCAGTAGAAAGGTTTTCTTGTTTAATTTATAGTTGGAGGTAAGAGACAGATGTTAGCACTCCACATAAGGTTATGTTAAACCTGTTTATTATCTATTGGATGAACTCGGTTTAGGAATTTTATATTTTTCTGTGACTTACTTTTGAAAGGTCATTTTAAAAAAACAGTTTAAATTATTAAATTATTTCAAATACATCTATCCAAACCAAACTGAGCTTATGTGAAAAAGTAATTGTTGCCTAAATCTAACAACTAGTTGTACCACCCTTGGCTACAACATCTACCACCAAGTGTTTGTGATAACTGGCAGTGAGTCTTTTACATTATTCTGTAGGAGTTTTGATCCACCGTTCTTTGCAGCATTGTTTTAAATGAGCGACGTTAAAGGGTTTTTAAGCATGAACAGCCTATTTAAAGTAATACCAAAACATCTCAATTTGGTTTAAGTTTGGAGTTTGACTAGGCCACTCCAAAACCTATATCTTTTGGAGCCATTTAGCGTTAGATTTGCTATTGTTTAGATCATTGTCCTGAAGCATAACCCAACTGTGCTTGAGCTTAAGGTCACAATTTGATGCTCAGGCATTGTCTTGCATGATTTTCTGATGGAGAACAGAATTCATGGTTACATCAGTTCCAGTAAATCCTCCAGATCCAGGAGAAGCAAAGAAGCACCACAAAATCACATTACCATGTTTAACACTATAGGTGTCATGTTCTATTTCTAAAATGCTGTGTTAGTTTTGCACCAGATGTTATGCTATACACACCTTCCAAAAAGTTCCATTTTCATCTCATCACTCCACAAAATTTTTCCCAAAGGGTTCGGGAATCATTAAAATGTTATTCGAGAAAATTGAGAGAGTTTTCTTTTTAAAATAGTGGTTTTGCCCTTGGGAACTCTGCTACAGCTGCCATCTTTGACCTTTCTATGACTATTCCATGTTTGTTTTGAAGGTTTTTGTGGCATTTATTCTTGCAGTATTCAGACAGTAAATGGTTAGAGAGAGACGGGGGAAAGACATGCAGCAAAGGTCCCAAGGTTGAGCATGGAACCTCAGATGGCTGCGCCGAGGACTAACAGTCTCCGTATATGGGGTGCCAGCTCTACCTTTCATCACCCACTGTTTCATCTTTTGTCCTATCGTAGCTAATGGCACATACTGTGGTTCACTGAAGTCACAAAGCCTTTGAAATTGCTTTGTAACCTTTTCCAGACTCAGATTTCAAATAACTTTTTTTCATGTGTTCAGGAATTCCTTTAGGATATCTTGCTTTTTGGGTCAGTGTTTTCTACTGTTCTAGTGGTAATCAAGCCTGGGTTTAGCTGGTAAAATTTTAAACAAAAAAATGTTGTTAGTTTCAATTAATTCATCATTTCACAAGCGGGACAGTTATATTCTCACAATGGACGAGGTTGGCTTGGTTTGTTTTAGGGGTATCAGAGTAGGGGAAGCTAAATACAACACTACTCAGATTTTTATTTGTTTAAAAAAAAGCAAAAAAAACATTGAAAACCCGATGACCTTTTTCTTTCCCTTTACCATACTTCATTACTTTGTCTTGGTTTGTCACAATACCATGCACTGAATTGTGCTGTGGAGTGACAAATGCAATGGATGTCAAGGGTTTTCAGTGTTTTTGAAAGCACAATGGTATTTGTCATTCCTGATATGTGTGATTACAAATTAAATAGCTGTAATATATGTCCAAGATATCAACATCAACATGTAAAAGTGCCATAACTGAAAAAGACACCCTCAGTTGTTTTTTTTTTTTAATCTGTCTCTCTGCTGGTTTTCTACCTGAACGAGCAAGGGTCAGCCAATTTCACTGACTGGTTTGCATATAGAAGTGGTTGAAAATGAGATCAACCACTGTGAGAGACACTTTTAGGAAGTTTCTCTCAAATCCTTTGGGAAAATTGGCTTAACCCTTAGACCTCCAAGCCCTGCTTTTCTTTGCAGTCAAGTGCTGAGTTTCTTTTAACACAGCAACATCTTGGCTTTAAAACTCCTTCCTCGAATCCCATTTTTAAATTTGAACATCATCAATGGTGTCTCTGAGTTATTTCCACCAGAGAGGTAGCAGGGGGACCAAATAAAGAAAGAGAGAAGAGGTAAGGTAACAGGAATGAACTAGATGGGAACTTTTTTTTTTCCTTTTGACAATTCACTTTATTTGTATTTTTTTTAATGAGTTTAGAAGGTGGGAATATCAATGTCGCACCCCCTGAGATGTTTTGATAACTCCACTGTATCCTCGTTGATATGCCCTTCACCAAGTCTCCTCTCGACTTGCTGCTCGATCCAACTGGTGCACTTCAGGATCTTTCAAAAAGTTTGCAGGTATTAAAAGTGAGAGGAGAAAAAATATTCATAAAAATATTACCAGATTTTGGACCTTTTTACACAGAAGTTTACATACACTGAAGGGGTTTCACATTGGTGGTTTTCAGAATGTTGATTTTAACTTGTACAAATCTAAGCTCCCCCATTGTTATCTATCGTCAGGAGACCAGGGTATCAGGAGATCAGTAACAGTGAAATGCTAACCAAATGACCTGCTAGTGCAAACAAATCAGTGCCTACGCATGGAGCCAAACATAAGCAGATTTTAATTTCACTCATGTTTACAGCATTGCTGTTTTTTGCTCATCATTTTGCTGTCTGCATAAAGCCCCTCCTTTTGCATCTGCTTGTTTTAACAGTCAGTTGGGAATTCTTATAAAAGCTGACAATAGTTTTGGCATTTTTTCCAGCTGTTCTGTCTGGAGCACTGCATTTTTTTAACCCAGTTTTCCCCATTTTTTTAGCCCTCAAAAACCAGTGGCATTGTGACGTTCACATGCCAAAAAACATCATTACCACTTGGCAATAAACCATTTTTTTAATTTTTTTTTTTTTAATTTATTTTAAGTTTATTTGTACAGCACAGTTCAAAGTGCTTCACACTGTAAAAACATCAATCAAGTATACAGCAAAATCATTAAGCAAATACACATCAAAATCATCAAAATCATTGGGAAAATATCAATGCATTAAAATCATACGGATCTTCAAACAAATATCTTCAAGCAGATATAGTTCAAAAATATTGATCAATGATGAGATGAGAAGTTGCCTATTGACACAAAGAATTTCCTGTTCTTTAGGTAGGATTCGAACCAATTAAGTACTGCACCAGAGTCCGACCCAGCTCTCCAGTCGCTTCAATAATATATCAGGTTCACCAGGGTCAAATGCTGCGCTGAGGTCCAGCAGAACCAACACTGTGGTTCTTCCACAGTCTGTATTTTTGTGGATATTATTAAACACTTTGACGAGGCCAGTCTCAGTGCTGTGGTGAGCATGGAAACCAGACTGAAAGACATCAAAGCATCAAAGTCATTGTTAGGAAGCTGTTTAACTGTTGAAACACAGCTTTTTCAGTCATTTTGCTGATGAATGGAAGGTTAGAGATTGGCCTCTAATTCTGCAATAGTGATTTATCCAGATTGTTCTTTTTTAACAGCGGTTTGATAACTGCTGTTTTTAGAGCCTGGTGGAAAACACCTGATGAGAGGGATGAGTTTACTATTTAAATCAGGTCAGATGCAATGACAGGCAGAACTTTCTTAAGGAAGGTTGTTGGTAGGATATCAAGACAGCAGGAGGATGAGCTTAATTATTTTAAATTTTCTTCTAAGCTTTCATGGATGACTTGATGAAACTCAGCCATTTTCTCTGCATTTGTTATAATTGGACAAAGCATCGTTATTGGATTTGGTTTAGATGTGCAGATTAACTCTCTAATTTTTTAAATTTTCTCTGTAAAAATGTTGGCAAATACATTGGAGGCCCCGGTAGAGTGGAGTTCAGGAGGTAAAATCACAGGAGGGTCTGTCAAACTGTCAACTGTGGCAAACAGGGCACGAGCATTGTTGATGTTTATGATTTCCACAAAAAATGTTCCCCTTGCTTGTTTTAATGAGGAGTGATAGCTTTGCAGCCTTTCTTTGTATATTCCATAGTAAATGTGAGGTTGAGTTTTACGCCATTTATGTTCAGCCCTTCAACAAAGGCTTCTTTTGCTTCATACAAGTGGAGCATTTATCCACGGAGATTTCTTCTTACCAGACACAATCTTCTCTTTAACAGGAGCAAGGGAATCAGTTATATCTGAGATTTTAGAGGAGAAGTTATCGACCAATTCATTTACTGGTTTACAGCATGGAAGTGAGGTATAGGAATAGATTTGATTAAAAGTTTCAGGTGTGTTGTCTGTAAGAGAACGTTTTGTCATAATATCTGTTTTACTAAGCGAGTCAACAGAGATTGTACTTTCAAAAAACTTTTTAATTTAAAGTTTGTCTGTGTACTGTGAGTGCTTGAAAACCAAAATCAAATTTCTTTTTTGTGCACACAATCTTGGTCAATAAAGCTGATTCTGAATATCTGAGAGAAAACAATTTAGAATAGAGAACAGTGGTAAATATGATACCATGTTTACATTTTGTGCTGTATTGGTGTATGTCAGCAGCACACATTTGAATCTAAAGTGTTATTAGGCATTCATACAGCATCCTGTGCACTAACAAAACACTTCCCTTACAGTTCAAATTTTGTTTATTTAACAAAAGCAATATTTTAGTTCAGCAAGAATTGTAATCATCCACCTAGCAGTCCTACAGTCTCATATAGCAACAGCACATGACGGAATTGCTTAAAGGGCAGTATTATGTAAAATGGGCTTTTTTGAGCTTTTCATCATGTTATAATGTTATTCCCTCATCAAAAACATACCTGGAGGGTTGCTTTGATTCTTTCATGCATATTTGAGAAATTCTGCAGTCTCCCGTGGCAACCATTCAGCTGTGCAAAACACCCGGGTTAACCCAGCACCGCCTTCAGGGTGCTGCTCCTCCTTAGAGCTGCAATTTCTAAGCTTCTGAGTTTCCGCCTCACAGAGCACCCCTCTCCCCATGACTTTCCCACTCAGCTCCTTCAGACTAGCCTGCAGCAATTAGCAAACACCTGGTGGAACTGTGCATCTGCTGAGCTCATAATACAAGCTACTTCTCAGTGAAACACTGATAAAAACATTATTAAAGGGTTAACAGAGGAGCAATGTTGTGATGACTTCCTGAAGGTGGAGTTTCAGAAACAGCAGGAGTTTTTAAAGAGACAGAGGCCCAATTTCAAGGCATTAAATTACAAAGTCAAATTTCTTTAAAGTTGATATATTTGATATATGCAGCATTTTTGTAACAACTGAAGGTAACATAGTTACTTGATTGTGCTATAAAATGGCGCTACGTGCTTGGAAAATACATAATACTGCCCCTTTAAATATCTCAGAGGCAGATAAAGAACAGTGATTAATTTGTAACAAAAAATGTCATTAATGGTATCGCAACAACGTTAAAACCATGACTAATAGACACAGAGTTCTGGGCTGGTGTTTTATGTTCCCATGGCAGTGTGTCCTGATACGTTAGTAAGTGTGAGTTCAGTTTCCAGCTTACTCTTTTTTTATGTTTGCACCGGTCAACATTTAGACTTTTTATAATCATTGAAAAACTAAAACAGTCTTAGGCTTTGAAACAGATTTTGCTTTTCAAACATTGCTCAGATTTTTTTTTTTTTTTTTTTTTTTTCATAAAAAACATTCTCTTTGGGTCAATGACAAGAAACCAGACCCTTGCTAAAAGTGTTATATCACCTGATAAGCTTTTAAGTTTAGGATCTAAAACTGCTTTTATGGGGCTGGATGTGTGAGAACTCAAAGTAATTGGTCCTAAAAGTAGGACCAAAGGAAAATACCCAGAGAGCATTATTCTTGTTGACTATCCAGCTGATAATGTCTTATTGTCCACAGGTATGTTGGCTAAAATCAATACATATTTGGTCAAAAGTAAATGAATTATTGTTGGGCGTGTTTTTAGACCTTTAGTATAAATCTTAATGAGGAGAAGTTTTAGCTGAGACAAAAAAAAAAAAAAAAAAAAAAAAAAAAATAATTATTTGCATGAGCTGGGCTCTTCGGACCTCCTGATTAGTAACACAGCACCTTTACCAGTTGAGCTATAGACAAACACATTTATCTACCTGTATAAATAATATATTAGAACATTTTAAAGTGTGGAACTCATATTTTGAACATTGTTGCTAGACTTAAAAAACCAAAAAAGAAAAAATAAATAAAACTCCATTCATGATCTGCTTCAGGGACATTCTGTCAGCAACGTGCCATCTCGGTCACGGAGGTCCTACCACTGTAGGAGATTGAATATTTCTGGTTGGAAATGTCAGCGATCTGGTTGAAGATTTGACATTTTTCTTTTATGGAAACCAGCTGAACTTGTCAGTGCAAAACCCATACATCTCAAATGTTTCAGTGGCATTTGGGAAAAGAGATTATAGATTAAAGATTAATATGTGTGTTGTTTTCATCTACTGTACACTTCAAATATGTCAGTATGTTAGCATATTTACCACTGCTCACTCAATTTCTAGGTATTTTTCTGAGTAAAATAATCTTCTGCACATTGATATTATTTCTGCAATGTCATTATTTTTATTTATGCTAAATCAAATAAAGCTGCCTTCGAGTTTCTATTTATGCTTTCTGGCATGCTTTACAGACATTTTTGTTTGACCTTTATCTGTAAATCTAAGTTTAAACTATTTTAAAGCCAGCCACTTTTGCTTTGTGTGGACTTAGACAAAATATGTAAAGACCCACTCAATAAATTAAAATCTTATTGAAAAATTAATTTATTTCAGTATCTCAGTAAAACATGTTATATAGATTAATTACACACAGACTGATGTTTATAATAATTTTGGTAATGGACTTAAACCTTGGCTTCCATGTGACTTAGATTTGTGTGACTATGCTGATTTATTTCTCAACAGTACCAAATACTTTATATTTTTGGGATGTATTTTACAACATACTGAAACTTCTTAATTTTTCAAGTGTATGTATTGTGGTGCTGTTTGAGGAACTCTGAGTTATGCAGAGGCAAGCCAATGGCACTGGACTAGAATGTCCAGTCATTCTGGACTTCTCCAGAATGGACAAATCGCCAGTCAGCCTTCACTTGTGCACATAGTTGCTCAGTTGTGGTGTCGCGTGGCCGCAGATAACCATTTTTCATCTTCTTTTTCTTTTGACTCATTGTTGGGTTAGGTGGAGCGGGCAGTGACAGGTCTAATGATGCGTCTTTGTTCTACTGTGCCTCGGAGCCAAAACATCGACATCCACAGTGTGTCTGTTAGAGGTGGGCGGATCGATCCAAAATACTGATAATATCGATACCAAGTTGGTATCATTATCGGATCAATACTAGCGTGGTAAGATTGATACCTTGAATTCCCTCCTGCACTGTTATTTTATTTTTATATTGTAGCCTCTCAACTCTACCTCAAAAAAAGATTATGGTTTGATTTGCTGTCAAATTATATTTTTTTTGCACTTTATTTATTTAGGAAAATATGCACAACATTTTGCCATGTAAATATGTTAGTAAGTATTTTTTCAGAAAGGTCAGGAATTTGATGATATATCAAACTTAAATAATAAAAAGTATTGATATCAGTATCGATTATACTGGACCTGTATTTACTTGGTTTTAGATCAATACTAAAATATGCAGTATCCCACACCTCTAGTGTCTGCTACACAGGTGTGCAAGTGGGATAGTCAACGAATCATCACCTAACCTAACTACACATATATATTTATCTCATTTTGATTGTTCCTCTACAAGGGGGTGTAGCTGACCAACAGTGAAAAATTGCTGTCTGTCCATTTTTGATGCTGTGTTCATCTTTTCAAACTCCATCCTCTCACCAGCAAACAGTAAAGCAAACAGTGAACGCTTGGTAGAGAAAGCGGGTTCAGTGATACCAAGTTTTTCGCGGGGGCAGGAAGTTACATTACCAGATGAATAAACATAGTATTATTTTTCTGAAAATTAAAAATTAAGAAAATCAAGTTATTCATGCAAGATTTTTTTTGTAAATTGGAATGATGGGAATTTATTGCGAGGGGGTGTTATATGACTGGATCGGATTTTTGGGGGGATCATTTGCCGTATAAAAAGGCAAGCAGCACATATACTGTATGTTTTTTTGTTAAAGATTTTTTCTTTAAGAAAAAAAATACAAGAGGAGCTTTGTCTTCCTCTTCTGCATCAAGTTCTTTGGTTGTAATCATAGAAAATCTCTGCTAAGGAATGATTTATTTTGCTCTTACAGTGAAGGTTAATACAAGTGTTTATAACTGTCAGTACAATCACATGAGGAGAGTAGGTGCTGCTTTCTTTGAAGAGGGAATGTAACAACTTTCCTGACTGTTACTTTGCCTTGATTATTTTGTCAACCTCTAGACCTCTGGAAAAACAGGAGGCTTATTAATGTCAAGTCTATCTATCTATCTATCTATCTATCTATCTATCTATCTATCTATCTATCTATCTATCTATCTATCTATCTATCTGTCTATCTATCTATCTATCTATCTATCTATCTATCTATCTGAATTGTTGCTTCCCATCAATCTGGGAATGTTTACAAGGTCATTTCCAAATAATTGGGAATACATCATCATAAGAAAGATTATTCTCATATGTAAAACATTTAAGGTGGTGACCAGTCTTTCCAGCTGTGAAATCAGCAAAATCTGACTGCAGAATGCTTAAAGGAACTGCACATGCCCCAGTTAGCCTGTTGTCAATGCAGTTAGAAAAAGGTTGAACAAATACTGTTTAGACTGGAGTGCCTCTCTTGTTTAAAAAAATACCGTGGCGCAACTTCAATTTGCAAAACTCCGTCTGAGTGAGTCACAGCAACTTTGGAACAACATGCTTCAGACAGAGGAGACCGAAGTAGAGGCATTGTTGAGCATAAGCTTAATCATATATGTAAGCAGAACGACCCACACCAACTGCTTGCAATCTTGATGGAGGTGGACTTGGGCTTACAGTATTTGCAGCAACAAGAGCTGGACACCTTGCAGTCATTAGATCAACTATGCTTCCTTGTACACCTGTCTCCTACAGTCAATAGGAAATCAATTGCAAGTACAGCAGCAAATCTACAACAGATTATTAGAAAATTTAAAAAAAGTCAAGTAATGACCCAGTTAAATTCCAGATGTCAATCTGATTGAGTACTGGGATGGGACTGTGGATAAATAAGCTCACAAACCGGAATGAACTGATCCAAGGTTGCAAGAAAGGGTTGACCAAAATTGGTTAAAAAGTGAATCATAGGATTTTCTTTGTCAGTACTGACAGAAACGCTTTACTTCTTAAAAGTGACTTTGAATAATAACTTACCTAAACACATATTTGATGTTTTTTTTTTTCTTGTTGGGATTTACACTAGAAAAAAACAGTACAATATTTCAGGTCTGAAACTGGCATAACTGACAAGTTGCAGTATGCAACTTTTATGAAAAAAATATGTTTTTCACACATTTGTTAAAACTGTCATTAAGTTAAAACTGTATAATATAAGATGGATAATCTGTGAAAAAATCAAGATCCTCTGCCTTCTCCCAGTGCTCCCAGTACTAACTGCAGAAATACACCACTCAGTCAGAAACAACCAATCAGAGCCAGGAGGAGGGTCTTAGCGCTGTCAATCACCCTCATGTACCACCACTCTCACACTACCCCTTGG
Organism: Anableps anableps; assembly: GCA_014839685.1. Classification (NCBI taxonomy): domain Eukaryota; kingdom Metazoa; phylum Chordata; class Actinopteri; order Cyprinodontiformes; family Anablepidae; genus Anableps; species Anableps anableps. The sequence goes on from CM026076.1 coordinate 31,884,977, forward strand.
TGTCTGGTACGCTACAGCTGGTTCACCACAACATAGCCTACCACAAATGCTAAGGCTAGTTAGCATGGCCACCGATGATGGCGGATAAACAGTTTTCCTTGAACAGTGAGTTATCTCTTCACCATTAGCACGTTTAGCAGCGCGTACATGAGGTTGATTGACAGCGCTAAGATCCTCCTCCTGGCTCTGATTGGTTGTTTTAGGTCGGGAGCGGAGCATTTCTTTAGACGGCAATAGCAGCTCAGGGAGGAGGTGGAGGAGCTCGATCTTTTCACAGATTATCTTTCTCATATCATACTTGTCACGACATGGTGACAGTTTTAACAAATATCCAAAAACCATATTTTTGTAAAAGTTACATGCTGCAGCTTTAAGAAAGTATAAAATGTACAACAAAGATATTTTTAAAAGAACTGACCAGAACTAAAACATGCTGAAAAAGGTCACCGTTTCAATCTGCTGAACTTACAAATATGCACAAGCACTCTCAGCCAATTAAGCATCTGCTCCTTGAGTGCAAGAAAATCTCATGTTTCATCTTTTCCAAGAACATTAACTCATTACTCAATTATTCCCCAGCCAAAAAGCACTCTGTCCCCTGTCCTAACAATGAACCATGTTCCACACTGTCATTATTCCTCAGGTGATTCAGAAGCTCCCACAGACAGACTTAATCACAGTATGAATAAGAGCCTCCTCTCCCAGACAGTAGGTGTAATTGAGTTTGTCACCAGATTCATTCACGTTTCCAGCTGGATTTAAGGGCACAGAAAGAACATCTTGAGGGGTGTGTACAAGTTATGAAACCATCCAGTTCGCTGTTAATGATTTAGGTCATTCCTGGATTATCATATAAGGGTGGTCGATGAGTGGAAATGAGGATGCTGAATCCCTATTAACCCACAATTCTACCAGTTCAATCTAGCATGTTTATGTTTTTGTCCTTGTTTGGGATTATATGCTGTTTGTAGCAGCATATTTATTGTACAAAGCAAAGGATTTGATGTCTTATAGAATAATTTCCATAGATCTATTTGAGCCCTTTACATAACGTTTGCTGATATTCCAGATATCGGGGGGAAAACTGAAACAGTGGCTAGCAAATGTGTTCCTATGCACTTAAACACTTCCATATTTTGTCATATTAAAACTACAAACTTTAATGTATTCTGTTGGGATTTCTTTACAATTGATCAAGACAAAGCAAAATGTAACTCTCAAGAGGAAGGAAAAAAAATACATGGTTTTTAAATTCTTCTAGAAATACAATTCTAAAAAGTGTGGTCTGCATTGCTCTGATACACTGAAATAAAATTGATTGCCTTCAGAAACAAATAGTACCATGGAGGCCAAGGAACAAAGCAAGGTCAAGGGTAAAGTTGTGTAAACATTTAAAGCATAGTTGGGTTATAAAGCAATATCTGAGGCTTTGGACATCGCTAACTGTTCAATCCATCTGAAAGTGGAAACAATGTAAAGACATGGCTGTCCATCTTGTCTGACAGGAGTTCTAGAAATCCACAGCTCAGGAGCAAGAAAAGATCAACAGTACAAAAGTTATATGAGCTCCACAAAACACTTTATAGACTTCATGGGAGCATGGTGATCAGAAAGCCATGGTTGAAAGACAGCCATAAGAAGTCCTGTTGCAGTGGAAGCAGCAAATATGTGGAATAAGGTGCTCTGCTTGTATGACCATGTGAGACCATGTGTTGGCCTTCCACTCCAGACACATGGAGAGCAAAGAACTGAATTACACACAGAAAAAAAGAAACTGGGACTCTGAGTCCCAGAATGCACAGCATCAACCATTGAAACTGATGTACTGCTAGGAGGGATTTTCACACAGTTGGAGATCCGCCCCCCGATGTGATAAGTATAAAAACAAAGCACAGAGAGGCACTCTTCTTCTATTCCCACGGCAGTTGTACTGAGGGTTACCTCCATGAGTGAATGTCTTGATCTCACTGACCGACTAAAAGACTACATCCTAGAAAAAGAGCTTTGGATCCAAAATAAAGTGTATCCACTGTGATCGTACCTGGACGAAAAACACGACGAGCCACCTGTATCTGGATGTCTGAGCTTCTCCTTCATTGTTCATCACAGCGGTTTACAGTAAGTGGTTGTGTCTGAGCAGGAACAATAAATCGGATAGAACAATTTAAATATTATTTTGTTGTGTTTTGCTTTGTTTTGATGCTTAAATTGTTCAGGCTGGAGCAGGCCTCAAGTTGCTCACTTGGGGCTATAGCAACAGGCTGTGTTTTGTCTTCCTCTCTTGTCACTAACCCCCATGAATATCTGTGTCGTACTAAGACAAGGGTGAGATGGTAGTTGTTTTATCCGGTTGCTAATGCTAATGCCTTGCTAAACCAAAATCTTAAGTGCTGTCAAGGCTAATGTCCTGCTAATGCTAAAGCTCTGCTAATTTTAACATGATAGTAAGTGTTTATGTAGCCAGAGTTTTCTCTCTCTATTGTGTCACAATTCAATATAGTACTCTGATGCATTGAGATACATATTAAAATGCTTAAAGGCACGCATGGGACTTAGGAGGTGCTACTAGCTAGCGCTGCAGCCACTACTTCTGTTGTATACTGAGCTGCTTAATCCGGATGTGACATCAGCCATCTATCCGCCATGTTAGAAGTTCATAGACTACACCTTTTGTGCCACCATCTTGGTAGTTCTAAGTTTTATTCAGCTCATCACCATGATGGCTTCATAACACAAAATTTAGGCTGCTAATAAATAAAACAATAAATAATTACAAAACATCCAAATGGTTTGTTTGTGTGCTATAAGTTTCTGAAGATTATGGCACATGTATGTATTGATTTCTCAAAAGACACTTGAAAAAAGGAACCATCAGCAAAAGACCTGAGATGGTCAATAAAAAGGTACACAGGTATTAATTCCTTTTTCAATGAAGTGGGATGATCATTGGAATATTATTGAAATTAGTCATCCTGGCCGAATGGAGCCTAAATGTTATTTTTATGCAAGATGACAGAAATAGGGACTTAAAATTGTTTCACAATATTTTGTGGTGTTGGTTGCAGTAGCAATAACAGTTACGATAAAAAACATTTAAAATGTCCTTGTTGTCTTTTTGATAATAGATTGTATGGCTGAATCAACAATGATAAACCACCTGAATTTGAAAAAACAAAAAACAAAACATGAATCACAAAACTACTAATTCCATGAAAAGTGAACATGGTTCAAAAAAAGGCACAAACATCAAAACCTTCAAAATAACAGAAAAATCTTCTAACAGAGGAGGGGAGGCTGGATTGTCTTCCTCTGTTTTGGTTCACACACATGCTAGATTTTTTTTGCTGTCACACAGCCTAATAAAATTTCAGAGAAGGATCACATTTACATATTTGAGAGAGGGACAATTTACAAAGTAATAAACAGATTATCTTCACTTTAGAGAACAGCCAATCCCTCAGTGCTGCAATTGGATCACAGCAGAATCCACCTGCAAGGGAATGAACAAACCCAAACAAACTCCATATAGACAGTAAAGGCTAGTTAGAAACTTTTGGTGCAGCTGTCTTGAAGAAAGAGGGTCTTAGGTTTAAATCCTGACTGGGGCCTTTCTGCATTCTGTTTGCATTTTCTCCCTGCTCAGACATGCATGTCGAAAATCCTGCACATTAGGTTAATTGGTCAGTCTAAATTGCCCTTAGGTGTGAATGTGTGTGCACTGCTGATTGTACAGTGTTGGCTGCCACTGGCAAGCTGGATGGATGGATCTATGATTCTGATGTTAAAAAAAATGTTTCACACTTCTGCTTCTGAAAGAGACAAGACTTTAATATACTGAACACAATTATTATTGGTGTTATTCTTCTTTTAATGTTTCTATTTCTGTTCTTAAATATTCTAAAAAATATATATACAGGCAAGATTATTTTACATAAGGAGTGTCGGTTCTGTGGTCATTCAATTCATTTATCAAAAAAATGGTGTGTGTTCTGGTCAAATATTTATATCCATCCATCATGTACATAGTTGTATTCGTTTCAGATGTTTAATTATCAACTGATCCATTCAAGTTTGAATTTAGTTTGCACTGTTTCTAATCGGCATCAGGTCCAGAAGCTTACATACAGCTCAATTCTATACATACATCCCCACTAAAACAGCTGACACCAAATACTAATACACTGTATATAAAACAACATAACCAATATTTTCTTACTGTCCCACTGCAACTTAGACTGAAGTTTTCCTCTTTTCTTTCAGCTAGGATTACCAAAGTTCTTACTATTTGCCAAGTGGTAGAATAATGAGAGAAATCATTTTTATTTACAGTGGCCCCAAAGAGTCAGCAAACAACAGTAAAAGCCACAACACAAAACCATAAGGCAAGGCAATTTGTGACTGGGCATGACAAAACCAGGAACAAGTCTCCCCAAGGGTGTTTTGAGTTATTTACAGAAGTCAAGTCAAAGTCAGATTTATTTGTATAGCACATTTCAGCAACAAGGCAGTTCAAAGTCCTTTGCATCATGAAAACATAAAAACATCATAAACACATCAAATGGTCACTGATTGTGAAACCAGTAACAAACATTACATTTTGTCTACTGCCATCATTAAAAACATCAATTGACATCAAATATGTTGATCAGTGTTGGAAAGTGTAGACTCCAAGCTGTCTAATGATGTCAACCACAGAGCAAAATGAAGAAGATATGGTGATTTGAATGTTGGCACTCTCCAAACAAGATTAATGAGAAAACAGGCTTTAATGTTTTAGAAGAATTGTCACCAAATCTGATGAGCCTCCTGGGGGTGTTAACAAAGGCTGTTCTTTTACATAACTTTGCAATAACCCTACCACTCAGCATTGGCTGTCAACAGGTATGACTGAAAAGGTGTGCAGACGAAAGGGAATTTTTGTCTGGCTTATCTAGTTATAAATATATTGTTGTGTTGTGAAACCCACAACACAACAAAAAGCCACAATAATGAAAGCCACAACACAACAAGAAAAGGTACAATGCAACCATAAATGATATAACACAACCGCAAATCCCACCACACAACAGCAAAATCCACAGCAACAAAAGCCACAATGGAAGTTGTGCTAAAACAGAAGTTATGCTAGCAAGTTTATCATAAATTCTGTTTTAGCATTCTGTTGTGGCTTTTGTTGTTGCGTTGTGGCTTTTGCATTTTGTTGACCCTTCTGGGCCACCATAATTATTTTCTTTAGATTCAGAAGCTGACATACACTTAGACTGTTTTGTTGTTAAACGATTTGGAAAAGCCCATATGATGATGTCACAGCTGTATAACACCTATGCCAATGAGAAGTATGGTGTTTTTGGTGGTATCATGATCTGAGCCTGTGTGCTGTATCTTGACCAGTATGTCTTATTTTCATTATGGAAATGGCTTACTCAAACATCATACCATAAAGTTCTATGGAAAAATGACAGGTCCCCTCTCTGTAAAAGAAAATTTAAGATACAGGTAACTAAAGCAAATAGAACAGACCAAATATAAAGTAAGAGTAGCGTTTTTCGTCGAAAAGACAAACTGAAAGAACCTCATTTAAGAATTTACAGAAAAAAAAATCTTCATAATCCCAAACTACTAATATCAAACTGGTATAACAGAACTGGGATCCAAATCCTTTAGTTCAAATGATTCCGTATTTGAACACTAGAGCCAAAAATGAATCCATTATTGAAGAATGAGTCTTGTGCTAAATGGCTGCATATTGATGCTGCCCTCCAGGAAAATTGTAAATAAGGCTCCAGTTAAGAAAGTGCTGATACTAGCTGCACAATTAACATTGGCTGGAGCCTCAGCTGGTACCTTAATAAAGATATGATGCCACAGCTGTAAAACTACAGGCCCTTACAGGCCATCAAGCTCAGTAATAAGCCCTTTTAAGAGCAAGATTCCTGCAGCCTCTTTCCTCCAATCGATTGCCAGTCATTATGGAGAGTAATGGTGTTTGGGAGAGTGTGTGTTTGTGTAAAGACAGACGTCTAAATAATGTGTTTGTTCATGCACAAGTACCCCTGTGTGGATGTTATTTATTGTTTGTAATTGTAGAGATATTTCTATTGCCCTCTCTCCTCAGGCCTGTTGGATGTCTCGGTGTCAGCAGGAATGGGAGAAGGTGAAAATATGTCTGGTGGGAGGACTGAACAGACCTTTACTTTGTGCTGTCTGTTCAATCCTTATCTACTCAGCGCAGGATGGGCTCAATGGTTCCAAGCCCACACAACTATGTTAATATGATTGCCACTGAGCTGGGTGTGTGCTCTAATACCGTCATCTCCCAAAGGAATTTCTTAATATATATCATTACTGTCTACGTGTTCAGAGACAGACTGAGTGCAGACGTAAGCCGTGATATGGCTGTTAAGCTTGGCTTTTCCATGAGCAAGTCAACTGTCAAAAGGTCTCAGTAATTGAGCTGTTGTGGTTTTCAACACACCGCACAACACAAATGTTAAACCAGAAGTAAAGAAACACAAATAAGAACTAAATAATACATTGAGGGCATAAATTTGACCATAAATGCTAACTTTAGGCTAGTTGTAATGATGGTGACAAGCAATAGAGCTGTTTTCAGGACCAAAGAGCATCTACCATGAACATTCTTCATGGTAGATGGTGTTGCTGAGTGAAGGTAGAATGACAGAGCATACAATTGCAATGGATTTTTAAAACAATGATTGGATTACCACATTATTCCATTCAGTTTAGCAATGCATGAGCACCACTGGTAGCGAAACAGAGCATTAGCACAATACTCCCACCACTACCATGTACAAACAGTTGGTACAGTTTTCTTAGGTCTGATAGCCATGCTTTGCTTCCTTCAAATGCCCTTCATTCATCAGTCTTTTGTCTGAGCAAAAAAATGTTTCTCAAGAAGACATTTTATTTTTCTGTGTGAGAAGCTGTAAATTTCACTGAAACCTAAAGATGTGATCTTTTTTTTTTTTTTTTTTTTTTTTTTCCGAGGTGTTTCATGGTCAGCACCTTCTCAATCCATGTTGATGTTGAACTAACTTCCCTGTGGACCGTAACACTGGCATCTTTTGTTTTATGATCAACTCAAGGCTTAGGCGTTCTTCCTCTGAATGTTCATGGACCTCAACCCAATTAAAAATTTAATAATCCTTGAAAGCTGGGTCCATTGCAGGAAACCAAACAATTAAAATGAACTCTACAAATTTGTCCAATAATTGTGATCAAATATCCAGCCAGTAATATGTCAGATGTTTTTTGATAACTACTAAAGGAGCGGGATTAAAGTGCGAGGCTCAGTCAAAGTACCTAATATGTGGTTGGGGAGTGGCATGGAGGTGATCAGCCTGTGGTTCTGTCTCTCTATGGGGTTCAGGTCAGACCAGTTTTTTGATCAATCAAGCACAGCATCACCATGGTCATTGAACTACCTTTCAGCACCTTTGGGAATGTGGATCTCTACCAAGTCCTGCTGGAAAATGAAATCAGAATCTCCATAAAGATTGTCATTCAGCAGAAGAAGCTATGAATAGCTCTAAAATGCCCTGGTAGATAGCTGCGCTGACTGTGGACTTCAGAAAAAACAGTGAGCCAACACAACTCCTGAACTGCTCTGGTTCAGGAGTGGCTTGACATGGGGAAGCCTATGCGTAGGATTCATCGGTGCTTAGTGGCTCTTGATGCCTACTCGAGCCTCAGTCCACTCCAAGTGAAGCTCCCCCAAATTCTTCAGGGGATTTTGCTTGACAATCATTTCAAGGCCCTGTTGCTGGTGCACCTTTTCCTACAACATGTTTTCCTTCTACTCAACTTCCTATGAATAATCTTAGATATAGCACTCTGTGACAAACAGCTTTTTTAGTAATGACCTTTCATGGCTTCCCCTCCTTGTTGAGGGTGTAAATGACTGTCTTCTGAACATCTGTCAAGTCAGCAGTCTTCCCCATGATTATGTGGCTAATTAGCTAAGTATGACATTACACCATGAGTTTCCAATATTTAACTTTTTCACAATATTTTCTGAGACACTGAGTTTTATATTTTCATTATTTGTAAGCTAAAATAATCAGAATTATGATAAATAAAGTCCTAAATAGTTCACTCTATGTGTAATGAAACTTTATAAAATGGGTTACACTTTCTTTTTTTTTTTAGATGTAAATACAGTATGTTGTTTAAGTCCATATGTTTAATTTTGAACCTGTGTGAACTAGGGAGGATCCACAATAAATTCAAACTTATGCATGTTGCTGTTTTTTTAATTAATTTCAATTGTAGATACATAATTCCTCCACCCTAAAAAAAAAAAGGACGATTGAAAAATATCATAGAAGTGCAATATTTATATGAGACTCCTTCCAAAAAGAGTGTATGTAAGCTTTTGACTGAAACAGTTGCTGCCCAGAGGCGTTGAGCACCAGCTTAGTTTGGTTCCAACATAAAACCTCACGCATGGATGTTTTCGGCAATACTTGTGAGTCCTACATGAATATTGATGTCATCGCATGCTGTTCAGGATGTTGTAATTTAAATATCCAGCAGCATCAGATGCAGACGGAGAGGACAAGCCAACATGGGAGACGATCAAAATGAGGTAGGCTCATGGAGACCTACAGATTATCAGTATGTTGTCATTCCCATGTTTAAGGGTGTTTTCGCACCTGATAGTCCAGTAGATTCGTTTCGACTGGGGACCAAAATTGCAACATTTATTCCATTTTCAGCTGGTGCAGTTCACTTTCACACTGCACTCTGTCAGATGAACCAAACCCTTTGAGCAACCTATTCACCTCCTCGCCTGTGGTGGCGCTGCACCAAGAACCACTGAAGAAAACGATACAAAAACCTCTGAAGAAGACGCACAACTTCTTTCTTCGTGAAATGTAAACAAAAATGAAGTGGCATCAGATTTGAGTGGTTATAGGATTTCTCTTTTTTCTTTGGCATATATGCCAAGCAAACGCTCTCCAACAATGTGCTCACCATGAGCCATTTCTTGCAGTAGTGTTAGGCTTGCGCATTTGTTTTGGTTGTATTTACCCAGAATGCCATGTGCTGTAGTCCGCTTCCTTAGGAATGGTCTCTGGTCTGCTTGACATTCACATATGGTTTCGAACTGCACCAGAGTTCACTTCAACTGAACCGAGGCATAGGTTTTTAGGCAGACCAGAGTTTGCTTTTTTGGTCCGCATCAGAGTTCAATACGTCATTCACACCTCCCCAACCAAACTGGACTTTCTAGCCAAACGAACTAGAGTCCAGTTAAAGTGGACTAAACAGGAGAGGTGTCAACACACCCTAACTCTCCAGAGTTAGTTTTGCTTTTGCCTGATTTAAGACTCAACAGTCAAGTCAATAAGCTTCAAGATTAAAAAGTCCGATCAGCAGTGGATTAAAATGAGCTGAATGCCTCTTATCTTCCTGCTGTTTGGTATCCTAACACAGAGTTGAGGTGAATGCCATAACTGTCTGCCTGGGCTGTGATCCTCTGCTGAAACTCAGGATACTACAGGGGGAGGATCAAATGTTTACTGTCGAGATGTTTTTGGTGACATGGGTCTGGTTAAGCACTCGACCTGTTTTGGTGGGTAAACTCTATTAGTGATATGGTTTATGTGACTCCCAGTGTTGCTAACTTTATGCCATAGCATTAGAAATGGAATGTTTTGTCTACCAAAGTCTTACTTCTGTATATAAACCTTCAAAATATTTTATCCTGTTTTGTGCAAAAGTGTCCTGCAAAGGTAAACTATTTTGTTTTAAATGCAAGTAGCTTTGGAAGTGTCCATGTAAGGAAATGAAATGTAAAAAAAAAAAAAAAAATCCCCTGTTTACTTTGTATTATTTGGCAAAAAGAGCCAAAACAATCTTAAATCAGCTTCGATTGACATTTAATTCAGTTCAGAAGTACTTCATTTGTCCCAAAGGGAAATTAAATCTTGTAACTCCTGTCATCCAAGTATTATTTGAGCTTTTGGGATGCTAATTAGCTGCTCCCAGTTGTAAAAATACAACCTTGTTGCCACGGTTATGCATCATAACAACAAAGCAAAAATCTTTCCAGCTGCACAGCATCAAAAACCAGAAGAAATAATTGTCCAAACATGCAATGCCTCAACCAAAAAAAAGTTATGAGAAAGTCTACAAAAAGGACAAACCCGAACTAGCGTCATGCTGCCACCGTGAGCAGCACGATTCTACAATAACGTGTCTGAATTATTAAGTAAGAACTACTAAGCCAATACCCAACAGTTCATCTGGCTGGGAAGCTAACAAACACACACTGTCTTTTTTTTTTTTTTTTTTTTTTTTTTTTTTAAACAATAAGTTCAAGAGTTGCTCTAAAACCTTTTTGTGTCAATTTTTTAGGTCAACTCTAAGTCCATTACTTGATCCCCTTATCTCCTGTAGTGGGACTTGGGGAATTGTAGCAGAGCTGAACCGAATCAAACAGAAAGGAATGTGTGAAATGATACAGGAAGTGATGACAGCGGGTGAAAAGAGAGTACATAATAGTTCTCTTAACCCGTCTGTGATGGATGCTCTCAAACTGTTTCTTCTTGCTAATGACAGCAGTGTCCGTTTGATGCAAGTGAAGTTGTTAGTCAGCCTGTATTCAGACACCGCAGGTGCAGGGCAGCTATTAGAGAGAGCCAAATGTTATAAATGTTATATTTCTATTGCTTTGGTTTAGACATCTGCTGTTTTTGTTTTTTAGATTGATCTGTTTTTCATGAGTAGTTTTGCTTGAAATGTCAGGACAAGTAAATCAACAGAGTGTGAATGTTTGCACTAAGTTAGAGCAATTCTCCTCCAGGACAATTATGTAAACTGCTGTTAAGGTGCAGACTGGATCATGGCCATGAGGCTTTTATTGCTTTTGTCATAAGTATTACTTTATATTGTTCTTTAGGAAGTTTGGAAAGAAAAAAAACAGATGAGACCCTTTGGAATGCTAGTTCTATGGATGAAGCGCAGAAAAGGGAGGGATGACGTGGGCAAGCCGAACCCAAGATCTCCTTGCTGTATGTGAACATTGCTAACAACTGAGCCAAGAGCGCCATCTCGGAACTCTCGATCTGGTTGAATTAAGTTCAGGTTAATTATTCAGAGCGTTATTACCTGAACTGTGTTCGACTAACATAAAATGTTGAACTCTAATGAAACAAATAAATAGAATAGAATAGACATGTCCTTTATTGTCCCACGATGGGGAGATTTCTGTGCAACAGCAGCAAAGTGACACTGACAGGCAATAACAGTAAACAGACTCACACAAAGATATAAAATAAAATATGTATTAAAAACAGAATAAAGAATAAAAATACTGTACAGTAATGGTAAAATTTCAACATAAATACTGTAGTGTAGTTATATCAAAGAATAAAAATAATAAAATTACTCCAGTCCAGAGGACTGTGCAACTGAATAAGTTAATTAAAAAATGTACAAGATGTGCATGTCTCTGAGCATTAAAAATACAAACTATTTACAATTAGTGACAGTAAAAAATGGTGCAACAGTAAAGTTGTACAGATACTATAAGTGTTTATGGATAAGTGTTTATGGATATAAACACTTATTGAATTTGTTGGGAGTAATGGTGGTTATGATGATAATTAAGAGAATGAAATAAATTACTAAGCTATGTTTAAAGATTTTTTTTGTTTGTCTTGTTTAATTTCTCCCAGTCTACAGTTGGGACTGTGGCAGACACAGCAAAACTCAGCGAACCGTCTAAGCTTCTTCAGAAAAAGTACAGAGATGTTTCATTTTTTGCTTTATTGATTACATGTAAGGTTTTTTGTAGGGAAGAGATAGTTATCCACTTCAGCATAAAACCCATTCATGCAACCAATCCAACTAAAACACAGTGGTGGTAGTTTGATGATTTGGTTTTGCTTAATGTGGGCCAGGAAACAACCTAAACCGATACTCAACAAAAGTGGGCTTCATTCTCAACATACAGGTGTTCCTTGCAAAGTGGCTAAAGAAATATAAACATTATGTATTGTAATGGCAAAGTAACAATACTTACAACCCAATAAGGCATACGGTGCCTAAAAAAAGTATTCAGCCCCTTGGATGTTGTACCCTTTTATTGCTTTTACAAGTCAATCATGATCAACAAAATTTGGCTTTTTTGACAAAAAAAAATTACAAAACAAAAACCCTTTAATATCAAAGTGAAAACTGAATTCTACAAAATAATGAAAATTAAATTAAAAAATTGTAACATAGAATAAGTGATAAATATTCACCCTCTTTAAAGTGACTGACCTAATTCAATAGAGGTCCAGCCAATTAGTGCTAGTAATCTCATAATGAGTGGAAAGGAGATCAGCTGAGTGCAGTGAGTCTCAAGTGCATCTGTAGTATACAGACACCTGTGTCTGGAAGGTCTGTTCACTGGTTAATCAGTATTCCTGGCTCCCATTACAGCATGAAGACAAAACAACACTCCAAGCAAATCAGAGAAAAGGTTCTAGAAAAGTATAAGTCAGGGGACTGATACAAAAACTCTCTAAGGCTCTGAACATCCCCTGGAGTTCAGTTAAATCCATCATGAAGAAATGGAAGAAATATGGAAATCTGTCTGGATCAGGCTGTCCTCACAACCTGAGTGAGCATGCAGGAGGGAGTCTAGTGAGAAAGGACACCAGGACACCTCTGACTGAAGGAGTTACAAGCTTCAGCAACTGAGATGGGAGAGACTCTGAATACAACAACTGTTGCCAGTTAAAGCTTTATGGTAGAGTGAAAATGAGAAAGCCCCCGGTAAAGAAAACTCAGATCAAGTCTTAACTAGAGTTTGCTGAGAGGCCTGTAGGAGACTCTGGTCAAATGGAAGAAAGTTCTTTGGTCTGATGAGACCAAAATAGAGCTTTTTGACTATTTTGACCATCAGACAAGACACTGTGTTTGGTAGATACCAAACACTGCACATCATCACAAACACATCATCTTCACTGTGAAGCATGGGGGTGGAAGCATCATGCTGTGTGGATGCTTCTTGGCAGCAGGCTCTGGAAGGCTTGTAAAGTTAGAAAGTAAAATTAATGAAGCAAAATTAAGGTAAATTCTGGAGGACAATTAGTTTCCATCTGCAAGAGAACTACGGCTTCAGGGAAGATTTAATTCCCAGCAAGACGACGACCCGAAGCCTCCAGCTAAAGCTGCACAGGAATGGTTTGAAGACAACAAAGTGGAAGTTCTGGAGTGGCCTAGTCAAAGCTCAGACTTCAGTCTGACAGAGAATTTGTGCCTGGACTTGAAAAGGGCTGTTTGCTCATGTGATCTCCTCTTCTCCTAGTTGTTTGAGAATCAGTCAAATAGTCTAATAAGGCAAATCGATCCAATTAACACCAATTATTAATTTACTTTCAGGGAACTATTAACAATAATCACGGAACCTCATCTTAAAAACTTAAAGCCAACCCTTTAAGTATGCAGAATTCACTGACTGGGAGAAAGCAAAAGACTAAGCCAGTGACAATACATGCCACAATTTAGAGGATGGGGGGAATCATAGGCAACACATAATTTATAGATGTCACATTACTTGCTGTTTAAAAAATGGAGGTAATATTTTTGTTTTGACCCTGGTAAAACACAGTTTTGATTCACCAATATATGCGACAAAACAAACTAGCAGCTCTGTACATTAGCTCTTATTTTAAAAGTATTCTTAATTTCTTTTTCAAACACACACTAATAAAATTTTAATAAAATCCCATAGACTGTGGACCTTAAGTCATTTCTTTTTTAAATTTAATTCTTTATTTTTTGAGGTACATGTCATTCTGCTTAGGGACAATGAATGTGCCACCTCCACTCATGAGCAAACTTAGTGAGAGGAAATTTCCATTGAGCAGAGGTTCCAAAGCAATCTCTATTAACCTTTTGTGTGAAGGGCTTTAATTTCTCAATATCTCAAGAACAAACCCATAAAAAAGAATTAAGATGATTTCATCAATCTGCAGTTAACTTGAACAAAGAACAAGATTTCATTATTTTTCAAACAGGTAAAAGGAGTTGAAAGGACCAGACAAATATTTGATTAAAAGAAAAACGGAAAAGAAGGTTATGGCCATCCACTAATAAAACTTAACACATTTTCTGCAGACCAAAAGTTTGTAAGAACTTTAATGTTTCTGTTCAATTGTCCCTTTTTAATTTACACTCATGTACTCTCCTAATATCTTGTTGAAGCTCCTTTGGCAGCGATCACAGCCTCAGGTCTTGGGAATATTTCTAAATTTACATTTTGAGTATTTTTTTTTTTTAAATAATGTGCTATATCTCCTTGCTTGGAGAATCTCTAGATTTGGGTGCTGTCTTCTTACCCTCTAAAGTGAACTGGTCACCATCAGAGAATCTTGTTTCTCCCAGTCTGAGAACTCTTGAAGGTAAATTTCTGCAAAGTTTAAATGGCCAGCAATGTCTGTTTGGCTGATCTACCATAAATGGTCAATGGACTGAATTTGCACAGCAGCCATACTGACCACTCAAAGACCTTAAAGGCTCTCATGTACTCACCTCGAGTCCATGCATACTTGAGGCAGACTCAATACGGACTCAAAGCGGACGTCCAGCAGACACGTCTGTGCTAAGGTCAACTTTTACGGCCGTGTACTCATACTTGGTGTCACACAGTAAACTGCTCGGCAGGAAACAGTATTCACATCAAACTGTTTTATATGCCACACTGAACTGATTGAATAAAAAGGTTTATGGATGAGAGCACTCTGCGACGAAGTTTGAGAGTCGTCCCAGTTGCAAGGATCATGACTGTCATTCACTGTACCGCACTGACAGGCTAGCCCCCAACTAGCTCGTCAAACTTGCTAGTATTCATTCGGATTGTAGAAAATAAAGAAATTTGTCATGAGCAATGTAGTCAAGTGGTACATTGACTATGAAATTTCAACCATCTGCGGACAGTGTGCACGGAGTCCATATGGCTCGCAGAATACACACAGTATTGAAGTATGAAAAAGCTCTTTTATAAAATAGATATTTCTAATCTATTTTTTCCACATCATTACACTTTTTGATCAGCAAGAACATGCAATGTTACCCAAAATGTTTCCTTTGACATGTGTAACATGGCATATTCTGTACTAACAATCAGAGTTAGTTTTTTGCAAAGGAAAAAAATCTTCACCTGTTAGCAGCCACGAACAAGCTCGATGCATGTAGAGGATGTTTCCTGAAATCAAATTTGGACCAGGTGGGGCTAAAATTATATGGGTAAGGGTTAGGCTCGGTCTTCTGTGGCGTGTTTTGTCTCTTTTTTTGATTCTTTCTGTCCCTCGCCGTCTCCCTTCATAGCTGCTATCAGCACTTAGCATTCATTAATAGCTCATTGGCGGAGGTGAGAGCTTTGCGCAACACAGATAATCATCTGACCGGAACACAGTGTGCTAAATAGTAAAACACAATTTAACGAAGCTTTGAGGCAGACAGTTTGCCTTGAGGAATTTTAATAATCGAGGTACTCGAATCATTCGATGAATTGTTACAGCACTAAATCAAGCCTACAACCACTGAGCCTCAGTTACCCCAGTAAGGGCTGATTGATGCAATAGTTGATCTTCTGGAAGGCAAGAGCGCCCCCTAGATGACCATTGGGTTCTTGGTCACCTCTCTTTGCAAGGCCTTTCTTCACAGGTGGATAGGGCGCCAGATAGGTGGTTCCTGGTGGTTACAAACTTCTAATATTTCCAAATACAGAAGACCGCGGTGCTTTCTGAAAATCCAATACAGTCAAAACTTTTTTTATCCTTCATAGCGAAGGTATTGGTATGCGCCTGTTATGTTTGAATGTTTATCATTTTTATAAATAGAAAATGTCTGAAAATGTGCTTTCTAACAAGGGATATTTTTTTGCAGATTTATTTTTCTTTTCTTTTTTTAAGAGAATTTCACCCGATTAGTCTGCAAAGTAACAAAATAAAGAGAAAAAACAGCTACAACTTTTTTATGCTCTGTGGGCATAGAATTGCATAATTTTATCTAATGATGCAAGGACTATATTTGAAAAATTGACTTTTTCTGCTGTATTAAAAGCCTCATTTCACCAGAAGGATATGTTTGTAAAAAGGAAAAAATATAATAGAACAGCAAATATAATACCAAAACTATTTTTGATCACCTATTGCTCTCAACTACTCACATAAAAGACACTGGATGGATATTCAATTTTTCTTAAGGTTAGAACTCTGCAGAACAAACAACATGAGATAAACAGTATCAGAGAGTCAGTAACAAATTGTTTGACAGAATTTCTCTGAGAGTAATAGGAATAGTGTTTCTTCAGCTCTGGAGAAATAGAAAGCACAAAGCATCAATTTTACATAAACTATGATTTTATTCCACCACACAAAGATAATGAAATCCACAATCCCGCTGTGAAAAGCAAGTTACAAGATGTTCAAGAAAATGCTTTAGAAACCTGAAACGCCCACCTGTAAACATGTCCCGGCTCAATAATGAAGCACTTCCTTGAGGAATCAACATCCAATCTTTGACGTAAATATAAAAGATGAAAGCAGTGTCTCAGTTCCACTGAAGCACAGAGGTCTTGTAGTAGCGCAGGTTTTTCTGTCATGGCTTTATGGATGGTAACATGTACAAGCTTCCTTATATAAATAACATGATGTGCAGACAAGTGACCACCAAGTGACCTAACCCCTACTGCAATAAGGAAGATGGAGTAGATCATAATTAAGCATCAAAATTTCTTTCTTTTTTTTTTTTTTTTTACAATTGAAAACTTCCTAAATTGCCTTTTCATATTTCTAAATCAGATTTTACTTATTTAATTGAGACTTTTTAGTGGAGAACCACCCCCACAAGATAAGAGAAACCAAACTTTTCAGTAATAATCCAGCCTACACTGTCCTTGACAGGATGCTTTAATTCTCTGCCGCATTCTAGATCCAAAAACTGAGTCATAGCTGTGTCTTTAGAGTCTTTAGAGCTATGCCACTCTGCAGGTGTTGATTCTGGATGCTCCACTGCTGGTATCAGTCGGCGGAAATGACTGCGAGCCTCAGTGCATTGTGTTCAGTGTGTAGTAAAGTTACTGCAGCATACGTTTTTTTGCATGTACCTGCTATGAAAGCTCCTGAGGGAGGTTTTGATGTCTCCCTGTCTCTGTCTGAGTTTCTTATGTCTGTTTCTATGTAATGTTTATGGCCGTATATGTTTTTTGGTTTATAGGTGTGTTTCTGTGAACGTCTAGATGAATCTAGAGACACTCCTGCTGCTACTGTGTGTGTGTGTGTGTGTGTGTGTGTGTGTGTGTGTGTGTCAAGGAGTGCATATCAGCAGTGTGCTTGATCAGCAGTCCTGCTGCTATCCCATTAACTCTGCTGCTGCAGGGCATGCTAGTGCGACCCAAAGGACCCGAGGTAGCAGCAGGGCTCAGTGAAGTCATTTCCATTCAGCCATCTCACTCCTGCCAGCTCACTGCTGCACCAAATCCGAGTAAGTGTATGAAAGGGAGGCTAAACTAACAACTTATCTAGTTTTAAAAGGCTAAGAATAAAAAAAAAAAAAAAAAAAAAAAAAAAAAAAAAAAAATTATTCTGTGTTTGCGAAACTTGAAAAGAGAAATCCTGTCGACAATGATTTATCTGGTTAAATATTCTGAATAAATTATTCTAGCAAAGAAAAAAATTGAAATCTAAAACTTTACTGTATGGACAATTGATGAAGACTCCTTGTTAAAAAAAATTGTTAGAACAGATTGGAAGTATTACAGTATGTACATTTTATTTTTAAAAAAAATAACTGAGAACCAAAACAAAACTGTGTAAATTTATATAGGCCAGTACTGCATGAACTGGGGGGTCTTTCATGACTGAAAGTTCAATATCTTTCCACCTAGCATGGAATTTTGGGGAGCACAGGTTAATAAGAGGCTTAATCTGGGCGGCGTAGTAATATTCTTTAAAAGAAGGTAAACCCATTCCCCTCTCCTCCTTCAGCAGCTGTAATGTTTTAAATTTAACCCTGGGTTTCTTCCTCTGCCAAATAAACCCAGAAATGATTTTATCTATTTCAGAAAATTCTTTCAGGGACAATTCTACAGGGAGTGCTTAAAATAAGAAAAGGTATCGTGGGAGAATATTCATTTTTACACATTCAATTCTATGCTTTAGACCAAGACAAGAGATCGAGTTCCATCTCTTCCTTATTTTTTTTTTTTTTTTTTCAAAAGGGGGCCGTAATTTATTATTGAGAGCTGTGAGATGTCATTTGGTAAGTGTATACCAAAATATTTCAATGAGAATTGGTCCCAGTTGAGCTGAAGTTTATCACAGAGAGATTTTGGGGGTGAATAATTAAAGGCCAATAATTGAGTCTTTTGTGCATTTAATTTATAACCAGAATAACTGCCAAATTTGTGTAAAAGGGCCAATAATTCAGAAAATGTATTTTAGGGGTCACTCAAATAAATCAAAATATCATCTGCATACAGGGCCACTCTATGGTCCTCCCCATTTACCCTGATGCACCTGATACAATCCGTTTGTCTCAGCCATTGAGCAAGGGGTTCAATTTATCTTTATTTTAGCTGATGGTCTGCTATGATATTCGAAAACTTTGAGTGCGTGCCAAATCGATCAAGAACTTTGTATAAGAAAACGCAACTGAATGAGTCAAAGGCTTTTTCAGTGTCGAGGCTTACCAGAAGGGCTGTTACTTTATTCTGTTCTATATGATTTATAATATGAAAGGAACATCTAATATTATCATGTGTTTGTCTATTTAAAATAAAACCAGCTTGGTCAAGATGTATAAACCAAGGTAGGATTTTCTCTAGTCTCTTAGCAAGGTTGGTTGTAA
Source organism: Anableps anableps (assembly GCA_014839685.1). Lineage (NCBI taxonomy): Eukaryota > Metazoa > Chordata > Actinopteri > Cyprinodontiformes > Anablepidae > Anableps > Anableps anableps. The sequence continues at coordinate 31,903,850 of CM026076.1, forward strand.
ATAACTTATAATCAACATTTAATACTGAAATAGGCCTGTTTGCGCCACACTCTGAAAGATCCTATCCCTCTGTAGGAATAGTAGAGATGGTTGCATCATTCCAGGTTGGTGGCATGTTTGAGTCTGTGAAGGTAGCATTATAGGCTTCAGAAGGCATGGCGACAGCTCAGTGTGGAAAGCTTTATACTATACCAGTCTGACGGAAAGCTGTCTGGACCCGGAGACTTGTATGCACTTATCCTAGAGATGGCGTCGACCACCTCCTTCTCAGTTATTGCAGCTGTCAAGACTTTATTATCAACGTCAGAGACATTAGGTAAATTAAGGGAGTTAAGGAAAGTTTCAATTTGTTGTCCATTCTCCAAGGATGGTTGTGAATACAAGGATTTGTAACAATTCTCAAATGAATTTTGTATTTCTTCTTGTTTATGTTGTAAAATATTAGATTATAGATCTTTTATTTTGTATATAGTTTTATCTGCCCTCTGTTTTTGTAACCTCCTTGCAAGAATTTTCACCGATCTGGGACCAGATTCTTGAGATTTTTGTTTAGTAAAAATCTTTTTTTTTTTCTATTTCAAAAGTATATAATAAGTTAGTTTTATTTCTGATTTTCTTTATTCTGATCAATAGGTTAGAGCTTGGTACCTTTTTATGTTGCACTTAAAGAGCTTAAAGAGCTTTAAGTGCCTTATTAAGATCTGTAAGTCTTAGTTGTTTCATTGTCTTATTGTAAGCGCACCACAATATAATCCTTCCATGAATAACAGTCTTCAGAGCATCCCGGAGGATGGTTGCATCGACATCACCCTTATTGTTTTCCTCTATGAACTGTTTTATTTCCTGCCTTGTCTGACTCACAAATTGTGGGTTATTTAAAACATTTGTGTTTCGTCTCCACAGGGTTTTATGAGGATTCTCATTGGTATTAACTATGCAGGAAACAGATCCGACAGGTCAATCGAACCAGTGTCACAGGAGATTATTTTAGAGTGGTCTCTTTTAAACACAAAAAAATAATCTATTCTTGAATAAGTATTATAGGGAAATGAGTAAAAAGTGTAATCCCTTCCTGAGTGATAAAAGTCCCTCCAAAGATCAAGTATACCCATTTCCTCATTTAGAGTATTAATTTTCCTATTTAATGATGTGATGGGCAAGTTTTTGGGTGCATCTAATTTAGGGTTGAGGCAGAGATTCCAATCACCTCTGGAAATTACAAGTCCAGTTGCTCCTACCATTAAATCAAACATACTTCTGTACATGGAAAAACAACTTCCCGGTGGGATATAGACATTACATATTGTCATTACAACATTATTTATCTTCCCGTAACTCCGTATCTCCCTTCTTTATCGGATATCTCTGATATGTACTCAAACGGTATATTTTGTGAAATTAATATTATGACCCCTCTCCTTCAACCATTATGATAAGAGGAATAATAAGCCCTTGAGTATCCCATTCTCTTAATTTTTTCATGTTCTATTAAAGAAAGATGTGTCTCTTGTAAGAGGACAATCTGTGCATTTTCCCGTTTCATTTTTGTTAATATTTTACTTCTCTTGACCAGACTTGATATGCCCCTTCACATTAAGAGATACTATCTTAATGTCCTGCATATATATACTTTTCTAACCTGATAGTTCCCTGTGTAACCTCTGCCACCATGTCTAGTTTCATAAACGTTTTGCACCAACAAAAGCGCTCCCAAAAAACAAATAATAAACTGTAATGAACATCCGTAAACAACATTAACATTATTGTTCTGTGAATCAAATATAACCATTGTTTCCAAGGTAGAGGCTCAAACGGAAAGAGCCCTGGAGTGTAATCCAGGTCCCAATAGGGGAAAGTCCCAATCCGCTGAGGAAAATCTCCTTGTGATTCGGCGCTGCTTTAGATGTTGCTTCGGTGACTGAGAGTTCACAGGCGGCCATATCTCTTGTGGCTTCTGCTGCGTCCTGATAGAGACGGACGCTGTCATCATAGAACACCCGCATCTTTGTTGGGTATGGTGTCTGAAATCTGATGTGTTCCTTCAATACTTTTTTGGCTTCCGCTTACTCGTTACACTTTTTAAGGACTTTGGTAGGAAGTCATGGTCCACAAAAAAATCGAGTTTCATCACAGAAAATTTATTTTTTTGTTATGCTTTTTTGAGAATCTCCTCTTTAGTATGACACCTCCCAAATTTTACCACAAGAGATTGTTGCTTCACCGTGGCACTGTCCGGCTTCCAAGTTAGTGCTCGATGTGCTCTTTCAATTCCCAGGTCCAGGTCGTTCAGAAGGTCAGGTGTTTTTTTTAACAAACGGTCAAGAAAAACCACCATATCAGCCCCTTCCTCATCTTCTGGTATCCCGTAGATCTGTAAATTCTGTCTTTGTGCACGGCCCTCCTGGTCTATTAGCCTAGCTTCTAGCATATCTTGGCGATGGGTCAGCTTCTTAATTAGTGAGGATGCCGATTGTAGAGCTGTCTCCATTTCATCTGTTCTTCCCTCCGCTTCGTCCAATCTTTTGTTAAGGCCTTGTATTTCTTGTTTGATATCAGTCAACTGCACATTGTTGTCTCTTCTAAAGTCACGTAGCTCGTCCAGAATAAGTTGCAGGCTGGGCTCTGGTGGGCCTTCACAACGGGGTGTTAGCTCAGCGATGCAGCCTTGGTCACCTTGGTTCGAAGTGGTCTCGTCCCCCTCCAAGCTGATAGTTTTCCTACTTCTGGTGGAAAACCCCCTTTCCATCCTGACATGTATTCACTGGAATTAGTGGAGAAAGTAATTTGGGGGGATTTTTAGCAGAAAACCTTTGGGAGCTTGCTAATTAGGCAGCAATCTACTCGCTAGTGGAACCGGAAAACCATCTAATACATTTTTCTAAATAAAATTAACAGTTAATTTCACATTTATTTAAGATTCAGTTATTACCTTGGGACAACAAATCATTTGTTAATGACAGATGTAGGATGACCAACATGCTTTGCTTTGTATCACGCCAAGCTCTCCTCCAGACTCTCTTCATTAATCTCAGTCATTTGCAACAGTTGGGGGTAATTAGGTCGCACCTTACGGCTCTAATCTCTGCTGGCTCAAGTTGAAATAGCTCTAATTAGTTGCTGTCATTTTAAAATAGGTCTTGATTAGTTTATTCACATGAAATCTGGGTAAGAGTCGTATGGAGCAATTGCACCCAACTTCTTCACTATTACATATATAATTACACTATTACATATATAATTACAAAATTAACTGTTTTTAGCCCAGACAACACATGTTAAAGGGGTATTTTATCAGGTTTGTATTAAGTACGACGATAAAAGGTGTGATCAAACTAAAGACGGCTGGAATCATGACAGTCTAATGATAGACACCATGGTTTTACAATCGCATTAGAAACTGATAATACAGCTGAGCTTATCAGCTTACTCCTTGTGTAAACTGAAAACATTTGACACAATGAAACATTGATGAAAATGAGCATAATTAGAAAAGAGAATCATATTTTAGCTTTTTTCAGTAGAGATAATATTTCTAGATATATTACAAAACTTAGCAGTGTTGTAAGTTCTTAATATAATAAATTCCTGCACCAGCTTAAGAGCAGGGATTGCAAAAAGGAAAGCTAATACATACCTCTGAAAAATGCTTAACAGTGTTGTGCACAAACATTCGCAAGAGTGTATTCATGTCCCTGTGCTACCCCTTCTTGAACACCTGTGCTCTCAGTTCTCCTACGTTAAACCTGTAAGTGTTTTTGTGTTGATCAGTAAATTATTATTATTATTATTATTATTATTATTATTATTATTATTATTATTATTATTATTGTGGGTTATTATGCGACTTCCATTCTTGATACACCACTTACCTAATCAGTCATGACACCGTGAGGTATTGGTCTGTGTGGCGAGATGGAATCCAGGAAGAGGTGGTGTTCAAGTGTGTTCTTCCCAGAGCGATGGAGGGCAGGCAGGTAAGGGCTGGAGGTGGAACGGTGGATTGAGTTGCTGTGGTATGGAGCTGCCAGGAACCAATTAAGATGGTAGGAGCTCCAGAAAGATATAACAAGGAGGATTTCAATTAATCATTTGAAGGTTCTCACCAGAGGATTTGACAGGACAAGTGGTTGGGCACAAACTTGGAGGGGACACAAAGGAGATGAGGTAAGAGACTAGAGCACGGGTCTTCAAATCCAGGCCTTGAGAGCTGGTGTCTTGAAACTTTGAGATGTGTGCCTGGCCCAACACACCTGAATCAAATTGCTGAATTACATCCTCAGTACGCAGTCAGAATGGTTCAGAGGTGTTGCATGGATATAGCTTGCGCCCTCTATACAGAGGCAACAGACCTCAACGTGGCCATCCTGAGTTCGACTCCCAACCTCGGTAACTTTGCTGCATGCCCCCGCCCCCTTCCTGTCATATTAATATCAAAAAGATCATATTTACAGCATATGTGTGCGACAGTTACAGCATTTAACCTTACTCACCTCAGTCTGCCAGATGCTTGAAACATAAAGTGAAACTGATAGCATGGCCTACTTTCTGATTCTAATTCTGATTATCTGTTTTCTGCCTTCTTGCCATCATCCTTGTCTGTTGCCTGACTGCTCTGTGAGTCACCCTCTTTACACAGTCCTGCGGGAGAAACACACCCTGGTAAATGAACACACCTCTTTGTTTCTCTGTTATACACCCAAGGATTCAAGAATCTCATGGTCCGTGACTCCGAAGAGGAACTCCATAAAAAACTGCTTTTGCAAGATAAATCTTTACTTTCTTTTTACACAATTCTCCCTGTTTGCTCTGCCTGCTGCTCACAATCCTGTTTTTTTTTTTTTTTTGTTTGTTTGTTTGTTTTATAGAGTCTGACCTAAAAAGCTGCTTCCAGGAAGTCGTTGTGAACCCACTTGGAGATTTACCTTTGCTTTAATAAAATCTATTAAAGTTTCCCTGGGTTGTGATGTTCATTCTGGGTCCAGACTGTACTATTTTATTGACAAAACCCTGATAAAAATAACAATAACACTTAAGCTACAACACTCTGAAATCTGTGTCTGTTTTGTTTATTGAGGTAACTATTTAAATCAGGAATTCATATAATATTAAATGTTTCAATGAACATATTCGAAGTAACTAGAATGCAAATGAATATTGAATTTGTTTTATTATAATATTAATATATTAACTAGCAGAATGCAAAACCCCACAGCTTTGGGGGAAATATTCATCAGTGTGTTATCTACCTCCTCTCCAGGTTCTGTATAACCTGAGACATGTTATTTTCAACATTTGTCCAAAATCACATATTTTCTATGCAAACATTTCATCATGGTCCCCTTGTGAGGACTGTCATTCTAGTTATACAGTAACTCTTGATACAGCAATGTAAGTATTTGTACAACTAAATCAGCAAGAGGACAGGAAATATGATGCTTGAACTTAAAATCATTGCTGTAAATTACTGAGTGATAGAAGTCCTTGGGATATGGAGTCCAGAAATGTAAGAAGGCAGCAGGATCATTTCAAAATGTTTGCTCTCTCTCACATTCACTGATGTCAGGAATGAAACCTGTTCCTCTAGGTCAGGGGCATGCTTTGAATCCATTCTCACCTAAGGTGTCATTTTAAGGAAAATGAAATGTATGAGATGTGAGTGTTGCCTCCTCCCAGATAAAGCAAGTTCCAATTTCTTCAACAGTGATACGAGTGCGTTTGGAAGTAGTCTGGGTAAAGGTTATCAACAAATCCTCACACAGCACAGGAAGATGACAGTCTACCTGTCCTTTAAAATCCTTTCTTACCTGATAATCCACCATACTGCTTTTAAAAGAGGTGCTTGGAAAGGATGAGTTACGGTCATATATATATATTTTATTATTATTGAAATACAAGGATCAGCAGAATCCATAGAGATGCATTCAAAGCACAGAACATTTCCCAATAAAGTTTAAATTAATGTGTAAGGAGAGAATGTTCTGTTATTACCAATATGAAACCAGCTATTTTTTTGGAAACTTCAAACCTCTAAAACTGGAATTTCTTTTATTTGCTCCGTTGTGATTCCAATAAACCTTTTAGAATTTATTCATAATAGTCAAGTTATGTGGGGATACATCTTAGCTCAGTCTTTTGGGCTACGTTTCTATCAGCTCTAATATCTTTTTCCCCAGCCACTCATTTAAAAATAGCTCACAGACTGAACTGGGATTTTTGTAAACATCGCTTTCTAAACCTTGTCAAAAATAGAGCTGGCCAATATGCCTGAAAAACGTATCATGATATAAGCGAGTTTTGCTTTAAATATCTGAAATACTGCCAAACTGGAGACACGACCTTTCCTGTTTTAACCACGATTTCCTCTCGAGCTGTTGTACTAATTTTCTCCATTAATTCCACACCGTTCTTTTTTGTTTTTAAGCAGTTATAAGACATGGTGGTGAAATCTAAAACTGCCGATGCACAAAATAATCAGGTTGTTGCTAGCTTACCAATGAAGTATGTAGAATTCTTTGCCTGAGGACTTTAAACTGATTCCAGACTGGCAAAATTTTTAGATTAAGACTGAAAGAGCAGCCCAGAACCCAGGACAGAAAAATAGACACACACAAACACAATCACACTTTCCCACCCACGTGCTCACCTACAGACATTCACATCCACTTTCCCAACATAAATAAAAAAAAAAGAGAGAGAGAGAGAGAGAGAGAGAGAGAGAGAGAGAGAGAGAGAGAGAGAGAGAACGAGAGAGAGAGAGAGAGAGAGAGAACGAGAGAGAAAGAGAGAGAGAGAGAGAGAGAGAGAGAGAGAGAGAGAGAGAGACATCATACACCCACTTTCACTCCCCATACACACGCTATAATCCCAGGTCCAGGTAATGTACCACCCCAAAGGGGCAACCAGTCCCCAGACCCAGATGGTCATCTTCTTTTTGGGGTGGAGAACAGCAAATAACCCAACCCTCTGCAGCAGCAGCAGAGTAGCCTGTCACCCAGGACGAGAGCGAGCCACCACCCAAACAACCCCGGCCCAGATGTCGTCCCCGACCAAATCCAGAGATGGGCCAAGGAAAGTCCACATAGTCCCAACGAGCCAGCCAACCACAGCAATCCAAAGGCGAAACAGCCCCACACTCCAGCGAGCCCCAGTCTCAAACCTGTGAACCCCCTTCCACCACAAGACCCAAGGTCCCTCCAAAGGGCCACCCCCAACCAGCACAGAAACATTGAACACATGCCCCCGAATAAACAAATCACAAATCTCCCATCCATGGAGGAGGGCTGCAGGAAGGCCACAGCCCCGAAAGCACACCGCCATCTTAGGCAGGGACCACAACAGCAAGGCAACAGGCCTGCACAACACCACCCCAGCCCCGCACGCAAATGCAAACAAGCAGACAGCACTGAGCCACGCAACCACAGCAACCCCCCCCCACCCGAACCAACAGCAGGACAGGATCAACTCCCCCCACCAAGCATCCCTAGCAGGAGGCCCACACCCGGGGCCAACAGCCCTCACCATGCGCCCTCAACCACATATACAAACCCTCGTCACCATCCCCGCACCTTCTTGGCCATTCTAAGGCATAATAGTGCTTTGACATCAACTATGGGTAGGAAACTTTTGGCACTTGTCAAATTGATTCAATTGTGATTCAGAAGGCTAAGATATGATTAGAAATCAACTGATGATGTAACATTGACCCCTTCCATTTATACAAACCTTTCACTTTGTCTTTAACTAAACCCAAATCCATTTTAGCAATCTCTGTTAGACACATATGACTCTCCTATATTGCTCTAGCACTCATAGGAAAAATTGGTTTAATAATTTACTTTTTCCTCTAATAAATGGAATCACAATTAACAAACAGCTTTTTGTATTTATACAGTTTTTCTTTTTGTTGATATAAAAACATGTTTGATGATCTGAAACATTGAAGTTTGACAAAAAAGGAAAAACAGAAGAATTCTGTCAGGGGAGCAAATATTTTTTCATTGCATGGTTTATATGAAATGACATAGAAATTACTTGTTCAAACTAAACTCTTCTAGGATCTTAACTGAGTAATGACATATCTAAATTTTCAAATGATGTGGAGATACCTCTTTTGAATGAAATATTTCCCCTTAAATTATTTTCCCAGCAGGAAATGAGAATCAGCAAACCGAAAAACCAGGAACCATGCCTCTGTGCTCGTAACTGATAGTCTGGCAACAGCTTCTAAGATTGAAAAAAAAGTCATGAAATTATTCCTCACACTGAAAAATGAAAAATAGCAATAACCATTACACTTCACTTTTACAACATTTCAATATTGTCGTCTCATAAATTCTCTTAAAGTTGAACAAATTTACAATGTACAGCTCATGCCTGATTTAATGCTAACACAGAAACTGAGTAATTTATTTTACAGAGCAGGGGTAAAGGTCTTCTAAATTGGCTGTTACTAGATGTTAACTTAAGTAAAGATGACAACCCACACCACTGATTATATGCAAATGAGTTTTTAAAATATTTTTGAGTAAATACTTTATTTTGTACATAGGTGGTGAGATGTGGGACACTTTATTTTTATTACTTTTTATAACAAGCACTCTGACACTTAGTATAGAGAGGATACTGGCCCAACGTACCAATGTTGAAAATGAATACAATTTCAATCAAACAGTGTTCAAATGTATTCTGGTAGGGTCTCAGTTGAAACATACTGCACTGGGTTTGGTGTGGAACAGAAAGTCCCCAGGCTGAAATGATGCCAGTTAGTTAAACAAGCTGGGACATGATGACAGACAAACATGACTATTTCCCTCTTAGGCTGCATAAAAAGGACACATACACACATTCATAGTGAAGCCTTCAGACCCTTGTGCCATGTCAGCTCCAAGGACCAGAGGCCAAACCTATCTGAGAGGATTTTTGTCATGGTGGGCGGCGGAGCGGTCGAAAGTCGTAACTCTACAGGCATTACTTGACACTTGAGACTATGACTGACTGACTGTAAAAGGCCAAATTGTTGCCATAACCTGTTTCGCATTCCTCTTCCTTGTCAACGCTTCAAATCTTTCCTTTTTGTTTGTCAGCAGTAAGTATGCTCAGTGATGTGAACATTTCCAGTTTCGATAAACATATGTTCATCAAACACTTGATGAAGCTGCCATCACACTGTTCTCTGTCTTGTCATGAATGTTGTTACAAAATGTCTAAACATGAGGAAGGGGATTTTGTGGAACATTAGATCCTGATGACCAACTGGGAATTAAATTTCAGTACTCATAGAGTATTTTCACACCTGATAGTCCAGTAAACTCGGTTTGATCAGGGACCAAAATTGCAACATTCATTCCATTTTCAGCTAGTGCAGTTCAGTTTCGCACTGCACTGTAAAACGAACCAACCCTTTCAAAAACCTGTTTACTTCCTCGCCTGTGGTTCTGCTGCACCAAGAACCACTGAAGGAAAAAAAAACATGAAAACCTCTGAAGTGCAACTCCCTACTTCACAAAACGTAAACATCAGATTTTAGTGGTTGTAGGATTTTTCTTATGTCTTTGGGAAAAGACCACGAGCCATTTCTCCTGCTAGCACTAGATTCCCGCGTTTGTTTTGGTTGTATTTACCCAGAATGCCCTACACTGTAGTCCACTCCCTGCTTTTGGAGCAGTCTCCGGTCTGCTTGGCATTCACATATGGATTCGAATCACACCAGAGTTCAATTCAACCGAACCGAGGCCTAGGTTTTTAGGTGGACCAGGGATTTCTTTTTTTAGTCTCCATCAGAGTTCGAATGAGAATTCACACCTCCCCAACGAACCAAATGTTTTTGAGCAAATAAACTAGAGTTTGATTAAAGCAGACTAAACAGGGCTGGTGTGAATACACCCTTAAGAGTACCTCAGAGTGGTCAGATAACTGTTTGCCAAATTAATCAGAAAGTAGGTCATGCCACTGGTTTCACTTTCAGCTTCCCTTCATAGGGTAGTGTGAGATGAAGTATTTGTTGGGGTATTGGGTCATTACTAGGATATCTGACTCGCTGGTCCTTCAACTCTGTAGCGGTGTTTTTTTTTTGTTTTTTTTTTATCAAAACAGGTCTCATGTAAAGGAGATCTTGGACCCCAATGGGACAACCTGTATAAATAAAGGTTAAATACAATTTTTAAAAAATACATTGTGTGTGAGGGCTTTTTTTTATATGTTCTAAAAAAAAAATCCCTGGCTGTTTGTCTTATCTGGTCAAATTGTGTATCGTACAGTGTAAAACGTATAGTCAGGTGATGCCAGAGCCTTATTTTCCTATATCATGAAGTTTTCCTACACCATACCCACAAAAGATAGATATACAATAATATGTAGGAAGTCACAGTGGGACACATTAAGTTATTTAATACCCTGCCAATTTTTCAAGTTTCCCCACTTACAAAGAATGTAAATTTTCATCATATGTACAATTTAACTGTGAAAGACAGAATCTAATAAAAAAAATCCAGAAAGTCACATCATATGATTTAAAAAAAATAATTTCCATTTTTTTACATGAAATAAGTAGTTGATCACCTGTCAACCAGCAAGAATTCTGGCTCTCACAGAGCTGTTAGTTCATCTTTAAAAATCCCTCTTATCCTCCATGACCTGTTTTAACTCCATTACCTGTATTAACGTGCTCTTTTTGGGGAGGGGAGGAGAAGAGCAGACAGCCCAACCCTCTGCAGCAGCAGCAGAGTAGCCCGTCACCCAGGACGAGAGCCAGCCACCACCCAAACAACCCGGGCCCAGACGTCAGCCTGACCAAATCCAGAGATGAGCCAAGGAAAGTCCACATAGTCCCAACGAGCCAGCCAACCACAGCAGTTCCAGAGCGAAACAGCCCCACCTCCCAGCAAGCCCCATTCTCAATCCAGTAAGAATGGGGCCCCGACAAGACCCGAGGTCCCCCCAAAGGGCCACCCTCAAGCAGCGCAGAAACATTGAACATATGCCCCCGAATAAACGTCACAAATCTCCCATCCATGGGGGGGAGGGCCCCAGCCCCAACCAGCACACATCTTAGGCAGGGCTGCCTAAGATAGGGGCCACACAGCATGCCGCAACAGCAAGGCAACAACTCTGCACGACACCAACCCAGCCCCACACGCAAATGCAAACAAGCAGACAGCACTGAGCCACACAACCACAGCAACCCCCCCGAACCAACAGCAGGACAGGATCAACTCCCCCACCAAGCATCCCTAGCAGGAGGCCCACACCCGGGGCCAACAGCCCTCACCATGCGCCCTCAACCACATATACAAACCCTCGTCACCATCCCCGCACCTTCTTGGCCATTCTAAGGCATAATAGTGCTTTGAGATCAACTATGGGTAGGAAACTTTTGGCACTTGTCAAATTGATTCGATTGTGATTCAGAAGGCTAAGATATGATTAGAAATCGACTGATGATGTAACATTGACCCCTTCCGTTTATACAAACCTTTCACTTTATCTTTAACTAAACCCAAATCCATTTTAGCAATCTCTGTTAGACACATATGACTCTCCTATATTGCTCTAGCACTCATAGGAAAAATTGGTTTAATAATTTACTTTTTCCTCTAATAAATGGAATCACAATTAACAAACAGCTTTTTGTATTTATACAGTTTTTCTTTTTTTAATGTCATACAAATATGGGACAAAAACATAGGGACTTTTTATACAGATCTGTCTATTGATCAATAATTCAGTAATTTTTTTATAAAGAAATTCCAAAGAACAAAAGAACAAAGTCAGTTGTAAATCAAATCCACATGTCAGCTTCAAAGGGTCTTGGAGCCACTTTTATTAACTTCAAGCCTCTTGGCATTAATATGGACATGAAAAATAACATAGAAAAAAACCACTATTTTCATTTTAGTCTTTAAAATACCAAACTTTATACTTTTTGTCTGGTGACATTATTTATAAATATTAAATCAGATGTGGTGATCAGTTGCTCAGTACTTGAGAAGCCATTTTACCAAATACCTTGATATTCTTACTTGAGTAATTTCTTGAATGGATACTTCTTAAGTGCTATTCTTACATGAGTACAATTTTTGGGTTCTCTACCCAGCTCGGCTTATGGGTAATTAATGCTTCATAGTTTCTGCCATATTAATTCTTTCCTTGATGTATATTTTCATAGTTAATTGTTGTGTTCCCCCTCCTGAATATTCATTTCCTTTAGATTTTTTCCTATCATGATCAACTGTGTTTTTACTTCTTGCCATATTCTGTTCAGTCCCCTGTATTTATGATTGGTCAAAAGGTCTTCCCATATAATTTGCCATATACATTTATTCATTTGGATTTAGTTTTTGTTTATTCTTGCATTTTGTTCTTTGTGCGTTTTCTTAGATTAGTTTTTGCCTTTCTTTGGTTTATTGTTATGTCCTCTTTAGCCTCTCTCATGTTATTATTCTGCCTCCTGTTTCTTTTGTATTTATGCTCACCAGGAATCCTCACTAAGGCCATTCACCTGTGCTGCCTCATCATCCTCATGTGTTTTACCTGATCTGCCATTCAAGCCCTTGATTTTTCACTCCTCACCAGGTCATTTGTTTTCATGGCCTGATTATCATAGTTCTTTGCTCCCTTTCATGTCCCGTCTTTCTTGTCCCTGGGTTTTGTAAATTGTGCTTATTAAATTTCTCACTAATGTCTTTCATCACTGGCTGTATGCACATTGGTTCTGTCTCTTCACCAAGAAACTTGACGGGGTGCTGTGGTCCCTCTGTGTGTGAGGAGAGCTTGCCAGTTGCGGACCAAGAGTGAGCGCATGTTTTTTTGTTTATTGTTTTTTTGCCACTCGTGTATGCAGAGCTTTGGGACAACTTTGATTGGGAAATGCAGACTGACATAGCACCTGTTGTAACACAGGAAAAAGTCCCAGTACGCACTGAACGATGTAAATAAGTCCCGATACACTGAGGGGTAAAATTTAGAAGTGGTGGTACTGCGTACCGGTCCATGAGGGCCCACTTAAAGCACTGTATAGAACTATATGATCAAATGATACTGTATTGTTTCTGATATTCCTGTTGCCTCTAAGAGCTATAGTTTTTTCATACATAAATTTTCACACTTTTGTAAGTGTGTCTTTACAATTTTCTCTTAAGCTCTACATTTAATACTTTTGTTTTTAAGTTAATCTTGGCATCTCACAGCAGGACTAAGTGGTAACCAATTGGTAACTCTGTCTGAAGGTGTTGCTATTTATTTGACTCCCTTCTGTCTATGATTATTATGTAAAAAAATAGATTATTTTTCCTTTGACTATTAAGCAGATGGTAAATAGAGATTGTTAATTTGAAAAAAGAGCACATACTATAGATAGAAATGTAAGTATTTTTTATGCAAATGAGCAACATATGTGGGCATAACTCCAACCACAACATTGTGCATCTACTGTGTACTGTGGTATATGTGAAATATGCATCAACTGGCATCACGCCACATTGGCTCCATTAAGACCAGAAGCTAACACAGCTACAAACCAATTAGTTATTATGGAAATGTATTCACAATAGATTTTTGACTAAGTTTTTACTGAATGATCCGGTATGTTAACTAGCCACCTTACATGTTTTGTTCAATTAATTTGTACATGAAGCTTTGTCTGGTTGTTTTGTTAATATATCTCATGTAAGCACAACTCATAAAAGTTGTGCTCTTCTCCGAGTATATGAGCATAAATGTGTCCCGGTGTGTGCTTGTTGCTGTGTGAAGTTGTTTTTCCATGTTACAGCATGCTAGTTAAATTGGTAAGTCCCAGAAAGAGGACTGCAGAGTGTCAGTCAGCTGTCAGTGTCAGGTAGTACATGAGCTGAATGCAGAGCAGCTCAGCAGAGCAGCATTCTCCAGAATACAGACAGGGTGGGAAATGGGGGATGGTAGTGAGACCTGATGGGGAAAAGAAGCAGTGAATCTATAATACCAGAACAAAATGTTCCTACTGGTTAGAATTTAGTTTTGGTACCCAACTATGATTTTCAGGTAAAGTATTGTGTTGTTAACAGCCTTAGTCTGAGTAAATCGTCTCAATATTCTGGGGTTGTGCATCTCTGGTTTGTGGCCAATACGCTGCGAATCTCAGAAAACTCACCTTATCAGATTAATTTCAGATACATAGAATGGAAAAATTAAACAATGTGATTCACTTATTTCATGCTAAACCGTGTGATTTGATTTGCTTGAGTATAACTAGACAAACTGAAGAGATTATTAGGAGCTCCAGTATTCAGGGAGTTAAGGACCACAGCCACTTGCAAATAGCTAAAATTCTTGAATACTTGAGACCCCCTCGAAAAACACCTTTAACTGCCTAATTTAGTAGTTCAAACACCAAACATACCTTAATACAAACAGCAGAAACTGTCTTAGCACTACCACAGAAACTACTACAGCAAATCAACACCAAGGAAAAAGAATGGTTCTCTTTGATTGACTGCTTTGCAAACTCTAGGCAGTAGCACGTCAAGTAGCATTACTCCTAGGTATTTCAGCTTCCCAAGCTGCATTTACTTTTACATATTTTCGACATGCTCTGTGAAAAAACACACAAATAGGTGGGTTTTCCATAAATACTAAACCACTAATAGGCAAGGGTCCATTGTATAACTAATTAATTACTTGAACAAAATAATCTTTCACAAAGAGGTCCTGCCTGCCAATTCTAGTGCACTTTTATAAAACTTAACTGAAAATGAATATTAATACAGAAGTTTACAGCTAAACTCTCAAACCTGTCAGGCTGCGGATTAGCAGTCATTCAATTATTAAGGAGTGAGCAGCTAAATGCATTTTCTATATCATGAACAACAAAGTATAAAACTACTTAAAAAAATTGTACACTTTTAAATATGTAATGCTGCTTCAAACTAGCACCAGTATCACTAATGAAAGTTAACTTTAATGACAGTGAAGCAGCTCAGTTGGGCTGAAAATTTTGTTCTGAAGTTCTTATGAAACATGGAGGTAAAAAATGAAAAAAAGAAAGATTAAAAAAAATATTGAAGAAGTACTGAAAGCTTCATTCACAGTGGGGTTGGATATCTTTGAAGAAGGTGATGGTATCATTAATTGTCTTTAAATGATCAGAGGTGTTATAAAGGAGGACAGGAAGAAAGTTGCTTACCACTTTTGGAGATCCTCATCTGAGAGATGTTCAAACCTGAGCCAAGTAAAGATGAGTTACAGGCAGCCCTTTACATTCAAAGCATATTGCTCTCTCAAACTGTGTAATACTTTAATAAAATGTGTTACTTCAGCTGATGTGTGCATTTTAACTCCACCATCTTTACCTCATTGTTGTTTGTCACTTACTCAAGCTCTGCCTCCTTAGCGGTACTAATTGTCATCTACTTTCCTCAAAACTGCAACTTTAAACAGCTTCTCCACCAATGCACAAGCAAGTCAGATCCCTACAATGCTCTCATCACATTATTGTGCATCTGCCCTTGGCTTTAATTGTGAGTGAAAGCAGGATATGTGTGGAAAACAATGCACTCGCATTACCTTGCTACACATTTGACACCGTAGCATACAGTCTGATCACCAAAAGGGTCCCACAGATTAGCTGACCATGTTAACAAATTCCTCCATGAGTGCTGTAACTTCATATTATGTAAAACACACGTACACACCCGCTTCAGAATCAATGGATCTGCAACTCCAATACACTTAACCTCACTATAAATGAGACTCACTCACCTTATTATGCTGGATGCTTTAAAGTGAAGTAAAACTGATGGTCTGACCTACTTTCTGATTATTTCTGCAAAACTTTTTCTGATAGCTTGGGGGCTTTGAAATCTCATTCTCTGATAGTTCTGAATGTATGTCAGTTTATACAGTCGAAACCCAACAAACACAAATACTGTTCTTAATAAGACCTACCTATTTTTAAATAGGCTAATTCAGTACAACAGATAAAGTAGTCCAACTATGCCGCTAAACAGCACAATAATTGCATTTAATGATATTTTCAAATGTATTAATATTCATTGACGCTCAAGTAGAACCAGCAAAGGAAAGAAATAGTAAAACTGAGGGTGTAAAAATACCCTAAGAATCCAAACGACACTTCAACAAGGCCATTTTCTCAACACATCTGCTGCTAACTTGATCATTTCTCTTTTTCAGATCATCAGCTAGATGCCTGGAAACATTCAGTTGCTGCCATGTGATTGGCTGATCTGTGATTTGTGTTGACAAGAAACTGACCATTTGTACCTAATAAAGTATTGGGAATGTAAGTTGGCGCTGTAAGACTGGTTGTTTGCAACATTTCAAAAGTTATTTACTTATACTTAAACTGGGAACATTCTGAGTGTTTTAAAGTTTTGGCTCTGATTTTAGCCTCTTTTATACTCTAAGCTTACATGTTGCCTGGAACAAATTCTATATTGTGTCTCTCAGGCGGTATGCTAAGTAAGGGTTCAGTTTTGTTTATGTCCTCGGTGTGCCTGGTAATCTGCAAAGTGAGGATGAGTAGGCAGAAGAAAGCCTGCGAATATGCTTGTGTGAAAGTGTGTGGCGCATACATGATTGGGTGTCTATGTGGGTAACACTGTGATTTTTCTAGCTGTGACTACGTGCCTGTGAGCCTCCGTACTGCTTTCAGAACAGTTTATTGAGTCTCCTGAACAAACCAATCTGCCTGAATGTTTGTTGTGCTGAATAGCTTTCTCCCCCCTTAGGAGAACAAGCATTGTTCTCAGACTGATTTGTTTCTGTTTTTCCTTCTACTTTTCATCTGTCTTACCTACGGTGTCACATAACCTGAGGGACAAAAATGGCTAAAAGAAAAAAACAACAAAAAAAATAAACGAAACAGGATATGCAGAAATCAGTATTGTCATAGAGACGTTTCCTGTTTCAAAAAACTTACCTGACTTGAAGAGCAATGAGAGGAAGGATGTTTATATGCAATCAGGTAATGAAAATGAATCCCAAACAAATCTTCATTAACTTCTTTTTTAAATATTTGCTTATATAAGAAGTTTAAAATATTTCAGGTTGTTCATTTTACAGTGTTTGTCCTCATACACAAGATAAAACATATTTTGACAATACTTTGCAAGAATATTCCTACCCCTTAAACTTTTCATCATCTTTTATGTTTATATTTCAATGCCAAACTTCTGTGTATGGTGGACCCCCAGTAATATGACTGCCTAGTTTAGAACTTCAAACACCAAATACACCTTCAATGCCAAGGAAACTGAATGGCGGTCCTGGATTGGCTGCTTTGCAAACAGCAGCCAAAAGAGTGTCAACTAGCATTGTGCCTAGGTATTTCCGCTTCCCAAGCTGCATTTTCTTTCAAACAATTTGTGTATGCTCTATGGAAAAATCTGTGAAAAGGTGAGAAAAATCAGAGAATACCGGGGTGGTTTCCACTGTATTTTATTTGACAGAACAAAAAAAAGTTGTGCATAATAGTAAAAGGAAAATAATACATGGTTTTTAATACTTAGACAAATTAAAATCTAACTCCATAGCCTTTATAATAAAACATATTGCTCATAAGTTAGCAAAGATGAGCATCTTCCTACCTTCCTCTGGGCTTTCACATATCACAAGCATAGGCAGACATTTCCAGCACAGCTGTGGGTTTCCAAAAATAAAGTCATGGAGGACAAGAGAAGTCCTCCAAGACATTGTATAGTACAATGTCAGTACTATACATGAAATCTACATTGGAAGTCTCCATAAACCATTATTTTAGAAACAAAAAGGGTGGACAAACTTAGGGTAGGGATCTTATTGTTTGCTGAGTATATGCTTCAAATTACAATGTTATCTCTCAATCCTCAGTTGTCGGAAATTGTTTCTGACCAGTCTTGTTTAAACTCGGAAATCCTGCCACTGGTTCACAAGATCATACCATTAATCTGTGACACCAACTTGCCCCTATGTAAGTCAGCTGATGTGGGACTGTGTCCATCTTGCCTGGTAAGTTCGGGGTGTAACAGAGACAGGCTGACTTCTATCCCCTTGGATGCACTCTGTTCTTTCACAAAACACAAAGGAAAAAGGTTCCCTAATCCTGCCTAAAAATATTTAGTGAAAGGGGCCTAAGTGGTTATTCTGCATTGTCGTTAGGTGTATGTGCTTGCATTTGTCCTTTGTGTCTCTACGTTGCCCAATGATGGAATGGCGACTTGGCCAGGGTCTACACCGCCTCTTACCTAATGAGCACATGGGATAGGCACCAACGTCCCCGTGACCATGGATATGTTGTGTTCAAACAGGACCGATGTGTTTCTGTAAAAGTTGTAGTACGAATCGAACCCAAAGCTCAGTCCACAACAAAGGAGTGATTAAACAGATTTTACTGGCAATCAAAATGTGAGAAGACATTCACATTGGGATTGGCTTTCAAGTTAGACTCTGTGAAGGAGTTAGGCTGATAAGTGACTGGCAGCATAAAGAAGTACTTTGCAATCAGGAAATGTTGTTTTAACCAGTAGAGGTGGTTTCCAAGACGATCCTCTTCAGAGACTCAAACCTCGATTGAATGGAATCCTCTGTGACGTAACAATAGAGAATTGGAAAGTGTCTTTTAACCAGAGATTACTTCACCTGCTGGACCTTATAGAGGGGAAACTGGGAATGATGATGTCACAGAGTGTGGAAAGTCCAGAAGCAGAGTGAATAGAATTACACACACTTATCCAATGATCAAAGCTCACCATGGGGAAGGTATCGGTTTCACTGTTCACCATTCAATAATCAAAAGTTGGGGAGACAATCCAGGTCAGCAACTGGGCAGGCAGAGCAGATCCAGTATCTGTGAGTCAGTTTTCAGGGTCAAGGTATGTGAAACAGCGTTCAGAGTCAGAATAACTAACAAAGCAGGTAGAGGTGATGGTCAGGTGGCAAAAAACAGGTCAGGTACATAATCAGAACTATAGACATGAAACTGCTTGAAGGTTGTAACATGGATGACGACAGATAATCTGGCACTGAGTGAATGCAGAGCAGAAGTTTATATAGGCAGCAGCACTTAAAAGATTGTTTTTTATAAACTTTAATGCTTTAAACTTCTTCATTCTGCTCTGAAATTAAATTATACACAGGTGGACTCTGTTACTAATCGGGTGACTCCTGAAGGCGAACTGGATTTTTTGAGGTGTTAAAGGGGACTGAATACAAATGCCAACCACACTTACCTGATTTTTATCCGAAGAAAAGAATTGAAAACCTTTGCACTTGACTATTACACAATACTTTGTGTTGGTCTATCACAAATACTCTCAATAAAATACATTAGAGGTTGGAGTTGTAACATGAAAAAGTTCAAGACACTGTAGACTGCTGGGATTGGGTGTAGCCCTTACAGAGTACAGAAAACACATGAATCTTAATTCCAATTGGGATGTTAATAATTGACTGCAGTGCCAACCTGGAGTGAAACACAGAGCTGGAGTTAATAAAGACACATTTATGTTGTTTGATTAAAACCCAAAATTTAACAGGCAAAGGCAGAAAATTAAAACTAGTGCACCTTACTACTCCCTCTGCCAATCTACTGTTTTAGTTTCAGTCGATAAGCTGTCTAAATTCTCTCTTTTACACTTAGAGGCTAAAAGAAAAGTATTGTTTTCCCTTATAACTTTGACACTATCTGGGTGCAAGGCTGTCAAATACTGACTTATTAAAATGTAAAATTGGTAAAAAGAAAAAAAGAAGTTATAGTGAATAAATAAAAGGACTGTCTTTGAGATGGAAATTACTTTTTTTCCATTTGAGGCACCTTTGTTTCATCCACCCACAACGTGAGAAAAAGTGAGCTGGATTAAAAAGAACAATGGGGGAGAAAACATTGCCATGACTCTTTGAAGAAGATACATCTTGTCATTGTTCTCTTTATAAACTGGAATTGCTTAAAAGCATTCCAATCAAAACATTATTTCCCTGCTTGTTAAGAAACCCATGAAAGGTTCACTTCCTTGTGAATTTTGTGCTCTTTCTACAAAAAGGGTACTATTTGTGCCAAAATTTCTTGGTATTTAAAGAAATAGTTAAATTTTTTTAACTTCATATTTCTGTGGCACTATTATTGGTATTATCTCTAACACCTGTGGTGATAAATAATGTATCCCAGTGAATTTGTAGAAAAGTCAACAAATTCTCTGAGCAGTGGTATGTTAACAGCTAAGTTCCTGTAACAGGGGCCACCATTGTAGCTAATTTAAGCAATTTAAAACTAACTGAAAAGGTTCAGTAGCCAATGATACAAAATCCTTAGTAGTGGGTGTTAAATGTTTACACGTCACCCAGAAGCCGTCGTTGATTTTTTAAAATCGTTTTCTCAGCCAATAAGCGTCTGCTGTTTCTGCAGGATGGTATGTCAGCTGAGTTAATTAAATCAATCCGCCTGATCAGCTAACACATATCAGTCCACTCTTTGTTCACCAAGAGTAAAGTAAATTTTGGAATTTTGAGATAGGCTTTGTCATTTGTACAACATCCCTGGTGATGGTACATTTCTGTGTCATTTCAGATGTTGAAAAAAAAAAAAAAGTCTTGTGCATGTAAGGAAAAGATACTGGCTCACTCAGGATCAGCTGATTTGTCCAACCTGCTAATGAGATTATTCTTTCTACTGGGTTAATTTAAAATATTTCTGCTTATTTTCAGTAGTGGTTGGCAAACTTCCACTAATCCGCTAAATTTGCTAACAGTGGAGCAAATTTTTCATTTAGTGTTTAGCTTCTTTTGCTAACTTTGAGAGGTTCAGTGCCCTTACCTAACTTAATTTTTGGCATTAGCTTCCACTAAATACTGTGTTGGTGTACTGCTTTAGCATCAGCAGAACTAATGTTTATGATTAGTGTTTTAGGGTTAAAGCAACTAACTTTTTAGTTAGTGGTGCCCACCACTGATTATCAGCTTAACCAAACATGCTTTTGTCAGCCCAAAAGTATGAAGTTGTGCACCAGTTATGTTGCTTCCACAATTAAATACATAACACTCTGAAATCTTGGTGTCCTTACTTTATACTAACAATGGTGATTCTTAAAACTTCAACGGTGAATAAGAAGCATTTTTTGTGCTACCAGCAGTGTAGTTCAAATCCAGCAAAAGGAACAAAAACAGCTGCCGCATACTTACAGATGGCAACATGTCGACTCTTAGTTTTCCACTCTTCTGAGGATTTCTTCCATTTTCCACACAGTCACTGCGATATACAGTAACACCTGTCTACCATAAGTTGGGGAGCTATTACTGATAACTTTACTGAACCCTACTTGAAAAAAACTGTCTCATTTGAAGAACATTTTTCTCAGTATCTTTGTGCTTGTAGCTCTAGGACCTCTCGTACCTGTATGAGGTTTTGACCAACAATGATTCTACCTTTGGTCACTGACAGTTTTCTTCTCTTTGTTTTCCTCCACATCTGACCCCCTGCTTCTTCAGCTGTGTTTGTGTTTACTTCTCTGACTACAGTTTACTGAGAGCGCAGAGCAGCTTACCTGTAAGTCGTCTCCATGCTGAAGACATCCTGTTTCTTTTAATCACACCTTCTAAAAGATGTCCAAGGCAGATTGAGGGTGAGCCTCTTTTAGGATCATCCTCTTATACCCTTTACAAACAAACTTATGTCAGTGCTTAGATTTGTGCTGCAGAGCTAGTCTGACTGAGAAATTAAATCTTTTTTTTCTGCCACTCTTACCACTCAGGAGAAATCATAAGAGATATTTTAACTGTTTTATGACTCAATCTGATGAAGCAGCAGCTCTCCCAGAAGCAATGTCCTTTCAAGAAGCAATCTTGGGTGTTTTTAATCTTGGGACACAGGAGGACCTTTTATAATCCCACATTACCCATCGCATGCCATTTGCACCATCTGGATACCACAAGGATTACAACATGACACAGGGAGTAAGGTTAAATTAAAAAGAATAAAAGGATGACATTGAAATTACAACCACAGGATGAACACATTTTAAAGTCTTGCTGTGGCTTGAAGGGATGAGCTTCTGGCACATTCAGAGCTGGAAGATGTATACTAGAAAGACTCAAGAGGATTAGCACTCCGTGTATGTCTTTGTAATTTTTTTTCACTAGATGACCAATGGAAAAAAAAAATCTGCCCTCTCACCTCTTGTGATTTCTGTTGCAATTTTCACTAGAGACCTTGAATGCGCTTAAACAAGAACTTACAAAACAGTCCTGCTTATACAAGGCCTTGCAACGGTAGTTATACAACAAAAGTTTCTTCTTTTTTTTTTTTTTTTTTTTTATAAAAACCTCAAATGTGTGTCATGCATTTAGGAACCTATACTCTGTTACCCCTAAATAAAATCTAATACAGCCAGGTGCTATCAAAAGTCAGCAAATTAATAGAAGGAGTCCACTTTGGCTAATTGACTCAGTTTAAATGCAGCTGTTCCATAAAGGCCTCGGAGGCTTGTTGGAGAACATTCATGAACAAATAACCCATGAGGATCAACGGACACTTTAGGCAGATAAGGGTTTAAGTTGTGGAGATGATTAAAGCTGGGATTGTCATAATGGGTGAATTTAAAGCAGGACCAAAGTAAAGACTGGAGACTCGAATGAACAAAAAGAATGCAACAAAACAGAGTGAAACGGAAGGAGCCAGTACAAAAGAATGTGATCAGGGAGCTTAAATATCGAGGAGGGAGTAGAAATGACAAAGGAACAGGCCAAGCTAATTTTAGATGATGGGATGAAGCTGGGGAATGGAGGATAGGGACAGGTAGAGACAAATGAGTCAATGATTAGCAGCTGGGACAGGGAACAGTGTAGTTGAGAGCAAGAGGAAAGAAACCTGAACCTAATAAAACCGTTAACAGAAAGAAACATTAATTTAAAGAAACAAATCCAAAACATAAATAAGAGTAACTAAATTGACAGAAGAAATAGACTAAGATAGCAAAAAATAAGGAAACAAACAGTAAAGAAAGAAATAAAACACAGACATAGATGAAAGTAAAAGTCCAAACATCTACGGATTATGGCAGGGTTAGGTTTAAAAAGCATATCCAAAGCTTGAATATTTGAAGACCTGTTTGATTTATCATCTGAACATGGAAATAGTTTTTGGCAAGAGTTTGGCACAAGTGCAAACCTACCAAGACAGAACAGAATAGAATAGAATAGAATAGAATAGAATAGAATAGAAATAAACTTTATTGTTCCTCAGTAAGGAATTTCAGGTGTACAGCAGCAAAGTGACAGGCAAGTTGAAGCATATGGATTTACACAAAAACAGAAATATAAAAACAGAAGTATGAATAACATATTGTACAGTAAGGTCAAATTTACAGCATAGAAAAATACTGTTCAGTTATTTAAAATGGTATATTCTGATTCAAAGAAATGTGCAGCTGAGTAGGATAATTAAAAATTGTGCAAAATGTGCATGTGTATTTGTGCATAACAAACAACAATGGACTGTTTCCAAGAAATGAAAAAAACTGTGGAAACAACAGTGAAGTACAAATAACAGTGGGGATGTAAACACTTACTGAGTTTGTTGGGAGCAGTGATGGTTATAGAGTCTAACAGTTGCTGGGAGGAAGGATCTGCAGTAATGCTCCTTTGTGCACCTAGAATGTGTCAGTCTGTCAATGAAGAAGCTCCCCAGTTCAGTAACAGCTTCATGTATTGGGTGAGAGACAGTGTCCAACAGTGATTTTATTTTAGCTATAGAGTCCTTCTGTCTCTCACCACCTGCACTGGGTTGAGGAGGCATCCTAATTTATGAATTCATTGTGGACATGGTGCTCTTATCCTAAGCTAAATCAGTTTACTACAGAAGATGTTCGCTTCTCTCTTTTTTGAGACCTAAACTTACAACGTTTTGGGTTTTTTTTCCTCAAGTTTTTCACTAATTATCTCCTGTCTTTTTCAGTCACAGTTAATGCACATGTGACTAGGTGGGGGAAAACTTCTGAACTGTGTGTAGCTATATGAAATAATTGAAGATGATTTTAGAAATTGAACCATTTGAGTCTTTTGAGGAATCATTGGAGCCCCTATCTAAAATGAAAACTTGACTTCCAGTTTGTGGAAACATTAAGAGAGAATGGGATGATAATGACAAAAATGAATGAAAAAAGACTGAAGACAGTGAGGGAGGCTGCCAAGAGGCTGACAGGAACACTGCAGTAGCTTCCAACTAGTACTGGTTATGTTCTACAGGTGACAACCTTCTGTCTTCTCCATATGTACATACACAGCACAGCACACCAGGAAAAGAACACCATCTGAACACCAGTAAAATGTGGTGGTGGCAGCATGCTCTACAGTTACTTTTCTTCAGATGGAAGTGGGGTTTTTTAAGGGTAGATAAAATTATCAATTGTTTTGAATGCAGGGGCGATGGTGCCAACTTGGGTAGGAGTTCGTCCCGTAATCGGTAGTTACTGGGTCCAGCCCCCGCTCCGTCCATCTCCGTCATTGTATTCTCGGGCAAGACACATTAATCACCTTGCCTGCTGGTGGTGGTCAGATTGCCCTGTGGCACCGGTGCATGGTGGTGCATGGCAGCCTCGCCTCTGTCAGACTACCCCAAGGTAGCTGTGGCTACAATCCAGTAGCTTGCCACCATCAGTGCATGAATAGGTGAATGACTGCTTTGGGGTCCTCTGGACTTGAGAAAGCACTATACCAGTTCAGGCCATTTACTGTACAAGTACAGGCCAAATACCAGTCAGTTGTGACCCAAAACCTTCAAGGGTCTGCTAGAAAGTTCAAGAAGAAGAAGAAGAATTTCACTTTTCATTATCACAGTGAGTCATAGAGAAAACAATCTATTTACCAAAAGAAAATTAAAGCTTAGGAATGGCCTAAGCAAAGTCCAGACCTAGATCTAAAGGAAAATCTATGGAATTACCTAAAGAGATCTGTGAACAAGATATGTTCTCATATATGGACCCAATAAATATAAATATATAAATATATGTGGATTGAATAAATTAGAATATTATTGAAAAACCCATTCATTTTAGGAACTTTATCACCAAGTTGAAATGCATTATATAGATTAATTACACACAGTTGGATGTTTGAAAGCCTTCATTACTGTTGATGATTTTTTTTACTTAACTCACTTTAAAATGAGAATATTACATCAGACCAATAAAAATCAAACAGATCCATTTTTGACCATTTAGGTCAAATTTAAGTTAAACTGAAATTAACTCAAACGACAGCCGACTAATATACTCAAGACTACAGCATATTTGTCCACATATTAATGAGTGATGTGATTATTGCTTGTAAATGTAGTCATCTCTACATCATATTCCCATATTTTGCTGTAACAATGGTTTTCTACTGTACAACGGTATTGTAAAGCAGGTTCTTTGAAAAAAAAACAAAAAAAAAAAAAAACACTTTTTTTTCTATTTATTTATTTATTTATTTTTATTTATTTATTTATTTATTTTTTTTTTATATACGTACCAGAAAATTTCCTGTAATAATCAGAACTTGTAACATTGAACTGACTTTGGAGCAATTACCCCCAGGGAGGTCGTTCACATTCACCACTTAATGGAATGCCTCCACTAACAGCTTGCAGATTAGATCACTTCAGTGTGGGTGTCAAAAACAACACCCATTCTCTTATTATCACAAACTACAGGCACAAACATGGAGCTATGAAACTGTCAACTGATTCCTGGGGAATGGATCCTTATGCCTACCATCTGCTGCTGATCAGGTAATTGTTCCACTCACACTAGCTGGTAATGCTAATATAATTGTGTTGCGTTGAGAGTAAATGTCAAACAATACCATAGATAGAAAGGTGGTGTAATAGAATCAGCTACAGTTAAAAAAGCAATGTGTCAGTTAGTGGGAGAACTTAGAGGGCCGTCTTCAGAGTCAAAACTACTTCATTAAAAGACACTTGACATCTCTGCAGATAGAGCTCCAGGTCTTACAGTAGGTTGGATTGTTAAAGGTTATATTTGTTTTAGAAACATTTCTTCCAAGTCTTCAGGATCATCAAGATGTAAAGTATGACAAGTATGTGTCCACTCAGATAGACTGCCACTGTACAACATCTTAATAAAACACTTCAGATGAATAAAACAATTAAAATATCACCACTTTCCAAGTTGTTATCAAACAGAAATATTTTCAAACTATTGTCTAATCTACATTTTATATATATATATATATATATATATATATATATATATATATATATATATATATATATATATATATATATATATATATATATATATATATATGTATATATATATATATATATATATATATATATATATATATATATATATATATATATATATGTGTGTGTGTGTGTGTGTGTGTGTGTGTGTGTGTGTGTGTGTGTGTGGCTTATGGCCCCCTTGTGTTAAATATTCATACAACAGAAAAGCCCAAATGAGAAAGGGCAGAGACACAGTGGGGTTTCGGTTTTATTTCATATCAATAAAAGTCAGGCACAGTTAAAAGGTTTTTCTCCATCCAGAGCTAATCAGAGAGGCTATTTCTGAAGTCAAAGCCAAACGCAGCAGCAGGAGTTTCCTACACATTTCAACTTCCTATCTATGAGTCAGTAACAATCAGAAATTACTCTGCTTTAAATCACACTAGTATGAAAGGACAACTTTAATTCTGAATAATGATTTAAAATCAAATATGTTTAAAATGAGATGAGAGAAACAAGACATATCTTTGTGTGGCAGATTGATAGAGAAAAACCATATGTTGCTCTTTAGCTAACAGTCACAGTTGGTGTCCTTAAAGAGACATATGTCACAATTATAAAACTTTTATATCATTACCCCCTAAAAAGTTTGAGTAGATGCATTTAAAAATAAAGCTACTTCTTTATCTGTTAAGTTAAATTAATATTAAATCTAGATAATTTACACCACATTAAAGTTTACGTAGTTGTGTGTCTGTCAGTAGTTTTCATAAAACCCAGTTGCGTACTGTGGGTTAAACAGAATGCAGAATTACCAGACATGTTTTGCACAATTTCTCTAGATTGTGTGGAGTCCTATCGCCTCTCTTACATCCAGGTAGTTCATATGTTTTCTGTGTATTTCAGGTTTGAGGACCGAGTTGGTCATGAAAGATTCTGTTTTGATTTGAACAGCAATAAATTCTGGAGTTGTTAGCTGAAAGACTCACTGATGACATTTTCTCTTGTTTACTGGAAGAGTAGACAAGATGTTTATTTAAAATCACCTGGGTCTCAGGATCTTTGGAATATTAAAAGGCCCACAGTATCAGTGATCCTTTGCAGTATTTAACAGCAGGGATGAGGTGGCGTCACGCCAAAAACACGTGTTGGCTTGTAGAGAGCATCTAATAGTTGCTATGGAAACTTGGTGACCCCCACTCTTAGAACCAGTTCTCTAACAGTGAGAGTCTTAACTCCCTTATGTTTGTGCTCACTATGTATCATGGGAAACTCAAGATGGGTCCCTGTTCAGCCTAGAACACAGTGACAAAAAATGGGGATTTATCCTATTTATCCACCAGGGCAGAGCTCTAAAATGTTCATATTTGTTTATTGTGAATGACAATAACATTTTGCAGTGGCAATTTTAGAATAGATTAAAAGATTTGTTTAAAATTTGACTTTCAAATTTAAAGGAATTGGAATTTAATTTGTAAAAATGCAAAGAATAGTCTTGATTATTTCATGGTTCTGTTAACGTATTTACAGTCTTATGCTACAAATTTAATCTTTTCTGTGTTTGAGCAATTTTTCCCTACAAATATATCTCAGCAGATAATAACTAATTATCTTTGACTGCTTTTAAGCTCTGCCAATTAAACTTGGCCTCCTCTCCCAGAATCCACACAATCTGTATTGAAACAGTTAGCAGTGGTCATGTTCTTAACAGGAAGTGGGGCCCCAAATTAAACTCTGCTTGAGGCCCCTTACAACCATGGGCCATCTTTCTAGTAACTCTGATTAATTTAAATAAGGAAAGCACAAACACAAAATGCTTTAGTTACATTTCTTTTAAATGGTTTGTTAGGATGCCAAAGTTCCCATCTTACCATGTATCATAGCTTCTGAAGAACTGTGTCAAACTGGTCTAAACATGAGAAAATTAAGGTTTTGTCAAACATCAAGGCCCGTCATGCTTTTGAAATATGTAGCTTTTGATACGTTCCTGTTCTGAATAGTTCATATCATAGAATAGGTCATTTATTTTGCTGAATTAACTTTTTTCTTTAATTAATTTTTAGCTTTAAGCGTGCAGCATGCTGAGGTGAGTAAATATTTTTACAATTGTGTCAATTGTGTAGCAGTGGGATTAATGTGATATATACACGGTGTGTGAAATCTGTGGTGCTTTTGCTGGGAAATTTGTGACCAAAAAGATAGGTGACAGCCTGGCTTTTCATGTGATCAATCTACAGTGAGGCAATACTGAAAGCTTATATTAGTACAGAATTCTGTCCTTCTTTGTCTTTGAATGAAAAGCAGAAATGCAATAGTCGTTTAGGGTGTACTAAAAATAATCATCTTAATTAAAGGTGGAATTTTAAAAAATATTTCAGACATTATGTTCCTGTAAGTAATCAAAGGTAAAATTTATTTAAAGGCTGTTTTTTTTTTTTTTTTTTTTTTTACCAGAGGTGCCAATAAATGTATCCAGTGCTGTATAATTATACAGTGATAATTTCAGACAGGCTGGATGGTGGCTGATTTTTCTACAGTTAATAATACAATAATTAAAAATTCATTATTGAAGCAACAGGCAACAATAAATTGCAAGAAAAGCTGGATTTTTGACTGTATGCATTTTTAACAGCAAACACTCACAAAAGTAGATCGCACAGAGAGTGCACTGTAGAGGTAAAAACTTGTAATACAACACTAATTTGAGCTGCCAGTTAATGTTTTGTAAAGATGTGCAGAATATCTTCCATTTTGTTCCGCGCCGAAAGATGTTTTCCCAAAGCCTGTCCTTAACCGCAATCACATTGCACTGGAGTAAACAAAACAGCAGCGCATCAGTGCTAGCAAGAGGTCGAGCAAGCAGGAGAGAGGGAGAAAAGGCAATGAAACAATAGGACAACAGTCGCTCAGAAAAACAGGGAGGACAAATTAAGCAATAATTCACAAACAGAATGCTGTAAGACCAATAAGTAAGGGAGGGGAATAACATCAGCGAGTAAAAGCATCTCAACCTCTAAAGATCTACTAAACCAGCTTGAATAGTCATGTGGTGTGAAGGTGATGTCAAGGACTCAGGGTAATGATTGCCAGCACAGGAGGAGTGCAGTGTGTGTGCTCGAGCACAAGCACTAAGAAAACAGGTGAACAAAACAAAATGTTTGCCTTCAGTCCTTAAGCTACCCTAGTTTCTGAGTCACCATGCTCAGAATATGACAGTCATAACCAGTTTCAGACTCATACACAGAAACTCTACTGAAGGTCACTTGTCTAAAACATCCAAGGCATAAAATTCAAAAGCTACACTCCTTAAGAAGAATTCAATCTGACTGAACCAACACAACACACAGTTTTGTGTTGTCATTACATAGCAGAGAAACTTTACTGCAGTAAAACAATGCTTGGTTATACTCTATTGCACATGGAGAACATAAGAGCTTTCAAGCTCTTACTCGAGAGCTCTTACACAACTTTTTAACTAAGTTTTTTTTATTTTGCATTAAACTGTCATATTTTCTTAACTGCTTGTTGAAGCTGAAACAGGGTATGCAATCAGTGAAACATGGACTGTACTGTCACACCAAATTACAAAGGAGCACATGTTAATTAATCTCAATGTGTGCAACAGTGTAATGCAAAACATGTGCCTTTGAAAATCTGAGCCATAAGGTAAAAACCCTGTTTAAACCGCTATAATTCTTAAAGTAAAATGTTTAACATCATGTCTATGCTTTCCTCATGTCATGCTTTACTCACAGGCTCTGCTGCTGCTGGAGAAATCAGAAGTATTTTGGAGCCAAAAATTTTCAAGCAACTTGTATAATGATCTGGGTTTTTCCACTTAGACTCTAAACTTTTTCACAATTTGCAAAGTTGTTCACTTGACAGAGAGTGTGCTGCAGCTTCCTGTCTGTCTGTGTCATGTGACCTGTCTTGCCTGCCACTCTCAGAGAGCAAAATGCAGCTGAAACACTTCGAAATAAATTTTATGACGTTCAAAGAAAAAGTTCAGAATTTATAAAGCAGCCGGACAAGCTTTTCTTTGAATTTGAACTGAAAACACATCGAAATGTTATGGAATACATCTTTTCAAAACAAAAAGCGAAGATGCTAACAGCCAAGCATTAAAACAAACCCCAGCTGAAACGGTTGTCAATAAATGTCATGACATTCAAAGAAAAGCTCAGAATTTATAAAGCAGGAGAACAACCTTTTCTTTAAATTTAGAACTGTGTTGTGTTAGGTGTTGTGTTAGAAAGTGATTTATCATGGAAAAAGCATATTGATAAATTGGTGCGTAAAATGGGTAAAAAAAATCCCAGATGGAGCACTGAAGGGACATGAGAATCAAGCGGAAATGCAAAGGAAAGCAATGGCCTGGCTAGCTAAGTATACTTACAGTTATATTAAACAAATTAAAATCTGTGTTCAGATGAGATTTTTGTCAGATTAAAAATATTCATCTCATGAAGAGGATGCTCAGAGTTGTCCATAATATTCTTAATTTCATGAAGACTCTTTCTTTGCCCATTCATCTCCAGACCGATGCCAGCCTTCTTGTTGAGCTTCTACAAGTCACTGCCTCTGATCCTGGAACCCAATACAAGCAACAGAAGATGTGCACATGTTGTCCAGGTGAACATCAAGGTATTTATCCTCCTTAACCACCTCCGCTTCTTCTCCCATGATGGAAGTAGTGCTTGACCCATTTCTGCTTCCCCTGAAATCTATAATCCTCTCCTTGATATGAGTAAACATGAGAATACAGTGGAGAGAAACAGCTATTTTTTAAGGGAGAGAAACTTCCAGCAGATCCAGGCCCAATATGAGCTGCCATCAGCACTGAATGACTGGAGGCAAAAAAACAAGATCCATACAAACAGTGATGCTCTTAGCTAAGTGAAGGAATAACATAAAGTAAAAAAAAAAAAAAAAAAAAAAAAAAAAAAATCATGTGAGAAAAGGTGCGCCATGTATTTCATATAGCAGTTGCAATATTTTTGCAATATTTTTAATTGTTGGCTCCTTTCTACAAGCATTGTGATAAATAATTGTTCTTTTCCATTAATGCAAGCTGACTAAATAAAACAAAAACAGGGAGAACTAAATAAAAGCCTACAAAACAGATAATGGCCGTAGAAAGTCCAAGGAAAACAAAACAAACAAACAAACAAACAAAAAAAAAAACAGGTTGCCTTATATTACAGACAGTGCAGGTAAATGTTGCCACTCAGTTTTATTTCTGTCTGAAACATTATGTTGTGTGTCCCCTGACAGACACGAGATGAGGACAGCCTATTTTCAGCAGCCATAGTGTAACGTTGCCCTCTACCAGCTTGACTGACAGCTCGGTTTGAGGTGGGGGGAGGCTTTATGTTACCTCCGGATCATCTGCCAATCACAACCGGACCCAGTCATGTTGTTTTGTGTTGTGCGAGTATGTCAGAGAAGGTGTTTATTGCTGTCCGTTTGACATTGGCTTCTATATAATTCTGAACTGTATTGAAGTTAAAAGGATTAATGGCAAATTTGTTTTGTGTTGACTCTATAAAGTGGGTTTGTGATTCTCACACTGACAGTGAGGCTAGACTCCTGTAAACCAGCTCAAGCAGAAGCCCTGACAGCAACAATGTGCAACCTACACTATGTATTTCGTATTGGTCTGACTCATTTTTATGAAATGCCTGAAGAAAACGAACATATACTTTCATTATAAAGGGTGAATTGACGTTCCAATTTACATTCCCTTTCTTCAAAGGAAAATGCATCACCATACAGTTAGAAAATATAACAAATTCAATGCGGAATGTAAACCTGAGTTTGCTTTTCGAAGTGTATACAACGCTTTACTAAAACATCTTCCAGCATGGACCACTGTGCATGTTGCCTGCGGCAGTCCTCTCATCAAACAATATGAGTGAGCCTTTCAGAGGCTTACGCAATTTCCTCATGCGTCAGCGTCAGAAAGTTGACTGATGTTTCTCCAGTTCCAAAAAACTATTTTTCTTGCATTTATTCTATTTTGAGTTGACGTACACACATCTAATACCGAGGAAGTTTGGAAGATTGTAAAGTTCATGGTAAAGTTTCTACGTTTTTTTATCAGAATGTTATGTACCAGTGCAAGTCTTCATCCTTAAAATGTAAACGTGATAAAAAAAGTATTCTGTGCTAGTAAGTATTTCATCACTTTCAATGGGAAATTACATTCAAAGGCTCTATGGTAATCAGTGCTCGTCTTGAGTTTCTGATTACCTGTTGCTCTCAGCTGCCCACTTTTTCACCTTGCTGTATACAGGGTTTCTGCAGGTTTCACCAACTTAAATGTAAGACTTTTTAAGATCTTTTTAAGACTATTAAGAATGAAATTTAAAGGGGTAGTATTATGTATTTTCCAGGGACACAGTGTCATTTTATAGCACAATCAAGTAACTATTTTACCTTCAGTTGTTACAAAAATGCTGTATATATCAAATATGACTTAAAGCTGGAGTATGGAACTTATACTATTGCCGTCTAAAGAAATGCACTGTCAGGAGGAAGGTATGAGCGCTGTCAATCGCCGTCATGTAGCGCTGCTAAATGTGCTGATGGTGAAGAAACAACTTACAGTTCCAGGAAAATGTAATTTCCCTCCTGGGGGACAAATGAAGTCAAGTCAAATTTATTTGTATAGCACATTTCAGCAACAAGGCCATTCAAAGTGCTTCACATCATAAAAAACATCAAGTATACAGCAAATCATCAAGTAAATACATGACAATTATCAAAATCATCGAGCAAATATCGTAAAAGTATTCTTCTTAAAACTGTTTATCCGCCATCATTGGTGGCCATGCTAACAAGCCTTAGCATTCGTTGCAGGCTATGTTGTTATGATCCAGCTCTAGCACAGCAGAGAGCAAAGGGGAGTGTGTGAGTAGTGCATACATGAGGATGATTGACAGTGCTAAGGCCCTCCTTCTGGCTCTGATTGGTTGTTTCTGACTGAGTGGTGTATTTTTGCAGTTGGTACTGGGAGCACTGGGAGAAGGCAGAGGAGCTTAGTTATAACACAGATCATCTGTCTTATATTATACTGTCATGACATAAAAATAATTTTAACAATTATGTAAAAAACATATTTTCATAAAAGTTACATATTGCAGCTTTAACAGAAATTTTAATTGGTAATTTCATGCCTTGAAATTGGGCCTCTGTCTCTTAAAAAATTCCTGCTCTTTCTGAAACTCTGCCTTCAGGAAGTCAACCATACCTGCACTCCTCTGTTAACACTTTAATAATGTTTTTACCAGTGTTTCACTGAGAATTAGCTCATATAATTAGCTCAGCAGATGCGCAGTTCCACCAGGTGTTTGCTAATTGCTGCTGACTAGTCTGGTGGAGCTGAGTGGAGAAGTCGCGAGGGAGGGGTGCTCTGTGAGGCGGAACCTTGGCAACTGTAACTCTGAGGAGGAGCTGGGTCTTGAAGGTGGCGCTGTATCCACCCAGGCAGTTTGCACAGCTGAATGGTTGCCATGGGAAATTAAAGGATTTCTCAAATATGCATGAAAGAATCAAGGTGAAACTCCAAGTATGTTTTTGATGAGGGAATAACATTATACACGACAGAAATGTACAAATAAAAATCACATATCATATATATATATATATATATATATATATATATATATATATATATATATATATATATATATATATATATATATATATATATTCTTAGCCATTCTCCATAGTTAAGAATGGAAAACTATTGAGGAAGAAATGGTAGTCCTTGTGCGATTAACTGTAGATCTTGTCACATTCATTCTTTAGTTCAAGAGATTAATTACAGTTTCTCCTTTTAATCTTTTCCCTTATTTTCATCATAGCTGCATCTGTGGTTTTCTATTCTCTTTTTGGCTCCATGTTCCTTTTCTCGTCCTTCTCAGCAGTATTTCCCTCCACAGTTACAACTTTGTTGAAATGAAATTCTTCACTAGGTAAGACTGGTGCTTGACCTCTGAGTTTAAATCCAGGAAACCTCCCACTTCAGAGTTTGTGTTGCACCAAATGCTGATCTTTGATCAGTGCTAGCAGTAGCATTGCCAACCGTTTTCTGGGGAGCTTTACTCACATCAGGGGATCAAAACTGTAATATTTCTCAGGTCTTTTTGTGGCTCTTGGCAGCAGCTGTGGATATCGCTATCTACAGTCTTAACCTCCATAGTACCAAGCTTTTTAGCACAGAATCCACATAGCATCATTTGGGTTGGCAACAGAGGTGAACCAATGACAAAGATGAATGTCATCCAACTAACTGGCTAAATTTGCACTTATCCATCTTTTTCAGCATGAGCAAAAGGAAGGCTTCAAAACTTTATGAGGGTTTCATAAACTCAACATCAGTCTAAAAATTGTTTCATAAAGCTATATAAAATGGTCAGCTAAATGTAGAATTGACTAGCTGAGAGGTCTACAGCCTTTTCAATCTTTAAAGCCATTTTGAAGGTAACCCAGACATCCCTCTCCCCTGAATACATGCTCCTGTTCATTCTGAGGGATTCCGAAAAGTTCACAGGTCAGAAGGAATATATAGTCCATCCAGCAAGTTGTGGGTCTGCATTTGGGTTTCATCCCAGGGGATGTGCCAGAAATAATTGAAAAGAGAGATACCTAGAAAGCATCATTATCAGAAGCCTGAACCAGCTCATGTGACTCCTTTTGATGTGGAGGAACAGCAGCCCTAGTCCGAGCTTTAGCGGCATAATAAAGTGCCTCGCTCTATCTCTAAGCCTGAATCCAGCTAGCCTGAAGAGGAAGCTTATTTTAGCAGCTGGTATCCTGGATCACATTCCTTCAGTCTTGATATAGTGGGTAAGTAAAGTAAGTATTGAACATGTCAATGGTTTTATTTAGTTATTTTTAATAGAGCAACTGACATAAAATTCACATCATATGTTGGCAACAACCCAAGTATTTCACACGTAGGGAATTTCCTCAAGACTGTCCCAGCACATTTCTCCATTTTTCCTTCCTTATTTAAAGTCTGCTAGTACCAAATCATTTTCGTAGAATAAGGCCAACTGAGTTCTTTTTGTATTTATGAAAGATTAAAAAAATGTGTAGCCCACTGAAAAACTTGTCAGTGTCATTCTGCTGTGGAAACTCTATGCAGATATTACCTAAAAACATACGAAAGAAATGCTAAGACCCTCCTTTGCTACTACATATTTTTCTTATTATAAAATCATTACTTTTTTCTACATGATTTAGTTCAATATTATTGAGTCACAGAGTGGCTGAAGACCGTCATCTGACTTTAGAGTCACAAGTTGCAGAGCCCAAGGGTTACCTACTGATGGGACACTTGAACAAAGGCTCAGAACTATGCTTCAAGCAGGAAGAATATTTTCAGATGAACCCACCATGTTGAGGATTGTTTCATTCTTTTGGAAATGATGTGACTAACAAACGAAGCCTCACTTCCAATAGAGAGTCGGTACTGGTTCATCTGGTAATTCATGCCAGGCTGTTTATCCCGGATTTTCTGTAATTTACTATCCTGGTACCAGCCCCTTGTTCTATGCTTCACTTCGTACAGAAGGTCTGAAAACAATTGTTTCCTGAAAGCGTAGACTCTGCTGAAGTTTATTTTTGTACCCGATCGCTACTGTTTGCCTTTGACGTATACAATGAGTCAGTTCAATGCTATGAAGCTTACCAGAAATTGCCTGAACTGTAAACAACCACCTTCCACTGCGAAGAGAGAAGTGCCAAGCCAAACAAGATGGCTGCTAATGGTAATTCAATATTTGGAAGCGTGGTCAACACGGACTGAATGGCTTTGTTAACTTCCTCTGCTGTTATTGCTAAAAATACAGACAGACAACAATTCTAAAGCAAAAATCAACCTCATCGTTCACAACTTCTCCTTTTTGCTGATCGACCTGGTTGAAATTCTACCAGAGAAATCCAGGTCAATGGGAGAAAGCCCAGACGGAGCACTGAAGGGAGATACGAATCAAGCAGAACTGCATAGGAAGGCAATGGCCAGGCTCGTAACTTACCAGAAACAAATACAAATCCCAATAAAATAGGAAATATCCATGCAGTTGAAAACAAAGGAAATATGTGATTATAGAACATTTTATTTAGGTTCAATTTAATAAATAGTCATTATGGATTTAGTTTTTATTTTGGGACTCTGTGAACACACATGAAGAGGCCATGTTGTGGAGGTTGGCTGTAGGTAAATGAGTTTCCATAATGAATAAAGAGAACATATACGCACGTCTTTGTTCTTTGACCTTATCAGTTTGAAGTGACGTATTTAAGCATATATGTACAATTTATAATAATTTAAGTATGATTATTATTTTTTATTAGGTTAGACCGATTTCAACAAGTGATTGCTTATGAAAATGGGAAAACCATTAAAATAAAGGGCTGGAGCACACCACAACACTGCAATTATTAAGCTGTCAAAATGAAATTACTGAAATCACATGGATATTGACACAACTTAACAATGTGTCATTCATAATCAGTATTTTCTTCAAAATAGAGGTGAGTGTATTGATCCAAAATATCGACAACATCGATACCAAGTCAGTATCAGAATCGGATCGACAGTAGCGTGGTAAGATCGATACTTTATTTTAAATTACCTCTTGAAATTTTATTTTATTTTTGTATCATAGTTGCTCAGTGTGACCTCAAAAAAGATTTTGCTTTGATTTGCTCTCAAATTGTAATTTTTTACACTTTGCTTATTGAGGCAAAATGCACAGAAACTTGGTTTGTTTTTCTATAGTTTGTTTATCATGTTAACATATTTTTAAAGTATTTTGTAGACACCTTTAAACTTTGTCCAAATTCTGTCCTAGGTTTTAACAAGTAATTCAAAGTAAAAACCACAAAAACACTTAAAGGTCAGTAGTTTGATGATATATCAAATTTAAATAATAAAAAAGTAGTATTGGTATCAGTATTGTTATTGGCAATACTGGCCCTGTATTTCCTTGGTATCGGATCAATACTAAAATATCCAGAATCGCACACCTCTACTTCAAACCATCTCTTTTTATCCAGTTGCATAAATTAACTCTGTTAAAAGATATGTCAGTTTATTGGAAAGAGACTGTTAACATAGCTCCTCAGTAAAGCAACAACTACAAAGATTTAAACACCAAGTGACCAGAAGAACCTTGACTACCAGTTTATTCTG
Organism: Anableps anableps; assembly: GCA_014839685.1. Lineage (NCBI taxonomy): Eukaryota > Metazoa > Chordata > Actinopteri > Cyprinodontiformes > Anablepidae > Anableps > Anableps anableps. The sequence continues at coordinate 31,941,241 of CM026076.1, forward strand.
TATTTTGCTGAGTTAAATATTTGATCAGCCAGATCCATTGTTGAGTATCCAAAGCCTCAGAAAATGAACTGTGTTCCAGCAGTTCTTTAGAAAGCCTCACTGCTTCAAGGAACTTAATCTCGCCATCTCTATGCTTTGCTGATAACAAACAGACAAAAAAAAAAAAATCACAGTTGTCATTCTTGGGCCAAACTTTTGTTACGTCTTGGCTTAAAGACCGTAACAAAGAAACACAACACCACAACACACAACAGTTCTTTTAAAGGCATTTATTACATATATATATATATATATATATATATATATATATATATATATATATATATATATATATATATATATATATATATATATATAATAGTAAAAAAAAGAAAGAAGAAGAAGGATGTTGGCGGCACCCCTGGAGTGCTGGATGAAGCCCAGGAGCTGCTGGTCACTAGAACCTCCCTGTGGGTGCGACAGAAGCGACTTTTATACCAGCGGGAAACACCCCGAAACCCCACGTGGACGTTGGAGACCTCCCAGAGAAGGTCCCAGCTGCGGGCCATGAAATGAGGTGGGGTTAGATATCCAACTCTGCCCTCAAACCGTTTTGATTAAATAGTTCTTCTCCTTTCCTCAAAATGTCAGATTTCACTCTCAAACTTTTTGGGGGTCTTTTGGTTTACATTTTTTGACCAACTGGAATTTGTTGGTGAAACAAACATGTGCCAGCATCTGGCATGAAAAGCCCCATTCCACGGTCCGCAGCCAGGGGTACTTGCCTCCTTCTGGTACCTCAACAGAAAACAAGTTACCAGGCCACACTGCACCAGCAGTGGGCCGTCACACTTGACCAGGAACTCAAATAAAATCAAAAGCAAAACCTTAATATCACAAATTAATGCAGAAATTAATTTGTGGGATGCTTGTGGGATTATATGGGATGATGTGGTCCATAATGCAGCTGCTAATTTGAATGAGCTTATTTTCAAGGTCTTTTTCCACAATAAAAGCACACGACAAGCATGAAACTCAATAACCTCAGGTATTTTAATGTTATGTGTTCCTTTTTCTGTCTTACAGCATCTATATTTTGTTATATCTTAAAATACACCCATCACATTAAGTCATAGTCTTTTGTGATTAATACAACACAGCTCCCAGTGATATGACAGTTTTCTTTAACATTGGATAATTATTGTTTAATATGTTTTTTTTTCTAGTGCACATCTCTGGATGTCTGTGGTTGTCAGTGCCTCCTCCAGGGACAGGCTCAGCTCAGGGTTGTTCACTTCCATTAAAGCTAAGAATAGTGACAAGATGTGCTTTGTTCATTATTCCTTTTGGCTATCACTGTCAATTTGAAAATGTTTTATTACAGTTTGGAAACCATATCTTAATGTTTGCTATTAAAGTCTTGTTGCAAAGACAGTTCTCAAAAGTCAGAAATAAAAAAGAAAGGAGAATAAAAAGTGAAATTGACCCAAAAAAAAAAAAAGATTTTGGATCAAATCTGTGGCCCATACAAATTGTAAGTGTAGAGAAGAAAATGATGGAATACAAGAAAAAAGTTAATACATCTGTATTTTTCATTTCTACAAAGTAAAACAACTTACAGAAAGCGTGTAAAAGGATATATTTTCAAAAGCCAATTTCTGTTTATTGAATATTTTATTTTAAATGTTTTGGCATTAAAGACCTAAATACAGAGATGACTAGATGAAGCAGAAACACCACAACGCATGAAACATAGTCCAAGGCAAGGTGATAATTATAATATAAAGAGGGAGGTGTGTTGTACAAAACACTAGAACTGCCAAAATAAAATAAAAAAACATGAGCTTCCTTAGTTGTCCTGCAGTTAGTAATGATAATAATAATAATAATAATAATAATAATAATAATAATAATAATAATAATAATAATAATAATAATAATAATAATGATAATAATAAAATATGATAATAATAATGTCTGGAAAATGAAACACATTTCCTTGGGAAAAAAAGCTGCTTTAGGCCCAAAGATTTTAATTGCAATTATAGAAATAACAGAAATTCACATTAACCAAAATTATTTAAAACATGGCAGAAATATGTTGTCTTGTTTAAAACATCATTATTAGAGCATTTAGAGAAGAATAATTGGTGATAATTGGTGATTGGATACTGGACTACCTCACTGGCCGCCCACAGTATGTGAGGACACAGGGCTATGTCTCCAACAGGCTGGTCTGCAGTACAGGGGTCCCTCAGGGAATAGTGTTGGCACCGTTCCGCTTCACCTTTTACACTTCAGACTTCTCCATCAACTCCCCATGCTGCCATCTGGAAAACTGCTCTTATGATTCTGTCATAGTTCGCCTCATCACAGGTGAGGACGACTCAGAGTACAGACAGTGGACTCAGGACTTTGTGGACTGGTGCCAGCAGAACCACCTCCTGATCAAACCTGCTAAAACCAAGGAGCTGGTGGTGGATTTTCGCAGGCGCAGACCCACTTCACTGACACTGGTGAACATCCAGGGAGTGGACACTGAGATTGTGGACTCTTACCTGGATGTTCACCTGAACAATAAACTGGACTGGACTTACAACACTGATGCGCTTTACAGGAAGGGTCAGAGCAGACTCTACCTGCTGAGGAGGCTGAGGTCTTATGGAGTCCAGGGGGCACTCCTAAAGACCTTCTATGACTCTGTGGTGGCATCAACCGTCTTCTATGGGACTGTATGTTGGAGCAGCAGCTTATCTACAGCTGAGAGGAAGCAGTTAGAGAACATCAGGAAGACTCTGTGCTCGGATACCCCCTCGACCTTTCTTTAAGCAAAATGGGCCAAAAGAGAGATTTAACTGACTCTTCGAAAGAGTTAGTTCCACCTCCCTGAACAGAGCCATGGAGGTGGAACCAAAATAAAAAAGTGAGACTGGAAAATCTATATTTTTAATTTAATTGCATAATAATTCTGCACAATAATAGTTGCCCAATATTCATGCACATATAGATATTCTGCCAAGAAAGCCAAAACCTCACTTTTACTTTCTCAGACATTCATGTTTGAAGTTCATTAACATTTTGGATTACTAGAGAGCACTGTAGTTGGTGTTTCATAAAAATAACTCGAACTGTACACACTATGTGGAAGGTAATAAGGAAAAGGAATTCTAATTAAAATTGACAGAATCAGCAATGAGCATTGTATGTTTTAAGAGCAAAGAGCCTATCCTCCAAATTCTCTACCACAAACAAAAGCTATAAATCAGAAGTCAAGTTCAGAAATCATCAGGACTCATCCCTGACTTTGAGTACCAAAGGGGATTTGGAATGCTTAATCTACAGGTGTAGTAACTATATAGCTTTTGGATAAAGACCAAACGATCTGATGTTTATTAGCAGAGAAACACATGCTGCCGATTTTAGAAAGGCAACAGCAGAATAAACTGGACACTCCATTCTGTAAAAATCAAGCTCAGATTAGAACATGAGGTTAGACTTAGAATAAACTTCACGATGTCTTCTTAGTCCTGACAAAACTTTCTACACATAGCACCTCATTAAATATTAACAGAGCCCATTGCTTTGTGGACCAGGACGAAGCAGGAGGAATAGAAGCTAAAGGAAAGACAGGTTTGGACTAAAGGAGAAGATAGAAGGCCAGTGTGAGGTGAGACAACATGCATGAGCTTTCAGCAAAACAAAGATGCAAAATGCCACATACTGTGCTATTCAGTTTCAGGTGTTCTTTACATCATCTCCACAAGTCTGACATTTATAATAGCTGCATCACTATCTTTATACCACAGCAGTCAGTCATTCAGATGGTTTTTTTAATACCACATATCATCACGTTTGTCTACCAGGCACCCAGTAGTTCACTTTAACATGCTGCTGGTTATTAATGCAGGGTTTCTGCAGGTTCCACCAACTCAAATTTAAGACTTTTAAGACCTTTCTAAGACCATTTTGAATTAAATCTAAGAACTTTATCACGACAGAAATGTACAAAAGAAAATCACATATTTTATACAATAGTGCCAAGCATTTTTGCCCAGAACGGACGTAGCATCGTAAGGGTTGACAGCAGAAGTGAGCCAGCAGCAAAGATGAACGTCGTCCAGCCAACTGGCAACAATTTACACTTACCAGTGATAGAAGCAAAAAAAGCTAGCTAGCTAGCAAGGGTTTATTAGCAGCTAGTTAGTGGTAGCCTCAACCACCTTGAGACACAGAATGTAATAAAGATGTCTGCGTTCAACTCAAACGTTTGCCTGACAGAAAAGTCTCATGAGAAAAATAAACAACATAGAAAATACAAGATTAAATAGTCCTGCCACAACAAAATTTAAGACCTGTGATTAACATATTTAAGGCCTACTTAAATTTTTAAAATTAATTTAAGACATTTTAAGGCTTTAATTTTAGATACATGAAGTTAAGACTTTTTAAGGATGCTCAGACACCTTGTAATGGGAGATGAATGTCAAATCAACATTACTACCAAGGATTACTGCTTCAGTTCAAGAGAGCAGTCGCCAGATTTCTCCCTCCATCTGTGCATGCTGTTGTTTGCTGAGTGACACCCAACTCTATAGGTGCTTCTAGAGTTTGTCACTATGTAATTCCATCATAAAAGTTCACATGAAGCCTAAAAGCATGTCTTCAAACATTAGTGATATTTTCTTGAAAAATGTGACTGAAGAATTTTTGTGGGTTAATTCAGAAACGAAACTGACACATTGAGCTGCCACCGCATGAAAGGAAATCAGCACATGTGAAAGGAGTTACACACACACAAAGACACAACTATGCACTCACAGGCACACACACACAGATTCTCTAACACTTACTCTGCTGCCAAAACCTGTTAGGAAGATCAAAGTGGGTAACTGTTCAGTGCAACATACTACCTTCTGGATTTGCTGCATACACTATTTTTTACTATCAATATATTTTAGTATTTATGATTACTATATTTTAAATATATCTGTTTTTTTTGGGGGGTATTATGTAAAACAGACCTTTTTTGAGCTTTATATCATGGTATAATGTTTTTCCCTCATCACAAAGATACCTGGAGTGTTGCCTTGATCCTTTCATGCATGTTTCAGGAAGCTTTGAATCTCCCATGGCAACCATTCAAGGGTGCCTAAAGGCTTGCTCTCACAAAGAGCCGCCTATTTACCTGAAGCTCCAGCCTGGAGCTTCAGTCCCTGGCCGAGCTCCAGCTCCACAGAGCCCCCTCTCCCCCACACCTTCCCCACACTGCTCCTCCAGACTAGAATCAGCTGCAGCAATTAGTAAACCTGTGCCTGGAAAATACATAATACTATAGAGTCGGTCAAAACCAAAAACACAACAGTCTCTTACTTGCAAGGATACATGCTATTTATGTACTTCGAGCTGTAAATATTCCATCCTGTCATCCAAGGTACAAACAGTAACAGAAAAAGCAGTGGTCTACTTGTTTCATGTGGGTCAGCTCTAAGCCATGTTTACTGTAGCTAATGGATATGCTTGCTAACCGCTTCCTCCAAGCATTCCATTTGTTCTGAGTTGGTCAGCACATTCAGCTGACTTCTTCCTCAGCAGTCGGGCAAGCACTTTCTCCTTCCTAACAAGCCATCTTTCATAAATCAGTGGAAGAGGTCCTTACCCATTAAAAAAAAACTACATCTTAGCATGTGGAGCCAAAAATATAACCTGACATTCAACTAATGTAAACAGACAAAATTGAAAAGATAAGCTTGACAAGAAGTTATATTTGTATATTCGTGGTCATTTTCATTGGATAAGGAGGCTGGTTAGTTGCTATCACTTTAATGAAAAACTTTATTCTCTGACGCTTCCAGTAGGAGGAAAAATAATGTTAACATAATAAACTGCATGTCTGCTTTCACAGTCTCTGGTATATAAAGTTGCAGTAGGTGAATCAAATAATGCAACTCCCAATGCAAAACTTTAGTCTACCTGCTGAGCATATGTTACCAGTACAATGTCAGGTTTGTATGTGGAAATGGGTGAAAAATTCAGAGTAAATATTTACATACCTTAAGTCTGTAGCTGCCTTGTTGTCACCATCATTACAGCTGCATCTCCTCAAGCAGGTGGATTTCATTCTGAAGCTTTATTTACTGTTATTTTAATAATATTTTTGCATACTTGCTTTTAGCAGTGTTAATAGGTAAGGCTAATTGCCTCTATTTAGTTGAAAATGACTGTGATGCTGAGTGTCGTTCATATTTTAGTGACAACGCTGGAGCATTTCAGGCTTTTTAATGGGGAATACTCATCTATTCAACCAAATGAATGCATTGGATTCACAGTGACACCAAATTTTTTATCTTGGGATAAAAATACAGATCAGATTTTAATTCCATCTCACCACATAAGAAGTGACACAAAATGGTAAGGATTAAAAACTCAAAGTAAATGTATACTACATATAAAATAGGCATGCATACATGCATTAATGGATCTTGATCTTACACTGTTATGATTATCCAGTCTTTTTTTACCTCACAGTACAATTGTGTAATGACAGAAAAAGATGAAATGATGTGGGACATGGCTTTGCATGTTATATACCTTCTATTTTAGAAATCCAACTTTCCCCAGATCCAGTCCAAAAGAATCTGCTTGTATCCCATGTTAAAAAAGCCCCTTTGGTCCATCCTTAAGGGAAACGAAGTACCATGTCGATGAACAAACGGCAACTGTTTCTTCCCTTCATTAGTAAAACTATGAGATTAGAAGGAGCCATGGCAACCAGCTCAGAACAGCAGCAGCAGCCGTGTCACACGAGAAAAGGAAAAAAAGTAAAGTAATGGTCAGATTGTGAGATCTTCTGTTTATAAGTATTTTTTCTAGTTTTTTTTTTTTTTCTTAACTAACCGATATTTTAAATGTTTCAGTTTAAATTGCACACAGCTTATCCACTTCAAGACAAGTTTATTGCTCTAGATTTAAATATAAGGAGTACACGCACTGTATTAGGAAGTTAGCAGGTATGGTCATCAGCATCCAAGGCAGGGGGTCTGCAACCTGTGGCTTCAGAGTCGCAAGCAGCTCTTTAGACCTTCCACAGTGGCTCTTAATAGCTTTGACTGAAAATGAGAAAGAAACAACGGAAGTTTTAAAAATAGATATAATAACAAATTCCAGGTTTTAGCTATATTTTCATAGTATAATTGCATTTAATTTCCGCAACAGAATGAAAGGTACCAGTCATTTCTATTTAGATATTTTTTTTCCTTGTTATAAGGCTGGAAACTATGTGCAAATATCAACATCCCATATAAAAAACTATGCTCTTCATCTTTTTGAAAATGTTTTATGTTTTTCTTTACATTAAAACATAAAAATAGGAATAGAAAAATTACTATTTAAAAATTGCATCTGATTTTTAGTAGTAGATATTTCTCAAAAAATATAAAATGTCTTTTTTCAAAGGTCAAGTGATATTTGTGGCTCTAAATCCATTTGGCTCTTTGGATTGTTAAAGCTGTAGACCCCTGATCTAAGCATACCAAGCTTTTAAAAGGTTCCAAATCACAAATGTGTTCATTCAATTCAAAGTCATTAGAATGGGATTCAAGAGAAAATGCCACAGACAGCGTTTTCTGAAGATATTTTTTGAAAATTTTGATCAAAGTTTTTGAGACTACTCAAAGTGACTAGCATGTCGAGGCTGGTCACCAAATAGATCACTTATTTTTTCTGCTGCCATTAGCAAAGATAGGCTAGCGTTAGCCTTGTATATGCTAGCATTAGTCTTGGATAGGCTAACACCTGTCATGCCGAGGCTGGTCACCCGCGACTCGTGCTTTTTTCTTTAAGGAAAACTTTATCAAGAAAAATGGTTGGTATACAATATCTGTAAGCAACATTCATTAGACGCATCAACATGTTTACTGTAATCCAACATGACATCAAGCATAAACATACGGCATAATATGGAGCTGAAATTGGAAGCTTCTGATTTCTCAAATGGCTAAAGATTCCACCAAATTTTTCACTATTGTAAGCATCTTTAATTTGCTCAAATTTAAAAACTTTAATACTTGGACTCTTAAAACATGGGCTAGGTTATTCTATACTAAAAGCAGAGTATTAAAAACTTTGTTTGTGATTTGTGATACTTTTATTTGTGAACACACTAATATGGCCCTTAGTTTAACTTTCACTAACCAGCCTCTCCATTGATCAGCCTAGGCATGCTAGTTGTTAGCCTATCCTTTCTATCAAAGGCTAATGCTAGCCATCCATCCTAATGCACAGCAGAGAAGGTAAACAATCCACTGAGTGACCAGCCTAGGCATGTTTGATCAATATGTCACAACAAGCCTGTTCTCTGTGTGAACCTATTGTCTTATGAAATAACATGGATGCTTAAAGTCCACCCCTTACACAAAAATTGCCTGATTAAATTATAATTAGTTCTTAGTTTCCAGTGTACACTTTCAAAGCTTGAAAAATGTGTTTATAGCAAACTCTTTTCAAAAAGACAAAAAAAAAAAGGTCTGGAAAAAAAAAGACCCCACAGACCTCATTTACTTTTATAATAGAATCCCTAATCGGAGATAAAAAGAATAATGGAGGCTTCTGGCTGCTTGAGTTTTCAAAGGGTTTAATGAGATAACGGAGAATCTATGCGCAAACAGCACTCCGTTTTAAGAGCAGAATGCAGCAAGTGGAGACGGGGGCGAAAAACAAATAAAATAAGGCCAAAGGAAATTTATTCTGGGACTGATTGCTTGCATAATCAACTATGAGCCAAGTTCCGGCATGTGTGTTACCTCTGATTTATTTGGAATCTGAGAGGTTGACATGCTGGATTCACTACATACTGAAGGGAGTCGAAATATAACATAAACCACCTTTATAATCTGCTCTAACTTTCTTTACCTTGGATTTCATGGAAAACTGAACATGAACTGCTCTCTTAACAGTTATTGCTAACCTTAACATAGCGACATCCATTTGTCAACAGGAGTAAGAGAGTGGGGCAAAAAAGTATTTAGTCAGCCTCCGATTGTGCAAGTTTTCCTTAGAAAGATGAGAGGTCTTTAATTCTCATAGTTACACTTCAACTATGAGGCAAAATGAGAACAAAAAAAAAAAAAAAAAAAAAAAAAAAAAAAAAAAAAAAAAAAAAAAAAAAAAAAAAATCCAGGAAACCACATTGTAGGATTGTTAATGAATTTGTAAATTGTGGTAGGAAATAAATATTTGGTCAATAACAAAAGTTCAACTCAGTACTTTGTAACAACCTTTGTTGGCAATGACAGAGGGCAACCGTTTCCTGTACGTCTTCACCAGGTCTGCACAAACTGTAGCTGGTATTTTGGCCCATTCCTCCATGCAGATCTCCTCTAGAGCAGTGATGTTTTGGGGCTGTTGCCGGGCAACACGGACTTTCAACTCCCTCCACAAATTTTCTATGGGGTTGAGGTCTGGAGACTTTCTGGCAAACTTCAGACGGGCCTGGACATGTACTGGCTTAAGCAGGGGGACACGCCTGGCCCTGCAGGATGTGAGTCCCTCTCGGCGTAGTGTGTTACTGACGGCAGCCTTTGTTACTCTGGTCCCAGCTCTCTGCAGGTCATTCATCAGGTCCCTCCATGTAGTTCTGGGATTTTAGCTCACCGTTCTCAAGATCATTATGACCCCACGGGATGAGATCTTGCGTGGGGCACCAGATCAAGGGAGATTATTAATGGTTTTGTATCAGTGGTCTTTCATTTTCTAACAATTGCTCCCACAGTTGATTTATTCACACCAACCTGCTTGCCTACAGTAGATTCACTCTTCCCAGCCAGGAATAGGCTTATAATTTTCTACCTGGTGTCCTTCGACAGCTCTTTGGTCTTGGCCATGGCTGATTTTGGAGTCTGACTGTTCGAGGCTGTGGACAGGTGACTTTTATACAGATAACAAGGTAAAACAGGTGCCATTAATACAGGTAAGGAGTGGAGGACAGAAGAACTTCTTAAAGAAGAAGTTACAAGTCTGTGAGAGCCAGAAATCTTGCTTGTTTGTGGGTGACCAAATACTTATTTTCCTCCATAATTTACAAATAAATTCATTGAAAATCCTAATTCCTGGATTTTTTTTGTCATTTTGCCTTTCATAGTTGAAGTGTACCTATGATGAGAATTACAGCCTCTCTCATCTTTCTAAGTAGGAGAACTTGCATAATCAGTGGCTGATGAAATATTGTTTTGTCCCACTGTATTTTTGTAAAATGTCTTTTTCACTACCACAGACACATATCAATCTGATTTCATATATATATATATATATATATATATATATATATATATATATATATATATATATATATATATATATATATATATATATATATATATATATATATATATATATATATATATATATATATATATATATATATATATTTTTTTTTTTTTTTTTTGTTGTTTTTTTTTTTTTTTTCATGTTTGGAAGCACAGAGTTACCTTAGTTTTGTTGAGCAACTTAACATTTTACTGCTCAGTGGTTGGTACGGCAGCCTGCAATTTTTCTATTACAGCCTGACACCACTACTATTATCAGCGTTCCAGTGGCAATAAAGCTTTGATAAATCAATAGTACCTAGGTGATCAAAACAGTGGAAATGATGCTTTTATTATGAGATGCTATAAGCTCTCACAGTGTAGAGGCATTAAATATAAATTACTGGTGGGACTCATTAAAAATTTTACTCGAGTTAATCTATAATTCATCGAAATTAATCACATTTGAATCAAAAACTATGTATTGACATAATAAACATTTTCAATTCAAAAACACTTTTTCTTGCTGAAGTTTTGAATAAATTGACATTATGACAACAAAGAAACTTCAGCTTTGATTAATTGATGCACAAAATAAAATCCCCAAACTTCTAAAGGCTTATATTTATAGTTGTACGCAATTTAGAGCCAGTTTTTCTTCTTCTTTTGGGTCACTAGGGGTGTATGTCTTCAGTTCAGGCACGGGGTCTTGCAGGGTTTAGTATGACCTTTACTGTGTACATTTCAACTTCAGTGGCTGAAACATTTTGGGTTTCCTTCCAAAAGCTTTTCACAATAGTTTGCCAGAATTCTGGCCCATTCCTCCAGTCAGATCTGTAGTCCACCTCACTCACACACACCAGATGGCATTAGCTCCAGGCTCCTGAGGTGCTGTGCAGATCAACTGTGTGGCATCATGGGATACATGTTCAACCTGAGCCTGAAGCTGGGGAAAGTACCTCCTGTGTGGTACCGGTACCAAAGACCAGACATCCAAAGGATCTCAGCAGCTACAGGCCGGTAGCCCTGACGTCACATCTTATGAAGACCCTTGAGAGGCTGGTCTTCAGACATCTACGCCCCCTGGTGACGTCTTCATCGGATACACTGCAGTTTGCTTACGAGCCTGGCATTGGGGTGGACGATGCCATCATCTACCTCCTCCACTGAGCTCTGACCCACCTGGAGAAGCCTGGAAGCTCTGTGAGGATCATGTTCTCTGATTTTTCCAGAGCTTTCAACACCATTCAGCCAGAACCTCCGAGGGACAAGCAGGAGTGGACCGCCACATGTCCCAGTGGATACTAGACTACCTCACTGGCCGCCCACAGTATGTGAGGACACAGGGTATGTCTCCAACAGGCTGGTCTGCAGTACGGGGGTCCCTCAGGTAATGGTGTTGGCACCATTCCTCTTCACCTTTTACACTTCAGACTTCTCCATCAACTCCCCATGCTGCCATCTGCAAAAGTGCTCTTATGATTCTGTCATAGTTCGCCTTATCACAGGTGAGGACGACTCAGAGTACAGACAGTGGACTCAGGACTTTGTGGACTGGTGCCAGCAGAACCACCTCCTGATCAAACCTGCTAAAACCAAGGAGCTGGTGGTGGATTTCTGTAGGAGCAGACCCACTTCACTGACACCGGTGAACATCCAGGGAGTGGACACTGAGATTGTGGACTCTTACCTGGATGTTCACCTGAACAATAAACTGGACTGGACTTACAACACTGATGAGCTTTACAGGAAGGGTCAGAGCAGACACTACCTGCTGAGGAGGCTGAGGTCTTATGGAATCCAGGGGGCGCTCCTGAAGACCTTTTTTGATTCTGTAGTGGCATCAGCCATCTTCTATGGGATTGTATACTGGAGCGGCAGCTTATCTACAGCTGAGAGGAAGCAGTTAGATAAGCTCATCAGGAAGACCAACTCTGTGCTCGGATGCTCCCTCCACCCAGTGCAGGTGGTGGGAGACAGAAGGACTCTGGCTAAAATAACATCACTGATGGACAAAGTCTACCACCCCATGCATGAATCTGTTGCTGAGCTGGAGAGCTCCTTCAGTGACAGACTGCTGCATCCTAGGTGCATGAAGGAGCGTTATAGGAGATCCTTCCTTCCAGCAGCTGTTAGACTCTATAACCATCACTGCTCCCAACAAGATCAATAAGTGTTTATATCCATGCTAGTATCTGTCCTAGCTTTATCATTTTTCTATTGTCACTAATTGTAAACAGTTTGTATTTTTAATGCTCAGAGATATGCACATCTTATACATTCTTAATTTACCAACTCAGTTGCACATTCCTCTGGACTGGAGTATTTTTTGCAATTACACAGTATTCATGTTGAAATTTTGCCTTACGGTGCAGTATTTTTTATTCTTTGTTCTGTTTTTATATGTATTTTATGTTCTTTGTGTGAGTCTGTTTTCTGTTGTTTCCTGCCACTGTCACTTTGCTGCTGTTGCTCAGAAATTTCCCCATCGTGGAACAGTAAAGGATATTTCTATTCTACTCTTTTATTCTTTTCAGATCTGCTCACAACTTCTCTGGACGATTAAAATCAGGGCTTTGTGATCGCCATGCCAAAACATTGACTTTGTTGTCCTTCAAACACTTTGGCTGCATGCTGAGGGTTATTGTCCATCTGGAAGAACCATTTGCGCCAGAGATAAACTTCCTAGCTGTCTTTAGATGTTGCAGCAATATTTCTACATAATGATGTAATGGTCACTGGCCATTAAATACAGCGTTAGATGCATTTGATCCCCCCCGAACTTATGATATTGCCTGCGCTGCAGTATGACCATTTATTAATTATCGTCCCCTGTAAGGTAATGATTATATTTTCCGAATAAATGTTTAAACTTGGTTTTGTTTGTACAAAAAATATGTATACTTTTTATATATATAAAATGTATATTATATTTTTTATGTTAAACTTGTGTGTTTTCATAGTAAATGCATGCACAATTTAGAATATTGCTATAAACCTAATACGCCATGGGAGTTTAATAACCAAATTCATATTTAAACTGAAAATCACCAAAGGACCAAAAAATCTGCTGTGACTGGCTTAAATGATGACCGCCCAGTTGCACTAACTCAGTCACCATGGAATGCTTTGAGAGGATCTTCCTAAAACACATCAAGGATAGCGTTCCTGCTGGACAGGCACCAGTTTGCCTATAAGAGGAACGGGTCCACAGAGGATGCTGTCTCCATTGCACTATACACAGCCCTGACACACCTGCAGCATCCCAACACTTATGTTAGGATGCTATTCGTCAACTGCAGTTCAGCATTTAATACCATCATTCCAGAGAAGCTGATAGTGAAGCTCCACGACCTGAGACTTTCAACATCAGTGCACCTTTGGATCAGGGACTTTCTCACCAACCGACCTCAGAATAGGGAACCGAACATCATCCACCCTGGTCCTCAATACAGGCACACCACAACGTTGTGTGCCTGGTCCAGTTCTCTTTACACTGTTCACCCACGACTGTGCAGCCATCCACTCCTCTAACAGGGTTCTAAAGTTTGCAGATGATACCACTGTAGTGGGTCTGATAACAAACAATGATGAGACCCTATACAGAGAGGAGATCCAGCATCTGTCCCAGTGGTATTCATTGAACAACCTGGTGCTCAACACCAGTAAGACCAAGGAGATCATAGTGGAGTACAGGAGGTCCAGGAGGACAGTGCAGACACCAATTTTCATTCAATGGCAGGTGGTGGAGCGCGTCGACATCATCAAATTCTTGGGTATCCACATCACCATGGACCTGACCTGGTCGCTGAACACCTCTTTTCTGACGAGGAAAGCCCAACAAAGACTTCCTCAGGAAACCGCAAAGGGCTGGACTCCCAGCTCAGTTGCTCAAAAATTTCTATAGAGCCATGTTTGAGAGCATCCTCTGCTTCAGTGTGACTGTGTGGTACGGTAACTGCACAGTCCAGGACAAAAATGACTTGGCCTGGATGGTGAAAACTGACCAGTGAATAGTGGGGTGTCAGTTACCAAACCGGGACTTAATATACGCTGGGAGACTGCAAAGGAAGGCTAGTCATATTGCTGCTGATCCCACCCATCCAGGACACAAACCGTTTGTACCACTGCCATTGGGGAAACAGTACAGGCACATAAAGACCACAACCGCGCAGCTAAGGAAAAGTTTTTTCCCAAGAGCTGTGAAATCTATCTGTCCACTTTCCATCCTCTTTGCCTCGCTGCAGACACACACACCCATTCGCTGCACCTTAAGGACTGATTGAGACTTCAGCAACAGATATATGCTTTATTACTTTCTTTATTTACTTATTTCTGAGCGTAACACTGCAATTTTGTTATGTTCTAGAAACATAATGACAAATAAAAAATCTTATATCTTATTTCTTATGAGATAGAAAGTCATTCTAACAATAACTTAAAAGGTTTACCCTTCCAATGAGGGCATCTGGCACAAGTTTTAAGGACACATAGCATGAACAACGGTTCCCTATGAAAGCTTTTCTGTTTCAAATCAGTCCCAATGTGTAAATGTGTGAAACCATTTCAGCCATAATTATCAGTTCTCTATCTGATAAAATGCCTGATGTGGTTGACCCAGATAGATTGATAATGTGCACATCAGCAGGGTCACCACGGTCCTGTCCTCTGTGCTTTGATAAGGCCGACACATCCTGCTTTAATTGCCATCCAGTGCTCTCCGACTGCCCTGTCAGGTCCTTATCACCATCAAACACGGTCAATAGTCTTAGGAGTCTAGCAGAGTGAACATGGAAAGAACTCAATGATTTCTGTCAAGTCAAAAAAGTTACATTGGAATGTGTCACCTGATTACAAGAAAGAAAGTATGTTGGCCTTGTTCTCAATAAAAAAATTCAGGAATAGAGTTACATACTCTGTGCCAAGCTGTTTCTATACCATGTGTTTTATCACATCTGTAATACATACAGTTTGCAAAACTGCATTCATATCAAATCCATATCAAATATCTAGTTTGCAGAGAATTATGGGCAAATGGAATTAAATATGATTCATTACACTGAATATCTTCCATGTAGAAATCTGACACCCAACAGTCCAACACAAGTTGTCGTTGAATTTTGTGTTAATTGTCACTAGGTAAGGTGTAACAATTACTACTCATCCTATACAGGTTACGTCTAATAAAATGCTTTGCAGAGTTTGTGTCGGTCTCCAATTTTATTCTCCAGCTGTATAAAGCTAAAGTATTACAGCTGGAATAACAGAAGAATGGTTTGATAATGCATTAGTTAAGGGGGCTGAACTCAAATGCACACCATTGTTTTTTTTTAGATTTTTAATTGTAAATCCTATATAATCTTCCTTCAGTATCAAAATTCTGCACTACTTGTATGTATATATATATATATATATATATATATATATATATATATATATATATATATATATATATATATATATATATATATATATATATATATATGTATGTGTGTGTGTGTGTGTGTGTGTGTGTGTGTGTGTGTATGTGTCCCTACCGTTTCAGCATTGTAAAATGACCACACCCTGTTTAGATTGCTTTTTGCTTCAATTAAACACACCACAATCCTGTGCTGCATCTGTCACATGACCAAACATATATCAGATGACCAACACCCTCTCCTCCCCATCCAGAAACACAAACAGCAACAAGATGGAAGTCAATATTAGTTGTAAATATCAGCCCAGTTTTACTTATCGGACCGATACTGATGTGCTGAAAAATGACAAAAATTGACAGATACCGATGCTATTTAAAGTCATCTTTAAAGTCATCTATATTAGGTGGTCTCTAATATGTCATGCATCACTACACAAAACTGCTAAAAATGTCTTTTTTCTTACTCATCTTATGGCATAAATAACATTAAACTTTTGTAAGCATAAAAGAAACCAACTGCAAACCAATTTAGAGATTACTTTAAGCCTTCAGTGCGAAGAAAGACAGATTTCATCTCAGGCAGAGCGTAATGAATTTTAGTTTGTCCTACTTCCTTCATGATTTCTGTCTGTCCTGTGTCATGACATATTATCCACAATGCTCAAAAAGAAGTGATTTGAATTGAAAAAAAAATCATTTTTGCTGTGCTTGTAAATGCAGCAGGTGTTTGTATGGTTTCTAGTCCCACTTATTCGTCTGACAGTCAAAGGGCATGTTTTATTCTGCATATGCAGTACATTTGACTGTAAGTGCAGTTGTGAGTTCAATTCTGTTTGTTCAGCTATATGTTAAGCCCCACTCCCACCCTTACAAGATGACAAAGAAAGTCTGAAGAAATGCATTGATGAAAAAAAAATGGTATATTTGTTGACATTATTGCTCAGAACAAACAACAGAAACTTTGACCTTTTGGAAAAGCTCTTATGGGCTGTTTTCTAATCTCTTGTGATCAGAGAAGAAGCATATGTTTATCTAACACACTTATTAAAAAAAGTATTTTCCATCAGGGTAATTCAAACAAGCAAAATATAGTTAAATCAAAGGTATTAAAGACCTAGTACAAGCAGATATACATTATAAATTACAAAGTATGACTACAAAAGTACTACATTGAATTCAAGTGTTCCAGCCACTTCTGTAGTCTTATGTGTGTAAAAACCGGCACCTCAGCATCCAGTCTGCTTCTACAACATTTGTTAAAGAATGGGTGGTTTTTAGGATACAGGTCCACCTGTGCAATAAGTCTAATCGTGGAATTTCTTGCCAATCAATCAGCAATCAGCTGTTTGGGATATCATAACTAAGTAGAAGCAGTTGGGAACAGCAGCAACTTAGATACATAGTTGTTGGCCATGGAAAATCAGATTGGGGTCAGAGGCAATGAGGCCCAAAGTGAGTAGAGATTGACAATATCTACAGAACTCCAAACTTCATGTGGTCTTCAGATTAGCTCAAGAGCAGTGCGTAAAGAGCTTCATGGAATGGGTTTCTGTGTCGAAGCAGCCTACATCAAACCCTACATCATCAAGTGCAGAGCAAAGCAGAAACAGTTGTGTAAGCAATAGCTATGTTTCCATCCAATTGTCATGTGAATTTTGAGAGAACTTTTAAGGGTGTATTCACACCAGTTTGGTCCCGACCAAAAGCTGACTTTTTTTTTCGTTTGATGTGATTTGCTTTCACGTTTTGCTTTTTTGCAAGTGTAATTTGTAAGCAAAACTATACCAGTGACGATCATTGCTCCCATTGGATAGATATGAAGGGGGTGGGACAAATCACCAACCTGTAAAAAACAAACATGGAAGTCCTGCTGGCTGCATTTGTGCTGTTATTATAACTGTAATACCATTTTAGATGTCAAGAGCAGCAAATGAAATGGAGGTTTTGCGATGAGATAGTTCTAATTTTGGTACAGGGTCGGCAAATGCATATTGGAAGCTGACTGAGATGAGATGCTCTGCTTGTCCTGACCCACAACATGCTGGTAGCTGGATCGGTAGGCAGGAAACAGTGGATCAGGTACAATTTCATCACAATCAGTACATCTGGCAGTTGCGTTAGCAACACCGAAGGGCTCATTTTTACCATAATGTGACTCATGAAATCCAAAAAGACGTATATTTCCAGTAGTTGGTTTGGATCGAGGCCGGCCTGTATTCACACCGGGGACGAACCGTACCAGAGTTCATTTGGAAGTGGACCAAGACCACCTCAACACGTGGGTCTCAGTCCGGTTGTTTGTTCTGCACCAGGATTCACGTGAGTGTATTCACACTTGCACAAAAGGTTCCAACGAGGGAAATGAACTCTGGTCTACTTGAAGTGGACCAAATGTGTTGTGTGTGAATACACCCTAAAGTGTTGCAAAAAAGAAAGAAAATGCAATTTAACTGTGTTTCCATCTACTGATTTGAAGCAAAGTAAACAGGATATACAAAGCATCATTTGATGTTACGAATGACTGTAATAAACAGGAAGTAAAGGTTTCAAACTAGCAAAGACCACACATCTAAGAAAATGGAGAGAAGTAGTGATGGTGAGATGAGGCCTCATGAGGCATTAAACCACTTGAGCCAATTTCTTCAGCAAAGGGTTCGTTTCTCAAAGCTTCATGTGCACATGAAACCACCTCCTGGCCAAGTGCATAATCACTGTCAGCAATATATGTGATGCTTGCATGTATTTTTATCCTTTAGGGCCCTTGGAAATGATCATTAATAAGTAATAAATATTAATTTCTCTTATGACTATCACGTGTATGTTACGGGTCTGTATTATACATGTGTAATAAAATATTTTTGAACATGTTCTGTGTGTAATTTTTCTAAGAAATGTACAATCTTATATGGCAGGCTGTGTATGTTTTTCTGTCACTTTAGTGAAATTGCATGGGCTTAAGCAGACAGACCGTGAAAGTGCTTGTGGAACTTGGAAGAGGTCACTGGATATGCTTGTGCAACTTGGAAAATAATGTGGAAAACAGAAGATTTTATTAATTTTTATTCAGAAATAAAAGTTTTTCAACAGTTTTTGGTTTTAATTGATTCCTTTTTTTTTACACTACTTCTCTGGCCTTTGAAAACACCCGTTCACAGGACACTGAAGATGCTGGCGTGCACAAAAACGCAAGGGCAAGTTTGTGTAAACTTGGGTACAGTAGTTTCTGCCTCTCCCAGTACTCCAGTGGATTTTCCATTCTGCTGATATCGGGCTCTGAAAGGTAGCACTGGACTTCAACCGTGGCATCTGCGGTTACATTTTGCATTTTTCTAGCCTTCATCACACCCTTGTCCAAATGATACCACAGTTTGCTACCTAAGACAAAACAGCAGATCATGTTAGCAAGTGTTCTGATAGAAATAATTTATCTCAAAATCAAAATATAATTGATTACGTCCAATGCTATCATGAGAGGTGGAAGCCTCACGTAATGGTGAATCACATAATGGTGGCACACTCTAAGGTCAGTCTCTTAATTGCTTTGGTGGCTTTAGTCTGGCTGAAAACACCTATGACTTTGAATCTAGGGTCGAGGAGGATAGCTAGGGATAAGAGGCTCATGGACTGCCAAGTCTGAAGCGTATCCCGTAGTTGCCTGATGAGGTTGTCTCCAACTTCTAATGCAGCTGCTGGTGTTGGCTTTGTCATCTCCTCCTGAAGGCTTTGCTCCAGCATTTTCATGAGGGGAACCACTTTGGAGATAGAAACATTTTCCTCAGCAGACAGCTCAATAGTGGCGTCATAAAATGGAGACAGCAGAGGAAGGCACCCTCTAACAATGTTGAACTCCTCTTATGTCAATAAACAATTTCATTTTGTAGGCCAGCTAATGCTGCTTCAACTGGCTCCCTTAATTCTAACAAATGTTGTAACATTAAGTATGTGCTATTCCATCTGGTCTTCACCTCTTGCATCAGCTTCAGTTCTAGGCCCAGATGAAGCTGTACTTGTGTAAACTCCTCTTTTAAAAAAAAAAACAGATGAATAGACCATTGAATCACTGCAGTAGGAGCATAAAAAAAACTACTGGCTTTATTATAAATTGGAATAATGGGAAAGAGCATACCTTGGCAGTGGTGCTGCTTCTAAAGTAGCTTTGGCCCGGACGCCAGAGAGCACAGGGTGCTGGTCAAGCGACTTCTTCACCATCAGATTCATTTTATGTGCAATGGTGAAGCTTCAGCTCTCTCACACAGGCAACCATATTAGGAGCACTATCAGTGACCATGCATGTCACCTTGTTAGTGATTCCCCACTCTTCCATCGGGGACGTTTTCACACGAGCTATATTTTCAGCAGTGTATGATTGGGGGAATAACTGCACTCCCAGCTACACTGCATTGAGCCTATTTCTCTCATCCACAAAATGGCAGGTAGGCATCCATGTTGATGGATGTTCACATGTCAGATGTAAGGCTAATTCCAGCACTTTAGCCTTACCCTTCTCCTTTGCACACTCAAACTTCTCCTCCACCATGGCCTTCAGAGCCTAAAATAAAAACATATGTAAAGATGAATCATGAGACAACATACTCTTAGATTTTATGCACGCATCCATACATACCTGCTGTGTAGGGAGAACATAATTAGGATCCAATTTAGACACTAATGCCCTGAATCCAACACCATCCACAATACTGAAGGGTTGTGTATCCTTCACTATTATGTTGACGAGAAGTTCATCCAGCTCTTGTTTTCTGGTGGCTGGTTAAAAGGGAATAAAGACAGTGCCTGTTACCTTTTTGCTTGTTATTTGGACAATAACCAAAGTTCAGTTTAGAAATTGTGTGTGTATGTGGTATTGTAAAACTTACCATGCCTGGGTATAGCTCCAGTTGCCTCCATATTCTCATGCAAGACACGGTAAGGCCTCAGCATGGATGAGGTGTTGTTATTGTACCCCAACTCCTTGGAACACAATAAACACTTCACCTATAAATAAATTAAGAAACAGTGAAAAATACAATTCTTGATAAGCAGATCTAATTAATCTTAAATATGTTGTATTTACGTTACCTTATTGGGGGGAATCAAGTCAAAATGTTCCCACATCAGTGAAATCCTTCTCTTCCTAACTGGCTCCATCCTTTATCCTCTCCTCACTCTCCTCAATATCCAAACTATCAAAACTCCATCCAAAACGTGAACAACCAGCAACTCTCCAACAAACACCCACATTTTGACTGAATACTGAGGTGCTTAAATGCCTGTCAA
This sequence comes from Anableps anableps, assembly GCA_014839685.1. Classification (NCBI taxonomy): domain Eukaryota; kingdom Metazoa; phylum Chordata; class Actinopteri; order Cyprinodontiformes; family Anablepidae; genus Anableps; species Anableps anableps. Next base: position 31,962,211 of record CM026076.1, read on the forward strand.
AACTCGCAGGGAATCTGAACCTCTTCCTGAAGCAGTCACATGGTACGGCTGGGTAACGAGGCTTCAGCCGTCATCATTTTCAGCTCCTCCATTACTCGACACAGCCTTGGCTCTTCACATAACATCCCAAGAGAAAAGTTTTCAGGGGTGTGGTGCTATCGGGCAAGTTGTAATTGTTCTGTCATGTCAACTAGTCGTGGCGATGGTATATGCTTTCTGGAGATGTAGAGAAAGAAATGCAGTTCTAAAGCACGCCAACAGCGGAAACAGCTGATCGGTCATGTGTGGTAAATGGTCGTTATGTCAGAACTTGTTCGGCAAACATGTTTTCATCTCCCATTTAGTGCATTAACTCTTTTTTTTTTTTTTTTTTTTTTTTTTCCATATCCATAAAAATCCTGAAATCTATTTGAACAGTTATTTAAAAACATATAATGGCTCTTTGGATAATTGCATTCCAAATCAGAGTGTTTCTTACTCTGTACATTGATTCTAATATCACTGCAGTAAGATTGTGGAGATGATTAGCTAGATTAAATGCGTAAAGATTCATAAGTGTTTCACCCCCACAGTTTCAGGTCCTGTTTTTATCTTTTCTTGCCTCTTCAGTTGTTTTATCAGTAATGATCTTAGCTTCACAATAAACACAACTTCAGAGCAAACAAAATGAGCTAATTTTTTTTCTCTCACGAGCTAAATGATGGGATCTACTATTAATTGCAGAGTTTATGCAAAGTCAAGCTGTGTGATACTGCATATTTTGGTATTGATCCAAGTAAATACAGGGCCAGTTTTGCCGATACCAATACTTATTATTTGATATATGATCAAACCTCTGACCTTTCAGCATTTTTATGGTTTTTCTCTTGAATTATTTTGTTAACGTTAAGGACAGAATTTAGGTAACATTTATAGGTGTCTACAAACTACGTTAATAACATATTCACATGATAAACAAAAACTACAGCAAAACAAAACAAATCTGTGTGCACTGTTTTTGAAAAAAATCAGTGCAAAAGATTAGGCCTACTATCTGAGAGCAAATCAAAGCAAAATATTTTTTCTGGTTGAGTTGAGAAACTACATTATAATTAAAAAAATAACATTTGAAGAGGGAATCTGAAACTAAAGTATCGATCTGATACTGATAAACTTGGTATAGATCTTACTGATATTTTGGATCAATCCACCCACCTCTATTGCAAAGTGACTCCAGCTTGTTCAAGGCTGCATTCACACCAGCCCTGTTTAGTCCCCTTTAATCGAATTCTAGTTCATTTGCCGAGAAAGTCCGGTTCATTTGGGGAGGTGTGAATTCGTATTCAAACTCTGATACGTACCAAAAAAAGCGAACTCCATTCCGCCTACAAACTTCGGTCTCAGTTCGGTTGAAGTGAACTCTGGTGCAGTTTAAATCCATATGTGAATGCAAGCGGACTCTAGTTCAGAGCATTCTGGGTAAACACATCCAAAAAAATCAGCATATCTGTTGCTAGCAGAATAACTGGCTCATGGTCTTTTACCAAAGACAAAAGAGAAATCCTATAACTGCTAAAATCTGCCACCACTCCATCTTTCTCAGACAGATCGATTCTTTGAAATGGATGTTTATTCACGAGCATGTCTTAATCGAAATCTTCTTGCCATCATCATCACGTCATAACATCATGCCACAATGCCATAAGAACTTAACATAAAATATACAGAATACAGAAATACATATTACCCAAATGTAAAACATAACATAAAGTCAAAAGAGCATTCAGCTGTGATAAAACAAAGTAAAACATATGCTTTGTTGGCTGCTTGACATGAAAAGAGCTTCTTAAGTCCTTAAAGATGACTCTAGTTCACTTCTTTAGCCTTCAGTTTCATTTAGCTTCACCTTTTAAAGCAACAGAAGAGCGATGGCTTTCTCTGTGTTTACAGTCTGAGTGAATTCTGCCACCTTTTGTGGGATCTCGCGTGATTTTCAGTTCACACGTGATTTTAGCGCCAACTTGACAAGAGTTCAGTAAAGAACGTTTTAAGGCATTTAAACAAATGAACTAATATAATTTTGTACCAAATTAAATCTGAATGTGTCTTAACTCAAATTAAGGTATGAAATATAGTTATTTATTTATTCATTCACAGAACTTATTAAATTAACTAATACACAGAAAATACTTCAGCAACATCGCTTACTGTCTTCTTCAGAGGTTTTCTTGTTGTTTGCTTCAGTGGTTCTTGGTGCAGCGCCACCACAGGCGAGGGGTTAACAGGTTTTTCAAAGGGTTTGGTTTGTTTTGGTAAAGGTTTTTGCATGATTCGTATAAAACTCTGTTACATTTGCAAAGCAGGCCACCATCAGTTGTGCTTTGAGTGACTTTTCAATTCCCTGAACTTCTACAGCAGAGCAAAGTTGGCCTGACCTACAAAGCTGCTGCAGCCACTTTAATGGCAAATGCAGCAGGTTGATATAAGCCCAAATCCCCCACAGAAAGCTTGCATCCCTTTGTTTTGCTTTGTAGCTTGAAGAGTACATTGGTATGCAGGTCAGCGAGTCTACATCCTGCATAATATACAAAATATGTGAATGAGGTACTCGTGTGCAGCTGAGAGGTATCATGATGTCTCTTGTATCCGACTCATGCAAATGTCCACACTTCAACAATGGACTCTGACTGCTGAACCAGCATACAGCATATGTAATGGGAAAACATTGAAAAAAAAAAAAAAAAAAACTAAATGAAGCATAACCAGACCAGAAATTTCCTGCATGATTTGTCAAAGTCATACAAATCTGAAAGATTTCCACATCATAGCTTCAGTTTGGTGTTTATTGCTTGGTTTTCTGCCAGTTTGAACTAGTGAATCCATGCACGACTCCTTCATAGGGTAAAAAGAACCTGTTGTCATTTATGCATCAAAATGATTTATCTATGGAGGAAAAATCATTAGTTGGGTATTTTTGATTCCCAGCTCATAATTTGATTTGAAGCGGTGGGATAGCGATAGCCTTGGTGTATGTAGAACAAACAGATATAACTACGTAATGCTACAATTATCATATGTGATGGGATTACGCTGCATGATGGGTAAGAGCAGATGGTGTTTGCTTTACAAGCCACAGGAATGGTAATGCCCCACTTTGCTTGTATTTTATTTCCCTTTTGTTCTCACATTTCCTTCTTCTTTATTTGTACTTGTTGGCTCTTGTGTTTATCTCCCTTCTACTGGGTGCCCCTGTTGCTCTAATCTACCACCCCTGAGGGACCAGACCATTCTTATGAATACACATGAATATTATCTTTGTCATAATTCACTATGGGAATGAAACAGCACAAACTGATATATAATATTGGGCTCACAAGAACAAGATGAGACGAGATTTTTAGCAGTATTTTCAATCAAAAAGTCTCTTGTGTTGTAGAATTGAAATATGATTACTTTGTTTGTTTGGTTAGCCCAAACAAAATCACTTCAGATACTTTTTTTTTCCTAAAAACTGGAATTCATATTTATTGAGCTTTTTGAGCAAAACAATACACTGTATTGTTCTTTAAAGAGATAGTTCAAAATTTTTAAATAGTTTTGTTTAAATCAATCCCTCCAGTTTTTTTGCAATTCTGCGAATTCACACAAACTCAATAGGTCCCTGCATTTTTTCGCACTAATACATAATTGTGAGTTATTGTAAATTTTCCACAAAAATGGTAAAAACATTGGGTTAAAGTGACTGTTAACTTCCACCTGCAGGTGTCAGCATTTCCTACTTCTACTATACTGTTGCCTCAATCTTAAAGTCGAGTTATACTCCGTGATCGGCACGGCAAATAAATTTGAGGTATTAAAGTTCATTAAAGAACAAAAATGTTTGTGTCCAATCTGTCTTCTTGTTATTTATAATACATTTTACTTTCACACCATGTCAAACGAACTGAACCCTTTGAGCAAGCTGTTTACCCCCTTGCCTGTGGTGGCGCTCCACCAAAAATCACTGAAGGAAACGACATGAAAATCTCTGAACAAGACCCTCAGCACAACTTCCTTCTTCACGAAATGTAAACAAAAATGGAGTGGCGTCAGATTTTAGCGGTTGTAGGATTTCTCTTTTGTCTTTGGCAAAATACTACGAGCCATTTCACCCGCCAACGCTAGACAGGTGCATTAGTTTTGGTTGTTTTTACCCAGAATGCCCTGCACTATTGTCAGTCTCTGGTCTGCTTGTCATTCACATGTGCATGCAAACCAAGCCGAGACCTAGGTTCGTAGGTCTCAGGGTTTGAGCATTGAAACCTCTCCAAACAAAGCAGACTTTCTAAGCAAACAAACTGGAGTTCGATAAAAGTGGACTAAATAGGGTTGGTGTGAATGCACCCTGAAAGTATATGTAAGTATTTGGTGATATACAGTGGTGGAGTCTTAAGCCATGAAATGGAATGCATGATAACATGGCAGTGCTTTGTCTCTGGTTATATGTATGTGTTATATAAATATTAATAAATTCCCTAAATATCAGCTGTTTAATAAAGTTTGCAGTCAACAGTTATTTTTCATTACCTGTTATAAAAAAAAAATAGCATTAATTTTATGAAAGGTTATTGAGGAAAGAATTGCATACAATCTGAATATATCCTTTATGATTGACGACTTGCCTTACAGTGTAATTGACAAACAAGCATAGTACTGGCATTTTGATGAATGACATTTGTGTTTTATTTATGAATGTCTGGTGGTCCAGTCCTAAATTGACCATCTGTAAATTTTTATTGTCAGTTGCAAGTCTAAAGTCTATGATTCATTGAATGTTTTTTTTTCTTTTTTGTTCAGAGTGTTCTTATTTTCTTTTGATGGGTGTTACAAAAGGAGCCTATTTTAATGTATGAAGAGTATAAACAATCATCCTACATAGATGTTTGTCCTGAGCTTATCCTGCGCAGGGTCACTGTGGGTTAAAACCAATCCCATCATACACTGGGACAAATGTTAAACTGAGTAATCACTTCAGGGATTTATTTGTTTGTTATTGCTAGATTTTTTTTCCTACTATGTGATGTTTAAGGAGTTAAGATCCTCATGTCCAAGGAATCGGGTCAATGATGTACAATTAAATTACTTTCCTTTATTTATTAGTGTTCAAATTAATTACCGACAGTAATATTTAATCCAGGAAAAGTTGATGTTTTGTATTGAATCAAAGTTCAGGTTTTGTCATTGAGATATTCATTTGTAGTCAAAATAAAAATGAACACCTCCCATGGACTAGAAATGTGTATATATTTTTCATTCTTTAATAGTGGTTGTAGCGTATGAATATGTGTAGTTTCAATGATTTTTCAACTTGTCTTAAAATGATATTGTCACCACCAGGTGGTGGTAATGCATCAAGTTGTTTGCAAAGAAGAAGACACTCATACTAGCCCCTTTTAGATCATCCTTTCTTCTGTGATCTACATGTGTTCTTTATATCTCGCAATCAACTGAAAGGTCCTCAGTGTTTCAGCATATTTTCAGCTTTCTGCGAGTTTGTTCCAGGTTAGAGGATCATAAAAACTGAATGCTGCTTCTCCATGTTTGTTTCTGGGGATGCAGAGCAGACTTGAACCAGAAGACCTGAGCAGTCTGGAAAGTTGATACAACAATCAATCTTTAATGTATTTTGGTCCTCAGCCATTTGTTGTTTTATGAACTAGTAAAAGTATTTTAAAATCTATTCTCTGAGATACAGGTAGCCAGTTTAGGGACTTTAGAATTGGGTTGATGTGTTCTACTTTCCCAGTTTTACTGAGGATGTGAGCAGCAGTTTTAGTGAGGACCCAGACATAATTGAGAGCCAACCCCTTTGGGACATTTCTCCTGGGGGGGGATATCCTCCACAGATGTTCCATACATTGCTCAGATGAATTCTGTAAGTTGTAAGTACCACCCCTTTGATTCTGTTATCTCAGCTGCATGCTCTGTAACACAATTGGCAATTTAGTGCCTTTTGAGTCCCATCTAGTGTTTGTTCTACAAAAAGAATTCATCTGAACCTTTATCCATTTACCATTCCATGACAAAACAAAGATTACCTTTACACCATGTTGATACCGCCAGCGTCAAAAACCTGTCACTGACATGGATGGCAATGGCATTTAAAGGGGGGGGGGTATTATGCAAAATCAACTTTTTTGAGCTTTATGTCATGTTATAATGTCATTCCCTCATCAAACACATACCCAGTATTGCTTTGACTCATTCTTCCATGTTTGAGAAATCCTTGAATCTCATGTGGCAGACATTCGGGTCTGCCTTAATGCCTGCTCATACAGTGCACTGCCTATTTCCCCAAAGTTCTGCCTTAGAGCTTCAGTCCTCAGCCAAGCTCCTGCATCACAGAGCACTCCCCCTGCCCCCTGTGGCTCCCCCACACAGCTCCACCAAACTAGAGGCAGCAGCAATTAACAAACACCTGGTAGAACTGCGCATTGGGTGAGCTTATCATACAAACTACAACGTTCCTAAGAACGGTTATAAACGGCATCAGTGGATGACATTGAGAAGCGTTGTTGTGATGACGTGTTGAAGGGGGAGTGTTAGAAAGGGTACAAGATTCTTAAAGAGACGGAGGCCAATTTCAAGGTGTCACATACAGCTATGATGCGAAGTCAGATTTAGGGTATTTTTGATATATACAGCATTTTTATAACAACTGCAGGTAACAGTTACTTGATTGTGGTATAAAATGGAACTGTGTTTGATAAATACATAATTCCCCATGGTGCTTAATTAAAATATTGCACACCTGTTTTCATCTTGACCATATGAACTTACCAGTTTTTCAACAATAATGAACAATTGCTAATTGGGGTGGAGTGATATATTCAGCTAATGAGAAAACACAATTCAAGATACAGGATTATTTAGATGAGATAATATTCATTTTAACAATGTGAAATTTTTGTCTGATTTTAACACAGATATCATGGAACATTTTGCCATGTTTTGGACTTAAAAATGCTTAGCTGAATTGGCTGCATATGTCTATAATATTCTCAAACATTTTAACCTCTAATTTTGTTGATAAAGTAGATAGTTTTGTGATTATAGTATTCATTACCGTTATTCTTGTTGTTGTCAAACATGTCCTTTTACATCTAGTTGACGATTATGCTTACAATTATATCCCAAAGTGTCTTTCTTAGCATGATTATTAATAATTGGTTCAAATCAGCACACTGACATAATGGCTGCTTCAACAAGCGCTTGTTGATTTTGATTTGTTTGTCAAAAGACAAAGAGATGTGAAAACCCACGGCGTCATTTGATTTTTCCCAGAGGAGTAATTAAAAGATTTTTCTTCAAGCAGACAGCTTTCTGTGTGACTTTGTGGCTTTAGGTTTGATTTCCAATCCTGATTTGTCCTTGCAGAGAAGTATACAAAGACATAAGAATAAAACATTAAAAAAATCTGATTAAAAAAAGTATATTATTTTATTCAATTAATTTAAAATGTTACATCAAATTTTGTTTTACTATGTAAAGTAACCTAAAAAACAGTTAATGAAGCTTTAAGAGTGCTAAAAAAATTAGTTTTAAATTTGATTGATGATATGTAGGTAAAATAAACATGTCAAATATTCAAAATAGAAAATCCTTTAATCTGTTTTAAATACATTCATAACATACATATATACAGTGGCTTACAAAGGTATTCATACCCCTTGAACTTTTCAATATTTTGTAACATTACAACCACAAACATAAATATATTTAATTGGAATTTTATGTGGAAGACCATGATAAAGTGGTATAAAATTGTGAAGTACAAAAATTATACATGACTGAAAACATTTTTTACAAATGAAGAAAAACTGAAAAGTGCGGTGTGCCAAAGTATATCTCAAATAGCAAATTATACCATTATTAACAGTATTCTTTTAAATAGTATCCAAAAGTCAGAAAATATAGTATATTTAGATAGGGTGAGTGTCATAGGACAAATATCATCTCAAGGCAGTTTAATTGAAACTCTTTAGCAAAAACTCTAAAGGACTATTTTTGATTTTTTTAACTCATTTCCTATTATGTAAAGTTGTTATTGTATAAAAGTAAATACATATCCCCTTAAATGGGCTGTCAGATCAAACAGCATTAGCTCCATTGTACTCTGAAATCTGCTTATTGTTTTATAAGGACAATTTTTTTTTAAAATGGTACTGTCGCACCACTTTGCAATCATTATACAACTATATTGTTTTACAGCCTATTAAAACAGCATTCTGAACTGAACAAGACTAAGCTTAGTTAAATATATATTAGTCAAGGCATTGGAATTCACCCAATTCTTTAGCTTAAAAATCTATCTATCCTTTTTTTTCTCCTCTCTCATAATGCTCTTCAGTGGGTGGAGCTGAGCGACTGATGGCTCCCGCTTAGTGCCTCTGCTCAGCTCCGTCTGGGACTTCTTGCCTGCAACTGGTTCGTGTGCCGATGCAGAGCTTTCTGTCCCTCTTTCCCCTCCCTTCCCTCATTATCTTTATCTGTACACACACCTCTACTCCCCTTTTTCTACTTTTCTGTATGCATGCTGCGTCTTTATTCTCTCCCCTCCCTGCAAACGGAGGTGGGCACTCTTCCCAGAGCTGGTGCATCTAAGCAGGTGCAGCCTCTTTCTCTCCTCCTCCCTCTCTCCCTTCCCTTGCTCTACCAGTGTGCACTCCGCTCTGTTGGATTTTTTTTCCTCCCCCCCTTCTCATTCGTTCCCTGTCTCTCAGTGGCAGCAGCTCAGGGAGGCAGCTGTATGTGCGTCTGCATCACAGTTGCTACAGGTAAAGACAGCTGCATCGTTGGATGCTGTGAACTCCAAAGGGGGTAGGGTTGATTGGGGAAGTGCTCGCTGCTGTGATTGCAAGTCCTCATTCGGAGCAGGGTCCATATTTTTAACCATCTCCAAAAAAAAACAAAAAAAAAAAGCTTCCAGGACTGAAGGACGGGCAGAGGATCTCAGCTATCGGACCAACAAATCACAGGCTGACTGAGAAGCGCGCAGGCTTTCAGGAACTAAGAGGGAAAGAAAACCAGCACTCTCTGTGGAATATATATATTTTTAACACTGTCCTCTCCTGGTTATGGTCCCACTTTCCTTCAAATTATTTTCTATCAACTCCCTGCTCCTCATTACCCTGCTCTCACTTTTCATCCCTCTGTGGCGGAATGTTCCTTGCAAATACATGAGAGGAGGCTTTCTGAGAGCTTGCTGCAGTATTAACGAACAGCACACTGAGACGGCAAGAGAGCTGAGCGAACAGCTTGGGGAAATCTGATCCACAGTCGGCTGGAGAACGAGCAGGATCACTCATTGCAGTTGCAGATTTATCCGCCCTGTTATACTGCACGACAACACCCCTTTTTTCCCCCCCTGCCTCACCCTCGCGCTTATCCTTCCTTGAAGTCTTTCTTTTTCAGCACTTCTGGGAAAATAACTGGATTTTTCAGCTTTGGATTTTATGGCAAAGTGGGTTTAGATAACATGAACATATAAAGAGATAAAAGGAACACTTGCAGAAAGTCTACCAGTGGTAAAGGTATTAGATAATCATAGGAGAGTGTTCAGCCAACTCCTAATTGAGAAATCTTTCTGGTCTCCCTTTTAGATACAACAGGGACAGATTTCGAGGGGAAAGGTGACTTGACTAAAGGTGTTGTATCAGAGTGAATTCGGAAGCATCCTTTTAGAGCTCCAAAGACTGGGAAAGAGACTAGACCCACCCTACAAGTTTCCCTGACTAACGTCCCATTGTGGATTTGTACACGGATTGCTCTATGTACGCATCGCATCCAAGCTGTGGATTTTTGCTGCACCGGCATCCAGACACCGATGCCGCTGATTTCTAAGAGATGTGAAGACACTCCATCCCACACATTTCTCTCCTTATGCCTCTTTCTTTCCTGCTAGAGGCATCACTTTTTTCCACTTCTCTTGCTTATCTTCATGGTGAACATCTTTGACGTTTCCTGTTGGAGATCGAGAGTTGGCCAGGAATAAGCATAAACTAAATTGGTGATTTGGTTTCTACACAACCGCTTCTATATCTACTGGGTGTCTCTGAGTGTGTGTGTGTGTGGGTACTTGTGCTTATGTGACTGCATGTTTGCATGTATCCTGTTTATCCCTGCCCTTCTCTTTATCCTTGGGATACGTATTTATATCGTTGCAACTGAGAGTCTTTTGGGAACTCCTTTGTCTGCTTCTACGTTCCTTTTGTCTTTTTGAAGTCCGGCATTGTCAAGAACCTTTCTGTGATGCACTATCAATGCCTATTGCAGGGTTAACCCTCAATGAGCCATAAAGGACGGCAGGGCAGGATGAGTGAGAGCTCTGGAGCAGCTGTATCCGGGGCAGTAATCCTGGAGGAACCCGAGGGTTCAGGAGCTACTGGGGGCCGTGGAGAGGTCCAGGCTCAGGATCAGGGTCCTTTTCGGTGTGCAGTGTGGCCTCGCCAGCAGACATGGCTGTGTGTGGTCCCCTTACTTATTGGCTTCATTGGCCTTGGATTAAGCCTAATGCTCCTGAAATGGATTGTTGTGGGTACAGTGCGGGATTATGTGCCAACTGACCTGGTGGATGCTAATCGAATAGGCCAAGATCCTATCTTTCTCTCCAAGCCAAGCGGGATTCCTAAAGGTCCTGATACTACCACTACTACAACTACTCCCACCGTCGATGGTGAACACCCCACACCTAGAACCGTAACCGTGGCAAAAGGTAGAACTCGCACTGTTGCTTCGACCACAACTATAAACCCCAGAGGGGGTGGGGCCTCTGGAAGTCAGGTGACACCTCGGAACCCTGGAAATCGTAACGGGCGTATACCTTCAACCTTTACTACGACCACTGCAGCACCACGGACAACCTTTGTAATTGGAGCGGCGACTACTAGCTCATCTCCTGCAAATCCAACAGTTCTTCATGACTCTACGCAAATGTGGACTACGGAACATACTACTACTGAGGAGGCCTCTACCACACTGACCACACGTACACACAGCCACCGCAAAACACGTGAGTCTTTTTTCTACTTTGTGGTCTTCAAAGTGTCTTAGTTGCATTGGAGCTGCTTGATTGAACTTTTTAGTATTTCAAATTTCCCTTATGTTGGCAAGGTTTGTAAAGTCAAGCATTGTTGCAAAACTTTGGTGGTTCACTCAAACTATTTGGTTTTAAGTCAATATGTATTCATACTTTTTGGGGAAATTGTGTTTTATAGGCTGTAGTGATGAATATCTGAACTGGAATTGTAGAGATATTGGATCAATGCAGGACTCAATAATCAGTATCTGTGCACTTAAATGGAAAATGCCAAAAATGCATTGGTGGTATTACACTTGACTGGACATATTTTTTAAGGAATGGTGGCTTTTGCTTATATGGAATTAAAAACTAAATTATGTGAAGGTTCCTACATATGAGTCGACATCTCATCCATATTGTTTGCACCAGGTTGAGTGATTAAAAAATGTACTCTGAGTTCACAAGGATGCATTGATACTCCATGTACACTGAGTGGTGTTGTTTACCTGCAACTTCAAACTTACATAGTTGTGATACTTAAAGGCTTCATTTCTTTTTTTTTTTTTTTTTTTTTTTTTTTTTTTTTTTTTTTTTTTTGCAGTCCTCCTAAATTGAACTTGCCATTATTCATATCTGAGTTACTTGAGGGGAAGATCAATTTGTTGATTGATGCTGATTCCTCTCTTTCTGTTTTTACCACCTCTGTCCTTGACTAAAGTTATGTGAGCGCCCATGCTATTGATTAGTGCTACGGAGGGATTTTCTTGCTGCAATCAATGACTCTCACAGACAAGCATGTACACACACAGCTTCCTCTATGATAGATGTTTCTGCTCTCAAAATGGTAGTTGCAGGTGTGGTTCTTTTCTGTTTGCATGTCTTGGGCCACTGAGAAACTGTGTTTTGAAATCAAAAGGGGAAATTTGTTTGCATTTGTGTGGCCTTACGCAGCACATCTTCAAGCTGTTTTCTGGGAGGAGAACTGGGGGAAGCAGATAAATCAGCATTCATTTAATGGGCATCTTTTCTTGCAGTTCTGCATTAGATTTACAGTTGCACTTGCAATTTTATTTTATTGCTTTGTATTAAAGTCAGGGGAAAGGTTTTTATTCTTTCTTTTCAACCCTAAAGTGTTTTGAAGAAATTTACTTTGTAATAAGTTATTTCTACAGTACATTTTGTGTAGCTGAACCCATATACAGCCATGAAAAAATATTTACTGTTATATATCTCTCCTGTTTTTGTATATTTTTGTCACACTTAAATGTTCCAGATAGGGCAGCAATGATTATTTTAGTTATTGATTAATCTATTGATTATTCTGACGATTAATCAGATTAAAAAAAATTTGCACGTTTCAGGTTTTTCATTTAAGCCTTTTTTTATACAATATTAGAAATACATGAAAAGATGGAAATAAACAATTCACTTCCTTTTTTAAATAAGCTAACTTGAGGAGTTTTGGGTAGAACATACAGACAAAGGGTTTTTTTCATCTTAAATGCAAAATGTACATATATTTTGTACAGTTTTGGCTTAATTACTGCTTTGAATACGTTGTTTTTTCAGCAATTGGCCTTTTTTTTTTTTGCCTGTCGACTAATTTACTGAAATTAGTCGACAATTATTTCAATAATCGATTCATCATGATTAATCCTATTAATCATTTCAGCCCTAGTTCCAGATAATCATCTATTAGACAAATATAGCATGAGTGAATACAAAATGTGTTTAAATTATAAAATGTTTAAGAAAAAAAGCTATCCAAACAACCTGGACTATCGGTGAAAAAGTAATTCTGCCCTCTAACCTTAATAACAGGTTGTGCAACAACTGTCGTCCAGTGCTTGTGATTGTCTTTCACATCACTGTGGTGGAATTTTGGTCCAATCTTGGTTGAAGAAATGCCTCAATCCAATTAATTCCAAACCTAAATTTGTGTTCGTTTTGGTCCACAGTGACTTCGGCCTAGAAAATTAATACACATCATTTAATTTGTATCATTTCTGAATTGCAGGGAGTGGGGCGCACAAAATCAGTCCAATGACCACACTTTGAACACTGCTGCCTTAAAGTATTGATAAAATTTTTAAATGTAGCATTATGGAAGGTAATATGGATGCCAAATCTGATATGATGACATATTCACCAATAAAAACCACCATTCTAATGAATTTAACTCGGGTCTGTTTGGCTGTGGTAATGCAGCTACTTCTTAGGTCTCTGTGATGATGAAACAAAGCCGAGATTACAGCAGAGACCAGAGAATTTTACCTCAGACAATATAAACCGCGAACCATTTCATTAACAGGAGCAAAAAATGGAGGCCATTCATCATCATCTATTCATTTATTAATTAATCATTAAAAAAGAATGCCATTTCTCCAGCAAGTGCTCAGGAAGGCCATTAAACCTTGTTGATAGATATCGTACCGAAAATGTCACTCCCTCTCCAGCTCTCCTAGAAAGTTCCGCCAGCTACACGGTTTCCCCCCCAAGATCGTTCGATAAGCCTAAACACTCCTCACCCTCCCACTCCTTCGATTCCAACCACCCACATGCAGCTTTGATTTGAAAAGGCCATCATTTTCACATTAACTCTCCATTATGTGTAAATGTCTTCTGATATTATGGAGTTGGACTGCCTTCAGAAATGGTAGGGAAATCTATTAGTCTTCCATCTGTGTGCTCTTATCGGTGCTGTCCCAGTCATTTTGGATCACAGAATTAAGATTGACTTTGAGGGCTTTGTGGTTTGAGGGCTCTCGCTGATCTAAAGGAGCCAAATCTGTACATATTTATGCAAAACGCATGGAACTCACTGTAAAGCTTTTATTTACTCTAATATTCTATATTACTGTACACTCGCTTGTCTTCCTGGAAAATCCTTTCCATATGATTTGGATCAATATTCTGTTGAGTTCTAAAGCCTGATGATGCCAAGCCTCTTAACAAAGTGCACTCCAGCTGTTCCCAACTGTTTGCTTGTATGTCTACCAAAGTCCATCTATAGACTTCAACGATTCACTGCCACTCACATCCCATATAAACTCAACTCAGTTTTTCAGAAGCATTAAACATGAATGGCACCCTGGTGCTTTGCTGCTTTGGTGAGTTATGGTGACATTCTAGCTTGTCTAGCTGTCAACAAGTCAAGATCTGAAAGCTACAGAATGGGAAGATATGATAGTTAAGTTGTCAGACATCATGCAAATGTCACTTTGCAGGAATAACTGACGGAAAAGAAAACCCTTTGGACCCTTCAATGTCTGAAGTGCTCCCTGAGTAATAAGATGCAGAATACAGCAAGGATCTGTGCGAGATTAAATTACAATAAGAATACAGGACAAAATGTCAGATGAGGTCACAGCGATAATGGCGACAGATCAGCCCTCAAGAATATGAGTTGGAAAAACAACAAAAACATAAATAGTAGGTGAATGTATTGCCTAAGGCTGCAACTAATGATTACTTTAGTAATCGATTATTCTGACTATTAATTGATTAATCGGGTGAGAAAACTGGCACATTCTACAGATTTTTTCATTTAAGCCTTTTTTTATACAATATTAGAAATACATTTATAGATAAACCAAATAATTCAGTTCCTTTTTTAAATAAGAAAATAAACATTTTACTGCCTAAAATTCAATAACGTAGCGTTCCTTTAGTGAATTTGAACTGGCTGAACCTAAAACTATGCCACTTGAGGAGTTTTAATGAAACCATATTTACAGACAATGATGTTTTTAACTTAGGTGCAAAGTTTATATATTTTGTACAGTTTGGGCTTAATTACTGCTCTGAATATGTTGTTCTTTCAGCAATTGGCCTTTTTTGTGTGTCTGTATAGTCCAGTTAACGATTAATCGATTACTAAATTAGTTGATCATTATTTCAATAATCGATTAATCACGATTAATCAGTTTAATCCAATTAATGGTTTCAGCCCTAGTATTAGCAGAAGCTGTTAGTGTAGATTCTCAGTCTTCCAGTACACTGGAAGTCTTTTTTTTGTCTCTGTAAGGTGTATAACCTCTCATCCAAATGTTTTTTTTCCAATTCTAATCATGGATTTAAAATTCCAGTTCTAATTCTCCTAATAGAAGTTTCTAAGTACAGATGCATTGTGAACATGGATGTTTTCTTCTTCACCGACTGAAAATGTAAAAATCAAATCTTATTCCAAGCACAAAATTCCTAAATTCTAACAGCAAAAACAACTCTGCACTGTGACTAAGTAGTTCTTAAGGAAGAGGTAAAGTTATCATTAATTAATCTCAGTAAGATATTTTAAAAGGAAGATGGAGGAAGCTGGTATAGTGTGCTAATTAACAAATGTAGGCATAAATGAGCTTATTTCCAAGCACTAGATGTGCTTCCAATACAGTTCTTGGTATGTGTAGGATATGCATCATTGGGCATCAGTGAGATTAAAACCCAACACTGGCTGCATTAAAACCGAGAGTGGTTTTAGGTCAATTTGTGATAATAGTGTCAAATGCTAGGGTTTAAGTAATTTATTCTGTTAGCTGACGCACACATTTTGATACAAATGCCTACAAGCGACATCCAAGCAACCGTATCTGGCTGGCCTACATCCTTAAGTCACATAAATGAAGGGATTTTGTGTTTTTATATCTTCTTAAATAGCGTTTTCATTGAAAAGATGTGTGCATTCAATTTTTTTTTTTTTTTTTTTTTTTTTTTTTTTTTGTAAATCACTTAAAACACAATAGTTTTTGGGAGATTAAAAAGGCCAGATGTATCTCTTAATTTAATTCAATTATACTATATTTTATATAAGTTAAATGTAGTATTTAGATAAATTATAAGTAAAATATTTTAATTATATTTTAATTTTAATTATGGTAAGTAATATTTTTGAATATCTATGAAAAAGTCCAAATTGCTGTGTTTCTGTGTGAGGCCCTCATGGCGAGCCACTCAGTGGGATTAGGTCTCAGGAAGATTGTCCTTCGTCTTAACTCCAGATTAATAACATCCCTGTCTCTGTAGAAAGGAGCAGAATGGGAATTAGGAAGAGAATTGCATCAGATCCCCTATCAGTCACACTCTACATGGGTTTATAGGCAGTAGCCTGACTCCTGGAGGATTGTTTTGATGTATGGTCTGATGCTGGATGTTTTTCATTAAATGATGCCGGGGTGACATGTTTAAGGCACCGCTTTCTCTTTGCTTTGTTTCGGGATCCCTCAAGGGTACTTTGAAAGAGGGCTGGGGAAATAGCTTATGTCTATATTCTATATTAACAACATACACATGACAACTACAGTGAAATTTAGTTGTCAGTTCTTGTAGTTGTGTGTAAATGTTGCATTTTTTGACATTGGTATGACATGCTGTCATACACATAAAAAGTTAAAAACATAGAATAGCATTCTAGGTTAATCTTCAAACTTTAAACTTGATAACTGAATACCTGAACACTAAACATACTGATTCTTATCAGTCCCACAATATAAACTGAACAAAAACATATTCCAACCACAAAGACTTGTAACCCAACCCAGTGCTGCATCAGCAACAGAGGATAGTCTGGCTGTACAACCGTAACTTCCTGTGACAGCATGGAAAAAGCTCACATTTATTTGTTTGCATTTCTTCAGTCATCTTGGGCAGAGCAGAAGCATTGCCACATATGTAGCTAAATACATTCTTTGGAGAACTTTGCATTACATCAGCCAGGACCTGCCTGAATACACAATCTCACAAAAATAAATCTGATCTTACAAATATTTTTCAATCATGCAGATTTCAGGTTGGAAGAAAACAATTGACTAGCCAATCAGCAGGCTTGCCTTTCTGGTGGGTTCAGCTACTAATGTGTCTATATAAGCTCCTGTATGCTGGTTATGTAAACAATCTTATTTCATAGAAAACAGGATAAAGTCTTATTCTGGTTTTGAGAAACCTCCTTGCATCAGCACCACTCAAAATAAGCATACAGTGGATTCCCACCTATTTTCTGTTTAATATTGGTAGACTCACCTATTTGCATTTTCTGTGGAATGTAACTCCATATTATCTGTTAAAAAATCTGCTTATTCGTAGACTTTTTCATACAGCATATCTAAAATGTTTGAAAGAACATGTAGCTTAGGAATCTTAAATTTACTTCATAATGGTCTTAAAAAGGCAATAAAAATTCTTAAATCTGAGTTGGTGAAATCCTGCAGAAATCCTGGTTTGAACTGTTAAAGCTGCATTATATCACTTTACACTGCTCCTGACCTAAAACAACCAATCAGAGCCAGGAGGGGGGTCTTAGCGCTGTCAATCAACCTCGTGTATGCACTGCTAAATGTGCTAATGGTGGAGAAACAATTTACCATTCCAGGAAAACTGTTTATCCGCTGTCATTGGTGGCCATGCTAACTAGCCTTAGCATTAGCGACAGGCTATGTTGTGGTGAACCAGCTGTAGCATAGCACAGAGCAAGGGGGAGTGTGTGAGCAGTGCATACATGAGAATGATTGACAGCGCTAAGGCCCTCCTTCTGGCTCTGATTGGTTGTTTCTGAGTGGCGTATTTCTGCAGTTAGTACTGGGAGCACTGGGAGAAGGCAGAGGAGATTAATTTTTTTCACTGATTATCTGTCTTATACTGTCATGACATAATGATAATTTTTATAAATATGTAAAAAAAAACATTTTTCATGAAAGTTACATACTGCAGCTTTAAACAGGCAATTATCAGCATTTACAAGGGGTCTCAAGTATTTGTGGACTTTAGATATTCGTGGGTGTCTGTGGTCCATAACCCCCACTAATATGCGTTCCACTGTATTTTGGCAGGTCAACAGCTTAAACAACCAACATTTTTGAGCCAATTATGATTACCTTGGATAAAAGACTGAAACCAAGTAAACTGGAACTTCTATCAGTGCTTGAAAACATGGCACATATTCCTCTACATCCTATATTTCTGCATCAATAATTGTCTCTTGGGAGGTGATACTTGCTTTTAAGACCAACTCTAGTTTTTCAACCTGAAATTAGAGTTCACAGTTTTTCCACTAGGATTACAGCTCTGTGGAAAGCTGCTTAGTTCTAAGTCCCCGTTGAGTCTTTCCAATTTATTCATGACTCCCCCCATGCGCTGACCAATGCCTAGCACTCACCCACCCACTGCTGAACATTTGTGTGTCTGTATGTATTCAGTGATTGTGACTCAGCTCTGATCTCTAATATAAATGAGGGTTGAAATCAGCACTATTCTTGAGGCCTGATTACTTCCTTGCAACAGGGGAAAAGTTTTTTTGATCCAAACGGCAGCTTTCAAGGAAGAAATGCAAAAGAAACCATCCTAAATATAGAATTCAAAAATTGTTGCACTTCATACTTGTGGGACTATTTTGTCATGCTGTATTGAAGAAAAGATTGCTATTCTTAACAAACATTGTACAAATATAAGTAAGCAATTTGTTGCAACTGTAGGTTCTTAAAAATGCAGCTGTTTCACTGAGGTAGCCAAAAAAATCCAGACTTTTAAATTAATTACATGCCAACTAGTCCCAGTTTTCATAAACGGTACGAAAAAGGTTTTCGACCAATTTCAAGGATCCTGCCAAATACAGTAAAAACAAAAATTGAAACATCTTGAACTATTTTGTTTCATTTCAAATTATACTAAGCCTCAAGAAAATTTTTAAAAAACCTTGATTTATCTTGAAGCAAGTCCGCTAACAGAAAAACACCCCTTTTCATACGCTCATAACTTTACATTATATTACTTGTGTGCATGATTGTTTTGATAGTTTGTTCATTTCTGTGTGTTGTGTTGTGTTAGACCAGCGACCTGTCCAGGGTGTAACCTGCATTTTTTTCCTGTAGGTTGCTTAGAAAGACTTCAGCCCCCCGAACATGACCTGAACAGAGTGGCCAAAGAGTGTGTATAAATTACCATTCCCAGTTCATCCCTGGTATTAAAATTAAAAATACACATCACCCATCCATGTAAAGCATATACGTCCATGTTTGGGTGTTACTAAGGTAGAACGCAGCGTGTTTGATCCTAAATGCATTTTTAAAATATAGTCGGCATTAGTTGATTTCTGGCTGGTGCAGGACCACAAACTAAAAACATCGAAAACCTGTCTTCTAATTCAAGTTGGTCTTTTAATTTGCTGTTAATGGCATGGAAACAGAGTTTAGCGCCACTTTGATTCATTCTGATGAAATGTCTTCCAGAGCGAAGAGTAATGAAATTTTAATCATGTGAAAGAGAAACATGTACAATACGTAGTGGAATGTTTAAATAATTGAAGATGGTCCTTTTACAAATTAGAGCCAAGAAATTCCCCGTACAGAGTACTTCTTAAGGAAATGAAGGTGCTATGAGTTCCTCAATTAGATTGTTTTTGGTTGGAAAGGAATTGAATTAAGCAGAGCATTTCTTTCTGCCATTCAGTTCAAAATATTACAACTACCTGTTTGCCTAATTTTTTTCATCTGCCTATTTTTTGACTTGCTCTCTCCAGCTCTCTCTTCCCTCTCCAGCAGACACTACAGCCACGTTCTGATGATGACGGTGAAGTAGAAACCAGGTATATGCTGCCCCTAACTTCAGAGGAGCGTAAAGTTGCCTTGACGATATGAAGCTTGCACCGTATTACTGCGAGCTCAGGGATGGTAAAGGTAACGCAGAGTTATGAAACGGTCCACTTATTTCACTCGGACTCACCTGACGTGAGCCAGTGATCCAAAGGAAGCTGTCTAACTGTGCTAACTAACTGCGGCGGTGTCCCCATTCCCAGAAGTCTTTGGTGCAAACATGGTCATTGATAACTGAAGTAGCACTTTTAAGTTTTCAAGGAATATGAATGAGATGTAGAAACATTTATTTAAAAAAAAAAAAACAACATAAACATGGCTAGGATAAATTTTTTTCAGGGTTGATAATTTAGTGTCTGACATAGAAGCAATAATTTACACCCACTTTTCCTCTTTCACCATAGCCCACTTCGCCCCCCTCTTATTAAATCTGTCAACTGGCCTACAGCAGCAAACCATTTAACACAAGTAAGCAAACAGATATCGGAATGCACTGAGTTCAACCACAGCCTGCAGCTCATATTGCAGCTTGTTTCTCTTTCGTTACATCAGAGGGGAATGTAGAAAGTCACAGAAGGGGACATTTTTTTGCCAAATTTGACCTGTATATCCACTAAAAAAAATTGTGTAACATGACAAACGTGTATTTTCCTCCAAGCAAAATACTTAATGAAAACAACCAGCAGAATCAGAAAACTATGTAACATTTGTAAAACATGGTGTTCCATAGTGTCAAGTGGCTGGACCTCTGAATTAGGTCAGTCACTTTAAAGGGGCTCCATCTCTATGCAATCACTTATTGTATGTTGCCTATTTTTATTTAATTGTCATTTTATAGAAATCAGTTTTCGCTTTGACATTTAAGGGTTTGTTTTGTCATTTTTTTGTAAGAAAGCCAAATTTTGTTGTTCATGATTGATTTTTAAAAGCAATAAAAGGCTAAAATATCCAAGGGGTTGAATTCTTTTTATAGACAGTGTATTTGTAGTCTATAGACTATTGTTTATTGAGGGGCAACGCTCATGTGTCAGGATTGGAGGCAGTTCCACTGACGTAAAAATTACAACCTCGTTCCAACGTTTCGTTTTTTTTCCCCCACATGTCCTATCATGGCATTTCAGGTGTGCAACGTGGAAAACCTAATTCTGTGATTGACTTTTTTTAAATCAAGACCATGCAGACACTCCTTTACTTAAACAAGAGATGGAGTGTTCTCCACCATGTGGGGTCATCTTCTAAATTTGAGTAATGTGATATAATTTAACAGTGTCATGGTGACAGCCAGTCAAAAACACTGATGCCAGGCTACCTGATGTTCCCAATTTGTAAAAGAATGGTTGGGGTGAGTTGAATATTAGATTGATTTGTTCCAACTGATAGAGTAGTCTGAAATTGTTGAAAATGTATTTATTAGGTTATTGTCTCTGTAAGAGAGGGGTTTGCATTTTCAAGAAAGAGCAACACATCATCAGCATATAAACTAATCTTAAGGGTTCCATTGATTGTTTCTTTCTATTCTAGAAATATCCGTGCTTTGACGAATTGCAGGCATCAGTGGTTCAACCAATATAGCAAATAGTGACACCTCATTCAAGAATGAAGCTCTGAGAAGGAGCTATAAAATATAATCATTCATGACAGGAAATTATGTTTGAATCCAAAAAAAAAAATGTAGGCTAGCAAATAGAAATTTCCAACTACCTCTGATGCTTTTCTCCATCTAAAGAACATATAAAGCAATTTTATTTTTGAATGTTGCAATAGTCCATAAAATGAATGGGTATTTTTGTATTGTTTATACCAATTTTTAATAAATCCAGTTCTGTCAGCATGTATATTATGATGAGTTTTTTTCAGGCCTCATGCCAATATCTTGAAATTATTTTAGGACTTACATTTATAAGATTATTATTTTCCAAAAAAAAAAATCGTTCAACTCTTTTTCAGAACCCTGACCTGTCACCCTAATGCCTGTTTGTTCTGCCAGAATGAACTTAACCTTTGTTATCCTTTTAGTAGGAATGGGAGTGCATTTGTCTTTGGGTGGTGTGAAGGATTTAGTGGGTTTTAGCGGTGAATGCTTGGATAACCCAACCAATGGGTAAAAAGTATTATTTCATACTCTAGCAAAAGTTATATTCTTTTTGAATTATATTCAATTTGAATTTTGAATTATATTATAATTATTATATTCTTTTTGAATTATATTCAAAAAGAATATAATTTTAATAATGATGAGAAAACAAGATAAATACAAAATAATCAAAACATATTTTAGATGTGACAAAAAAGGACAATATCTTCCAGCTCAAAATTATGATTTTGTAAAACATCCCTCAAAAAATTAGATGAGAATTTTTTTTCAATCAAATAGGAGAAGAAATCCCTCAGTTTTGAAGAAGGAAAAACTAATCTATCACCCTGTAAGAGGCATTTCTAAAACAGGTATCTATACAATTCTAATCACCTGAATAAGTCAGCTGCTAAAATAAAGTTCTTGAACACCTTAAGGCAGAGGTACCCAACCACAGGGCCCCAGAGCAGTATGGGGCCTATTGTCTGTTGGTACTGGGCTGCAGAACAATCACATTACATGTGTTGTAAAAGGGAAACACCCAGATAGATAAAGGAAGACATCAAGTCTAACCAAGACAGAACATTTAAAGCAACGCGTCTTGGAAATACAAAATGTAAAACAAAAGAAATGAAGTTCGGGATAGAAAAAGGAGTCAATTTCAATTTGTGACCAAACTGTAAGATATCAATGAAAGGAAATGGGATTCCTGTACAGAATAGCCAAACTGCAACATCAACAAACAGCAAGAAAACATTGTTTCAGTGGAATAAAGATTAGGTGTTTCATTGGTATGGTTTGTGCCATCCCTTATGAAACATATTAAGATGAACATTCTACACTCAATAAAGATGTGGGGTTGCATGTGAAGTAAAAGGGGAAGAACAAGTAATACATTTCTTATCAACTGGACTGAACATCCTTGGTTTTTGGAGGTTTGCCCGGTGAGGTATCAAACTGAAGCTTCAGGTAACTTTCTTGGTGGAGCTCAGTATAGATTTAGGCACTGTAGTGTCAGATAACACATTAGATCTTGATGCCTCAGGTTGGGCTTGGAGCACATTTCTAAGTCAGAGCCTTAGGCTGAGAGGTACCCAAAATGGCAAGGCATGAATACCTGACTGTGCTTATAGTTGGAGCTGTATGCCTAGAAAGCTGTATGCCTATTACAAAGCCAAAAATTGAAAACTGTGTGTGTGTGCTGTCTGTACACCTATAAAGAGGGACTGGGTTTGTAGTTCTTGGGAGATTCTTCTATTTTCGGCTGCAGATTCATCCAGCTAGGTGCACAGATCTGTAATTTTTGATATTAGCCTGGCTGAAATAATATCCTCTTTGTTCAACTATGTCTGTGTCAACAAAGTGTTTACCCTGGAGCATTCTCAGGTTGGCAGTTTAAAGGTGACCAAACCCCAATACACAACAGTATTAAGTTTTTGTAGTAAATACAAACAACTTAATGGAAATGTAGGACTACTAAGCACCACCAGCTAAAAAAAGATTAAGCTGTATTCCATAAATTTCGGAAGTTATAACTTGGATTTGGGAAAGACACTGCTAGCAATGCTAGCTAATAGTATTTATTTACTTTTGAACACTGCAGTTGCCTGTTTACTATTCAAAGCTGTATAGTATTTTGTATACATTTATCTATTTGATGTGACACAAATCATCAGAATACTTCCGCTATCACTGAGTTTTAGATGCAAGGGAGCCATTTTGAAATTTTGGGTCGAGTTGGTGACTTTTCCACACAAAGTTGTCATTTTAGGAGACCGTTATGTTAATCGCTCCAGAGTGGAGGCTGGAAATGTGTTGAACAAAAGGGCTACTCATAATTAAACTCCATCCTTCAACTAATCTTGCAGAACCAATATAGGGTGTCCGTGCATCCATAAAAAGTTTTAAATTCATGTATCTAAAATTAAAGCCTTAAAATGCCTTAAATTCATGTTTTAAAATTTTTTGTTGTGGCAGTACTATTTATTCTTGTATATTTGATGTAGTTTTTTTCTTGCTGGACTTTTCTGTTCAGTCCCACGCAAACATCTTTATTGCGCTCTGTGACTCAAATTTGAGTTGGTGAAACCTGCAGAAACCCTGTGATAAGTTTTTTTTCCTCTCTTTTTGTTGATTTAATACAAATCAGCAAACTTATAAAGTCTAACTTCTGTAACTTTGCATATACCAAGGTGGCACTTGTTCCAGGAAGTTTGGGAGCAACTGCTCGAGAGATTATCCAACTGGAATGGTTCTAATCCATCAGAGAACAAGAATTTCTGCAATATTAATCTAAGATAATATAATAATGACCAGTAAAAAAAATTTGCCATATTTTTCTCAAATATGACATGCACCCACCAGGTAGAGTTCTGACTGACTGTTTCAGTGGTAGAAATGTGGAAATTTGAGCTTATATCACACTAGGCAGCCAAAGGTTAGATGAAAACTCTGAATTAAAAAAAATGCAGCCATACTTAGAGTATAAGTCATGAAAAATACTTCACCTCCCCTTTGTAGTTATTAACTGTACATCATCACAGCGAAGTGATGTTGTTTGATTCCACCTTGTTTTAAGCTTCAAGGATCCAGTGATGACTGCTACAGAAGAAAAACCTTTCTTCTTAACTTCTGCTCATTATGCTGCTGACATCTTGGAAATAAACAGCGTCATTAGCTAAGAGGAAAACGCCTCAGTGTGGACGGAGATAGCACAAAGCCTAATGATCACATTCAGAAGCAGTTCTGGGTAGATGTGCTATCTTAGGCTGAGCTATATTAGCAAGCCTGTCTTCACTGATATCCCTCTCTCTCCTGCTGTCTCTCAAGGTCAGCTCATCTGATTCATATTACCTCTGCTCCTGCTGCTGACTGGACTCGAAGAAATGGTATTAAGAGCGGACGTATAAAGTCTTTTCAGCTAGAACAAGCAGATTTTGATAACTGAAAGACAAATTACCATTAGTGAAGAGTTTCTTAGGAGGGTTTAGAGTATTTTGCAGAAAGCAATGCCACAGAAATGTGAAAGGGACAGTATTTCAATTTCTTTTACACTAATTTTCATTATTAAGAGGTCAGAATGGAAATTAATCATGAAGTGTCAGAATTTTACTGAAATCCAACATTTTAAAAAATTCTGTGCGTTTTTGCATATTGTAAGCATTAGTTCTATTATTAAACATGCTTATTGCATAGGAAGGATATACTCCAGTGATGATAATGTGTACTGAGTGGTTTCTCCTTATTGAATTGAATGGTGGTTGACATGTGATGGTACACTTCTATTAAGAGCTTAAAAGGTGTGTGTTTTTTGATTTGTAATATTTTGGAGATACACCAATCAGAATTTCTGACATTCAACATATTTTCCCGCCATGAGAATTTATTCATAACTATTTTTATTAGGAGCAGAGACAAAATCATGTCAGTTGTGTGGGAAAACATTGACTGTAAAACAGGGTTTTACTGATATTTTGAAACAAAGTTATCAAGTAGTTGAGATTTTAAACAGGCTTTATTATCCAGTATAAGCAATGTGTGCAGCTAGCATGGCTATCATTACTAAAAGCATTTCTCCATGTGTGTTTCTGAGAGAAAGTTGACCTTAACTTTTAGCATGTTCTACGAGATAAAAAAGTTGAAACTCAAAAAGATTATTTTTTTAAAATTGCTCATCATGTCTAGCTGTGTTTCCATCCAACAGTCATGTAAATTTTGAACAAAGTTTTAAAATGCCGCAAAAAAATAAAGAAAACGTGTGTTTCCATCTCCTGGTTTGGAGTGAATCAACCAGGCTATGCAAAGCATGATTTCATCAGATGTTGATGCTGCGCATGGCTGTAATAAGCAGGAAGGAGAGGTTGCAAGCTAGCATGGACCACACATCTCAGAAAATTAGAGAAAGGTTTTCAGGAATGTGTTGCTATCAGACACGTTGTAATTGTTCTGTCATGTCAACTCGAACTGGAGATGTCGGTTTGTCTGGAGACAGAAAAAGAAACAGTGGAAACAGCTGATCAGTTATGTGAAGTAAATGTCTTTTCCTCTCCCCTTTAACTAAAAACGTTTTTGAGAAATTGAGGAAGTCATTTCAGATTTTTCCATTTCCATCAACCTTTTCTAATGTGATACTTCAATATGTGCATAAAAAAAATGTTGATGGAAACAACGTTGCGGTTCTGTATGCTCTGACATCATCTTTACCGAAGAGCGTTGTCAGTGTAAACCGCAGCTTTTGAATATGGTATGTTCACAGATCAGAAAAAGGTAGGATTTTTGAGTTACCAACCCGCCCATCACGAGTCAGGATCTTTTAAGCTAAAACTTATGGAGAGCCGTTTCATTCAAAATTAAATAAATAAACACTGTTATTAATACACTATTAATAAATATCCTGTGAAATAAATAAATGTCTCCATGAAATACAACAAAGTTAATATTTAAGAGGTTTTTTTTACACTATTTTATTTTTTTTATTTATTTCATTTATTTATTTCAAGTTATTTATTTCATGATTTATTTATTTATTTCAAGATGTACTTGTTTATTTCAAGATTTATTTATATATTTCATTGTTATTCATTTCATAATGGTGTTTTATTTTGTGACCCTTTCATTTTGTGAAGCTACTTTACGTATTCATGGACTTTTATTTTTTTTATCTACATTTTTACTTCAGGCTCTTTTGTTTCATGTTCTTATATTCAAATGAGAGGGCGGAGTTTTCACTGTGGAGTGGGGCTGCCGCTAGTCTAGTGAAGCGAACTAAGAGACCACAAACTTCAGCGCATCTGCATGAGGGTGAAACATGCAAGCTATGAGGGCTTGAACTGATGAAAGAGGTGGAATATCTTTAGAGTACTAAGGGAACTTGTCTCCTTTAATCAAAAGCTCTTCATAACCCGCTCAAATCAACACAACCCAGTCGAGGCAATGACAACCCCGGAAGAACTGTGCGTTTCAAAACAAGAGTACATGAATATAGCTTAACTCCCCCGAATACAAGGGAAAGCAAGGAATGTCATGGCGACGCAGGGGACACAAACTCTGCTAGGGAAACTAGCATGGCACGACACCGGTACCTCAGTTCAAGCCCTTACAGCTCGCAGCCTCGCATGTTCCACCCTCATGCAGATGTACTGAAGATCGGGGTCTCTCTGCTCGTTGCACTCTGGCCAGTGGCAGCCCCACTCCACAGTGAAAACTCCGCCCCCTCATTTGAATATAAGAACATGAAATAAAAATAGCCTGAAATAAAGATGGAGCTAAAAAAATAAAAGTCCATGAAATACGTAAAGTAGCTTCAGAAAATGAAAGTGTCACAAAAACCATTATGAAATGAATATACAATGAAATGAATACATAAATAAATCTTGAAACAAGTAAAAAAAAAACAAAAAAACCAACAAATAAGATAACCAGTTCTTTTTAAAATATTTATTTTGTTTTACTTAATGGGGACATTTATTTCATGGAATATTTAATAATATTAATAACAGTATTTATTTATTTATTTAATTTTGAATGAAACGGCTCTCCATAAAAACTCACCTATTCCAATCACCAATCTTTAATATTTAGCATTAAAATTGAGCTATGTGACTGCCAGTTCAGAAATTACCCAAAACTTCCTAAGTTCAATAATGTATATAAAAATAACTGAAGCTAGCTGTCAAGATGGATCCAGTGGTTAATTACACCTAGAATGTCTGTAGGTTACCTCCTAAAGACTTCTCTCTGTGGATTTTGTGATGCTCTGGCTCAGTGGCACAAAATGACCATTTCTTCTAAACCTATGACCTGGTCAGTCACTAAAAACAATGCTGTATATCAAGCTGTTATTCTAAAAGAATGTAAGGGGCACCTCATGCTGATCGTATAACTTTTTGTTCTTGTCCATTAATTTTTAGAACTGCGGCCGCAAGAGATCCTCCCTGTCTGTTAGTTAGCGATTGTGATTCTGTGCATGTAGGAGAGTCAGCATGCGGTGACACATTTTTCATGTGGCTGATATCAGCCACCTTTCCCATCCTCCGCCCTCCCATAGGATATCGATCTCATTGTGATTGTATCCAGGTCTTTTGCCACTCAGCAGTTTCGCAGGCGGCCCGCTCTAGCGAACAGGCCTGCATATGGGCGTGGGCTCTGATTATCCGAAGCTTGCTGCATTTTGCTGCGGTTATTTTTAGCTTCAAAGATTGTTGCCAGCTTTTCTCTAGGAGGCTGCATGGCGCTAGCTTTTTGTGGCAGAGGCCTTGGAAGTGACAGCACTGGAGGAAATAGAACAAAGCAGACGAGAGGAGACAGTTGATGCAGCGACTTTAATGTCAGAGGAGGAAACATTACAGTTAGGGAGATCTTGATATGTTAAGCTCAGAGAGAAAGTACGTACCACACTTGTTTATTTTTGACATGCTGACACCGAACCGTATCTTATTATAAGTAAATGCGAGTCGAGACCTCAATAATAACAGTCTTAAGGTGTAGGAGGATGTTTTCTTGGAAACTGGAGCTGCTGTTATTATTATCAGTTATTGTGTCAGCTTCCCAGATGACTCCTAAAGTGAGAGAAAGCTTTTCAGGTTGTCACCAGAAATGAGGTAGAAATAACTTAATTTGAAGTCAGTGGTCCTAGAAAATGTTCCATTTAAAAACTTCAAACTTTTCGAGACTCAGACTTTTAGATTTGTAACAGGAGTTTATAAATTAGTCTGGACATTTAAGCACCACACATTCACCTATTCAAATTCCATTCTATTATTCTTGGTTCCACAAATCCTGAGACTCCAATGTTGAAGTTTGCTTCTAAATTATCAGTAAGGTTAAGGGTTGCTTCACTTTTTTGACTTCTTTATCTCGTCTCTGAGCCTGGTCGAAACCAGCCCCTTGTTCTATGCTTTGGTTCGTACAGACGTTCTGGACCCTTGGCTATTGAGAAACGATCACTTGCTTATTCTGTTGGAAGATACCAGTGCAAAAATAAGAGCTTTTCATTTGCTTTCAAATGCAAGAACTTTCAAAAGTCCTTGCATTTTGAGCCAAAAAATGTCAACACATTGAGAATAACTGTTTTCAGTTCATTTTTCTTAATGAACACTGCCACCATCCACTGAGGCAGAGGGCCTCTGCAAGAACCTTGAAAAAGACAAAAATAAATAAATAAATAAAAACAGAATAATGGCCTGGAGGACAAGTGTTGAACATGCAGAGAGAGAATAGGCTGCAGGAAAAAAAACATTTCCATGCTGAAAAAATGGAGGCAAAAGGAAACCAGCCTCTCATCTATCTAACAACTCTAAGCCCTCCCTTCACTCTCCCACCATCTCCTTCTGCCCACTCAGTTCATTTACATTTACATTACTCCCAGCCGGAGTTGATTTGGTGGGGAATGATAGATGGATAGGTTCTGATGCCTTTTATAGAAATGGGCTCAGGAGAGTGAGTAGTGTCAGCATTTTGCAAAGTGGCGAGTGCAGTCTTATACAATATTGTTTGGTTGTTAGCAGCAAAGCAGTTAGCTGAATCAGTAGAAAGTCTGTTTACAGGCTGTGAGAGGTTAATGTCTCCTCCATGTCTTAGGCAGTTAGCATAAAATGCTACAGCTAAAGAAATGCAAACGAACCAGCAGTTTAAGAGTTGTTCACCAAGTCTGTGACTTTTTTGTGAATCTCAATGATTTCGGTTTGTTCTTATTTTACTAAACCTATATTAATTTAATATATATAATTTAATATATATTAATATAACAGTTAACATATGGATTTGTTTGTCTGTCGTGTATCAAGATTGTGCTGGTTTGAAATAAAGTCAGAATTAAGCAGGGGCCATTATGAAATATCCTTGTTTCAGATTATCAATATGTATTTAGATAACAATTCACAAAATGAAAACTTATAACATGAGCTAACTGCTTTTCTTTGACACTTTTTCTGTTGTCCCTGCCTGAACTCTTCAGATGTTGTTCTGCATATAATCCAAGAGCAATTTCCTTGGTGCTGATTGGCTGTGTCTCCAAGAGCGAAGATAAGGAAGACTGTAAATATTAGCTTCTGTGGTAGTGCAAAGACAGTTTCCACTGTGTGTATTAATGCACATCGTGGTATATTTGGTGATTCATCTTTTAAAATAGGCAGTTCCAAGCCTTTTTAGAGAAGGTCTCAAGTATCAGTGGATTTTATCTATAGTTTGCTGGGTGCTTAACCCGGGCGAATACTGGGTGTCCACTGCAGACAGTGATTTCAGGTAAGCAAAAACGTTTAATTTTGATCTCATACTGGATTTTATTTAGAGGTTCTATTACAGCTTCTTTTCAGCACTATATAGTAGCTTGTTTTAAGTCAATAATGCCTTAATGTTGATGAAAAAGTACTAGTTACATGTGAAATAATCTGCCAGTTATAAGTTAAAATGTCTTGTTCCACTGGCAGACTATTTAACTTTTAACTAGCACTTTTTCATCAATATTTAGGCATTACTGACTTAAAACAAGCTCTGATATCGTGCTGAAAAGATCGGTATGAGGAACAATTTTAGCAGTTTTGAAACTGTCCATGTCCAGTCCATGTGACTTCAATGTTTTGGCCCCTTTCAACATAATTATATATCTTTTTCTTTAAGAACTAAGGACTGCACATCTTGACATGTTTCTTGTAAGGAAAACGTGTTGCAGGTTTGTTCAGAAACTCGATGACTAAAAACAGGTGTGGAAGGGACAGTGCGAAGTTACTCCACCCTCCAAAGAGACCAGATATGTTTCCAGTTACTTTGGCACTGCCTCCAACATCTCTTTAATAGGAAGATTTAAGTGGCTTTAAAATCTCAGCTTTTTAAACCTTGGTATATCTTGGTTCTGGAAACCAGCCCATACCTACTTAAATCTATTATTAGCGTTCAGGCTTAAAACGAACCATTGCAAATTGTACAAAGTTGGTGTGGAAAGGTCAGACATGGCTTATTAAATTGCATAAAATGAGGCCCTATAGTGTGACCCAAAAATGACCACTACAATGAGAACCGGCTTTTTTGTAATCCCAGAGAGTCATTCATGCTAAAAGAAAATCCCTCTCTATTGAACAGTCTGAGACCAATCATCCAGCAGCCAAACTGGAACATGTTGCGGCAAGTTAAAAGTGTTTGTTCTACTTCATTCTACCCTAAAAAGATGAAAAATTCCTTTATATTTGTGTATTCATATTCCTGTAAAGAGACCCAGTCGGCTTAAAATCCAGTTTTAGCAATTTAAAAGCTGGCTGGGTTTTTGTTTGCACACTGACAGATCAAACAAAGAAAGCTGGTATAAAACACATTTCTACACAGTGCTCCTCATCCTCCTGCACTCTGCTGTTCATATTATATTTTTATTGAGCGATACATTTGCAGAATGCCTAGATATTGCTGTAGGGTTAGAATAAGAGGCACTTGCCCATAGCTTTTACCTTGTTGACTAGCGTCAAACATAATTTCGCCATTGCATATGTAAACTAAGATAAGGGGATGCATAGAAAAAAGAAAAACTGTGGTCATCAATTGAAATATATAAGCAGACCAAAATCTAGATTTACCTTTTAAAGCTGTGTTGAAAGACGACTTGATGTCTCAGCATCCTCTCTCCAGGCTATTACAAAATATCCACATAGGAAAAAAATAATGTCTTCACTTTAGAAAATGCTTAGGAATTTGAACCGTAAACGTAACCTAATATAAAACTCATTGAAATAATAAAGTTTCTCATCATAATAAGATGCAAAACTTGTTAAAACGAGAAAATTTCACGTTTTAACAAGATATAATACTTGTTAAAACAAAAAAAGTTTCTCGTTTTAACAAGAATCTTTCTCATTTTAATAGATAAGTTTTATATCTCATTACATGAAAGTTTCTCATTTTGTTGAGATATAAAATATTCTCAAAATGAAAAAGAACAACCTGAGGCAGCCGAATATTCACAACATTTCAAAAATCACAAGGTAGGACATTACTAAACACAGGATGTTTGAGGGATTTATTATAAATGCCTTAAGCTCCCGTATAGCCGCAGTACTGCCTGGATGCTGAGCTTCATGTTGTTCTTTGACTTCAGGTTTCAGTAGCCAATAAGATCCAATTGAAGGGTGAGCAGTGCAGAAGATTGAAGGCATCAGAAACAGGGGGAAAAAATAAATAAATAAAAAAAAAAAAAAAAAAAAAAAAAAAAAAAAAAAAAAAAAAAAAAATCGAAAATGTGTTATATAAGCAGGTGTCAGGGCATGCAGAGCCTTGAATGTGAGTAATATATTTCTAATTTTAACTGAAAACCACCAAAGGGAGGGAGAGAATTGGAGAGATGTGGACTGTATTGTACCAGAAGCACATTTTTCCAACTGGAACTTTGTGCTGCAAAGACAAGTTTTTCCAAATACATCAAACTATTTTTCTGGGTTGCTTCCTGTCCTGGTGTGTGCACTCTGTTAGATATGATTGTCCATTTGAAACTGAGTGCCTTGCAAATACTTTTTCACATTACAACAACAAATTTTTGTATTTTTTAGGGATTTTATCTGATACACCAACACAAAATAGAGCATAACTGAGAAGTGGGAGGAAAAAACATTTTCAAAATGATCTAAAAAAGCAAACTAAGAAGCAAGGCATGCATTTGTATTTGGCACCCCTTTATCTGTTTGAAATTACCTTTTGCTGCAATAACAAGTACAAGCCTTTTTGAAAATGTTTTAGAAATGTGGACAAATAGAGAGTGAAATTTCTGCCTATTCTTCTTTACAAAAACAGCTCAGGCTCAGCCAGACTGGATGAATGCTGTCTATAAACAGCATTTTTTTTTTTTTTTTTTTTTTTTTTTTTTTTTTTTTAGTCATTCCAACGATTCTCATTTGGCAGAATGTACCTTTACTGGTACATTCTAACACAGGGATAAGATCATTTTAAACCATTCATCATATGCTTAATGTCATTGTACTGCTGAAATGTGAGCCTTTACCTCAATTTCCAAGTTTTGTTGTAACTTCTAACATGTTTTCTTCTAGAACTCTCCTACATGTAGTTCCATCCATCTTCCCATCTTCCCCATTAGGCCAGCTTCCCTGTCTTTGCAAAGGAAAAACCTTCCCACAGCATGATACTGCCTCTGCCTTGTTTCATGGTCGGGAGACAACAAAATGCTAGTTTTCCTCTATATGCGGACAGTATTCGTAGATTTTTCTGTGGAACATCACGCACATTTTTCATGGAAAATTTGCCTGTTAGCAGATTTTTTCATAGAGCATATCTAGATTATGCGAAAGAAAATACAGCTTGAGAAGCTGGAATACCAAGATGTGATGCTGCCTGACACATTTGCAAAGCATACAGTCCAAGAATGCTACTCAATTTCCTTGGTGCTGATTGGCTGGATCTCCAAGAGCGGAGCTAAGGAAGACTGTAAATATTAGCTTCTGTGGTAGTGCAAAGACAGTTTCTACTGTATGTATTGATATACATCGTGGTATATTTGGTGATTCATCTTTTAAAATAGGCTGTTTCAAGCCTTTTTAGAGAAGGTCTCAAGTATCAGTGGATTTTATCTATAGTTTGCTGGGTGCTTAACCCAGGCGAATACTGGGTGTCCACTGCAGACAGTGATTTCAGGTAAGCAAAAACGTTTAATTTTGATCTCATACTGGATTTTATTTAGACGTTGTATCACAGTTGCAAGTCTGTTTTAGGCATGTATTTATGAGCTTTTCACACCAGATTGCCTGTCCCTGCTAAGGAAAAGTGTTCCTGCAGGATGATGCTACTACCACTATGGGCATACTTAGGGTGTTAGGTGAAGTTTTCTATAAGACTCTATTACTTTTGGTCTGATTTCGCTAGAACTGTGAATAAATTAAAGACATATAAACTTTATTGAATAATTTAGCAAATAATTGTAATGGCTTGTTTAAGTGGTCAAAAATATTTACATTTTTTAAGGTGAAAACCTTTTATCTCTTTCTTTAGATTTCACAGTTGTGCACTACTTTGTGTTAATCTGTCACATATAATCCCAGTTAAAAAACGTTGGCATTTTTGTTTGCACTATGCTCAATGTAAACGAGTATGAATGCTTCTGCAGGCCATGGTACTCTGCTAAACAGTGATACCAAGCACTATTCATCAGACATGTTTCCACACAGATGGTGCTGAGAAACACGTCATCACAGGGTAATGTCGTAAAATGTAAACTGACCCTGAAAAGTTGACAACGTCCCTCGAATGCTGTCCGTGTGTGGCTATCCATTCATTGGTTAGGCAAATAACACCACAAGATGTTTGCTGCCTGCATTCTCCGAGGCTTCTCGGTACTGCTGTGTAAGTACGGCAGCCACGCCTGCTTACTCTGCATCGCTTGAGTCGTGCCGCTGAGAGCGAAGCATAAAAGAAACAACTGCCGGAAGTGATTAAATCCTTTCAGGGTTACTGCACTTTAAAAGAAACTATTTCTTTGTTTCTGTGTAAAAAAACAAAAACCCCAACTTGTTTAATATCCAGTTTGAAACCATCTAAGCAGTATTTCATTCCTGAGGAGATGAACACATCAGAGTCATGAGCTGTCAGCGCTCCATCCGCCACTTGTCAGGAGTGACTGATGTCTAGTGCCAATCCTCACCACCCTTCTCTTTGTTCTCTCTCTTTTACAAATACCGCGCACCGGCGTCAGCCCGGCAGCCACGCAACTACACCCACAGATGTGCACACACTACCCCCTTCCTTCCAAGATGCAGACATTTGGGGAGTGACACTGCTGGCTCGGTGTGCTGAGAGGAACACAGAGGAAGATGGACAGGCAGGAGCTGTCAGTGGGGAGGCAGGCGCATGAAGTCAGCTTCTCACTTCAGATAGTGAAGCGCATGGGAGGCTTCGGCTCGGCTGCAATTAGATCCGACGATAATTATCTCAGCACAAGTCGCTCGGCCTAATCAGGGTGTGAAATGTTTGTTGAGCTGGAGAGGCTATCGTAAAGCCTAATGAAGAGATTACTTGTTTCTAACCTGCTTAGGAGTTTTTCCCGTTCTCTAAAAAAAAAAAAACAAAAACAAAAAAACCCACACAATTTCTCTCATAGAATAATGATTTCACAGTTATGTTTTGTTGTTGTAATAGCCAAATCAGTTAGAAGTTAGCTTTTGTGTGGTTTTCCTGTGGTTGTAATCTGTGGAACGGCGAAACCTACTGCGATGTATCACGGCATTGACAACCACCCGGTGTGAACAGCAGAAAAGGCCTACAAACAATCCAAGTCCCTGACATACTTTCGATGTTTCACAATCGGAGCAGAAATGATGGGAACCCTAATAGTTTGTCCTATTTGAAAATCCCTAAAGTGCTATTTTTCTTTATTGATTCACATACAGCAAGATGGGGAAGAAAAAAAAAAATGACTTTGATGAACTGAACAGACTTTACTGCTAAAATCTCAAAACATGACACTTTTTTCTCACTACGTTCTGTCAGCTGATATTGAGGTTTGTCTAGTATGGCAGTTCTTCATGTCAGATTGAATTCTGCTTGATTTTTTGACTATGAGCATCTGAAAATAGTGTTCAAACTGAAAATCATCTTTTACACTGATATAAGTAGAATTTCCTTGATAAAAAGTAAAATAAATAAAATTATCTATTGATTTAAATTTTGGCGCGAATTTGCCTCTCATTGTTTTATTGCTTCGTACAGTCATGGTGCATATAATTGCAACCTCTGCTCAAGATAGGAAAATATGCAGCTTGGAAATAATAAAAGTCGTATTTTAGATATAAAAAATATTTAAGATATAAAACTCACGATAACAAAATTTTTGTCATTAAAACCGAAATATGTTTGTCATTTAGACAAGAAATGTCGTAACAGTAAAACGGCAACACTTTGCAGGATGTTTGAGTGTCCTCTAGAAGAAACTGAGTGAGAGGACTGAGAGCCAGAGGGAGACCCTTTATGCCTTTTTAAGAAGTTATGATCTTTTAGAACAACAGATCTTTGTATATCGTTAAAATGAGAAAGTTTTTGTCTGAAGGATTTTGGCATCTTGTTATCATGAAACTCTTTCGTTTTAACGAGGTTTGTCTCACGTTTCTTTACAAATCTTCCCAAAAAAACAACAACAAAGAAAAAGAATCAGACAGGGATAACATATTATTAATAAGTACAAAGATAATCCGTCATGCATTGTGGCTAACAGAATATGAATGATTTTAAAGAAATCCTGATTTGTGCAAGTAATGGTAATTTCTGACAAGTTGTGACCGAATGAAGTTGTACAATATTTAATTGGATTTTGAATTGGACTGAAATGACATTTGTTATAAATATTTAAAGATCAACTCAACTGAAATTGAACTGAAATCTTTATTTGTCATTAGCAGAATTATAGTAGCTGTGCTTTCAGGTTTTCTTGCTAGCGACAATAAAAAGTAAGCATATCTTTCTTTGTTCTTACAATTAAATTTCAGTTAATATAAGACAACAAATTGATGAATAACACACAAAAGGCTCAAAAATAAAGCCTCTGGAATAAATTATTTCCTTTTTTATTGATTTCTTTAATCATGTACAAGAAATGTTTTACTATCGGCTATAATCAGGAAACAGTACAATGTAATGCCAAAAAAGGTTAACTTTAGGGAATTGTCTTAGTGAACCAAAGTATGAACCAAAGCATCTCATTTAAGTTTTACATTTTTATAACTTGGGATTTTTTGTCTGCTTGAACTACTCAGTCTTTATCTATGGGATGTTTAAGAGAAAGAGGGCCTAATTGAACCATAAATGACTCACAAGAGTAACAGCTCTGTTTTGACTCGGTGCCATTCTACTTACATCTCCCTCGGACGTTTGACAGGTTGTCTCGGTGGAATGTCACCATGTTCCTCCGTGTATTATCTGGTTGAAAGTACACTGCATAAAACCCACTTGTGTTGCTTTTACATTCTACATTGACACCACAACATTAATAATACATTTTATACTTCGCTACATTGTGACAGGGTAGATCTTTAGATCCACATGATATTAATGGATGCTTTGGGCATTTACACACTGACTGTTCTGGATGGTTTGGCTGAATATGGCAACATGTTTTTCTTTTTGTTGTTTTTTTTTTACTTTCATCCAATCATGAATAAATTATTATAATGGAATGTATGCAAAATAATTAAGTGGGAGTTTTTTTATCTCTACTTTTTGTCTTAAGGCCAGATATGAAATAATGTTTAAACTGATATTTTGTTTTCATTACCTGACACTTAAAAAAAAAAAATCATGAACTATCTCTTTAAAGAGAAGTTCTGTTTAAATGTAAAGAGGGGGAGCTTTTACATTTAGTACAAATCTATATCAGAGAAATCCAGAGGCTAAAGCTAATGGCTAGTCCACGATTGTCATCTCCCTTCAGTGCTCCGTCTGTGGAGAAGTTGTGAACGACATCGATTTTCTGCGCTGTTTTTGAATTGTAGTCTGCTTGTGGTTGTAATTTGGCAATGGGAGCGAAAGAAGTGAATGAAGCTATTCAGTCTGTGTTCACCAATTAAATTTGGACCAAGAGGAATGTTTAAGACATTTTATTGCTGGCAAAGATGTTGTGGCCCTACTCATCAACAGTCATCTCGTTCAACTCGCCACTTCTCTCTTCGCAGAGAGGATGGTTGTTTACAGTGCACGCCATTTCCGGTAAGCTTCATTGTGTAGCTTCCTTCACGATCGAACTGTCGCATTACATACGTCATGCACTGAGAAAAAAAAAAAATCTATGAAAAGCTTTCACTTAAGCCACTACAACATTTTTGCTTTTACCAACTCTTTACTTTCATAGTCTCGGAAGTGTTCAACTGCCAGAGCTTGGAAATAAATTCCAGAACAATATTTTGTTCAAATGAGAAATTTTCTGGGTATAACAAAATGCTAAACTTGTTAAAATGAGAAAATGTTATTATTTTAATGAGATTTTAAAAAATATATATCTCATTAAGACTAAAATATTTTCTCTTTTAAATAAAAGTTAGTAACTGTAAAACAGCAACACCTCTTGGGATTTTGGATGTCTTTTACTAAATCGTAATCTGTCAGAGGAATATATTTTTATATTTAATTAAAATGAGAAACTTTCTCGTTATAACGAGACATAAAATTCATCTCATTAAAATGAGAAAGTTTCTTGTTAAAACGAGAAAGTTTGTCGTTATAACGAGATTCTGCTCCTGAATTCATTTCCAAGCTCTGCCAGTTAAACACTTCCGTACATATCGGACAGTTGTTCTGATAAGAAATGTTTTACATGTTCTGGTCTTAGCATGTTTCACACACAGAGAACACTGGTGGCACCCTGTTTCATATGTACGCAGAGGGACGTCTGGGTTTCCTTCATGGACTTGAAGTAGATAAGCACAAGACATGGATAGATGACACTGTTTAGATGGAGTGTGATATTGTCAATGCATATTTTAACCTTACACCTTAGCCTTGTCTACTTATGGAGCAGATTCTGAAACAGTTACAACTGTCATAGTAATAATTATATTTTTAAAAATATTGACCAATCAAGTTAGCAAATAAAGTCAGCTTGACAGCTGAAAAGTGCTGGGTGCAATCTTTATCTTTATTGAAGTTTTTGAATTGTGTCCACTGAAGTTTTCCTGTCTTTTCCTATTACAAAATCTTTGTTAGCCATGATGTCTGTGTATACATAAAAACTCAAATTATGTCATATCTCAGCAAATATTCTACACTAATGAAACATTAAAAAAAAAAAAAAAAATCAACCTGGCTCATAACCATCTGAAATACCTGTGTGCGACAATACAAACGTGATTCAAATTTAAAATACAAAATATAATTTTTATTCTTGTTTTCTCAGATGTGTCATTGGGATTTTTTTTTCAACTCTGTTCATGCAGTTTGAAATAGCAGGCTTATTGGCATGGACAGCAGAAACAGAATCCCATAATCCTGATTGGTGCGGTTTGCAGTAATGGCTTTAATTGTCTTCTCTTCTGACATAAACAAGCAAATTGAATGTGGCAATACTGCTATTAAAAGAATGTGGAGGAGCATTTACATGAAATGAGTGGTTGTCTATGTAATTTCCACAGCCACTCATAATGATTCTGATTTTGTAATATTATGTCCATAAAAGCCATATAAAAAAAGTACAACTTTGGTCATGATGTTGGATTTATTCCATACTAGCTTAAATAGTCAATTAAATTCACTTAACCAGAACCAGTTTTGAAAAATGGAAAAAGCTGCAGATACCAGACACACAATACCATGTACACATAATGAGGATGAGCAGAAATATGAAGCACGGCAGTCATTCAAGCAGAATAATGAAGTTGCACTTGCATTAGCTGACTGACATCAGCCCTTCCATCAATGGGTTGCATTCAGAGATGCATTCCTTCGCTTTCCTGGAATTAGCTAAATAATAACATCCCGTCATGTTGATTTATGTTGACAGCTGCAAGTTAAAAACCTAAAAGAACCTTTTTAGATCCAAATCACTTTCTATTACATAAATGACAGATTTGTGTCAGGATTTTTGCCAAACGTCCAGTAAATACGCTTCGTTAGAAGTCACTATGGTTTGGGAACAAATGCTGTGTAAAAAACTTAAACCATGATGTCACAAAAGTCAGGGATGCACTGATGTAATGCTACCATCACCTTGTTTCCTATCTTGCCACA
Organism: Anableps anableps; assembly: GCA_014839685.1. Taxonomy (NCBI): domain Eukaryota; kingdom Metazoa; phylum Chordata; class Actinopteri; order Cyprinodontiformes; family Anablepidae; genus Anableps; species Anableps anableps. Next base: position 32,001,590 of record CM026076.1, read on the forward strand.
TAAGGTGGCATTTTGAAAAAATATTGCAAAGTCTACAAGAGCCTATTTAGTGCTTTTTTTATTCTGTATTAATCTTTCACTCTAAAACACTTAATTTTAACAGTTATCCTATGATTTACCTTTTTTCTAGGGTTTTTTTGTGTTTTGTTTTCAGTTTCCTGAAAAACTGAAGCTGCAGCCTTCATTTGTTGAAGTTCTGGCTGAAAAAAATTAAGTGTTATTTCATACAGTGACAAATCTACCAAGCACTATACATTCATCCTTCTTGTAAATCCGAGACAGTAAGGTCTTTCTGGAACCAGCTTTTTATAGCTTATTTAGTAAATTAAAATTAAACATTCTTGTTTAGTTATCAAATGTTACACATTAGGTATGATGTCCTAAACTGAAAATATGAGGATCTTAAAATGTTCTCTGAAATTTTGAATTTCACTGCCTGAAACGTGCAAGAGCTCTGCAAACACAACTCAAATGGGGCAGCAGTTAACTAGAAATAGCATCACTTAGTCCCCATGACATGCTAAGCAGATGCTATGTCTGCGCTGATGAAGTTTCATTTAAACTGACATGCTGAATGCTTGATGTGGCACCAACTAACAGCAGCCCAGTCTACTTGCTGAATGATTCAGGTACTAATTACCCATAACCATTTGGTTGTAGACTGTACACAGAGCATGGAGCTTTTAATTAAGCTTTTATTAAGGATGAAAAAGACAAAACAATCAGGAAACCCAAAAGACAACATACCCATCCAAAATATGTTTTAAAGAAAATGCTTCAAACACAGTTTTTGATTGGCTAGCATATATGGCAAGATAACAAACAGTATGTGAGCAGTTTTACTGAAACTTTATCCATAGTGTTAGCAAAGACATAACAACAGACTTTTGGAAATAATACTCTTTCCGGTGTTATTCACTAAAAGAATGAGGTTGACCATTTTTAATTTTAAGTTTAATGCATTACTTAATGTAGCACCAGTATGACAGATGTAAGAAGTCTATTTGATACAGTGTCTTTAATTTAAAAACCCTATTCTGTGTATTTCTGCAACTTTTATTTTGTTCATGAGGCTCCTCTGTCTCTCCTCTACCATTAGAAATAAGGCCAAATATGATCTTGGAGCTGAAAACTTGCTCTCACATTCATTTGAGTTCCAGATTCCCTCTGGCAACCAACATCCAAACATACATTACCCTTTACAGAGCTGTTTCTTTTTCTTTTGCATTTTCTCATTCTTGTCCCACTCTCCTGCTTTATTTCTTTTCTTTGTTGAGATTTTAATTTGCTAAATCACCCTCCTCCCTTTCTCTGCTCTGCATGCTATTTGGCCTAAGCCTGTGTTGTTTTGGGGATTTTGGGCAACAGCTGTGCAGATGTAGGGCATACAAGATGAATCTGGTCCAGCAGTGGAACTCACTGCTCCCTTTGGGACAATGTGGAAAATTTTAACTTACACACACTGAGAGCTTGTGGGTGACAGAAGTTTGCTCTGTGAAGGTTCAAGACTCAAAAAGGTTGAGCTGGTGAGATACAATTCTTATGCAGCCTCTATGCCTTATTCACAGACTTATCAAAAGGGTTATAAAGAAACAGAACACCAAACATAAACACTGCTAAGCATGAACTCCAGCAGGGTTCTTGCTTTAATATTTTACCTGAGAAAAAAGGGTTGGCCCCTGCTGCAAAAGCAACTATTTTTACACCTAAGTTGGAACAGTGTAGCCATGATCTTGTGTCAGCCACTGAAATCCACTGGAGTTAGGTCTTAAAAATATGAAAGGTTTATTACAGAAGTTAGATATATGGTAGCTACAGCTGGGTCAGCTTTAGTCTTAAACATGTTCCTACCTACCAGCTGGGAGTTATGAGTCTGTCAGATGAACAAAGGAGTCAGTCAATGTTTCTCAAAAAAGTCCAACATGGAGACCGAGTGATTTTCATCGAGACGTGACCTGTTTAAATGTAGTTATGTTTCCCTGTTACAAAGATGTCTTACAATACATTTTCACATGAACATAAAATACTAGAGTTAGGATTTTATACTAACGCAATCACTTGCACTATATTTCATATGTCAGTCATAACAGAAAAGCTCAACACTTGAATTCTCCTTATTTCTGCTCAGATTTAGATGTAGTTTTCTCATTTTTACTATATATCATCTATTTATTTACTTGCTCATTTTATCACATTTGAATCCCTTAACTGCTTGTTTTATATTACAACAATGGAATTGTGTTGTGTCGGGACTTGCAATAGTTCTTATCTTGGTCCAATTATATTGTCCCTAATTTCAAATGTCACGTTTTTAGTACGACTGTCTAGTTCATTGAAATTTGTCTGCTTTGGGACATTTCCTGTCTTTTTGTAATGTGTTTGCATGCCCCGCAGTTGTTGTACTTCCACCCACAACAAATTTCCCTAAGGAGAGAATAAAGTATATCTGATCATATCTTCTCTTATGTTTTTCTGAAGTTATACATGGACAAGACCAATTAACTCACAAATTGTCTCAACAAGTCCTTTTAAAGTCATCTCAGAGATTGATCAACAGACATGCACTTGTCTAAAATACTACAGTATGTACCTGTAACCTTTCTGAATTCCTAACTTTCCTCAAAAAATTCAGATTAATGAAATTGTGTATTATGGTAGGTAACTTTAACTCCAGGAGTGAAGAATGTACAGAGGACCTGTGAAGGTGGTTTTCCCTTTAGTTGTTGTCAGTTCTGTCAGATTGAGCAGAACTGCTGTCGTATTTAGATGTTTGGCAGATTAGCTTAACCTTACTTTACACTGATTCTTTGTCTCCCGTTTTTAGATGTTTTACATGTTCACAACCTAAAATTCAGACAACCACATGCATAAATATTTTGAATGCTTGTGTTTGCTGTTTTTAAAATATGAATTTCAGTGAGCATTTGCGTCCCTTCTCTCTTTTTTGAATTTAGTCTGAAAATGATACGTTTGCTCTATTAATAGATCCCAAAAACTATATTGACATACATCAGCTGTTTTGTGTATCTGTCTTGAATTTCAGTGGTGTAAGATGATGTGTAGCTTATGCCTGGTTCACACAGCAAGATAATTATGCTGACATTTGACTCAATTTTCTCCTTCCAACAATCTTAAGGATGCTCCCATTTTGATGATCGTTCTAAAAGATAATCTTATAAGAGATTCCTGCCATGAGTAGTGTGTCAAGAGTGATCTGGTCCGCTTGTAAGGACATTGAGACCGCTCCAATCTCAAATCAGGAATATTCAACATGTTGAATTGTCTTGGGCTGGTGATCACAGTATGTGGGATGTCCTTAAGGACAAATGAGCAGGCAGCCTATTGAATATGACGTGTAGCCAATTGGAAAGTGAGGTGACAGAAACATGGAGGGGAATCCAAAATACAAAACAACTGCCATGGTGCACTAGAAAGTCTGGTAGATGTATTTTTTTTGTCTGTTAAAAATAGTCCACAAACTATCACCATGGCTTCTGTTTTATCGGCCGTGTTTGTTTACTCTGAACTCATATTTGATCTCGGGAGGTTTTGCGAGGTTTCCCATCTGACATCTGAATGTTTGTGACTGAAATCTGTCAATGTGTGGTGTGTTGTATTTGCTGTGTGGCTGTACACTATACACTGTATGACCAAACCTGTTAAAGCTATGATTTTTTTTGTCATCATGTGTGTGGTCTCTCAGGTTTTGAAAGTCTGGAATCTTGCAAAACCTCTCAAGATCATACGAGTTCAGAGTAGATAAACATGGCCGACGAGGAGGACGCAATGGCAATAGTCCATGGACTATTTTCAACAGAAAAAAAATACAAAGAGACATCTCAGACATTCTGTTGTTTTGTCTTATGTATTTTGGATCCATCACCTTGGGTTCTGATTGGCTACAGGTCACATGCAACAGGTTGTGTGCTCATTTGTCCTCGAGGAACACCCCACATGCTGCGATATCAAGCCAAAACAATCCAACATGTTGAATATCCTCGATATGAGATCGGAGCAGTCCTGACGTTCTTCCAAGAGGACCAGATCACTCATAACACACCACACATGGCAGGGATATCTCTTAAGATTATCTTTAGAGAAATCCCAATAATCGGAGCTTCCTTAAGATTGTCGGAAAGGGAAAATTAGGTCAAAAACTGGCATAATTGGGGCGTCGCATGGCGTAGTGGTTAGAGAGTGCGCCTGTATACCGAGGCTATAGTCCTCATAGTCCTGGGTTTGACTCAGAACCTTTGCCACATGTTTTCTACCCCTTTCCTGTCCACCTACTATAAAAAAAAGGAAAACAAGGCTACTAGTGCCCAAAACAAACTTAGAAAGAAAAAAATGTCAATTATTTCGCTGTGTGAACTAGGCATAAGCACTGTAGCATACAGAATTTACTCACCAGCTTGTGTTTTGCACTATATTCATTTTTGTTTGTTTTATGGTCAAAATCACCCCAGCAAACTATTTCAGTAAGTCATGCTGCAACAATAATTTAGGAACATATTCACTTACATTTCCAACTTGATGATCACACTGAGAACATTATTTTTTATTGTACAATGCTTTCGTCTCTTTCCCTAATCTTATTTGGCCCTCATTCATTTTTCTCTTTGCCTCTTGCTTGTGAAGATAAGGTGGTTACAGCAGGCTCTAATGACATCAAATCCACTAGAAAAGCTCATTCACTATCCCTCCTCTCATCTTTCCTGTCTTGCCAGCTCTCAGCCTTCATCAGGCTGCCCTGACCCCCCTCATGGGTGTGGTAGTCTTCTCCCCCTATCCCATCTTTACTGGTGAGCATCTCTGTCAACAGGCAGTGAAAAGACGAGAGGAAAGCTAAAGGAGTGATGGATAGTAGCTCCTTGGGCTTTCTTCCATTCCCCGGCCGCTCACTGGTCATTGCCTTCCTAGGGCTCGGCTTTGCTGGTAATGGCTTGAAACATGATACGAATGTAACCTTTTTTTTTTGCAGTGGGAGAGGCATGGAGTCAGCCCAAAGCTTTTTTTCTGAAAGGCTAAGGCAGGGGAGCAAAGCCCTGATGTACAGAACGTGATCTCTAAAGATGCAAAGTGAGAAAGTGCACCAAGAATCAGCATGATGAGACATAAATAAGGATAACTGATACCTAATGCATAAAACATCCTAAGTCACAGTATTTTTGTTTTTCATTTACTTATTTCCAATGCTGAAATCCACATTTATGTGTTGTTTGTACAACCTATTCCATCAGCTCACGTCTGTCCAGGTAATCCTCTGTCTGACATAAGTAAAACACTTAGATTTCTAACATCAACTTTCATTGATAGGTGGGGTTCTTTGAAATTTTGTGAAAATCAATGACCAGAGTTTTGATGAGCTCTCAAAGTCTATGTATGATTTACAAATTGTAGGAAGCTAGATTGATAGAGGAATCAAAGAATAGGGGTACCCTGATTGCATTTTTTTGGCTGATCGCTGATCTTAAAAAAGCCTGACCTACCGATTACGATTTCGGCCAGTTTTCAGTCTGAAAATTTGCTAAATATTGTGAAAAAGTTGCTAATTTGGCAGCAGTGGTGTACTATTGTTAACCACAGAGGTGCAGACGTGAGCTGGTGGCATTACAGTAATCAGACCCATCTTATAATTGCTAAACAGCTTTCTGCATGTTTCCACTGATATTTTGATTTTTTTTTTTTTTTTTTTTTTTGTGAGATAACAGAAAGGCTGACTGTATTACAAGTAAACTGATGTTTTATAATTTTTGAGCTTTTGACAAATGTCTGTTGTGAAACATGTTGGTTTTGGAAGTATTGGCAGCTTTTTGGAAATTTTTGATTTAGGGTAAGGATCTAAATTCTCTAGAACAGCAGCACAGTTATACATAACAGACAACACAACACTTGTGAGTGTCAAGCTTTTTCAAAATAAAACTTTAAAGACCCAAGGACTGGTATCAGACTTTGGCTCAATGGTTGGGTATCACAGCTCTAAGCTATATACATACAGACTGTTTTTATAATGCTTGCCATGCTAATCGCTAACATAAGATGCTAAAGACAGTTTAATATGTCAACTTTTGCCACAAGTATATTTTTAGTTTTAAAACAGTAAATCGTGTTTTATGTTGAGGGCTCTCACGCACAGTGTGACATCTCCCATGCCCAATTTAACAACTTTTCTTTAGTTAGCTCATTAAAAGACTTGCTTCCCAACAACAATTGGTTATTTTAAGGTCTGATTAAAGAAACTATGGTTAAGGCAGATTCATAGTTTTCACTTTTAATCCAGTGGGGCTCTGTTGTCCATCAAGAGAAATGAGGATTCTTTGTTTATTTGGCAGAAAAAAGCAAAATCTGGAGTGACATTGGATTAACATTAAAGCAATTTAATTGTTAAAATATATATAAAAAATTATTTTCTGATAGAATGTGATTAAAAAAAAAAGATGACAAAAAGAAAAGAAATATATTTGAAGACTACTGCATGAGACAGCAAACTGTGAAGTGCTAACCTTCGAGCATAAGGGCCTGATCTCAGAGATCTCTGGTCATGAAAACAAATTTCCCTTGTTTCCTTCACCATGTTGTTTCTTCCTTGTTATCTGTCCCTGTCAGGTTAGAAGGGCTGGAAAGTGTTTACTGCTGGCGGTGACCACCAGCAGGAGCAAAAGAATAAATAAATGAGTGAATGGTTTGTCAGGATGGACAAGCGGAGCGGGCAGACGAGTATAGCTGAAGAGGGCTCAGCTGAAGAGTGGATGTTTGAGCTGCACAAAGCTGACAAAGAGAAGTAAATTGGCAACTGAACAACCTCAAACAAATGCGGCAATGTCTCTCACACAGATGGTAATGCTGTGTCTGTGTTTGCCTGTCTAAGGGTTTGTAGAAATGTGCGTCTTTGTGCTGATGTTGTCGTATGATTTCGTGTGCACACTGCCAGCTTGAAACCAATTTTTTGGGCGTATGCAGATTGCAGTATTGATTAAAGTGAGTCTAAACAGCAAACAGAAACTGTGACCCTGCTACATTCGGAGGTAGATGCAAATGAGACTGTGATTCAGAATTTTACAGTTGTGTCTTGGTGTGAAGGTTCTGCGTGGGCAAACTGGTAGTACTCTAATCAAGACAACCTATAACCCAAGACCAGAGTGTATCGAAACAAGACCAAGACTTTTAGGGGCTGAGACCTAGTCAAGACCAAGACCGAGTGAGGGTGAGACCGAATCAAGACCAAAATCAGACTACATGACACTTTAAAATGTGAAACATGATCAAAAGTGTCTCTCAAATTGATCTGAAAGATCCCCATTCCCATATAAACACCAAGATATTAAACACTCAACCATCTTTATTCAATACTCCTGAGTAACTTCCATCATTTAGTACAAAACACAGGCAGCTAACTGAATATGTATGGCTAATAATAACTAAATCTCATTGTGTGATGGCTGGGTAAAGTATTTTGGTACAGAGGCAGAATGCTAAGGTTAGCTAGCCAGCTTTGCTAATATCACTTAAACGTAGACAACATTTCTTTGTGGTTCATTTAAGTGGCGATAAAAGTTTGACATCTCCACCGTCTCCGAAAGCGAAGCGCTGCAGAATTTACAATTTGCTGTATGTCTTCCTCTGGATATTATTATACAAATACATTCTTTATGATTTATGCAACCAAATTGTGTTCTTAAAAATTTTCCAGACATTTTCTCCTGCTCCCAGACAATCACAGCTCACTTTCTTGGAGTGTGAGTGAAAGGGGGTGAGGTATGCGACAGCAGTAACAACACGTAATTAGCAATGAGTCATGTTGTTGCTTGGATTTGAATCATTACATTTTACATCCAATGAAAGGAAGGATGTTAACAAATAAATTGGAAAATATTCTGGCAACTGAGTGATATTTCGACAGTTGTGGTCTTGACTGGTCTTTAAATAAAATCGGATGGCTGTTCGGATAGATAGATAGAACAAAGGAATGGAAATCCAGATATAAGGATGCAACTGTTAAAGTCTAGAATAGGGAATAAAAATCTAAAAAAAACAAAGTTTTTCCATACTCCATTTTACTTTTCCATACTTACCCACATCTGGAGAGTTCCAATGAGGCTTATTTGTCAGATTAAAAGTACTGTAGGAACCAAATAAGTAAATTGTGTTTCTGGAAACAGCTGTTGTGTGCACATTTGATTGCCACCTTGGTGGGCGATGGGTATCACTTTAGGTATGCGCTTTGCGATCACATGCTCTCAACTGTTCTGTTGGCCTGACTGGAGGAACTTAGGGTTGGGTGAGCTCAAGAGTGAAATACTGAGAACACAATCCAAAAGATCAGATGGGAGAAACGAACCTGGTTTTGTGTTTGCCTGAGGCCATGTTCGCACTTAAGACTAAATTCTGTTCTGTGCATTCCAATCCTGATATGGCAATGTCCAAGATGTCAGGAAGGCTGTGGATGTATTTACTCAGACCATTTTCAGAGGTGAATTTGGGACCCTATTGTCCTTATTAAATGCAAATCCATCCAGCGCCATACTGAAGGAACACCTACTGGCCTTCGGTGGCTTTATCCAAGCAGTTTCCTGTTTTCCAGAAAAGAAAAAAAACAGAAACATTGTTGAATTTAGGCTCAGTAGCTAATTTAAATGGATTAAACAGCTGTCTGTGGGAATATTGTGAGGATAGGATTATTTTCGGCTTAAAGGTTTAATAAACCGCTTGTTGAAATCCTTGTCAATGAAAAAAGACAATTTTTTTTCTATAACCTACTGTGAGGTTTGTTTTAGTACTGATTGTATAAGCTGTTGTTACCGTGTCTTAGAACCTTCTGTGGTAATAATATAACAGGAATCTGTTTTAATTTTTTTACTTTTATAGTGAATTCATATTCTTAGTAAAGTTCTACAAAAATAGATGAGCTGTCAGTAATCCGTCGGGTGATTTGACTGGAGCTCAGTTCTACAGGTTCAAACCTCCTCAATTTGAGTAGATTTGAATTTTAATTCAAAATATTTTATCAATCCCATGGGGAAACTAAATTCTAATTTAGCAATTAAACAGTTTTGTGAAAACATAAATCATTTCCAACTTCTTGCTTGTTTTGCACCATGTCTTATCTTGCACCATTTTATCATAAACTTCGAGGTTTTAATGCTGATTCTACTTTTATGTGTATGTTTTATTCTTGTTTTATTGAGTCTGTTCTTTCTTTTAATATTGTCTGTTATTTGGCATTTTAACTGATAGAAACAGGAACAGAATTTTTTTTTTTTTTTTTTTTTTTTTTTCTTTTTTTTGCGAGAATTAATTTGAGGGACTTTACCCATCTGTACAAGACCAGGTCTATCCTGAAAGCAAATCAGATATTGGAGCAACAGGATCACCCTCTTAATAATCAATTCCAGTTGCTCCCTTCTGGACGGAGATATCTTTTCCCAAGGAGTTGAACAAACAGATTCAAAAAATCATTTGCCCCTGCAGTTTTAATGTTCCTTAATGATTTTAAATTATTAGATATGTCTTTCAGTCTCATGTATGCATAGTAGGGGGTAATCGAACCCTGATTTTTGTTTTGCTTGTTTGTTTGTTGCTTTTCCTATTGTGCTGCACAACAATTGCCCCTTGGGGATAATAAAGATGATTGAACTGAACTGAACTGAACTGAATTGAATTGAATGTCTGTTAGGCAACATAATTGTTGTGAATAGTTACTGAGCAAAAAAAGTGTAGGCTATGTGAACAACGTTAACATCTACATCACTGCATTCACCTCTTGAATGCTGTCTGAATGATATAAACTGAATTAGTGGGCTATTCTGTACAAATTTGCAAAAATATTATAAGCTCCCAACTTTATACATAAATATCTTAAAATATTTTTAAAAAGTGAGACAACATGCAGTTTAATGTAGTGCCAAAATGAGCTAAACCTTTTGAACTTTTATCATAACCTTTGAAAAGCTGGCATTAGCTAGTTTAACTTTAGTTAGCATGCTAACGTTAACATGTTAGCTCAAGGCGCTTTTTTTAGGCACGTTTTGACTCAGCTCTCTCTTTACCACAACAGACCAATACAGCGCCCGCGTCACTGCAGACGCAGCACCAATCTGTCCCAAAGTCATCTTCAAGAAATTACACTCGCTCCACATTCGATTATTGCATATCTGTTGTAACTGGAGTATATAATCACATGCCATCTTCAATCAGTTACTGTCTACTGCACCCTGATACATTTCTGCAAAGATTCCCTGATAGCAAACCGACAATGCCTAATGCCTGTTTGTGTACAGATCCGGTCCCTCTAACATGATTGCCAGCATGTTAGATGCATAATGTTCTGCATCATCTGGCTTCTGATACCTGGGAAAAGCATGCATAGATCAACTTGCAAGTCAATGCATTTGCGGTCTGTTTTTTTTTTTTTTTTTCTTGTCACCATTGTTGCTTTCAGCTTCCACCATGCTTGTACAGTCAAACAGATGCAGATGCTTACATCTGTTTAACATCTGGGACAGGAGCTCTTGTCCAGCATCACAGAACCAGCACTAAGAGGCTTAACATGACCAGCCACTTGCCTCTCCGGATCTGGTCCCGATGGAACTGAATGGAGGTCCCCAGTGGCGCACATCTGTCCCTTTCCCCTTCCCTCCCCCTCAGACATCTGCTGAGTTGTCCTCCTTCAAGGGCACGTGCACAGAAACACATTAACATTCCCATGGCAAAGCAGAAACACTGAGACGACAAACTTGTAAAACAAGGCCTTTCAGGGTCAGATGTTACAACATCTTTCAATGTCTGTAATACACGATCGCAAAATCCACAAAGGTCCGCCCACGGCAGTCTGTTTGGGAACTTAACTTAAAGTAGGTCAGATAAAATGTTGGAACATCTTCAGAAAAAGAAAGTCTATAAATTAAGCATCATCTTGCTTAAAAAACTACATGGAGAATGACAAAGAGCCCTTTTCTAAGCATTCTGGCGGCCTATTTTATGAGTGAATATTATGTTGCTTTCTTTTTATTCCAAAATAAAATGATGACAAGTGTAAAAATTACACTTTTTAAGACACCTGCTCATGCTCCCCACAACTGTGTCGAGGTAGTTTAAATTTTAGCTCTGCAAAAGCATCTGCCTTTGCCAGCTTTCACTTTTTACCCAGTTACTTAGTGGACAGTTGCTTTCTCAGTGTTGAACAAGACATTCCAATTCAAAAAAAGTTGGCATTATCAGCTTGTTTGATAAATTCGTTCTTTTGTTGCTGTTAATGTGAAATTAAATCACCAACAGACTGTGCAAATACAAATTTTCAAATCCACGTTTTGTTAGTATTAACTGTTAGCCAAAACTTTTCATTATACAGAAGCTTCTTTGCTGTTGCTCTTTTGGATACAAACCTCAACAATCCATAAAAACCAATGTGAGTAGAATTGGTCTCACAAAGCCTTCACTAATTAATCAAAACAATGCTTGATGAATGTGTTTTTATTTATTTTATCACACCATTTTGAAAAAGCCTCTATATGGATTGCATCTGAGTTTTTAAGCATTAATTTACAGTTTCCACACTCACATGACATAAAGTCATCTTGTGACTGTGGTCTGCTCTAATATTATATCCAAAGTGTACTTTTATTCATGCCACTGAACCATTTCATGCATATGATAACTTCTTCCTCTGTTCAAGAGTCACTATATAAAGGGTATGTTGATACATCCTTTTTTTTATGAAAGAGATGAGCATATTGTAGTCACTATCCTCTTTTGAGTTAGATATTCGCGCCACTATTTTCTGTTAGAAATCATATCTTGTAATGTTTAAGTGCAGTACTTGTCTTAAAAACTCTGGTTGTAACTCACACAATTGATCAGCAAAAATGTTTTGAAAAGAGAAATAATAATGACATATTTTTGATTTCATTGCAGAAACACTGATGTTGAAGCATCTTTAGGAACAGTATAGCCACCGTAATAGCCATGTATTTAAAATCGAGCCACTGATGAATGATGTCCATTTTAGTGGACAGATGATTAATTGCAACCTCTTACTAAAGCAAAAACAATAATCAAAATTTGAAAACTCATTATTTTCCTTAGTTATTATTAAATGTTGTTGATATGTATTTCTACCTCTAAGAATGTTGTACTGTAGAAGAGCTAGGAATCCATTTCCAAAAGGCTTAGTATCACAGTGGACACCCACCTATTCACGGTTCAGTATTCATAGATTGATCTTTTCACAGATTTTTATGTGAAATGTGGCTCCAGGTTATTCATGGAAAACTGACCTATTTGTGGATTTTTTTTTTAAGCCCAGGTCAAAAATATTTGAAAGAAAATGCATCTTGGGAAGCTGAAAAACCTTGGTACAATGCTACTTGACACACTACTGGCTGGTGTTTGCAAAGCAGTCAATCCATGAACGCCATTTACTTTCCTTGGCACTGATTGGCTCGACCATAAAGAAAATAATATTTAAGAGCCCTAAAATAAAGTCCAGATAAAAATTATATGTTTTAAGATTAGTCTTTAAAGCAGAAATTTTGACAAACTAATGTGCCCAAATCAGTAGCTGAATCCCCAGGAACTAAATCTGGATTTGTAACTCCTCAGAACACTAATACTCCTATCGGACTATTGGGCATCTCCATTGCATTTTAATTATGCACATTTTAAGTGAATAAAGGTCCAGCAAAACCTTTTAATACATTTGACAGTTGCACGTTTACCAGCTAAGCCAGGCTCCAGTGGATTCTTCTTTGGAAAATTAATTCTCGATTTTCCAAAGTTCTGCAGTATGACCATAGCAATTTAGGTTTGGCTTATATACCACACATAGGTGACAATACAAAGGGCTACTCAGACTTCACAGCAATGATGCAAGAATAATGTTACTGATTCTACATGCTGCACTCAAATATGATGAATTCTTCAAAATTTCACAGTATTATGGAGGTCAAAGTTCGGAGAGCTGGCTATGGTGTAAACTAAAAAAAGACAGATGCTGTGGGTTTTATGGTAACCTGGTAAAAACCAGCCCCTTGCGCTATGCTTTACTTCATACAGGGGGTCTGGACCCTCATCTATTGAGAAACAATTGCTTGCTGGAGGCGTGGACTTAGTTTTAAATAACTGGATCTGATTTTGCCCAATTGCCAACGTTTGGCTGCAACATATGTAATGCACCAGCTCGATCGTGAAGGAAGCGCACCAGAAAACAACCATGGCCCACTGCGAAGAGAGAAGTGCCAAGCCAAAGGACATCTTTGCTAGCAATAAAATAGCTTAAACATTCCTCTTGCTCTGATTTTAATTGCTCAAATTATTTGGAAGTGTGGCCAACACGGACTGAATGACTTCGTTCACTTCCTCCACTGCCATTGCTAAACTACAACCCTATATAGGCAGACTAAAATTCTAAAACAGTCGTCCACAACTCCTTTTGTTCACTGATTGGCCTGGTTGAAATTCATCCAGAGAAATCAAGCTCAATCTGAGAAATCCCAGATGGCGCACTGAAGGAAGATGAGAATCAAGTAGAATTGCATATGAAGGCAATAGCCAGGCTAGTTTTTGGATATGTAGAGCCAGATATAAAATGCATAACAATGACAATGCTATGTCTCTTCATGATGTTGTCTGGAGTTAAGCACCATTCAAAACCCATAACTTCAGACACAATTATATACTATATTGAAATATATTGATATACTATACTATTTTGAAATTGAAGTTGCCCATAATGATCCTCTAGGTTACTGTTGTGATGTTTCCCTCTTTTTATCTGGCAAAGTAAAACTGTAACTGTGTAAACACAGCAAAGCTATAGATAAAGATTTAGTGGTGGCATGGTTCAGAGGGCAGCAGCTTGGACATATACAGACATCAAAATGACACGGTACACAAAGCTCTGTGATGCAACAATAAAATATCCCACATGACACACTCTAATAAATATATCTACAACTCACCTACCCCTCTCGTGTTTCATTCACAGCTCATTCAGTTCAGAACAAGCAGTGTTTGCCTTTTTACCCTTTCATGTGTGTTGTCTGTGTTCTGTCAAATCAATCATTTTTATAACCATATAGCTAATTATGCAGCTGTTGTCATTAACTTGTAATTGTGAAAGCACTTGTTTGCCAATATGGTCACACTGTGCTTTCCACACTTTAGCCTGGTGTCATGAAATTGCCTTTGAATGACAAACCAACTTGTGTCTGTTTTCATGAATCATTTCACACCATCAGCAGACCCCTCTGTTTGATAAACTTTACTCTGACCATGGCACAGTTTTACACCATTAAAACAGCATGCAAAAAGAGTAAAACGTCTTGTCATGACATCCTAAATGTGCCTGCAGTGGTGCTGGCAGACACGACGTCAGTTCGACTTATGATGATCTACACTTCTGTACTCCTGGCTGAGGCTTTCAGCAGGTCTCAGGGAAACAGTGAGCAGGAAAATAACATGTCTAGAGCTTAAATTCTACCATGCGTTAGACTGCGTTCTCACCTTTTGAACCTCCTTATTTTGTCATATTGCAGTCTCAAAATTTTATGCAATTCATGATGATCTTTTGAAACCAACACAAAGAAGTACATCATTATGATGGAGGGCCTGAGTACCACAATTAAAGGCATAAATTCATGATATTAAAACTAGGATAATTTCTAACATTGTAAAGTCATAAATTTGTAAGAAAAAAAACCCTTGAATTTATCAGGAGAATCTCAGATGATCTGACTTGATTCAGCCATGTTGCAGCTTTCTCCTCATTATCGCAGGTGTCTATTCTGGATCCCATTCAAGAGGTTCATGGAGAGTCTGCGCTTGGGAGATGATGTCCGAGACACAGGAAAAGCGCTTGGATCTACCACTTAAACTGACTTCTGTTACTTTTTGTCACAAATGTCTGACTTTACATTTTCAGTAAACTAAGTTTTTCCTTAAAAATTTCGGACTTTATTTTGTCGGACAATATATCAGTTTTAATATTGTAAATTTACGCCTTTAATCATGAAAAGTAGTCATTTCCTTCTCATAAATTTATGACTTTTCGAAATCAGAGATTATCCAGATTTTTTATTGTGAATATTGAAATTATTCTCAAAATCTCAGAGCTTTTTGGGCAGAAATTTACTTCTTCGTAGCCAGTTATATTTTTACTTTTATGTACAATGGCTATAATATTCCATCATTCTTAATGGTGAAAGTAGCCGGTAAAAACCAGCCCCTCGTTTTACACTTTGCCTCGTTCAAGGGTCTGGATGCTTGCCTATTAAGAAATGATTGCTTCCTGGTGGAAGCATGGACTCTGTTAAGGTTTTAAATTTAACCTTACCACTAACCTTTGTCCATGACGTGCCAGTTAAATGCTATGAAGCTTACCAGAAATTGCCTGCACTGTAAACAACCATCCCCCACTGCGAAGAGAGAAGTGCCAAGCCGAACGATACGGCTGCTGATATTAATTCAATATTTGGAAGAGTGGCCAACACGGACTCAACGGCTTCGTTCACTTCCTCCGCTGCCATTGCTAAAATTACAGGCAGACTACAATTCTAAAACAGCGCAGAAAATCGACGTTGTCATTCACAACTTGTCCTTCTGTTCACTGGTTGGCCCGGTTGAAATTCTACCAGAGGAATACAAGTAAATGGGAGAAAGCCCAGACTGAGCTCTAAGCGAAATTTGAATTGAGCGGAATGATGCACTGGAGTGAAACTGGAGGAATGGTTGATTTTCAGATTTTCTGAAACCACCCAACACAAAGGAACATAATTTTGAAGTGGAGGGAAAATTATGGTTTTCTATTTTTTTACAAATAGAAATCTAACATGTCTTTGTATTTGTATTTACCCTCCTTCATTCTGAAACCCTGGGTGCCTTCAATTCATTTCAGAATGTTGCTCAATTCATAAATGTCAGTTTAAATACACTTATACTTTGTGATGGTCTATGACTTAATTTCTCAATGACCTACAATCACGTTAAATATTTGGCTATATTGTGAATAAATGTGAGAAATCTTTTTGCAAGATTTTGGAGGTAAAGAGAAAACAAGAGAACAGCAACATAGTACAGAATAGACAATTTACCAATAAATCTCTTGTATCATATTAAAAAGCCTGACATGAGAAGTCAGACATGCCGTGGACCTTCTGTAATTCTGGACGCATTAGCTTGCGGTCCTCATTGCGTGTAATTCCCCCATGATGTATCTTTTTTTTTTTTTTTTTTTGTGCCCACTTCTTGTTCAACAGGACGTTTTCATTTGATCAAACAGAGCAGATCTACTGGGTGTCAATTAGTGGGGAGAGACTGGATTCTCAGACCCACTTTTATGTTTCAGATTTTAAAACAGGAGCTTTATTTTTAGCATCTTTTGACAGCTGTGTGCACGCTGCATGTTCATTAGCTGATACCGGCTGTTTTATTTATATGTTTGAGAAAGCAGCAGGGGAAATATTGTATACATTTTATTTTAATGAAATATTAATCACAACTTAAGGGCTTTTAGACCCCTTAGGACACTGTTCTGTGTATAAAAGAGGCATGGAGGGAAAGATTTTAATAACACAAAAAACTGCTGATGTTTTCTAGCCGAATCATCAATCTTTTGATTTGCTGATTAGTTATTTTTATTGACTGCAAAAAAGTAAAATCTTTGTTTTAAAACAAAGGAGGGTATATAATGTGGTCAAAATTAGCCTTAGCTGACAATAAGCACATAAACCAACAGAAAACTAGAATTTACACTCTTACATGCAGTTTGCTGTATTTGATAAACATCTCTTTAGTGAAGTCTCTGTCATATCCTGTAAGTACACAGAAGTGCCATAACATTTGTGTTAACAGATGGCATTTCCATGTCAGCATCACTCAAATCATGCATACAACTCAGGAATAGCCTTCGGCATATGACCAACTCCTTCCACTCTCTGTCCTCCATAAGATCCTTGGAAACAGATGTTTTAACTTAGCATTTTTACGTGAACATGTTTTGTTTTGAATACATTTGGAAATAGAAAGATCGACTGACGGAAGAACCGTTTATCTGAAGCGGACTGCGACTATCTTAACTGCTGTCTGCTGCTGGGATTGCCAGTAATTTTGATGACTGAGGAGTAATGATGCATGTCAAGTCAGGGTTCATCAATCAAACAGAAGAGTGTTAAAGGCCTGTCTCATGAGTTGAATGAGTGAGTTTGTTTAGGCTTCCAAATGAGCATTTAAAAGTTTTCCTTTCTAACATGCACATCAGTTATACCAATCTGAGATTTTTCTTATTACCACATTGGGAGGATTTTGACTCACTCACTACTTTATTCAGTACATCATGCTTGTACTAGGTTAAACCCTCTGACCAAGTGTTGACAAGGTGTCAGAATTATTCCTCAGAGATTTTGGTTCATATTGACGATAGATGTACCTCCATGACGGGAATCTCATGTTCCACTGCATCTCTAAGGTACTGTTTATTGTGGGAGATTTTGGAGGAGAGTGGTAAAATCAAGAAATTAGTTTGGGATCATTTGAGCTTCATGACATGGTGCATCATCCAACTCTATATGGGTAAACTGCAGTCATGAAGAAATGAACATGGTCAGCAATACTCAGGTAGGCTGTGGTTGCAAAACGACACCCAGTTGGTATCAAAGGGCAAAAACATGCCAAGAAAATATCCCCCACTTCATTACACCAGCACCACCACCATTCTCAAACACTGCTACAAGGTAGGAAGGATTCATGCTTTCATGCTGTTTCACCAACTTATGACCTACTCTACCATCTTAATGTCCCAGCTGAACTTAAGACTCATCAAGCCAAGGAATGTTTTTCCAATCTGTTATTGCTAATTTTTGGTCAGCCTGTTTGAATTGTAGCCTCAGTTGCCTGGTAAAACTTTGGTTTTAACAAAATAATTTATAGTAAAAACCACAGCAATACCTAAAAGGTCAGACGTTTGATGATATATCAAACTTAAATAATAAACAAGAATTGGTATTGGTACCAGTATCTGTATCAATGATACTGGCCCTGTACTTTCTTGGTATCGGATTGATACCAAAATATGCAGTATTGCAGTTACTGTATTTTGGCATTCTTTATGAATTGTTCATCCTATATATCTGGATTTTTGAGAATAAAATGTATAATTCTTCCTGCTCCTGGCAGAGGAGGATGTTCTTTTTCATTCTCCTGCTCCCTCCCTGCCTGCTCTACTTCAGCTCACTGTGTCCTGTCTTGTTAATTTTTTTCGGAGCCTCTCTTTGCATATCTTCCGAATTGCAAATCATGGATCTGGTCAGCTGGTTTCTCAACGCAGTTGATCAAATTTTCTCAACGAGAAGACATGTCCTAATGAGGCATTTTTCTCCAGGTACACAATGGACTCCTGGCAGAAGTGGAGGATTATGTGTCTATCGAAGATGTGTACACAATTGGATTTTTCATAACAGGATTTCTGCTTTTTGGAGTTGGTGGTTACCTGGCATATCAAGAAATTTGGAAAATGTCGGAGGCTGTTCTGGTAATGTGAAGCTACCTGGCATGTGTGATGGAATCTGCAGCATGATCAACACTCAGACTGAGATGCTACGTGAGCAAAACCAGAAATTGGATGTGATCCTTGCACAGGATCACAGGCTGGTTGCAGTTCCTGGACTAAGTGAAAGGGGATAAATCTTGAAGAAGTTGTACGCTCAGATTTGGTCTGAGCATACAACTCTGAGGATCAAATTGACCACAAATTTGGCTGTTTGGATTCACCATTTATGATGTACCAGTGTGACTTTTAAGGCAGACTGAAAATTAACGGCGTCGGTCTAACCCAAAACAATTGCTGTTATCTCAATCTGGCTCCCCTGTGTCAGCCCTGGAAGGCTGGCTATCTCAATTTCTCCTGGATTTATGTGAACAAGATGCTCTGCTCCCTCTACCCCTCCCTTCCCCCATGACATCTGTGGACCTGACACAGAACTTAAATGAGACCAGTTGATAAACGCTCGATCACTATCAAAGACAATGGCTTCTTTGACAGTGTCCTACGGACTTACTTGCAAACACACACATGCACACACACATGGTCATAGATATAAACACTCCCCCCCTCAACCCACTGCCTCCGCTGCCCACCCGGTATGGAAACCTAGGTCAGATGCGATGACCCAAATGGCTGTGTTGCTCACTTGGGCAGCCTGTGCTTGGAACCTTGGGACCTCCCCGCCCCCCCCCCAGCCCCGTCTTCCCTTATCCATTATACATGTTTATGTATGATGTTGTCTGTATGGTGCTTTTTTTGTGCTGAGGTTTTTACAGTCTCAAACTGTATCCTGTCAAGGATAAAGGGTGAAATGTGATTTTTTTTACTTCTACTTATGCAGTGTATAATGTGGTGTTTTTTTCTCATCTAATGAAAGGCAGAGCCTCTCTGTGACGGCTGCAGCCTCAGACACCTGTCTACCCATGTCTTATGTTGTTTTGTTTTTTGTTTTCCTGGATGGGCTTGTACTGAAATGTAATTTCCCCCCCTGGGGGACTAATAAAGGCATTCTGATTCTGATTATAATGGCCTCCAGATGATCATAGTTCTTTTGAGTTTGTTGGGTTAAAGTTCTTTGTATAAACCAATCACATTCAAAGGAGAGTGTCTACAAACATACATTTTTAGGCCTTAACAACTGATTTTCAATTGGATTTAGATCTTAACTTTGACTAGGTCATTCCATCACATGAATATCCTTTGATCCAAACCATTCCATTGTTATTAATGTCTTCATGATGCTGTTTGGTTTACTAATGTTCCGTAATGAACCTTGGAGGCTACTGGGAATAAATGGCACATAAGTGAACTGTATTAGCAAGAATCTATTTTTCTTGCTGTGAATATATACTGTACATACCCTCCTTTACTTCTTTCACATGTAACATATCTTGTTAGCATATTCTTGCTCGGGGTGTGAAGCACACCCTTTAAAAAGGCACCACTTCTAAACTTCACCTTGTCAGGAGTATAATGATGTGCTCTGTGCTTTCACAGAACGGAGAAACACACAGCTGCTAAAAGCTAAATTTCTGGGTCTCAGGTTGTTGAGGACGCTGTGATTGGTCTCCATTTGAGAATTTTCTTTTTTTTAAAGGGGTGATGACGTCACTGTATAAACTATTTCATGTACTTGATATTGCTGCATATTTCAATTCTCCAAAGAATTTAATTAAAAAATTAACTTCACTCTGATTGGCTACAACCATATTTGGCAGACTCTTCAATAAAGTACGCTGAACATCATCTCAAACTGAGGTTATAATTGTGTGGTTCTTCACTATAAATGAACTTCAGCCACTCTTCTCTGATTCTCTCATCCTTTGGAAGTAAGTGGAAACTTCCATCTGTTAGTGAGCACCCTCGGACATAACAGCTCCATTTTTTAGTCGCCATCCTCTCCTCAAGTGGAGTAGCTAGACATGCCAGCACAACTTACCCCTTAAATTAGCCAGTATATCAGCTGGGGGGTGAAGGGAGGGGGAGGGCTGTTCGCTTGATGGTGTGCTCTAATTGAAGAATATGAATTACGTAGAAAGATAAACTGTTCTTTGATTCATCCGTTTTTGAGCAAAGAAACAAAGCTGACCGCCTATGAGCAGGGCTTTGATACCAACTCTTGACATTCACACGGCCTCATCAGTGCTCAACAAATCATATTATACCCCCAAAACCACAGAAAAATGAAATTTGTTGTCATGACCCCTTTAAACAACCTACTTATATTATGCCATAATAGCAAATACTCGTGTTGAGTTCAAATTATGTTTTCCTCAGTTTTTTATTAAAATATATTGTTGAGCTGTTATGGTGAGAGCTGACAGGAACATTTGTGGTGATGTATTTTAAATACAGTACAGTAATTCCATAATTTTCTTCATAATGGGAAGAGTACTTTTGGATCTCAAGCTGACTTCTCTTTACATCTGCCTTTATAAAAACTTTAAAAAGTCGGAACTTCTTAGTGGATAATATGAAAAATAGATGTCAGACATCTTTATGTAACAAAAGTCAACTCACTCAGTGAATTTTTCAGTGATTTGACAGTTCATGCCGCACAGCAACCTCACTCCTTAACCTCAGTTGTGGTTCTCTTAACTAAATTAGCCAAAGCAGGCATGACCGCCGAGCATGTTAGCATCAAAAGGTAATCCTGGGTGCAATAGAATGTGTCAGAATTCATCTCAGCTCAGGAAAGAAGCTAAGAATCTGGATCACCTGAGCGGCTATAAGTATTGTCAAGGCGCTCCTTTGTGTGCCAAAGTATGTAATAAAAAAATTTAAATCTATCTTAGGCTGAGATGTTATCGTTCTATAGTATAATTTCATCAGGAAGACTTTGGGACCATTAAATTAGTCTATTATTTATTCTGCTTAACTATACATGCAAAAGTCCATTGATGTTTCTCTTTTGGATCATTCGTAAGCTGTGATTGATTATAATGTGTCAATCTTTGTCAGATGTTAACAAAATAATTTGAACTTCAATTTTTTAAACATGTACTTTTACATCCTATTTATTTTTCTGGGAAGCATTCATTGGCAAGGTATTTCAATCTATTTTTGACTAAGACATAGCTGTACTACCTAGTGCCAGGGAAAATAAATGGCACTCTGCTTTCCAAACTCTATCCAATAGCGTGTCACGTAGCATTGCGCCTAGGTATTTCAGTTCCCTAAGCCACATTTTAAAATATATATATATATATTTTAAATATGCTCTACGAAGAAATCCGTGAATAGGCAATTTTTCCACAAATAATTTGGAGTTACATTCCACAGAAAAATTCCCAAATAGGTTGGTGTCCACTATATAAAGGGAGGTTGTCCTGAGGCTGACATTAACAGCGAAGGAACTGGAGGAATTTCAGGTTAACTGGTTGGTATTTGCTAACTCCTTTTTTCTCCACTATCTCCACAGAAAGCTAAGTGGTCAACTTACAAGTTACATAGTGTTGCATAGAGCGTCTTTTGTCCTTGTGAGTGCCAAGGGTTAGGAAACGGATAGGAGTGGTTGTAGATTGTTTGAGTAGTCCAACTATGACAGCCACAATCGCTGTCAATAGCTGCATTTCCATTACAACTTTGTCAATATTTTGCTAATGTCGAAAAAACACAATTTCGAAATTCCGGTGTTTACACTAAATAAGAAATTCAATGAAAATCACACGTAAATGAGTCTGTTCACGTGATAAGTCATTGACAGACACGACAGTGACAGATGTAAACACAAATGTATTCATATTTCACCCACGGCACGAGCATTAATCATCAGCCATCAGAGATGTTGGCATCTTATTTAGGCAAAAGAGCGACAAGCCCCTTGTACTTGGGAGCAGCTACGTATATATGGGGTGTTTTGGGGAAATTGTGGTGGGCAAATTTACAGAGCAGCTATAGATTCAACAATTTTGAATGCCAAACTCAACTTTTGATGACATTTGCTGTGAGACCTCTGGTGGAGCTAGCTGCACATTGTCCAAGAAGGCTAATGCCTACAAATAAGGGCGTTGCTATTGCGTGGCATGATTCGTGTGATGCGAAAAAAGTGTTTCCATTGTAGTTTTGTGAAACACACCAATTTCAATATGGCTGAAAAACCACCTCATCCTAGCGCAAAAACTTTTGATTGAAAAGCATGATTTTTTTTTTTTTTTAATTTAAAAAACAATCAATCAGAGCCAGGAGGAAGGTCTTAGTGCTGTCAATCACCCTCGTGTACGCACTCCTAAATGTGCTAATGGTAAAGAAACGGCTTACCATTCCTGAAAAACTGTTTATCTGTCATTATCGGTGGCCGATTGAACTAGCCTTAGCATTCATGGCAGTCTGTGTTGCTATGATCCACCTGTAGCGCAGCAGAGAGCAAGGGGGAGTGTGTCAGCGGCACGTCCATGAGGGTGACTGACAGCGCTATGACTCTCCTCCTGGCTGTCATTGGTTGTTTCTGACTGAGTGGTGTATTTTGGCAGTTAGTACTGGAAGCACTGGGAGAAGGCAGAGGAGCTTGATTTTTTCACAGGTTATCTGTTTTATATGATACTGATAATTTGAACAAATATGTAAAAATCATATTTTTCATAAAAGTTACACACTGCAGCTTTAAGTCCTATAAAAAGGAAAAGACTCACATTTAGAAGCAATAATGCTTCTCAAATATCTAAATCTAAAACCAAATCCAAAATGATGTGAAATCCAGCTGGGGAAAGAATTGCACCTTTTGAATTCTAATGCATGACTGCAAAAATAGCTGCCTCTTTCCTTTCACTCAGTAGGCTTTGTGCAACTCTTTCACTCACTTACACTGATTCATGAGGGTGTAAGTGCAACATGTGTGTGACGAATACATCCTCATCCTTGGCATGGACTCACTAGGCGCACAACAACCCACTGAGATTTTGGAGAAAGACATTAAAAGAACTCCGTATGCTACCAACTGTATCGGAGCTCCTTCTGAGGGTGTGAGACAGCGCAGAGAGGCAAGAGGTACAGTCGATAATCAGTGTTTGTCACGAGCCATGAACAGGCAGGAAGAGAGCGTATCAAGGTTTCTGAAAGCAGAATAATCTCTTTAAAAATGTTATACAACCAGGACGCTCCACAAACCCAGTCATATTCAAACTAATGCTGCACTTTCAGTCAGCATCAGCAAAAGACTACTTGTGAAAATAATCATCTGTAAAGAAATTAAACACTAACTAGACTTTAGAAGGTTAAGCCTCATATCAGGACAAAAATCTATTGCTTTTTTGACTACATGATAATGTAGTCAGCATGAGTTCAAACATGTATGTTGTTTGTTCTCATGTCAGAGCATGTGTTGACAGCACATTAATGTCTAAATACTTATCTGATGTTAAAAGGCAGGGTGAATGAGATTTTACCAAAATGTCAGCCCTTGTTCTCATCTGCTGCTCTCGGCAGGCTAAAGTAAAACCTTCAAAGGGATTGGTAGACTGGCTTACTGGCCTCGAGGTGGAACACAGCTTAGGAGAGAAGCAAGATGTGCACACATTTTCACACATGCCTGCAAAAATATTCCTTCTCTCTGTCTGCGACATGCAGGGTTATGGACAGAATTTTGTTGAATGGACAGAATTATGAGATGGCTTGTTAGTTTTAGTGGTTTTCACCTTGTACAAATGTTCTGTGTACAAATGAGATGGGAAAGGCTGCAAAACAGATTATAGTGGAGGGATAAGTTATGCATATGGTGGACTCAATTCAAGTGCAGTTATGTAATCACAGGGTTTATCACATGTATATTTCAGTGCAGGTGCAATACTTTTGCAATGATTGTTCTCCTGACTCAGATTTCCGGAGTTGCAATACAAGTTCACTGATAATTCATGGGAGGGATGGATGGATGGATCTCAGGTAGCTCTCTCAGTTAGTACCTTATAGAGTCTTCACAATTTTTAGGGAAAGTTAGGCATGAAATGACCTTGCTTTTCAGGTGAGAGATTTCAGCTCTATCAGACGTTATAGGAATCATCCTGCAAACTTCGGAGATGACAGCAGGACCAACTAAATATGCAACAATCACCCTATACAATGCTTCAGTTTGAGAAAAGCAATGATAATCTGAGAGAAGCAACTGTCCCTATACCAACTCATCTTTTGCATTTGACTGATAGGCATTTCCCTGGATTACTGGGTAGATGGACAAACTGGAAGATCTGGCGTGGCTGTAATTCAAAAATACTTTATGTATCCTAATGGGAAACTAAATGTTGTCATAACTCATATCATCCCGGTGTCTTCAGAGTCGCTGTGGATGGTGATGCTGTGGGCAGAAAGGCTCTCCAGTTGTGGTCAGTATTTCAGTGAATCTGAAGAAGCCTCTGACTGAAGACTGTTGCTGCATGACAGACTCATGACTGTCATGACATGCTAACAGCTCAATATCTGGACAGCAGACACAATATTCCACGGTAACATGTTCTGGATGACACTATTAGCTGTTGGCAAGCACTGCTAATCCATCTCATTGGCTTTTGCTGTTCCTGTTTAAATTTCTGTCTGACCGTATTGTTAGTAGGCTGACCAGAGAGACAGAGTTGGGAAAATTTAAACAGTCTATACCATTTTAGTCTATTTGACTATTTATCTGCAGGAATTATAAAATGATAAAACATAGGAACTGTATATTTTATTTGTTATCTCACTGCCATGTTTATCATTAATTATTTGTGTTAGAAGCAGATATACCATCACTCCACTCATATGAAAGACTATTTTCTTTGAAACGGTTTTGATATGTTTTAGCAGGACAAATGATTAGAGAGTTCACATTTAAACCTGGCTTTAAGACTTAGTTGCTATCATTTCAAAAAAGCTGTTTCTGGGTGTATTCCCTTGAGGTAATATAGTGGGTTAGCCTAACCTTAACCTTGAGTTTTCCAAGTGGATGATAATGTTTCCAAATTCAATTGAAGGTTCAAACAGATAAAACAGAGCAACTATGCTGTATGTTATTCAGCCTTGTTGTTATCTGCCAGGAGTCTTGCTCTCTTTCACAGCCTGAATAAACATGTTGAGAAAATAGTTTCCTTTTAAATAGCTTCTTACAGCTTGTTGCTTTATCAAACTTTGACTTTCTGATACCAAACGTAGCTAAATTTGAGTCTTCTACCTCTAAGTGCATCCATACCTGGTAGGACTTCATATGCTGCCTTTAATGATTGGAAAATGATCAGATTTTTGAGTTTCTGGTTGACTGGTTACCGATTAGGACCAATAAGTTAGGTTAGGACCACTAAGAGTGTTTTCAAACCTGATAGTCTGGCAGACTCGGTTTGACTGGGAACCAAAATTGTGACATTTTGTTACAATTTCAGCTGGTGGAGTTTGCTTTCGTACTACACTGTGTCAAACGAACTGAACCCTTTGAAAAAAACTATTTCCCCCTCACTTGTGGTGGTGCTGCATCAAGAAACACTGAAGGAAACAACACGATAACCTCTGAAGAAGACATGAGCGCAACTTCCTTCTTCACGAAATGTAAACCAAAATGAAATGGCGTCATATTTTAGTGGTTGTAGGAGTTCACTTTTGTCGTTGGTAAGAGACCACAAGTCATTTATCCCTTCAGCTCGAGACACACAGGGTTGTTTTAGTTGGATTTAACCAGAATGGCCTGCACTATATTCCACTTCCTGTTTTTGAGCGGTCTCGGGTCTGCTTAAGATCCACATATGCATTTGAACCGCGCCAGAGTTCACGTCAACCGAACCGATCTAGGTTTTTAGGTGGATCAGAGTTCAATTGGGCATTCACACCTCCCCAAACAAACCAGACTTTCTAGGCAAACGAACTAGAGCTTGATTAAAGTGAACTAAACAGGGCTGGTGAGCATGCACCCTAAAGATCACTGGATTTTGGCATCTTTACATGGCTAAGCTTCAAGATTCATAAAATGATTCAATACTACTATGTTAGATTTAAGATAAATATCCTATTGTTTTGGCTCAGTATAAAGCTTGAACAAGGCACTAAGGCATTTATGATTTTTCACTGTATTCATAAAAGCATTTCATGGGAAAACTGAGAAAAAAAGCATAGAGACTGACTGGCTACCTTGGTAACGGGTAAAACGAACAACTGATGCAGAGAGATGAAATAACAAGAAGAAACACTCAGCCGCACTCTTTCACAGTGGACACACATCAGAGGTAAAAGGTCTAAGCATAAAACCAAAGGCTTTGGTGAAACAATTTGAAGGCGTTTTAATGGATCATGTCAACGGAACCTTTCAAAGTTAGGAAGAAGTGCTCCTTCAATATTTCTAAACATTTTTCCAAACCATTCACTGAACAAAATACAGAAAGATGGTGGTCCACTGAAGTTTCACACACAGCACAGAGCCAATCTATCAAAAAGAGTGAGTCAAGCCAAAGTGAATATTCGCACCAAGTCCATTAACAAACCTTTTTCTGCAGGCAATGGTGTTTGTAGGTGTTTGGACATGTATATAACCATTTAATGTGCACATTTAGGTCCGGATGTTTTCATCACTTTCTAACTGAAAGAAAAATGGAACCGAGGCACTTAGAGAAACTGCAAGTTGAGGAGGTCGGCACACAAAGAATAGTGATGTCTGAACAGTGGCACAAAGTGGGAAATGTCATGTTGTTCACAGCAGTAAAGGCAACGGGAAGTGGAGGTGGTACAAAGGTGGGGGCGGAGTGTTTTGTTCTCTGCTCATCAAACGCCCTACTTGGAAGTGAAACCTTTCAGATTTTCTTACCTTGTTAACGCATTGAAATGTAGCTCCTTTTACACAGTCATGCAAGTTTAGCTCTGCATGCCATTAAATACCTCTAACTCGGGTTTGGAAGGATGATGTTGTGCTTTAACTCGTTGCAGTTTTTTTATCTTGCTGCAAGCAATTTCTTCAAACTTATTGTCAATCTTCAATACACAATCAAGTAAAGAATAATAAAAAACAGTCAAATACATAGTAGATCCTCCCATCCAAAAGCTAAGTGTGGTACATTAGTACCACAAAGTTAATACAACATTCTCTTATTCTCTACTGCTGACCAGAGGTTTTTCAGGGTACATGGTTTACATGAATACCAGCAAATAATTGAGACCACCCATATTCTGATTTACAAATGCTATACCTACAGGCAGCCCATCCATCTCCACCTAGTAAGCATAGGTTCTCTAAAACTTAAAAGAAAGTTGTGTACTTTTTTAAAATCTCTACTGGAAAAAGTAATCATACATAATGTGTAAATTCAACAGCAGCATCATAGATTGTCTTTGGCACAACAGTTCTAGGAAATTTAAAATTTCAAAAAGCACTTGGTAGTAGCTCTAGGTAAAGGGGCTGATATTTCAGATTAAATACAATAAAGATTTTTCAAATCACAAATGGTGTGATAAGTCCAAAATAATGTAGTTTTGACTAATTCATATTTTACAGTTTTAATGCTTGTCCAATTCCAAGGTGGTCACAATGCTAAAAATAAGCAAGGATGTGTTTTTACAAATCAAACAAAGTTTTCATTATCCTCAAACTTAAAGAATCTGTGTTCAGGGTAGAATTTTCCATTTCAGGTTTGATCAGTATGTGTGTTTTAAATGGTGAACTCCTTAATAACTTTGGAAATATTTTCTTGAGATAACTGCTAATACAACGTTACAGACCAGACACTAGCTGTAGCGTCATTAGCATCTAGTGGTTAGTTGGTGGTGGTGTTTCAACAGTTCTCACAAACAATTCTTGTCTACCATTCTTTCACCTGTTCTTTGTCACAAAATGTTAGTCAACTGCCAACAGAATAGGGCAACTAACAATCTAATTTATTACTTCAAAAATATGAGTCTGAAACTGATGGCTAAAGATGTGATAAAAACAGCCAAACAAGCATTTGCACATTCTTCCTGTGTAATTGGCAGTTGGTGCTTTTCATCAGGGTCTATTATCACCTTCATCAATTTATACCACTATTTCATCCCTTCCTGTTTCTATTCCGTACCTGAAACTAAACCATTTCATGCCTAACTGTGTAAACTATATTGTATTGGTTTATTTACCCTGGTAGTTTAGTATATTTATGTAAAAATGTTTAAATCAACAGCAACCCCGGTTGTAAGAGTGGATCTTAACTCTTACTGTTGCTTTCTCAGATAGAAGTCTTTTCACCTTTGTTATATGGAAAATTTACAAATGAAAGTAGTTTGTACATTAATAAAAAACAAATTAACACCTTATATTTAAATATATGAATTCTTTATTCATTCAATATTTGTATTATCTAGGATGTAATATCAGAAAAAAACAAATGTTTTGTTCTGTTGAAGTGACACTGAATGCTCAGAGAATTGCTGTATTCCTGTTTCCTGAACAGTTAATGTTACTGGAACTCTTCCAGTGTGACTCCACCAGAACAAGAGGGAGATAAGGACCAAGATAAAACTTCTTAATGCTCCAAAATGACTCTGTCCAAAGCTGCTGACTGACTGCATAAGCCATCTCAGGGGTGCTTAGCGAGCTGAGTCCAAAGCAGCGCTGTCGAGAAGACGAGCGCCTCTTGTTTCACTGGATGATTAAACGGCTCTCTCAGCCGCTCCTCTCCCACCTCTTTCTTCACCTGACAGTTTCATAAGGTCGAGCTGCTTCTCGGTACACCTTCTTCACCACAAATTAAACTTCACTCTCGCCTTATGTTTCTGTTTGGAATCAAATGCTGCCGACCATGACCTTTTTCTATATTTTCGTTTGCTTTTTAATCTCTCCAACACCACCCCCGGCATTTCTAAATTATGTTGTTTTTTTAGATTTGTTGAACCTCAGGCTGGCAGTGTTAAATAACAAGGTAACCACACTGGGCAGATTACAGATGATCCCCGGAGAATCAATACTTTATTTGTGATAATCCAAAAGTTTTCTTCTTACGACGTCTCAGGGGAAAAAAAAAAAAAAAATGCCAATAGCATGTCAAAACATCTTTTAATCCAGCAAGCAGACGGTTGTGAAGTTTGCAGAGCACTCCCAGACTCTTAAGAGGATAAATCTTTGATGTTAAAGTTACGTCTATGTTGGATTTTCATTTTAATAGCCTATCAACAATTGGAGATGCTCCAGCATGGTGAAAAGGCAGCTGCAAAGAGTGACTTGCTGGAATACAAGAATTGTGTCTTTTTATTTATTATTCAAAATTAGGGTTTACAAGTAACCGTTTCTTTATGCATTGCTTGTTAGCAGCCTTTGTATGTCTCCTTGTTACAAATTAAGTCATAGTTAACCCAGGCTGTAGTGTTGTCACTGAAGTTGGATTTAAGTTGCATGTGCCTGCAAAAGCATCTTGTAAAATTGTATCTTTTCCCCTTTTGTCACATTACAACTTTGATGTATTTTTTTGTATTTGATTGTTTTTGTGATTGACTTAAAGCATTGGATGATGGTGAAGTGGAAGCAGCAATGTATGGTAAACGGTAGGGGTGTCTCAATCTGATATTGATCAGCCAAAAAACTAGTATCGGGTGATGTCGCCCTGCATCTAAAATCTCTGATATAATTATGCCGGTAGAAGCAGTCTGCTCCAGTAGTTAGCCCACCCCAGCATTTCTATCCAGCGGTGCTTGGATCCAGTGCGCAGACCCACTGGTTAATAATAAATGGGCCAGTTCTTCTCATACCTATTGTTGTTAACTATTGTTTTCTGTTTGAGTAATATCACTTGATCAAGCCTTTTCTGACATTCCAGACTACTAATTAAATAATGAGGTATGTATAATTCATGTTGATATTGTATTGGATCAATATCGGACAATAGTGAAAACTGCAATATTGTATCAGTGAAAATCAGGACACCCCAAGTAAACAGTGTGTACAGAAAGTAAACACAGCACTTTACTTTAACCACAGTTTAACCAAAATTATGTCATATTCTGTAATGGATTAAAATATTTTTTCATTCCTAAAATTCTCCACCAAATAAGTATTGCTACTTTTGTTTTTACAAATTAAAAAAAAAAAAATCCACATTCATTTCCTAGTATAGGAAAGTATAGGACACCTATACACTTTGTCCAAATTCAGTCTTATGTTTGAACAAAATAATTCAAAGGAAAAATGACAGAAATATCTAAAGGTCAATAATTTGATGATATATCAAACTTAAATATTAAAGTATCGGTATCAGTAGCTGTGATATTGGCCCTGTTTTTACTTGATACCAAAATATGTAGTATTGCACTGCTCTAGCAGTTGCTACCGAAACTAGGACACCCAGGTAAGTTTGGGAGGCAATCGTTTTATTTTGTCGTGTACGTTTGGTTTGGATAGATTTTTCCCTTACTAAATAAAACTTTCATTTAAAAACAGCTTTTAATATTTACTCAGATTATTTTTGATATTAAAAATTGTTTGATGACTTCAAACAGTGACATGTGACAAAAAAAGCAAAAACAGATGACATCTCTACAGAGGCAAATATTTTCCAAGCCTGTAAAACAGCACATTTACGATCTTGTTTCATGCTTGTTGAAAATATATCCTGGTTCCCCTTTCATGACCTCT
The DNA here is from genome assembly GCA_014839685.1 of Anableps anableps. Taxonomy (NCBI): domain Eukaryota; kingdom Metazoa; phylum Chordata; class Actinopteri; order Cyprinodontiformes; family Anablepidae; genus Anableps; species Anableps anableps. Next base: position 32,032,657 of record CM026076.1, read on the forward strand.
CAGGATGAGTTCAGTCCATTCTGTAGCTGGACTTGATGAAGTGTCTCTTGCCTAATTGATAATATCTGCCACATTGTTCTCAACTCTCAGGTGTGAGCAATTAGCAGTGATTGACATTTTTATTCCTGTTGTAAATGACACAGTGTCTGGGGGATGGGAGAGGAGGGGGGAGATTTATCTGTCGTTCTGAGTGAATGAGATGGGAGGACTGTGTTCTGATTCTAGGCCAACCTGCGAATTCACATTTGCTGCTTGGTCGTCGCACCAAGTCTGGCTTCATCTTGGAGTAAATGACTGTTTAATTTGTTCGGTGTTCTCTCTGTTCACTTGAGGCAGCAGGTTGGGGACCAAACTGGCTCGAAGTAAATCAATAAGTCTTACAGTCGGAGTACAAGAAACCTGCAACAGTTTAGACATATAGATCATGCGGGGTGTGTGCACAAGCGAAGCCTGTAGTTTAAAGGAAAGTGACGAGCTGGAGAGATTCAGTTTTGCTCACAACGTGAAGGCAGACGGTATGCGGTGGGGTACACACACACACACACACACAGCACGGGTCAAGACTGAATCATAGAAGTTCATCTTGAGGTTAAATTATGTTTCAGAAGGCAGTATGACTGTGCATTTTTTTCTATATATACTTGCCAGAGGGCACACAGATCGTTGCAGGTAAAACAGTCAAACAAACTTCTGAGTTGATTCTGTTGTATCATTTTTAGGCTTTACTTCATTCGTCCTCAGCCTAAAGGAAACCCAGATGGAGTAAGGGAGAGAGAGAAAGGAATAAACAGGAGTTGTTGGGGAAAGGGAGATTGGTGCTGAGCCCTTGACATATTGGTGAATTATTGATGAAGTTGCAAAGTGGTGTTGCACTAATAGCCATCCTTTAGCATTTGCTGACAGGCCATTATACTGCACTTTTTTTCTCCCTTTCATTGGTTCTTTTCTCATTTACACTCCCTTATCCATCCCCCTTCTGTCCTTTAGTTAACAACTACAGTACAGTAATTATCTACAGCAGCAGTTATTCTCATTTTTGAAATTGTTCTAGATAATAGACTTACCATGCTGGCAAAAAGATTTGTGACCCTCAGGTTTTGGGCCATTTTTTTACACTTTGAAACATCCCACAGCAGGATGGCCTTGAGTAAAAATACAAAATGAACATAACAATTTAAACCATACTATCATGATGTCTTTTAAGCCTTTCTACCTCCTGCTTGCTGTTGGGTCCTCTGCAACCATAACTCATGATGTTTGGAGCAAGTTTCGTTGATATTATTAGTACTGCTTCCATCAACATTTTTTATGAGCATTTTGAAGTATCGCATTAGAAAACGTTGACGGAAACAGCAAAATTCAAAATAACTTTGTCATTTTCACAAAAATGCTTTTAAGCTAGCTTGAGGTGGTTTCCAAAGAGGTAATGTACTAAAGGGGAGATGGAAACACATTTTCTGAATAAGTTTTGATATAGTGAACTTTCCCATTGACTGGTGGATCTGTACCTTACCAGAGGCACGTAAGTCCAAACCTGCAGCTGGGAGGGAAGAACTCTTTATTTTTCTGAGGTATGTGGTCCATGCTAGTTTGCAACCTCTACATCTTGTTAATCTCAGCTACACGAAGCTGCAACATCTGACAAAATTACACTTTGTTTGGCCTGGTTGAATGACACCAAACCAGTAGATGAAAACAAGTCTGACATTTTTGAAAGTTCGCTCAAAATTTGTATGACAATTGGATGGAAACACAAGAGAAATGTCAGTGATAGGTCTCCTGTTGTAGAAATGGGATAATGGTGTGAGTTTTTGGAAGGGTGAATAAATCCTCACCTATTAACACAACTGAAACTAAAAATATTTCTAGCAGTTGGATACAATGCTAGGCTAGGTTAGCGAGAAAAGGTTTCTCAGCCAAACAAAATACATGTTGTTACACTCAGTTGTTATGCTTGTTAAGCTGACTATATCAGTTCCTGAGATCAGGAAGGCCCCCAAAAGTAAAGTAAATTTTTGGACTTTGATACACACTGTAATGGATACAACCTAGTTAAAAATGATACAATCCTATGGTTTTCCATAGCTTGACGCTTTTTGGAAGGTATCCCAGCGGACTCCTATTCTGTTTCTTTTAAGCTAGCCAGTTCAGTCTTTAATTTTCCAACTGTCACGTGATGGTTGGAGAATTGATCACATTGACAAGACCTTTTCCCAAGTTGCTAATGGCAGACTTGGAGTTGTCGGTTTCCGAGCGGTTTGTAGCTATGTTGTTAGCAATCTCCTAATTTCAATCCATTTGGTCTTAAAGAAATGAAATTCCTCTGCAAGCGCACTCTTTAACTCCAACCTGATAGCTGAGGGACGAGTATACTTATATCTGTGCAGTTCTAATGCCATTAAGGTTTCAAGCCTTCCTTAAAGGTTAAGGAACTGATATTAATACTACCCAATTATTAGCACTACTCTAATAAGAGTAATTGGTGGTGCACCTTGTGTTTCCACAAAATAAAAATGTTATATTGGTGTAGGGGGACTGGCACTGAGCAGCAACAGGTGAGGGAGGGCCAGCCAATGTCTATTTCTGACTTAAATGCTAAATTTGACTGAGCAGCATTTAAAGTGGTTTTGGTATGTGTTATAGTTGCATTCAGGATTTAAGCACATTTGGTACTTTTTCAAATAATCTTTGGTAATAATTTAGCAGCCTGATGTTCTCTAGAGAATGGAAAGATAGCAAAAATATAATTTTGCTTTAGTAAACAGACAATTCAAGTCACTATATAGATATATTTTTGCATATAATCATTTTTGCACTTTGTTTCGTTTTTTTACTCCATCCTGACTTGTTTCCTACTCTGTTTTGCAGGAAAAGTTCCCCACACAACAATGCTGACAATGCTGAGTTTGGTTGTTAACATGGTATTATTGAGCGGATGCTCAGTGGCTGGTTTCCTTCCCACATCCTGTTATAGACAAATGGTTTATGTATATATACCAACGGAGCCTTTTGCCAGACCCCTACAGGGCTATTATTTACTTTTTATGTTTTTTTCCTCCTTTCAGACACATTGAATGTTTTTCTTTCTTTCAAAACTCTTTGTATTACCACAGTTGTTCTTTCTCTTGATTTAGCTTTCACCCTGAAATACACTGTCCACTCAAAAACATTCTGTGGAACTTTCTATGACTGAGGTTTCTTTTGTTTTGTGGAGATAAATAGACTCTCAAATAAAAGTGCAACACTGAAGGGTTTTGCTTTTGACAAAGCTGGGTGTATTGTACTGGTGAGTGAAACACTTGATATCCATCAGATCCACTTTAGCACAATCTAGCAATAGAGTAATGTATTCTTAGAATTTTTTGTGAAAGTAATGTAATGAAAGTAATGTAAAGTTACTTAACTGGCCACAAAGCAATGTCCAAAATTTAATATATCATTGCTTTCAAGTTTAGCAAATTGGAGGAAAAGGAAGCTAAAAACCTAAAAAATAAGCTGGTTATCTTAATTGATATATCAAAAATAGCTGTAGCGTAGAGTGTAGAGGTTTTTTCTTGGTATGTATTTTGGGCCTGGGATGGACTGATGATTTCTCCAGTGGGGTACCTCATCTGAATCTGACTGCTGCAACAGTCTCTCCTCAGATCCTGAGCAGGACATGAAATTAAGGAGTGTGTTTTTTTTTTATTTCAAGCTGTCATTCTTGTGCCCATATGAACATTCCTCAGATAAAATTTCATTTGATCTCAAATGTATCAGTTTATTGATACACATCTCTAGGATACTGCAAGTCAAATGGCATTTGCACAGTACTATATATAGTAATTAATTTCCGAGATTACCAACAGCTAAAAGGATCTGACCTGATGAAGCATAATGTGCCACCATTTTAGCCAGCAGTTGGCTCGAGATTGTAGAGAGGAGAGCGTAATTATAAGCTGTCTTCTGAGACTTAATAAGCAATTACAAATCAGTAAATAGTAATAATGAGTATGGCAAGTCGGCCGAGAAGCTGTTGGCCCTGTAAGCCATGACCTATATATAACACACATAACTGTAGGAGCCAAAGACACACACAGTGAATGAGCTACGAAACACACGGTAGATATCTGAACCCAAATTAGGCCTTAGATTCTGAACATTCGATAACCTTGATTAAAACTTCCATGCTGTTACACAAAAATTTAAAACTACAATGTACACAATATTTTACTTTCACCTAAAAACAGGAAAGTGATCTTTACGACGCAGTATTAGGGCCAGACTAAGATAATTTTGTTTTTTTTTAAAAGGACAAGAGTAAAGAAATAAAATTACAAGTCAGTATGTTACCAGAATAAAATCATAATAATACGAGAATAAAATCACAATATTACCAGAATAAAGTTGTGATAAAAAAGTGGTAATTTTAAGAAAACTCCTACAGGAAAAAGCAGTCTTACCACTGCGTTAAAATGAGGAATGTTGAGCATCTTGTGAAGATATACTTTGGTTTAGGTTTTACAAATAAGGAAATACTTCATCTTTTAACACATCAGCATCAAATTATTATCAGTAGCAGCACTTTGAAATGATTATGAAAACGACAGTGTCTATTTTGAAGGAAGAACCACATGGAGTTGCCGAGCTGGAAGCGTCAGATCTTGATTACTCTGTCGAAGATTTTTTCTTACTAAAACAACTTTTTTCTCTTAAGACTTTCTTCTGATAATATTGGATCTTTATTCTGCTAATATATTGACGATCTTCTCATGTTACAACTTTATTCGCATAATATTATGACTTTATTTTTAAAAGAGGGAATTTGAAATAAAGTATCAATCTTTCCACGCAAGTATCGATCCGACACTGATACCGATTTGGTGTCGATGTTATCAATATTTTGGATCGATCCGCCCACCTCTAGTGTTGGAAGCATTTGTAATGTGGGGGGAGGGGACATTGGCCTGGGCAGGAGTGGGTACGCGCCGCTCAAAAGCTGTATGCAGCATTTCTCTCTCTCCTGTGCAGCTCATGTCAACTTGACTGGTCTGTCAAGGTTCTCATTTTAACGGCAATTTGTGGAGTATTTTATTTTGAAAAATCTTTTACTTCCATTTGACTTCTTTCCAGCCAAGCCGCTTCACACACGCCTGTAGTTCAGTCATCTCTATTCCAGTTACTTTAATTGAACCACTAGCAGTGGCAGAGTTAAACCTGAATGTTCTATCAGATCATGACTGAAGCTAGACATTGTGAGATGTGAATGGGACTTATGTTACCTTGTTCAGTTTTGTTTACATGCTATTCATGTCAAAAATCAAATCTCTTCTTTAATCCCACAACCCTGACAAGGGTTGTGGGATTAAAGCTACTCACTGTCACACAAGGCTAACCATTCCAAAAGCATTGAATGTAGGTCAAAAAACTGCACTGCAATCCCACATATAGGCTATGGATTACATAGAGCATAATCTATGGAAAGATCAGGGGTTGCATATTTGAATGCTTAAAATGGCAGTATTAGCCACACAGATGAAGGATCATAACTGGTTGATATGTTACCTTTACTCTGAAAGGATTTATCTACATTCTTGGACACCGAAACTGAACCTTATGTTGTCAGGAAGAAACCTGCTGTTAATCACTGCATTATATGCTAAATTACCTCTCCATACAGCTTGTTTTTACTTTCTTCCAGCTACTCTTCAGGAGAAAATAATCAGAGCATGTTTTTCCCCAGTGCCTCACTCTATGTCACAGTTGGTTAAAAACAATATTATACTGCAGCTGGCTGCCTTGTGAAAACTTCCATTGTTTAATTTATCATTGTTCCACTTCTGTCACATGATGCTGGTATAATAAGAAACAGAATCACAGCTGGCCATTAGGCAGTACCTCTGTGGGTTCCCTTAAGTTTAAATAAAGTTTTGTTCTAGTTTCGGATAAATGAAGAATGCAATAGTAAGGATGTGGATGAACCGGGCTTTCGAGGACGATACTGGATGCTTTGGCATGTCATATACAGACAAAAGTATTGACAATCTGGTAAAGATGTATAAAAAGCCTTAAAATAATTTCATCTTTTGTTTTCGTTTTCTAAAAATTTAGGGAAAAAAACTATTTTTGTTTTGAATACATTTATTTTGTGAGAAAAAGTACGTTGTAAGAAATAACTGCAAAATCTCCTGTGGTACAATTATCCATAACCCTAATAATCCTTCGAAAATAAGTCAAACTAAAACAATTTTTACTTAATATTTTTAAGTTAAAATCAAGAGTTTTTAGGAACTTCTAACTGGTAATCCAGAGCTTTCCTGTCTCTCCACAGTTTAAATATAAAGGTGCACATAGATCCTTTTTTTAGCCATTGGTTGCTAGGCTCAAAAAGGACCCATACATCTGGATTCTAACTGGTTGTATGGGAGTGAGACCAGAAAAAAACTCTTCTCTCTCACCATCACAAACATAAATATGTGGAGTTTGCTTAAGTCTTCCAGTACTTTAACTGGAAGCAATCAAGTGAGATGAGATTGTAGACAAAGTTTGATCTATGGAAAAGAAAAAAAAAGCTTTGCCCAGTGTTAGGTATGGTGAATGGTCTGAGATGCTAAGGGGCTGTTTCTTTTCAGTAACTCCCAGCAACCTTGCTAGAGTCTATGTCACGATGAATTCTTTAAAATACCAGTAAAATTTAAATAGTAATACATTCATGTGAGTTAAAAATAGTTAGCAGTGGTAGGCACTGCTAACTAAAAAGTTAGTTGCATTAACCCTAAAGCACTAATCATAAACATTAGCCCTGCTGAAGCCAAAGCGTTATGCCAACATGGTATATGCTAAACCACTAAAGTCAACCTCGTTGATACCCAACATTTGTTCATGACACGTGTGTTTTAACATAATATACCACCCACAACAGGGTCAAATTTGTTATCGCACAGCTACCTTTATGTTTGCACTGCAGGAAGTGATTCTTTAGAACAGACCTTTCACTCATGGTTTCAGTTTCATAGTTGTTGAGTATTGCTAATTCTGTTGCTGATTCTACCTAATTGACCGTGGTAGGGCTTCGGTCACGCAGGACATCGGTAGATTTTAAATGGTGTACTGTTGAACTACAGGCTGCAGTTCTGGGGACAGAATAAATGTCAGTTGCTGCACTGCATTACAGGTGGAAAACATGAGGGGAAGAAATGGAACTGCGAAACAGTCTTTACCCACTTCAAAATAAGAGCATGAATATAAATATATCTAACTACTTGAAGAATTCTTAAGAGTTTATAACCAAAGCGTACACAGAGATGGTGAACTCTATTCAGCTGAAAGTTCACAAAACAGGCTAGAAAATTAGCTCTTTAGACTTTATTTACTCAATAAATTGAGTCAAAGCTAAGTGTGCTAAATGTTTTCAAAGTTATCACAAATGCTAAAGTGCTAAACCAAACATTAGCTCCGCTATTAGTGCTTTAGCAGATTAACAGAAGTATGCCCATCACTGTTTATCAGAAATGGTCTGACAGACATCAAATCGACCTCATTTAATGGTCCTCTCAGTCCCCAGACCTAAATCTTATCGAAAACCTGTGATGATGAGATTGTGCAAAGGGGAATAGTCAAACATCCCTCTCTCTGTATTGTTTAACCTTGTGAAATGTTATTGGAGACGACTGATTGCTAGGCTATTGCCCTGAGGAGGATGTACAAAGTATTAACACCAGGGGTACAAAAAATTATGCCATTGCTGATTTTGTTATAAACAATTATTTCTTAATATGGAACTTACTAAAATCAAAAGGCTGGATTGTTTGGTATTCTATAGTATGAAATTATGCTATTGTAATAAAAGATGGACTTCTTTTAAGGATTTTATTTTTGCATTTTAACCAGGGGTGCCAACATGTTTCTGCAAATCTTTCCAACTTTCTGTATAAATCCTAAAATCTTTTCTTAAAGTTAAGTTGCCATATGTCAATGTATTTCTTAAACTGTATTCCTCTCTCAAAAACTTTTCTCTTTTATCCCTCCATGTTTTGATACAAAGCATGAAGAGGAAGTTGGTGTCTTTCATGTGCTTCCAGTCTAGCTTCATGTTCTACTCTGAAATACCATGCATAGTTCACTTTTCTGCACTCCAAAGCAGAAACAGGGATTTAATAAGGCAAAGAAGGGGAAGTCAAGCTATGGCAGCAAAGCTGAGAAAAAGGAAGATAAACGTGACAAAAACCATGTTGATGTAAAAAGAAAAACCTGATGAGGAGGATGGAGAATGTTGCGTGGGGCTTATTTATCTAGGTCATCTGTTTCTCCATCTTCAGTGCCTCTCCCTCTGTCTTTCAGTCTTCCATCGCCGCTTATTTTCCAGCTTTGTGCAGCCTTTTCCAAGTGCGCTTGGATGCTAATGGCTGCCATGAAACTTTAAATACACTGAATGGCTCCATAATTTAATAATTATCTTGAAGCAGATGGGCAGTAAGATTTTTGCTTTGCACAGCCTCTTTGGTTTTTCATATCAAGAGGAAAGCTCATCATTTAAGGTGAAATATGAGGAGAATCGAAATATGAGCATATGAAATGTGTTAAATGCAACTGTAGACTGTCTATTAGGCTCTTGAAAGTGCTTTGACTGTGGCACATTATGAGATCCTGGCTCACTTCTCCTTTGGGAGGAGCGCTTATGTCTGTGCAGGCACACTTTTGTTTTCTGCTTCATAGGCTTTTTACACAGGAAAAAACATGTTTATTGAGCGCGCTCTCTCTCCTTTTTCCTCCTTGTAATGCAATTTGCTTGACCGCAGTACTCACTTTTAGTTGAAGACTAATGTAGTTTTAAACAGCTTTTTAACGTCGTCCCCATTATGGCATTAATGTGGTGGCCATGTAGCTGTAAGCTTTAAGAAAATCATAAGCTGTAATGCTCTGCGGTATATATTAAAGGGAGCTATAGCCTGCATTGTGCATTGCATCTGTGCTCCACTTCACTGTCTTAGTTTCATAGTTCATTAGATGTGTTTTGCTAGTATTTCACCTGGGGATCTAAAACACAAAGCTGGCAGAATTGGAAAGAAAAGTGAACAGGATTTTATAGAACATCTGCTTTGATGATAAAAAGGAATAGAAATAGAGATTTGCAAAGGAGTTGTGAACATTAGCATTAGCTGTTTGCAGTATTGACACAATGCTGTGTCATTCTCAAAGATGGCTGAGAAAATTGCAATATATGTCACATTTAATGGTGTTAAAGAGTGGATGAAAACTCCATTTGTTCCATTTGTTTAATGGAAATTGGTGGTAATGGAGCTGTGACGGTTAAAACTATGATGAAATAGATGCGAGAGCCAAAAGAGGCCTTTCCAAAAGTGTGTGTTCGGAATTATTTTCCTGTTAGGACACATAACAGTATCAAAATTTACACCATCTTTCTGATGATTAGAGAAATAGCTGAAGAATTTGGAGGTTTATTTTTCATCATTATCACTTGCAGCAGGCCCAAAAATGTGATGCTATGCAGTAAAATGGCTCAGTCTTTAACCTCATTCCTAAAACAATTCCATCACACAGCAAAGAAGAGCTCCTTTCTGGAAACTTTTAAACCTCTACTGAAGCTGTCTAATTCTTTTACAAAAATTGAGCTGAACCAAAGGAGTTGTGTGAAGAAACTTAGCAGCATTACATATAAAATTCAATAACATCAATTTTATGACAACAGCAACACATTGCTGACATGATTAGCAGTTTTGTTCTGCTTCTAAGCATTAACACTACTCTGACCAAACTACCCTTGGCTGAAGCTCAGTGTTCTGTTGTGTTAAAGGTAAAAATATTGTTCATTACTCACCACTTTTGCCTTAAGTCCACCAGCCAGGTGGTTGCACAGACCATCTGTCCTTGTTAAATCAAATTGTCAACCCCAAAAATCAGCTAACCCTTATACAGCATACTGTCAACCAGTATGGAGCTGTGACCACTCTGTTAGCATTTTAGACGAATACTGGCTGGTGGTTTGACACCTGGCCTATATGTCGCAACTTTAAGTGTTTTAGGAAAGAGTATTTTGTCTTGTGTGGTCGTGAAACTTTTTCTCCAAAAGATATATAGCTATATGGATGAAAACTAGCAAAACTTGTTTCACTGAGGACAGAGACACTGAATAGTCTTCAGATACTAATAGAGTTTGGTCTTTTAGGTTCCTGTGTTGTTCCTGAAGAACTTTATTGAATAATTTTCATTTCTGGGTGACAATTTAGGTCATATGGTTAGAACCTGGACACAGTTGGTTGTTCTATCAAAACAATGATCAATGGAACAGATAAAGCAGGCTAACATTAAGCTTCTGGATCTAAACTTCCATGCACCCCCTCTAATTTCTGTAAAACCTTACCGAAGCCTTAAATTCCATCTCATGGTACCTAAGTGTCTCCTGCTCTACTGACTTATGCCTAGTTCACACAGCAAGATTTTTATACTGATGTTTGTCCCGAGTTCCCCCTTCCAACAAACTCAAGGACACCCTGATAATCGGGATGGCTGTTAAGATAATCTTAAGAGATATTCCTGCCATGTATCTTGTGTTAAGACTGATCTGGTCTGCTCCAAAGAACAGTGGGACCACTCTGATCTAAAATTGGGGATATTCAACACTTTGGATTGTCTTGGCTGCAGCATGTGTGGTGTTCCCTGAGTAAAAACGAGAACGTAGCCTATTGTATGTGACATGTATCCAATCAAAAACCAAGGTGACAGAAAAACGGAGGGGAATCCAAAATACACACACCAAACAGCTGACATGGTGCACCAGAAAGTCCGGTGGATGTATTTCTTTTCTCTGTTAAATATAGTCCACAAACTATCATCATTGCTTTTTCCCAGTCTGCCATGTTTGTTTACTCTGATCTTGAGAGGTTTTGTGAGATTTTCCATCTGATATCTGAATGTTGGTGAGTGTGTGTGGTGTGTTGCTTCTGCTATGTGGCTCGACACCACACAGTGTTGGACCAAACCTGTTAAATCTATGATTTTTTTATCGTCCTGTGTTTGGTCTCTCAGGTTTTGAAAATTGGCCGACAGTTTTAAAATTCTGCCATGTGAACCAGGCATTAACTCGACTATTGCCATGGTTGTATTGTTACCGAAGCAGACAGAAGACTTTTATCAGGAGACACATAAGAGAACCACTTGTCTTACTAGACATGTGCCAATATACACACAGGTGCACAAGGACATGCTTCAGTTAAGTTCATGTGAGCGCTGAATGCTTGTCATGCAATTCTATCGAGTGGGAAATGAGTCCAGAGTGAATCACACCAAGAGGTAAGGTGTCCCGGCTTTGCATCCCGCGACAGTAATTAAGACAGGAGCACTTAGGCCTTTACACCCCACAGAGGTAACGATGTAGAGGGATAAAGGGTGAGGGAAGAGCAAAAGCAGGTCGACTGAAAATTGTGAAGGATGACTCAACAATATCCCCTTGTCCTTACTTACCTGCAATGCAAAGATACTTGCCTCTCTCTCAGCTCTAACCTCTCTTTGAATCCTCAACACTCAGCATTCCTGAGTGGCACATTCATGATGTTAGACTTGAATACATTTTTTGTGGTACTACTACCGTAATGTCCTCCTATATATGTATTGGTGGCAGATTTTCATGTTGATTACCTCTACTCATAATATTGATATTTCTGTCCAAGTCTTTAGATTCCACCAGAAGTTAGATGTTCATCTTGTCTTACATGATTTTAATATGGCCTACAAGAAACATGCCAGAAAATTAAACCTAGGAGTAATTGATAATATACACAGGAAGATGTGCTTCATTCGATGTGGGCAACTCAAAAACCCTAATGCCTCATTTCCACTTAGCGGAACAGCTGTGGTTAGTGCATTTCGGAACGCTATTTTATGGTCGTATTCAGGAAAGCATTTCCTGGATTAAATCCAAACACTTTAAGTGGCGTCATACTAGTGCGATGACAAGTGCAACACATTAGTATGTATTGTGCTTGTTGCAAGCAGTGAGGCTTTTCATTTCCCAAATCAATGGACCATCTTGTATTATGCCAGTGGCTCCACCCAAACCATTCCGTACGACTGGACCTATGGGCCTACAGCTGAAGTGGGCCAAGGATTGGTCCAGTAAAAGGTTTGTTGCATGGACCACTTTTACAATGGAAACAAACAAAATACCATGCCGAACTGCATCGACCCATGCTGTACCGTTCAGTAGAAATCAGGCATAAATTACTTGTCTGATCCCAAGAAAATGCAACATCTGGATGTACTTTTCTGATGACAAAAATAGTACAGCAAAGTGTAATATTTGTGACAGAATCCTTCATTCATGTAAAAATCAACAAATAATATGCACCACAACTTAACCTTAATGAGTGGGTCCCTTGACATTTTTTTTATTAAATATTTTTAGCCATCCTTTGGCTGTGTAATGTAAACTGCATAGAACTTTGCCAGGTTATCTATTTTTGGGGGGATTTTTTTTGAAGTCATAAATATCCCTTTTAAATTACATAGAACATCCAAGTCCCTTCTACATTGTTGTGCCATTGACACCCATTGAAGGGGTATTTTTTTTAAAACACTACCACTGTTATATGATTTTTACAGTTTTTTTTTTTTTTCCTTTATTCTGTCATGTTGAAATCCCTTCAACTAGCTCCTCTCTACTAGGTAAAGATATGTTTTTTATTGGGTTGTTAATAGAAAAAAAATCGGAGTGGCAAGAAACATTCTTTTTAAGTGCTTTTTAATGACTTTCACAAAACAAAGTTTATCCGAATCTGTGTTAGTGCTAATTTTTGACAGTCATTAGATATTACATATGTTATGCCAAGAGTAGTTCCTTCACACTAGCAAATAGTAAGGTATGATGTGGCATTTATAAAAAGCTACAAAAATAATTTTGATTTATCATATTTCAATGATAGAACTTTTCACAAAGAATAAGATTGTTCAGAATCAGTGCTGATGCCAATTTTTTAAACTCTGAAGCACAGATGAAATAACAAAAATAAGAATGTCCATCTTGCATAATATGGGTTTGGAAGAAAATCTACTTTTTGATACTGTAATAGTTCAAAGGTTAAATCAAAGTTAAGATCAAAGTTAATGGCATCAGTAAGAAAAATCTGGATAAATAATGTTGATGCACTAAATTTCAATGACCGCCTGTAAAAGAGCATTTTCTGGTGTCCAAGAGACTCAGAGACAGCAAAAAATGAAAGAACCCTAGAGGGTTTAAATACAACTCTGATTCTGATCCAAGTGTTAGCCTTTCATTCCTTTTACTGATTAGTTGCCCAAAAAACTGAGTTTGAAAACAACTAAATATAAAACTGTTGGAATCTTTTCAATGGTTCTTTAAAAGAAACTGTTTCAGAAGAATCTGGTTCCCTTCAAAGAGTCATAAATCCCATTTCCACAAGATAACTGACTCTATTAGCATATCCAGGTAATATAAGAAAAAAGGAGCTGCTATAGAAAACTTTTATTCAGTCCTTGCTTTGAGTTATTAGACTTGACACTTTCAAATCATAGGATTTTTACCTATAGAACTGGGTACTGGCTGATTTCCGCTGAATGTAAAGCACATCCTTCCTATATAGAAAAAATTCTATCCTTAGATTTCATCTTTCTTCTGACAAAAATTCAAAGCTAGACTGTGAAATATGTGTGAAATAAGACTTTGATAATAGGTTTTTCCCCAAGAGAACCCAGCAGAGGAAAAGGATGATTCATTTTTTCACCCTGACACTTTTTCACCTTAGTGATGTCTGCTGAGCTTGCACTTCCCAATCTGATGATCTGAAGGTTGCAGATTCTCTGTGTCTGCTTCGTATCAGACTCCTGTCCAATTAGCGTTGTTTTTGACAACTTCAGCTCTGTCTGTTTTCCATGGCCCTGTTCTTTTAGCCCATATCTCTCTCTTCTTCACCGTACCTCCGATCACTGTTGGATTCTCTTCAACCTTTTGCCTTTCAGTGAGCTCCTCACTCGTCTCTTATCTGCCGTACGTTTTGATGACCTTCTTTTCGCTTCCAATTCATCCTCTCAGTCTTTCAGTGTCAGCCTGGGTTGTATTTGAAACTGGTGCAAGCTGAATAGTTATCAGAGGGTGTCTCTTTTCAGTAGTGGCTTTTTAATGCTGAGACATAGTCGGCTCAGTAAGATAGAGACGTGGGGAGTTGGGAGTTGCTGGCCCTGAAAGATGGATGGATAATATTAAGGCTTGGCTGACAATACAAATGATAGTAAGCAACTGTAATCCAGGCTGATGAATGAATGCTCAAGGCGAGATATAGATTCAGTCACAGCAGATAAACACTGACATGTGTGGTCCAGTGATGTGGGCACTTCTGATCTTTTCATCCATAGAAGGGTGAGGAAAATGCCCTCCCAAGGCCATCAGGGGGTCAGAATACTGATGGGATCTGCATGCATAGATGGGAATTTGTGTGCATGTGTACCTGTGGAGAGATCAAAGCGGTATGACTGTGATGGATGGAGTCACATGCTTTTCCTCTGGGACCATTAGTCTGCCAGCAAGTAGAAGCTGGCCACCTGTGCATAATGCACCATACTAGAGGGCAAAGTTTCCAGCAAACGGCTCCATTGTATGCATCCTTCTGCTTTTGTGCAAAATGTGTGCTTTCATGCGTGGTAGATCTACTTGCAATGTGCACTCTTTGGAATGGTTGTTTAGGCTTTCAGTTTCAATCTGCATCAGCAACAGATAAAGACGAATTTGAGATGTGTAAAAAGCCTTAAAATAAACTCATCTTTTGTTGCAGCAGCATTATCTCACCCAAAAACCCAACCTTAAATTTGTCTATGTTTATTCATTGAAAAAAGAAAATCTAATGTTAAGAAATAGTCAGATTTCACTAATTCACCGATGGCATGATTACTGATATCCCTAAAGTGCTAGAACTGGACAGACTGCTGCATCCTCGGTGCACAAAGATCCTTCCAGGGTGTCCGCGCAGCCTTAAAAAGTCTTAAATTAATTTTATTAATGTAGGTTGGCCTTAAATATGTTAATCACAGCTCTTAAATTTTATCATGAATAGACTAATTTATCTTGTGTATTCTCATATATGTAGTTTTTTTCTTGTAGTACCTTTCTGTCAGGCAAAAGTTTGAGTCGCACACAGACAACTTCATTGCGCTCTGACTCAAGGCAGTTTTGATTCTGCTGCTAGCTAGCTGCCAGTATACCCTTACTATCTAACTAGCTTGCAAGCTTTTTTGGGTCTCATCCTATCATGGGTAATGGCCTCGACACGAGTAGTGACGAAGGACAGTGACAGGCGAAAATCATCAGCACTCAGGGTGAAACCCAACACACAGGACACAATAACGACAACTGCAACAAAAGTTGAAAATTTTCCAACTTTATTATGTTGCGTCACATGTCAATGTGTGCACGTCTCATGCATGAATGCTATCGGTCGCTTGGCTGGAGGACAGCTAGTGATTGTCCAATCATCATGCAAGTTCCATAGGAAATGAATGGAGAGGGAGCGACATCACCTCCCGTATGTTGATTCCTTTAAGCCCAAATTTATCACCAGTTGGCTGGATGACGTTCGTTTTCGCCAATGGCTCACGCCTGTTGCCAACCCAAGCGAGGCCAGGTGCATTCAGTCCAAATAAACTTTTAAGTTTGGCACTGTTTATAGTTTTTTCGGTCTTTGATATCATTCAAGGTGGCATTAAAAGGTGTTTAAAAAGTCTTAAATATGACTTCCTGAAACCTGCTGATACCCTGCCTTCCTTCCAGCAGCTGTTTGACTATAACTATCACTGCAAGCAAAAAACTCAATAAGTGTTTATGTCCCTGCTGTTACTTGAACATCCCTGTTGTTTGCAGTTTTTCCACTTTTCCACAAATATACATGCACATGTTGTACATTTTTGATTTTTTTTCCCTAAGCAGTTGCACATTTCTTTCAATCTGAGTATGCTTTTTTAATAACTGTAGAGTAGGGCTGGAACGTATGACTGAAAAATGTATCACGATAAAAGAGTTTCATATCAGCCAATATTGATAATCATTGATTTTTTTTTTTTGTTTGTTTGTTTGTTTTAAATATCTGAAATACTGCTGTTGGTTTTTTTTATTTTTACACAGTTATGAGGCACGGTGGCGAAACCGTAAACTACTGCTGCACAAGTTACTCAACAGGTTGTTGCTAGGCAACCAATGAATAAGTGAGTTAGTTGATGCCACCAATATAGCTTAGCTGGCTATGAGAGGTTGAGCGGCTAAAGTCTTTCCTCTGCCTACATCCCCCAGAATGCTGTGCAGTTCTGGATTGGAATTCACTGAAATTATTGAACATTATATCAGACGTATTATCTATTGATATTGATGACATGTCTGTTGCGATATATATTGTTATTGATTTATTGCCCAGCCCTCCTGTAGATTATTTTGTGTTATTTTATATTTTTGGCCTTACTGTACAGTCTCTTATTCTTACTTTCTGTTTTTATGTTTTGACCTTTGTGTGAATCTAAATCCTTCAACTTGCCCGTCACTTTGCTGCTGGACACCTGAATTTCCCCACTGAGGAACAATAAAGCATATTTGTGTTTGTACTCTTTTTCTATTCTGAAAATAGGTCGTAACAGGTTGTAACAGGTGTAAAAAGAAAGTGATCCAAAATATATTGCCAAATGATAAAATGGTTTGTCAGACACAAAATAAACCTGCTTCCGTGACCATCTCAGAGTTCAGACCTAAAACCTATGAAAACGTTTGGAGTGAACTTGGTTAAATTTGGTTAAAAACTATTATGATGAACATGGGAATTTTCCCCCACTGGATAAATGAACTTATTTTTCATAACAAACTGATTGACATTATTCTGCAATAAAAGATAAGTTTATTTTAAGACTTTTTGCTCAGTGTTAAAAATGATGCCAACAGTCTTTTAATTATCAATTATCAGAGTTGAAAATGCAACATTGAGCAAGAATTTCTCCAAAATGTAGATTTAGGGCCATTATGAAGACATGGAAATCTATATAGATTGAAACACTGACATTCATCTTTGACTGGTTTTGTCTATAATTTGTTTCTACAATGCTAAGTAAGCCTTTGCTATTGTTTATCCCTTTAAATTCTACACATTGAGACTAAATTATAGTCATCCATCAAAGCGTATTAGTGCCTTCTCACATGTTGCCCAACAGAGATGCAGAGAGTTTCATTAATCTCCATCCATCACCACCTGTTTGTCTAAATTATATGAATAACTTATGTACACCTTATTTCATTTTGGTGAGCCAGAAACACTTGTACAGGTGCTAACATAGCCTTTCAGGTCTGACTTCACATAGCTTAGCATGTGTGTTAGAGGTGGGCGGATCGATCCAAAAACATTAATAATATTGATACCAATTTGGTATTAGTATCAGATCAATACTAGTGTGGTAAGACTGATACTTTAGTTTCAGATTCCCTCTTGAAAATGTATTTTATTTTTGAATTGTAGTTTCTCAACTCCACCTCAAAAAAGATTTTATTTTGATTTGTTCTCAAATGATAATTGTTTCCTCTTATTCATTTAGGAGAAAATGCACACAAATTTTGTTTTGGTATTCTGTTTATTATGTTAATATGTTATTATTTTGTAGACACCTATAAACTTTGTCCAAATTCTGTCCAAGGTTTTACCAAAATAATCCAAAGGAAAAACCACAAAAACACCTAGAGGTCAGACGTTTGATGATATATCAAAGTATTGATATCGACGATACTGGCCCTGTATTTACCTGGTATCAGATTGACACCAAAATATGCAATGTTGTACACCTCTAATGTATGCTCAATGTTTAGTCCACGATTTGTTAGGAAGCACATAACTATGAAGTGGTTCAAAACTTTTACTAATAAAAAATTGAAAAACTCTAGCTAGGCATTTGTAGTCACCTCCTTTAATGTAAAAAACCCCTAAATAAAATCCAATCTAACAAAGTCACCGATATTAGTAATACACCATTTCCATAGTAAAACATGGTGATGGCAGCATCATGTTTTTTTCACCATGGATAGGAAGCTGATCAGATTTGATGGAAGGTCAACCCTGGAAGAAAACCCTTTGGAGTCTCCAAAGGACTACATCGTGGCAGAGGTTCTAACGTCAGCTGGACAATTACAATTGTATGCTTTAGATTGTATGGTACAATGGCCCAGTCAAAGCCTTGACCTAAATCCTATTGAAAAAAGAAAATGTTTAATCTCTTGGTGTGCAAATCTGGGAGTGATAGGAGACTTTTTGATATTACTGCTACAGCTTATTCACTCTGAGTGCCTCAAAATGTACACCACACTTTGAGAGTTTTAGTTGCAACAAAAATTGAAAACCCTTTTTCCTTTTCTTTCCACTTTACAGTTCTGCACTTCTTTATGCTGAACACACAAGATCCTAACAAAGGTTTTTGGCTGTGATGTGAGAAAATATAAAAACCTTCAGGCAGTATGAATGTTTTTGCCAGGCACTGTAAATCAACCTTTCTGTCTCAAATGTTCTTTCCATTATGCCTCTTTGTGTTTACTTTCTACTTTCTTGTTCATTGAAACTGGGACTCCATGCAGGCGTTGTGTATAGAAAAGCTTCTAGTTTCTGTCTGTTTGGGTTTCATTTTGTGAATTGTGCAGCTTATGGAGGCAGCATGTTGGAATAACTCTGCCGCCTTCTGATTTGTTCTTTTGTTGATTGTTATCATTATTATTAGTTGTTTTGTTTTTTTGATGAGGCATTGCCTGTTTGGACAATTATTCTCTCTAATATTAGATGCTGTGCAGTTGGAAGGATTTTTGTTCATAGTTTTTTACTCTGCTTTTGGACAGTTGTTATGATGCGCAACCATGGCAACAAGATATTATTTTTACTGCTGGGAGCAGCTCATTAACATCTCAGAAGCTCATATGATACCTGTACTAAGACCCTGAAACCCAGAGGAGTTGAAAAGGAGGTTTCATGGATGCAGAACGGAACCAAAGAGCCTCTTCAGACTGACTGCTACTGGAGATCCTTCCTGCTCACAGCATCACCATCTACAATGACTCATTCAAGATACTTGGATGATATGAGTTACAACATTTAATTTTCCTTTGGGAAAAATAAAGTTGTTTTTTATTGAATTTACTGTGATTCATAGCTGTGCTTTGAATTAACATATTATTATACCCATCAGTTTCAACATTTCAAGTTTTACACTCACAAATAGGAACACACTGATTAGTTTCCAGAATTGCATTTCTGTGTAGGGTTGCTTCTCACTCCATCCTCTGGCTGCATGCTTGTCTCTTTACTCCGTAAATCCATGCTGACCTCTGGCTTTCACTCCATCTCCCCCAACTAGCTGTTTGTGCTGCAGAGTCTCACCCTCTCAACATCATGCTCTTTAAATAATCAATGTGGATCTGTCCCACATAATACAGGCAAACATCCAACCAAAAGACAAGCGTGTAAAGATTGCAAAAAGCATATAGTACTCTAACTTAGATATAAATACTGGGAAGACTTTAGATTTGTGCTTCTAACTGCTGCTCCCTCTTTTGATTCCTAAAAATTACCTTGTCTCTTAGCCTCCTTGGTTATATAACCACTATATTACCTTTTAAATAAGACTCATTTCTTATGAACCTCCAAGCACATCCTCTATAGCATTAATCTGTATAGCTATGTGTTCACAAAAAGAGATATAGTGAGCTTTTCTATTACCCTTCAAGCAAAACCTCTGGGGGGCAAAGCTATGATATCATAATGATTGTTCTTTCAAGTTTCTGCAACTCTGCAAGTCTATCTTTTCCCCTCCACTCACACAGAATAAATACTTTATTTCTAAACCCACGTCAGCTTTAAATGTAACCATAAAGTCGACATTCTTCACTTTGGGTTTAAAACGTCTTTACTCCGCTGATACCCGCTACAATCCTCACCTGCAAGCTGACTAGCTATTATATGCACGTTGAATGATTGAAGGCACCCAATGTAAGCCCACCTTATCAAACAGCTCTGCAGAGAACTGAAATATACGGGTACTAAGGTATACCAAGGTTGTAAAAAGTAGTCAAAATGCAATAAATTCTACTTACCATTTCTACTGTAACCAGATGTCAGAAAAAATGGCTAAATGAGATGAGTTTTCTCCAAGAATAAAGTAATGCATCATTGGATCAGTGACCTGCCAGTCGGAAACTCAAATACCCAACTCTTTTTTCATGTCAGTAAATGCACCATACCTAATTGCTAACTAATCAAACTATCAATAACTGGTGTGGAAATTGTTACCGAAGGAAGAACTTAGTTTTTTTCGGTATCAGTGAGGGGTTCAAAAACGATGAAGCACTAAATTGTGTGACAAGCTTCAGCTTCATGGAGCACAGAGCAACTTGCCGTTGCCCTTCAACCTCTTGCTGAGCTATAAAAACGAATTTTGGGGTGTAAAATTTTAGATCTTTTTAAGACCATTTTGAATTCAATTTAAGAGCTGTATCACAACAGAAATGTGTAAAAGAAAATCGCATATTTTATACAGTAGTGCCGAGCTTTTTTTGCCCAGAATGCACGTAGCATCGTAAGGATTGGCAGCAGAAGTGAGCCAGTGGCAAAGACGAATGTCTTCCAGCCAACTAGTAACAATTTACACTTACCAGTGATAGAAGCAAAAAATTAATGGAATTAATGGATCTGCAAACTACATTTTGACCCTCAAAATTTGAATTTAATTTGAAAATACTTTATTTACCTCAAAGGGAAATTAAATGTTATCATTACTCATATCACCAAAGTACCATGAAGGATCTTCAGCTGCTGCATGATACAACATTTTCTGTTTTAAAATTTTGGGTCAGTGTCATGATTTGGTGAAATTATGTCATTATTACTATTACCCAAGGTTATATACCATGAAAATCTCATACTGGTTTATGCCTTGGAAATATTAAAGGGGGATTTTTGGCATTGTTTTGAAGAGAAATAACCTTAGTTATACATGGTTTTATTCATTTGTTTATTTAGATATAGATTTGTTGTTCAGGCTGTGAATTTGGCATCATTACCTAGCCACAAATCAGTTTAGTCCCAATCTTTCTGTATTTAAAAATTTATGAGTTGGCATAATGAGGAAAAATAGCTTGGAGCAGTTTCCCTTAAAACCTATATATTTCCTTGTAGATGTCTTAACAAACTGGAAAACCAGCATTACCTGAACTATTCTGACAAAAACAACACACACACACACACACACACACACACACACACACACACACACACACACACACACACACACACACACACACACACACACACAGCGAGAAAGATATGAATATGAGCGAATAGAAATTGGGCCAGACTGGCATATTCTAAGAATTTCTCAAATTGTCTTCACCTCCAAGGGATGTTGGATTCTCCTCTGTTCTCTATGGACTGCGGAGGCGAGGAATGGTCATGCAACAATGAGCCACTGAAAGAAACCAACACAGAGGGCGAGAACGAGCAGAGGAAAGGAGATACTGAGAAAGGAAAAAAAGACGGATGCGTTGCAAAGCTGCTTTAAGACAATGTAGAAATGGAGGCCCAGCTTAGGCCCAGCTGACTGTTGTTGCACCATATCACTGCTCCACATAAGCACACCCCCGCACACGTCGACACATATGCAAGTGAGAAGACGCACAAGCCGACTCCCACTCGCCTCCGTGTACGCTCCTATCTCTGCCGCACATGAGCAACCCAGATGTGCCTCCCTCCTCCCTGCACCCCATCCCACAGTGAGAAGAAGGAGGACAGGGAAGCAGAACAGAGAGCGCTGTGGGAAGCACGAGGAGATAATGAGAGGAGAAGTGCTTGAAACGGAGACGGGAGGGTGGGACAAAAGCGGAGAAGAAGAAGGTGGCACCGGAGATGGCAATGATGTTGTCCCTGAAGCGCAAAGGACGGAGAACAGAGAGAAGACAAGAATAAGAGAAGAGACGTGCCACGAGGAGAGGAGCTCAGTAATACATACTGGAAATCCTTTTCGTTCCTAGTGGGTCTGACTCCATTGTGTTGACAACTGAGTAAACTGCTTTAAAAAAAACTAGGGCTGAAACGATTAATCAGATTAATCGTGATGAATCGATTATTGAAATAATTGTCAACTAATTTAATAATTGAATAATTGCTAACTGGAGCATACAGACTCAAAAAAAGGTCAATTGCTGAAAGAAAAACATATTCAGAGCAGTAATTCAGCCAAAAGTGTACAAAGAAAAATACGTGTTTTGTATTTCAGATTAAAACAACATCAATGCAGTGAGGGGCTAATCTGTTGATTATGTTTTGAACTAATCAACAGATTAAAATCAGACCCAGTTTAAAACTTCAACAGAGTCTATGCCTCCACCAAGCAATCGTTTCTCTATAGCTGAGGGTTCAGATCTTCTGTATGAAGCAAAGCATAGAGCAAGGAACTTTTTTTAGCAGGCTGCGATGACAACACTCTTTTGTGTGGAAGCTGTTGCTGAGAAAAGACTTCACGTTAGCTATTGGCAGTATTAGTATTGTTGGAAAGTCAATTCAGAGAAAGCACAGCAATGACAGACTATTTGAAAGGAAGTTATATTTTCTGCATAGTGAGAAAATACAACTTCTGAGAGAGCTAACTCTCTCAGCTTGTTATTCAAGCTGAGAGAGTTAGAAAGCAAGACTGAGTGGATAACAGGAAGGCTTAGCAAAGTTCCTTTTTTCTTTTTTTGACCTTTGTGTGTCAGGGAGCAAACTGGATTTGTAAATATCAGGTTATTCCAGGAGTTAAGGCAGAGGTCACCATTCTCAGTGAAGGCTGCTTCAGTGATACTGCATTAATCATGCTAACCATGCAAGCCCCTAAGACAAGACGCTGAATCTCATGATGCTTTTGTCGTTACTTTAAAATGTTGCCAAAATCTTGTTTCACAGCAACATCTCTCACTTATACACATAGTATAATGTTGCATCTGCCCCAAGTATAAATAACTAACTGGTCGTGACAGGAAAAGCTATCAAAAAAAAAAAATCCTGAATGCATTTCTTACATCTTTTTATGCTTCTTAAATAGAAATTATAATTTAAAAGTTAGAAATTGAGAATCTACCCCAAAATTCTAAGTGATGCATTTCTATTGTTCCATGTATCCATGATATTTTTAATATGTAACAATACACACTTGGTAGAAATGTACAGAGAAATCAGCCAGTGACCAGAACCAGATGGTTTTTGGTCTTAAGAGCCTCTGACTGGTGACCAGCTGGTCAGAAACTCAAAAATCCAATCTTTCTACGAAGTGAACACCGTTGTTATGAATGCTGCAATCAATTTTTAACTGATGGAGGAAAACTAGCTATTTTCAGTATCAGTTAGGTGCTTATAGATAAAATTAGAGAACCCGCAGACATTAAATAAGCTATTTAAAAGGAAATTTTTGATATTTTGACAACCATATTTTAATTTAGGCTGCAGGAAAGTGAGAGAAAGCAAGACTTGAAGCAGCCAACAGGAAGACCTAAGATAATAGAGTCTAGCTTAACTGTTTTATCCTTTTGGACTTTTAACCTCTGTTTGTTATGGAACATACTGGATTTGGAAATTTTGGCAGCCTTTCAGATAATCTAAGCGTTAAAGTAAAGCTCAGCAGGGAATATACAAAGAGGACATTGACAGCTAAATATGGTAACTGTGTGTGTTTTCAAGCTAAACACATCTTAAAATGTCAATTACTTACTTGCTTGCTTTTACTTTAGAAAGTATTTTTGAATAATTTTCAGAGTCCATAAAAAAATAGGAGGTTTAATCAGCAGGTTAAACCTTTACATAACTGGACAGTGGAGCTGAACTGGCAGACAACCTTTATTATCAGCATGAAATGAAGAATCCTGACAATTGAGTAGAAGAATTGGGAGTAAGGGCACAAGCTTTTCTTCAGGTTCCATGTTTATTTGTTTAATTGACTTTAATCATCATTATACAGGATTCTTAATCTATATTGAAACTTGTGCTGTTGTGTCTGGAAACCCAACACCTTGTGTTTCGGTCTGGCTTTAAATATATAGGTGGTTATGAAAACCCGATATTCAAAGAAGAGATTTATTATCTCAGAAGAATATTGCAATATCATGTACTATGGTTCCAAGCTGGGATTTTATTAGATGTCACATCAAATTTACTGCATCTATGAAAGGAAGCACAAATGACAAAGCAGCCATGGGCTCTGTACGCTTGGCTGGGCACTGCGCAGCAGGTGCTTGGTATCCGAGACTTTTAATTCTGTGCAGAGTACAGTGATGGAGAAACTCCACCTCTGGGGAAGCACTGATGGGCAGCCTGTAGCAGGCCGCCAGATGCTGCCCCTGCAGGTGATTCTTCAGCACAATTTTCCTGTCCAATTAAGTAGATAATTCTGCACTGCAAATGACTGGAGAACTGAGGTGAACTTGAGGAGAGGATGTTCAAACGCTCTCCCTGCGGTGTGTATTTGGTTCTTGTCTATCTTTGTCCTATGAGGCCACTTAGTGGTTGAATTAATCAGATGTGTTACTAATGTAAAACAGTGACAGTTTGAAGCTAAACGGTTTTTGGTTGGTCACAAGGTGCTCTCAGATCCACAGCAGAGGCAAATGTTTTAGTTAGCAGCAAACATAGCTTTTGAAATGTGGCCAATTTTATTGTAGTTGACGGAAAAATATTTTACTCTCTACTTCCATGTAAACTCTCTTATACATTCATCTGAGAATTTTTCAACTTGATAATTGATAACTCTTACAAAGACTGGATAATAAATGAAATCAGAAATGTGAGGTGTTGTACTTTCCGAAAGTAATTATATCCCTTAGTTGTGTAAAACACAAACTTTAGTCTATTTTATTGAGCTTTTATGTGATAGACCAACACAAAGTAGCACATTTTGGTGAAGTGGAAAGGATATGCAGCCCCTGGTAGGTTCACGTCCAGGATTGCCCCAAAGTTACCTCCATCCTGCTGTCAGCACAGTTTCACAATAAGGAATATATTTTAAGTTTTGTGCCAATTTAGTTTTTTGTCAAACACAGTGTCTTGCAAAGTGCAATTTTGGTCTCATCTTACCCAAGCACCTTCATCCACATGTTTATTGTTTGCCCTACGAGACTTTTGGGACACTGCAAATCAGGCGACTCTGTAGCTTTCTTTCAGTTATGATCTTATTCTTCTATAAAGGCCAGATTTGTGGAATAGTTGACCTGTTAATAGATTCTCCTACCTGAGCTGCAGCTCCTTCACAGTTGCCACACTGAAAAAAGAGAATAGTTGATAAAACTTAAAGAATTTTTTACTGGTAACAAGTAATCACTCAGCTAGCACTGAACCTTCACACCACGTCTCCTGAACGTTGGCAAGAACATTCGCTGAACATCAAACTATAACACCATTAGACGTCCGGCGGAGGTTGTCTGTGGATGTTTGGCTATACAAAAGTCAAATGTACCTGTATTAACGACATTAAAGACTACTAAGGCAGAAGTAATAATTAAAAAAACATTTTGTTCTGCTATACATGTTTGTACATAAGAGATATTATTAGCAAAACTTTTTTTTAGAAAAATGTAAGTGACAAAGCATCAGTTTTAATGCAGTGGGATTTGGAATGAGACATTCACACACAAAAAAAAAAAAAAATCAAGGAAAATGTCAGCATTTTAAAACATCCATTGCTTAGAAAAACACTTTCGCATCAGAATGAAGTTTATCCAAGTTAACTTAAGTTTATTTAGTTGTCAAGTTCAACAAACTTAATAAATGAACTTGGATAGACTTCATTCAACTGTTTGTTACCGATAGCAGTGCTTTAATTAGGTTGGATCAACTTTCTAGGCTGCTTCTCCATTTAACGCTCTCCCTGCCCAGCCTGTTCACTAGATTCTATTCAAGGGGTGCCAGAGTAAAGGGGGCTACATACAAATGCAAGCCATACTTTTCAGATTTGTATTCACTCCATAGATACACACAACTTAGTGTTGGTCTATCACTTAAAATTCAAACAAAGTACTTTGAAGTTTGGGATTGCAATGTCACAAAATGTGAAAAAATTCAATGCATGAAAACCTTTTCAGGGAACTGTAAAGGTCTTAGCATAATATAACCTTTTTATTTTCATGGTAACTTAAACATTTATCCAATCTGCTGTCAGACATACTGATTTTTGCCATCTACATAATTTTTGTGGTATTTCAGGCCATGGTAATCACTCTTATTCCTACCACCCCCAACATCTGCCTGCACTCGGCTAAACATCAGCAAAAATTGCAACATCAGGGCAGCTAACATGGCTGATTAAATCATGTTAATAACCAACAGTGTTTCTGCACAGCTTGTGTCTGCCTTGTATGAACCATAATATATTGCATACTTAAATAGTTGCATCTATGCATCTATATCATTAATATTCTATTCATGTCCTGCATTAAACAAAACCTCTGGTGTTCATGGAGGATTCACTCGAGAGCATTCCAGTCTGAACTGATTCACTTTTAATTCATTTAATTTAGGACCCACACCAAGTGTTACGCAGAAAGTGTCACTGGCTATGTGGTCTGTGCTTGGACGAGTTGAATTACAAAGCCGTCAAACAGAGTTATACAATGTGTTCATGTTTAGAAACACTGGCTTTAGTGCTTATTCAGAAATCTTTTCAGTGTGAAAGATGGTATGCATGTGTTCACATGACAAAATCTAATGCTTTAAACTTTTCATTTGAGCTCTACCTCATGTACAAGTTTGTATCATTTCACGGTTATCGTTCAGTGTTATTCGATAAAATAAGATTGGAACATTGAAGGTGTATTGTGAACTTATCACATCTGGCAGTGTCAGTAGTTAAAAACAATCGGCATCGGCCAAAATTGGAATCAGCAGGTCAGACCTCTAAAAGATTGTTGGTCGGCCAGAAAACTACAATTGTATATTATTAATTGCACAGAAAAAAAATTTGTAAAATGACAAATATGTGGACTCATGACTGTGCCTTGAGTTGCACTTAAGTCACAAATGCAAAACTAATAATAATAAGGATGGGGTGCATTTCATTTAGACATGCCTGTGGCATAAGCTGCCACATGCTGATGAAAACGACGGTAACAGAGGTTGTGACAACTACGTTCCAGGTTATTTTTGCCGTTTCTTCATGGGTCAGAGTTAGCCCTCTCCTCCCACCACATCTGACATGCACATGCAGTTTTACATTTTTTCTTCTTACTACTCTGCACAGATACACAAACTCACATTGAAAAGAAATGTAACTGTAGGCTATTATTCTCACAGATGCAACAGGGAGCCTCTCTCGTAGCAAACAGATAAAACTATTACAGCCACAGAGAACAGGGAAATTTTTTTTCTGATAAGAAATCAATTAAATGCATGCCCCATTTTTATACTAACATTTCAGCTCTGAGCTTCAGTTCAAAATAGTGCAAAAATCAAACAGCCATTCTCATGTAGGTAGGAAATATCTTTATTTCATATTTTCTTTAAAACTGCTGTTCTCTGTGATTAATCTGAATACCTTAAGCAAATGAGAGACAAAGGTAGGATAATAAACATAACATAAGGCATCGTGCCGAATGATATTATGAAAAGAGGGAGAAAAGGATCCAAAATTGTGACCAACTCCCCCACCCCAACAACCAATATTGTTAAGTATCATTATAATAACTGAATACGGTGGATCCCCATCTATTTGTGGTTCAGTAATCATTGTCTCACCTTTTTGCAATGACCCAATAATAACATACTTAATCTCATGTTGCAGTCTTCAGAGGCTCTGTCTGCACTGATGAAGATTCAGTCATTCTGGCAAGCCAAATGCTGAAAGTTGCTCCTATTTTCAGCAGCATGACTTATCTTACGACATCATGGCAAAAGTAACTTGATGCAGGAGCACAATGAAACTGAAATCCTTCATTCAGAGAATTCAGTTTAACGTTGCAAACTAAACACAAACAGTTTGAATTCCTCTTCAGTCAAGTGTATGCAAAGAAGGATAAAACAAAAGAAAACTGGATCTCATTTTAACTTCCAAATTTGTTTGAAGACACTGATTAATTATCTCTATCCTTTATGCCTTCTTTACTGATCCCCATAGACATCCTAATTTTGTTGCTGGCTTGTGTTTCACAGCACTGAAGTAAAACATTCTGGCATGTCTGCCAACCCTTCCCCTGCCTTTCCCTCTCTTTTTTCCCACAATATACGAAAAATGTACCAATTATGCAAACAGTGCTGGGAGAAATCGCAATATTTAGCTTTCAACTGGAGTTCTTAACATTGTACAATTTAAAATGTTGAGCATCTGTTGGAATAAATTAGTGCTGGTATGACTCCAGATTTATTCATTCAAAAGAGAAAAACAAAAAAAAAGAGAGGCAACTTTTTATAAAAATTTATTTATAAATAAATTGATAAAATTTTTATTTATATCTTTTTATTTTTTTTTTTAAAGGTAAATACTGAAACAGACGTTTCCTAGTGTACATTATAATTATTTGCAGTCCTTCAGTCCATCCTCCTGTATTTTTGGCTCACCCACTTACTTTTGCCAACAGCCATAGCCATTTTTATGAGCACCAAACAGCATGTAGTACACTCACCCCTCTAAATAAAAGCAGTGTCACTGTGAAACACACCATTACTCCTCCACTGTTTTCCAAAATATGTTGCTGAGAAAACATTTATATGGGATCCTTCTGCTTCCAGCATTCCCATAACAAGGTCATGTCCAGCAGAAATGACCCAGTAGCACCGCGACAGCGTGTAACAACTGATTGAGATGAGCCACACTGTTTTGGAAAAGCAATATAGAGTTGATTAATATGTTTTATCACAAGAGACACTTTTTTCAGTTTACCAGTGGTGCAGGGAACTGGAAATTGTCTAATTAGTTTTACTTCATATAGCCATTTTATACTGATCATGTTTTACAAACACAAATGGGAGATTGTGTTAGTTTAAAGATAACAATTTTATATATGGACATATATAGCTAAGTAGGTTGAATAATATTGTCTAGGATGTAGTTGGTCTGACTACCTAAGTCTGACTTAGGTAGCAACCTGTGGCTCTAGAGCCGCATGTGGCTCTTTCAACCCTCGACTGAGGTCCTAATAATTTTGGCCAAAAATGCTAAAGAATTGAGGAACATTTTAACATGTCAAGATGATAACAAAAAAAGGTAGCTTTCACAGTTTTATTTAGATGTTTTCATTTAATATATCCATAGAACTTTTGCAAAGAATGACACGAACACTGTAAGAATTATTGTTTTTTTATAAAGTATTTTTTTTTGTCTTTTGGTTTCAGAATATGTGCTTTTTTAGTAGGGGTGCACCCGATCAGCCCCGTTTTCCTTAATTTTGAGTGATCAGTGATTGACCGGTACTTACATGTAAAAAATGATTTTATCCACTGATCTTATCTACCTCTTCAAAGGTCTGAAAATCAAATGAGAAATTTATTTAGTTTGAAATCACTACCTCGTGTGCAGTTAGAGCAAGGACGTATTGATATATTGTGACCTTATGACACCTGCCAGTGTTATAAAAAAAAATAAAATAAAAAAAATTGGATCAGCCAAAATCTATATTGGCCAGAAAACTGCAATTGGTGTACCCCTACTTTTTTGACACCCTTTTCTTTTACAATTGAATGTTCCATTAAACGTATTCATTCCCTGAATATAAAAGTTTGATGAATTTTCTATATTTAAAACATTTTCTATATTTTATTTTAAATTGCGATAAATTGCCCTTTAATTTAAACACCAAATAACTTCCAATAATAGATATTGTATTAATAAGTTAATTTGTTTGATGTAGCTTATGTTGCTCCAAACAGTTTTTATGTAGCTGGCTCTGAGATTTGCAAAGGTTGCTGGCCTCTAACCTGCTAGCTATTACAACAGCACCAGCCTCCTGCAGGAAGAAGGTATGAATCGCAGGAGAAACAAATTCCTCTGCATGGTAAATGTGTCAAACCTTCAACCTGCTTATAGGTTTCCAACTACATTACATGATGAAGCTTCTGGAGGATAGCTTGCGCTCATCCCCTAGATTTCTTAGGCATCAGTATTACATGATTGTGTCCCACAGAGCTAATACTAATTAGCTGTAATACCTAGGTGCTATGCTACCTGACATGTTATTGGTTGGCGATTGCAAACCAGCCAATCCTGGAATGCCATTTTATTTCTTTGGCACTGATTGGCTGTACCCTCAAAAGTGGATAAATGTATAATGTGTGCGTGTTTATTTTACAGATCTATCTGAAAAAGAGACTGTCTACTTTTGTTATAATTTTTTAAAAATAATCAAAAGAGTAAAATGAAATTTTCCAGTATGGAAACCTTTCGGTCACAGTGGTTGAGAGTACTTGAACTCAGTGGCTTTCATTAGAAATAGATAGTGAGAATACTCCTTGCTGCTGCTGTCTGACTTATCTCTGTCTGAACAGACTCACCACTTGTGACACACTCAACCAGATAGTACCAGACTATTATTCCCGTTCAAGCTCAGTGCTTGGTGATAAACATTAGTTGATTCTGATCCTCTTCAATTTTGTTTTTTTGGTTTTTTTTTTTACATCATCATTTAATTCGATATTTAGGTTGCACCATAAATGAATCCAGGTTTGTTGGTTATCTGTCTGACATCTACCCCTCTTTGGTGTCTATTACAGCTGATGGGAAAGACACATAAACATGGAAACACACACACACACACAATCGTCTGTGTGCAGGATGCCGGCTGTAGGGATAAAGGTTATATCTGATAGGTGTTGCCCTCTCAGCAGATATGCACCAGGTCCTTCGCAGAGCCACTCAAACACACACTGTGAAGAAATTAAACTGTATATTGGGAAAAACCGTGTGAAATATGTGACATATTTGCAATGCAAATTTCAGCTCGCGGTCTCCCGAGGTCCATCATAGACAGCAGGCGCAACCAGACGGACGCACAAGTGTGTGCTGTGGCTTTCATTTTGTGTGCTCCCCAGCTCCTTCTGCTCTGTGTTTCTCTCATTAAAGGGACTCAATTTATACAGATATGTATGCATCTCATGGCCGCCGATTGGAGTGCTGTGTGGAGTAATCGAGCTGGGAGGTAAACAGACTCTGTTGGACAGTTGGCTGTGTTCTCTACTAACCAGTAAAAATTCGAAACGGCCAACTTAGAAGCTCATTATGGAACATAAGATTGCACTAGATGGACTTTTGTTACACTCCAGCTATCACTTAAGCTTCTGCATGCATAAGTATGTGGTTGAACTTGAGAGGCTGATTTTACTGTGGTTCATGGGATATACATAAGGGACCACATAACACACAGCCCACATGGTTTGAAAAGGAGTAGCCAAATAAGAAGCTTCTTTTTGGTAGCTGTGGTTAGATCACATCTTGGATAGTCAATGCTGTTAGATGTAATCCATTATTCTGAAATGATTTACTTAATTAAGATAAACGTACATGCCAATCATACTGTTCTGTTCATTATGGCACCCATTAGTGGCTGGGTTCTATGGACATTTTGTCTTCAATTTTAATGTGTTAGAAGCAGCATTCAAAAATGGGCAATTGTGCCCACCACTGCATGTAAGACTGCACATATGACTGCATAGCTGCACACCAGTAAGGGTGCCCATGCTGGTCATAATGTTGTGCCTGATTGGTTTATATTCCAGTTATACTGTAAAAAAGGGTGCAAAGATGGCAATAAATTTAGAATATAACTTTAAGAACTGCTCCTACAGTGTGTAAACAAAGTCATCAACCTAATTAGAGGCGTTATAATTATTCATTTTCAGTTAGCTGATATTTAATCACATTTTAATTGAATGCCAATATTTTACATAATAAAACATTTTAAATTCAAATAAATTTGGATTACAACTGCATTAAAACAAAAATGTTAACTTAAACATTAGAGGGAGATTTTTATTTTTGACTGTGAACCTGTACCAGTACCTTTGCAGCAAGCCTAAGCTGTTGTATCTCTGGTTGCAACAATGTCGCACTTAGGCAGTACCATAAGCTTAAAATGCTGCATTTTGCATTATATGAATAATTACAATGTCTCTTCTGGTTCTAGTCTGTTCTGGATCACCAGAATCAGAACCAAACATGGAGACTCAGCTTTCAGTTTCTATGCACCACAAATCTGGAACAAACTTCCATAAAACTACAAAACACCTGAAACACTGAATTCCTTTAAATCAAGGCTAAAACCTCACCTGTTTAGAGCTGGTTTTGATTAACAATAACTGGAATACTGATCAATATATTTGATGTATATTTGATGATGATTATTCTTGATGATTTTTATGGCATTTGACAAAATGTAAATTTTATTTCTTGCTTCATAATTGGTTACTGTATTATGTTTATGGTGTAAAGCACTTTGGACCGCGTTGTTGCTGAAATGTGTTATACAAATCAACCTGACTGGACTTACAGAACAAGTCGTCCACTGTCCCCGATATATCATCAAAGGCTATCCTTATCTCCAGAAAAAAACTGAAAGAAATTCTCCGTTGTAGTGCATGGAACCAAAAGGCTGCCAAGAACAAGAGAGGTCATTCTCACTTTGCTTCTCACAATTTGATGGGAGATGATAAACTTGAATTCAGAAACAGACTT
Organism: Anableps anableps; assembly: GCA_014839685.1. Lineage (NCBI taxonomy): Eukaryota > Metazoa > Chordata > Actinopteri > Cyprinodontiformes > Anablepidae > Anableps > Anableps anableps. Next base: position 32,065,336 of record CM026076.1, read on the forward strand.
ATACAGCACTGATATTTTCCTGAATAGAACCTGATGTCATTGCCGTTGAAGCCCATGTGCTGAGTTTAGTTAAGTACAATGTCATGTTTGTATATCCCATTCAGTTCCACAGCAACTTTTCAAAAACCTGATTTTCAGTTTGTTAATGTTATAAAAAAATGGAAATCTATCACACTCTCAAATGCAAATCAGCTCCTAGCAACAGTATCTGTATTGAACAAAGAACAACGTCTGACGAAGACATGTGCCAAGTCTACCAAGACGCCTTGAGTTGTAGCCAGATTGATTTTACATACCGCTTGAGGTGCTATGCAGCATATGAACAAAGTAAGAGGCATTGATTTCTGAGTTTCAGCATTTTAATTAGATAATCCATAATCTGCTGTACATTTTTTGCAATCTCCCTTACAAATTATTGGTTTTGTTGTCGAATAAATCAAAAGCATGGGTTTCTTTTTCACTTTACCTTCACTTAATAATAATTCAAAAACATTCAAGATCAACATGAGAGGTGGTAGGGGCTTTAAATTTGAAACCAAACCAAATGCTGAGATACTTTTGTTTGCCTGACTACAAAGTAAATGCTGTTTTTCTCGAGCAAAGTTCAAAATTGCCATTTCTTTTGACTGGTCAGAGTTGCTGTTGATCAGGCTTCAGCTCGGCTGAAATGACTTCAGTTATAAAATTTTAGCTTAAGGCTCAGAGAAGCCAAGAAAGTGTTCTTCCTTCAAAGTTAATAAAACAATGAAAAAAAAAAGGCAAGTGCCTCCTCCACAAGCAAGATCTTGGGAAGAAATGGTGGTCAGAGCAAAATGAAAAGAACATTCCTAATAAAAATACACACCATCCAGTTGAATGACCATTTTCAACAAAGTAATTACACCCTAGTATTAAGGTGTGGGAGGTTTACATGAGGGGTTTTCAATATTTTTTCTTTTTAATCCTCTGCAGTGAAACTCTGTAGGATCCTCTCAGGTCAAAGATGAGATGAACCATGACAGAAACAAGCTCTTAACCAGTGATGGGAAAATGCCATGTTATGTAATCCTGAATGGCTTGTGCAGTGACCTCTTCCACTTCTGTGATTGTTTACTTCTGTTCACTGTTCTTATGAAATTCTTTTTGATTTAACAGGATGAGGTTTTTTGCCCACTATTTGCTCAGTGTTTTTACCTGGCAGACATTTTAATCCATTTAGTTTTCATGAAAAAGCACATAGATGACAGCTTGAACTGAAAAGCAGAGAGATATTTTTGCAGGGCTAAAACTTGTAGATGTTTTTTTTTTTCAAATTGGCTGTAGCACAAAGTGAAAAGGTAAAATGTTGGTTTTACATCAACCCAGTCAGATGTATATGTTTTATTGTCCATTAAGAGAAGTCCAAAGAAAAAATTTCTATTAAAACAAAGCAAAAATATTTTGGTCTCTTTTTGCTCTATTGCCACACATTGGTGGCTTTGCTGTCCTAATTAGGGTTACCTAATTACCATTTTCTTACTGTGATCATGTACTTTTCAACACCAAAAATACTTGGTCTCAATTGACTATAATCAACTGGCATGAAACATAGGTTAAAAGTAACAATTCGTACAGTCCCAAAATGTTTTATTCAGTAAAGTTTAATGTCATTGGGGGGGAAGAGATATGAAGTGTGTTCTTCTCTTCAATCAGTCAGCTGCATAGCCAAGAGACTGTAGAGTTAGCCGGCCTCAACTTCAACGCGTACTCCCATTTTGTACCTATGTGTTGCCATTACATCTTGTTGTACTTTTGACTAGCATTTTCAACCCTAAAACTAACCAAATCCTACCCATCATCGTTTATTTCTTTTGATAATCAGCTATTTTGGAAGAATTAAAGAGATAAATATTCATAAAAATGATCAAATATATTTTAACTTTTTTTTTAAAGAGGTTTTCTTTTTTTTTTTTTGCACTAGTGGCCTCTATTTGAAAGGAATCCAACAGGAAGGGGGCGTGGGGGCATGCAGCATAGGAACCGAGGACAGGAGTTGAACTCAGGACGACTGCGTTGAGGTCTGGGGCCTCTGTGTGCAGGCCGGCTGCTCTAACCGCTGCACCATGTGACATCCTAGTATAGTTGAACCTAATGTAGTTTATTTTCTGAAGACTTTATATTACATCCCTTTCCACTGATTGTGATTCTGATTCTGGGTGAATCAGTAGATGCTCATGAAATTGCTGATGAGCTTCAGGCCCCGCCCCTCTCTGGTTGAGCGTAGGTCTGGGTGTGTCTCCCAGCCGGCAGCCAGCAGACTGTATGTTCCAGGAGTTTGGAGGCATTCGCTCACAGGGCAGCGAGAAGCAAACCATGTGTGAGAGAGATGCTGAGAAAAGCTCAACTGTGAAAAAGATTACCGTGAGCTGTAAATTGTCTTTGTAGTTGTGGACTAATATATTAGGCATCTGTTTACACTCAGATTAAAAATGTTATGTGTTAAAATCATACTATTTAAAATATATGTTGAAAGTGACATATTTATTAAAGTTTAGTTAAAATGTGTGTTTTTTAAAAGGTATTGAAATTAAAAGTAATTTGCTAAATGTGAATGGTGTATTTACGGAAGCTTAGAGCTGCCAAAAGTAAGGTTAAAATTATCACGGAATACTACTTTAAATATATTTGTTTGATTTTGGGTGCCTTAAATAAGCAGATGTTATACTTGGTTTCAAGGAGAATTTCGACTTATTTAAAGGGTACGTAATTTTGGTTATGTTAAAATGAATCTATGTGTTTTCCAACCACATAGATTCATTTTATAGCACTATCAAGTAACTATGTTTCCTTAAGTTATAAAAATTCTGTATATATCAAATATGACTTAAAAGAAATTTGACTTCATAATTCAACACCTTGAAATTCTTTAAGAAAGTCCTGATCTTTTTGAAACTCCACCTTAAGGAATTCATCACAACAGAGCTCCTCAATTAAGCCTTTAACAACATTTTTATCAGCGTTTCACTGAGACCTACTTTGTATAATGAGCTCAGCAGATGCACAGTTCCAGTGGGTGTTTGCTAATTGCTACTGGCTCGTCTGAAGGAGCTGAGTGGGGAAGTCATGGGGGAGGGCTGCTCTGTGAGGCGAAAGCTTGGAAGCTTAGAAACTGCAGCTCTGAGGAGGAGCAGTGTCTCGAAGGCAGAGCTCGGTCCACCCAGATGTTTTGCACAGCTGAATGGTTGCCACAGGAGATTAAAGGACTAAAGGAACATGCATGAAAGAATCAAGGCAACACTCCAGGTATGTTTTTAGTGAGGAAATAACATTATAACATGATGTAAAGCTCAAAAAAGTTGATTTTACATAATACTGGCCCTTTCATTATTAGCTCCAAGACATGGATTGTACAGAACATTGCAAAGAAGACATCTGATTTTTGTACCCAATAAATTTGTATACTAAACAACAAAAACTACAAAAGTATGGTAGGAAAAGATCGCCAGTCGTCATCTTCAGAAAATCCCAAGGGATGGCACCGTAGAATGGGAGTGTTTATTTTGATTTTCAGTCCAACATGATAAACCTGGAATTCTGCCTGACGTTTTCTCAGAATGGGGATTAGATAATTATACCAAACTCCACTTGGCTCCGGTTTAAACAGTTTAAGTTTTAAGTTTTGTGTCCTCAACTAAACTTTTTAACGTGTCTTTACTGTTACTGTTTTCCTTCACTTTCTGGCTTGGCCTTTTTCTTTTTTTCTTTCATCCCTCTCTTTCTTTCCCTTGTTATTTGCTGTTATGTAAGGATTAGCTGGGTGGTTGTGGAGTGTGTGTACAGATGTAGATGCCAGATGGATAGGTGGGAGGTTGCCTTGATTTTCATCCAAATTCTAAGTCCTGTCTCTTTCCTGTTGTCTTTCACACAGACTAGCTCAACAACACTCGAATGGCAAAGAAAATTCACCGACCGCATACTGTTTATTCCAAATGAGTCAAAAATGTGCTGTAGACCATATTTACTAAACCATAAACAGAACTCATTTTATTTTCTGCTCCTTACTCACAGACAAACACTAACTGTTATGTCTCCCAGAGATCAGCAGGGATGGGTTATTAGCAGCCAGAAGGATGTCAAATCCGGCGCGATACGTAATCCTCATCCTGATGGGGAGCCTTAACCACCTCAGCTTTTCTGAATGTCTGCATATCTGTTGAAATGTGTTTATAGTGAGGGGAAATCCAATAAATCAGATGTTTGAGGCTCAAAATTAATATTTTAAGCTTTTTTTATTGAATAAATTCAGGTAAAAGATGCATTTATATGTTTGTCGGTTATGTTAACTTTTGTATAGCAATATAGCAGTAACTGCTTCAGTGATTCTCTTATGTCTTTCTGAATTCTTCATTAAAAAAAGAGGCTGAGGTAATTTATCAAGTTCACCAATGATGGGTTAGCTTGTAGTAAATTGTTCTATAGCACAGATTGCTAACTACAGAAGTGTACAACTGCCAGAGCTAAGAAATAAATGTAGGAACAGTATTTCGTTGCAACGAGAAAGAAAAACTCGCTAAAAATGGAAAAGTTTGATCTTGTTCTCATTTTAACGTGATAAAAATATGTTCCTCTGACAGATTATGACTTATTAAAAAGGCATAAAGTGGCTCCCTCTGACTCTGCATCTCCTGTTTCTTCAAGACAACACTCAAACATCCCGCGAGGTGGTGTTGCTTCACTGTTACAACCTTTCTCGTTTAAAAGGAGAAACTGTTTTGGTTTTAATGAGATTTATATCTCATTAAAATGAGTTCTTGTTTTAAAACATTTTTATCTTGTTATAGATATGTTCTTTTACGAGATACTGCTACTAATTTGTTTCCTGTTCATATTAAGAATTGGTGAAAAAGTTTAACCTCATTGTCACTGGCGAGAAATTGCCTTTGATGGTTTTGTAGGATTTTAACGATCTTGTAAACAGTTATTGTAATCTCGCCCAAACCCTAATCCAGGAGTGTTATTCTTACTACGAGAATGATGAGTACATTATACGATTGTTCTATCCTGTAGACTCCGAAAAGGCTGAAGATTCATTCCAGGGTCAAACTGAATGCAAAAAAAAAAAAACAAAAAAAAAAACCCCTCTTATTTTCATCAAATAGTTTAGCTAACTAAGGCCTGGTTCGCTCGAGCATTAGATAGAGAATCCTCTTGCTCCCCAACTGGGTATGAAGATGCATTGCTTTAACTGTTTTAAATGCTATAACTCTACAGCATCATCTTTATGCATTTGATGCTGTAGCATACATGGTAAAATCTCAAGCAAGGCAAGACTGCTATTGATGTTATGAATACCAAAAAATTTAATGGCATTAATGTCACAACTTAGAGAACATATACTGCAAATTGATTGTATGTGCCACTGCTACAGAATTTACTCAAATGTCGCAGCAATGAGCTGATAATAACATTAGCTAAACTGATGCTACACTATGCAGATACTCTACATTTTCCTCACCTCAACATGCCGAGTGCTTCCAGTGGATCAAATATCAGGACAATCAGGTGGGTTTTTTTACTTTTTGACTTTGACGACTTTTTTTTTTTTTTTTTTTTTTTTTTTTTTTTTTTTTGCGTCCTCTCATAGATTTTGTGTAGTTTGAACTTTAATCCCCAGATGGTCATGTGATCATTAAGTATGACAAAGACTACATTTAACCATCTGTATCCTAATACAGAGGGATACATATACTGCATTTTAAAGGTCATACATAGAATGGATACATACAGATGCTACACACAAAAGGTGTTTCATTCCTTCAATTTAAATCTACATGTAGTACGTCTTTAGATACAATAACATATATGTAACAGTATTTTCATATCTTTGGATGTTGGGTTCTACGCTGGCCAATGAGCTTCAGAAAAACTTAATTTCTGTGATTCATGGAATATTTATTTTACTTCACATTGGCCTAGTTTATTTAATTTTCTTCTGAGGCTTTAGTTGGTTGGAGCACAGTGTTAGCAGTTAGCATTGCACTTCTCCAAAATAAGATACAGAGAGGTAGGATTTTTTCTTCAATCTAACGCAAATATGCCTGTTGAACATGTCAAAAATGACGGCTATATTTTTTCCTGCAATGCATAACTTAGGCAAGCTTGTGTTTGTGACTATAATGGCTTTCATGTAACATACCAAGTAAAATGAGCGGGGTAGATTCTCAAGAAATAAAAATAGCATTGGCTCTAGAATTCATGTGAAAATATGAATGACATGACAGTTTAGCATGATATAGCGTGCTACAATATGCTTGCTGTAGTGGATTGCTGTTGTGTGCGGCTGGCGGGGATAGCATTTAGAGACAGAATGCCTTGCTGCCGTGCTTGCTCGGCTCACTGTCGCTGTCACTGAGGCTTGTCCCTGTCAGCAAGACAAATGACATTCCAGCTACCTTGCTATCTTCTTGATGCCTGAGAGACAGAGACACCGGGTGATGCCCCTTCAACACGCTACCACACCATCAACCCCCTGTGTGTCGGCCTTATTATCAGGAGGGCAGTGTGTGCGTAGGCGGGTGCAGGTGCACGCTTCTGCACATGTCATGTCTAGGCAGTTATGCAGATTTGTAAACACACTATTTGCACCTTTGCACTTTTGCATCCAGTGTATATAGGCTACCCATTTTAATTAGGGAGCATTAACAGTGTGTGGGAAGGAAATTATCCGTGACGTATAATCACAGCACAACTCGTGTTTTTGTTGTTTGGATGTGCATGAACTATGACATGTCACTTCCTGTTTGGAAAATCATATCTCATACACATGTATGTATTAGTAATTTAATAATTACATAAGTTCCACATGAAGAAAACATGTAAAATACTATTTTGTGCTAAATAACTTATTTATTTACAATGTTTCCAAAAGGATGTTTTGTTTTTTTGTTTTTTCCAACATGGAGCTGAGAGGGAAAGGATTTAACTTTTTAAACTGTTCGGGTGGGGAAGTTGAATTTGATGGTAGTCTTTATTTGTGTGACCTAGATTACAGAGAATATGCTCTTGTAGCAACTAGAGAAGGAAAGGAGGAACAGAAGATGATGGATTAAACCAGCTACATCACATCTACTCAGTAACAGCCTTTTGTCTCTGTTTGACTATTTTTTTTTTTTTTTTTTTTTTTTTTTTTTTTTTTATCATAAAATCATCAATAATGTGGTAGACATTGTCCTGATTACCTCAAAAATCGACCTAGATTCAGTATGGATAGTATTTGTATTTTTTACAATGAATACAAATTTTATTTTCAAAACAGATTTTGAAGAAAAACTATTTTTATGTTTCAACAAAACTTCATCGTGTACTGAGGTGGTGTTTTCTCTTTAAACTTCTGTACTTGTAGATTACTGTCCTCCCAAAACTAACCACAAACATTTTAGTTCAGTAGTTTCTATTATTTTTTTTAACATATCTAAATGTGTACAAGAACAGGAATTCCACAGTAAACCACTTTAGATCCCATTCTTTATTATTATTCATTTTTAACTAATGTGCAGTTGTACAGAAGTACATTCAAGTACATACAATAAATGGTCTGTTACAACAAATAAAAGAAAAATAAAAGTAAACAGTATAGCAAAGGAATCTGCTTATGAGATATAGTTAAATTTCTTAGGAAGAGTTATTGTTTTTTCAAGGTTTTGTGATTATTTAAATTAAGTTTTTCAACAGAGGCAATGTGTGTTTTTAAATTAGTTTCTTTAAAATGGTTTCATGAGGGATTTTTTTCACTCCATTTCATCTTATGGACATAATATTTTGCTAGAATTATAACTGTATAACTGGATTTACTATATATATATATATATATATATATATATATATATATATATATATATATATATATATATATATATATATATATATATATCCAAAGGAAAAGTTGAATTGTTAAAGATGAGCAACTTTGATAATACAATGTTCTTTCCAACTTTTTGGAAAACCTGCTTGTCCCTCAGAAGTTCTGGCCTGGCTGAATGGTGTTGAAAGCACTGGAGAAATCAAAGAACATGATCCTCACAGAGCTTCCAGGTTTCTCCAGGTGGGTCAGAGCTCTGTGGAGGAGGTAGATGATAGAATCATCCACACCAATGCCAGGCTGGTAGGCGAACTGCAGCGGATCCATTGAAGATGTCACCAAGATGCAGATATCTGAGGACCAGCCTCTCGGGGGTCTTCATCAGATGCGACGTCAGGGCTACCAGCCTGTTTGCAAATCCGACCCAAAACGTTACAGCACAAGAACATTCTACAATAAATGTTCAAATTCTTTATTAAGTTGTATTTAAGTGTTGCTCCAAAATTGTGTCTTGATATTAGCCTTCAGATGTATGCTGATGACACAGTAACTTTGTCTCTGCTAAAACCTTTGGTGCTGTTGCAGAAGAGTAAGCTTTGTTTAACTCCCCATATAAATAGTATTTTTTTTTTTTTAACTTTACAAAGCTTTTGGCTCTAAATCAATCCAGGTCAGATTTGATAGCAATGTCATTGAGCTGGTAAAAGTATTAGCAAGCAAAGTTCAGAGGAATTTAAGCTAGTTTACATCTACTCAATAATAATAAGATCAGTTACCACAACTACGCAGATGATACACAGCTGTATGAAACATTCAAGTGTGACAAAAGCCGAAGAAATCTCAAAGGATGAATATTTTAAAGCACTCTTTCCCTCTTTTTTATATATTTTTTATTAAAATTTCTTCTTCAGTGGATTTTACAGATTTTCTTTCCAGCTTCAGCAAATGATAAGATGATATTTTTTACTGCCTCATACTTTAATATCTACATGCTCCCACTTGCTCAGATTATAACAAGTAATAAGATTAGCTACCATAACTACACAGATGATACAAAGCTCTACATTACAATGTCACCAGGTGACTCAGAACCCATCCAAGCACTGAACAGATGCCAAGAACAAATCAATGCATGGATGTGCCAAAACTTTTTTCCAGCTGAACAGAAATAAAACTGAAGTTATTATCTTTAGACCTAAAGAGGAACGATATAGAGTCTGTGCACAGCTTCGGTTATTACAGCCAGAAACTAGTGAACAGGCCTGAAATCTGGGCGTAGTGATGGACTCAGACCTGAACCTTCAGAGACACATAAAGACAGTTACAAAGTTGCCCTTTCATCACTTAAAGAACATTTTCAGGATTAAAGAACTAACGTCTCAACAAGATCGAGAGAAACTCATCCATGCGTTTATCTTTAGTCGCATTGATTACTGCAACAGTGTCTTAGCAGGTCTGCCTAAAGAGTCAATCAGACAGCTGCAGCTGATCCAAAACACTGCTGCTCGCGTTCTCACTAAGACCAGGAAAATAGAGCGCATCACCCCAGTTCTAAAGTCCTTACACTGGCTCCCTGTAGCTCAGAGAATAGACTTTAAAATACTTTATAAATCACTGAATAGCTTTGCACCAAAATACATTAAAGACCTGTTGTCATTGTATCAACCTTCCAGACCACTCAGGTTTTCTGGTTCTGGTCTACTCTGCATCCCCAGAACCAGAACCAAACATGAAGAAACAGCTTTCAGTTTTTATGTACCCCAAATCTGGAACAAACTTCCAGAAAACTGCAAAATGACCAAAAGACTGATTTTCTTTAAATCAAGGCTAAAAACCCACCTGTTTAGAGTTGCCTTTGATCAGTAGTAAGTAGGAAATTGAACTATATTTGCTTGATGATCCTAATGATTTTGATGCATTGATATTTGCGTGATAATTTTCATGTGTATTTGCTTGATAATTTTCATGATTTGATAATTGATTGATGTTTTTATGATGTGAAGCACTTTGAACTGGCTTTCTGCTGAAATGTGCTGTACAAATAAACTTGACTTAACTTGACTCAATTCCAGACAAAACAGGTCCCAGAATGTTAAAGTTTGTCTCCAAACATATGTTAATCATAATGCAAGGGAATATTTGGTGTTATAGCAAAAGTCTACTTCTTATTGTGCTGCAAGCTTTCCTTTAACCAGAGATGGGTAGTAACTAGTTACATTTACATTTACTTGACTAACTTTTTGTATTTTTAGGAGTAGTTTTACTACACCATACTTTTTACTATTACTTGACTATTATTAATATTAAGAGCTACTCCAGTGAAATTTCTGGATACTTTATCCCCTGTGAGTAACTTCGCTGAATGAAGAACAATCATGTCTTAGCTAAAAATACACCAGACACAGACACACACCTACAGATTTTTGTTTTTTGAGAAAGACTTCCTGTTTTTACAAAAGCTTTGTTATTCTAATGTAATTTTCTATCTGCTGAGGTTGTAGCATTTCGAGGTCAAGCGGATATACGGTAAACACCATATAGGATATTGTCGCTGGTAGTACTTCTTACCCTGTTCTAAGAAATTTAAACATTACCTACTGTAAATATTAGTATTATGCTGAAAAGATTTGATTTAGAAAAGTATTTCTTCTAATTAAAATTTATTTGGAAATTATGTTATTTATTGGTATTCATTTATTAATTTTAGTCTTTAAAATACCAGAATTTGCACATAACTTTATAGTTTTGTTTTCCTGGTGACATCATTTTAAAATATTAAATCCACCTCTGCATTAAACAAACTGTACTTGAAGATTATTCTCTATTCAGCAAAATATTTAAAAGTTTGAAATTCCATATCCAAATCTTTTCAGACTCTCTTCTGCATATCTAATCAATACAAGAATCCCACTCTTTAGATATTAATGATCTTCCAGATGTGTGTACTTTAGATGTGTTGTGCTCATGTTGAACTATAAGCAAAATTGGGTGCATCTGTGTTCTCATCCAGAATTAAGGCTATCTTTATTGAAAGGTAATAAACAACTGGTGCTGTTTATACAGTCTTTTCAATAACATCTCTGAAATTCATTCTACTCTTCCTACGTTTCAAAGTCCCCAACAGGGGGTTGAGTCTGCTATTTAGCTAGTGGCTATTACTCCTTTTTTACAAGGCAACAGTTACTTTGTAAAAGTGAATGTGTACATGAATAAAAGAATGAAAGAGTCTCAAGTTCCTCTTTCACAGAGTCTATCATCCCATTGTTAAAGGTAAAAGTCAACAGTGACGCTAATATTTGCTTGGAAGGGTACCTCTGTGCCAAACAGCACCTATTTCCTTTGGCACTCAACCGCCGTAATGCTGCCAATGGCCTCACTTTTAGCCCATAACACAGATTCCTGAGGACTCCACACTCTGAGTTAATAACGTACTGGTAGCTTGGCGTCGAGGCTGCCAAATTTCAGTGGTGACCACAGCAGCTCGAGCATCTCCCTCCGTTTTTGCCTTCAGGAGCTCAGCCTGACCTTTGTGGGCAGCCAGCTGGAAAATGTCAGTGTGGCGTAAACTGTTAGCAATCTCAATTTGTGATGGCATTTCGTGAAGCCAGACCCTGGGGCTGCCACTGAGGGTCGTGCTGCTTTAGCTTGTGCATGTGTTCATAAGCATTTACATGCGAGTCAGTGTTTGCAGATGTCCATTTTGGCTTAGAGACCAGTTAACTGATCCAATGGAGTGTTTTAATCTCCAGGCTACCCATCTGTTTTGCATTTACCATCACTTACACCACGTTACTTTATGTTTTAACTTTTGTCAACTTTCCTTTAATTTTGCATCTTTATTTTTGGGTGCTTTTAATCTACACAAACTCAGTTGGATATTCTAAGTCCAATCTGTTTTCCAAATATGCAAAACAGACAAAAAGATAAACTGTCCTCTCAATCAGAATATGTATGAATCTTTTGACAGACACCAGCAAGAAATCGGCAGCCCAACGAGTTCTAAACTTGAAGGTTTAATGCATATGCTTTGATAAGCTACACCCCCAGGAGACATTCGGGGCTGTTACTGAGAGAATATCTGGCTTTGACTGCTGAATAATGATGACAGTCTAGAGGGAGCAGGATGAGACAACTGATACTATCTTAATGTTGTCAAATCCAGCAAGCAAAAGGTGGGAAATCAGCAGGGAGGATGAATGTTTTTTTTTTTTCTTTGAAATTAGTTACCTTTCAGATACAGGTGCTTTGGAGATGTGGCCTGGCCATGTGGGTGCAGTGATGCTGTATTGAAGCCAGTTGGTTGTTTTATGACAGTTTGGACCTGAGCCAATTTGCTGTGCACTTAGGTGCCACTCAGAAAAGACAGCAAACCCCCACCCCCTCCAGGAAGCCTAGAAGATGCACTATTTTCAGAATTAGGACACGAACACTTGAAGCTGCTGTGATGTCTATTTTTACCTTTGACATGAATGTTTGAACATAGTATTGCTCAGATGCAGAGATGTAAAAGGGTTTTTTCCAGTGTTATTACACAAGCATGTATTGTGTACAGATCTAGTTGTCATCAAAGGCAGAGCCCCATAGGCAAAGTATGTTTTCATTTTATTTTGTCTTTTTTGGTTGTTTTGCCTAGAAACTGAATTACTATACAACAGTTCTGATAAAAGTTGGTGCAGAGGTGGTATAGATTGGATATAGAGCTGTAAAACCCTGTTTAGTCTGCTTTAACCAACCTCTAGTTTGGGAGGTGTGAATGTGCCATCAAACTCTGATGCGAACCAAAAATGTAAACTCTGGTCTGCCTAAAAACCAAGATCTCGGTTCGGTTGAAGTGAACTCTGGTGCCATTTGAATGCATATCTGAATGCGAAGTGAACCGGAGACTAGCTGGGAAAATGGCTCATGGTTTTTTGCTAAAAACAAAAGCGTAATCCTCCAATTGCTAAAATCTGGTATCACTCCATTTTTGTTTACATTTCATGAAGAAGGAAGTTGCTTCTGTGGTTCTTGGTGCAGCGCCACCACAGGCGAGGGGGGCAACAGGTTACTAAAAGGGTTTGGTTTGTTTGACACAGTGCAGTCTGAAAGCAAACCACACCAGCTGAAAATGGAACAAATGTTGCAATTTTGGTCCCCAGTCGAATTGAGTCTACCAGACTATCAGGTGTGAAAATATCCTTAAATTATAAAAAGTACAATTCTCTTTGTTAGGCATTGGCTGGTATACTATTCACACAGTATTATAAACTTGACTGAAGATAGCAAGGACCAACTCAACTCCAAACATCTGGAGAAAACTTAGATGACACCTTAACTTTTCCTGCTATCCTATTTTTTAAGACTTTGAAACACAAATGGTATAATGGAAAATTTTTGTGGTTTTGAAATCATAACTTTTCTAAAGCAATATTACATATTGATAACAGTAAATGGCCCATGTCTGAAACTTCAAAATAAAACTGTTTACCTGCAGTACCATATAACTTTAACAACCAGGTGCTATTGTCATAATTTACATATGACTTTTTCTTTCAATAATATTTTTTAGTGACATAGAAAAGACTTTGTGTAAGACACAGAGTTGTTCACATGAGACTATTTTGATATTTTTATACAATTTCTATATTTTTATTGAGGTTTTTGAAAATTTTGGATCAATCCTGCCAAAAAAAAGTGATTATGCATTGTCAAGGCTTTCCTCATTAATGGAGAGCACGCTTGGTTAAGTTATACATATTCTTTTTGGTAGACTGCAAATCATTCACAAAACATCCCAAGAACCTAGAGCTGGCACAGTTTGGTTGAACAAAGATGCGGCTAAGGAAGGCTTTAATAACTGCTTGAAGTTCTAGTTATTTTTGATTTGGGGCAAAATTATAGACCCCCACCTTCTAAATTTAGCAGTAGTTTTGAAGTAAACATTACTGAACACATTATACCTTTTAACAAGCTGATATTTACTGGGTACTAAGTCAACCAGTCTGGGTAACTAGCAAGCCTTTACTCTGCTGCCTTACAGGCTTGTCTCTTATTGGTGGCCAAATAGGGTTTTAAAACATTACATTAGTATAAGTGATGCATAATGCTCCTTTACTTTCCACACTGTGGCTGTCCATTTTTTGGGGACCTTTAATTATTTCTGAACAGTCAAATTAGTTTTTCTTGTTATACAGTAAGACGGTATAATGTAAAATTTTAGTGTTTTGAAATTGTACGTTATTGAAACCACATCATGATACTAATATCTAGCTCCTGCTTACTATGTGTCTTTGTTACTTTGTTACTTTATACTATTACACTACTCAGCTTTCAGTTGATACTGTATTTATTTCATCCATCCATCCATTGCCATTACCCACTTCAGGGCCAGGGTCCTAGGTGAACTGATGTTTATCTAGAGTGGTCATTGGATTAGAGGCGGGGTACACCCTGGACAGGTCCCCAGTCCATCACAGGGCAACACAGAGAC